>CM061753.1:36695328-37440673 GCA_030979885.1 Lolium multiflorum
ACGATTCTTACGGCCCAGCGCCGGTTTCCTCCACCACGTGTTCCACCGCCAGCGATCGTATACCGCGGTCATGAATCCGCGAGCCGCCTCCGCTTGGTCGTGCCATCATATGTTTTTGTGTCACGGGGCAATTGGAAGTTGTGAACCGGTGGTTCCTCTTTCATGATTCGTGGACCAAAGCATTTTGGACCTGGAGACCCTCTGCTTCAATCATCTCTGACAAGTATACCTCTGTCCAGCCCCAGGCCTTGCATCCTGTCCTGCAGGCATCTTTCTGCCACGCACCCCCGCAGGGTTCCGGTGGCTGCAATCCTTCTGTTCCGAATCAGCTTCATCATAATATTCCGGTACCGTTGGCCTCCCTGCCTGCCGGCACCTTGGTGGGAGGCATTTCCTCCTCATCATATGCTGCCCTTGCAGCTCGATAGTTTGTCCGGTTTCACCTCTACCGGCATACTCATTTCCGGCATAGCCATTTCCGGCATAGCCACGAACTGCCCCTTGGCTTTTTCTTCCGGCCTCATGTTGCCCGGCTTGTTGTTTTCCGGCAAGTACCGGATCATACACAGTCATTTGCTGTGCATTCACATCTTTTTCTCTTCTTCTGTCCGGATGGGGGGACGATGCCTGCCCATGGGACTTGCTTCCGGCATTCTTTGCCGAACGCACCGATTTTGATGCTGCAACTTTGTTCATTTAGCAAGTTGCTCAACATGTTGCTCCTGTATTATGTCAAGCAACTCCCTAACACGATCTTGTTGTTTCACTAGAGCATCTCCGGTAAGCGAATCACACATCTCTACAGCAGCCCTAGCAGCTTTTATAGTTTTATCCGACTACTGTACTTAGGTTTTCACAATGCTCAAAGATGCAGAGGCACTTTTACCGGTAAGGATCTCCTTACGCAGATCCTGATCTAGGTTGCGAGCTTTTAGCCGGTTTTTCGGTATCCTAGCAGGTTGAGCGCTAACAGAAGCAAAGCCAAGAAGATAATTAGTTTAGGGTTAGGTTCAGCCGCGTTGCGCCCCGGATGATGTCCGCGCCGGAGAGAGCTTTTGTCGTTGCGCTCCAGCCCGCCCGCGAGCCGCCGTCGGGTCGATGTTCTGCGCGATGGGCGTGGCCAGCACGTTCATGGCTGCTTGGAGAGGAGTCTCCGGTGGCGCTGTAGATGTACCCGCAACCTCCTGGTCACGCTCGGTCGGTGGCTTGGCCGTGCGCATGGACCTTGCTTGCCCAGCGCCTTCCGCCGCAGGTTCCTTGCCGGCGCCAGCCGTGCCAACCATCAGCACCTCCACGCTGCCGGCGGCGTGGCTGCTGCGAAGCGCAGACCTTGGCGGATCCGGAGCCACCAGCACCGGCGAGAGGCACTGGCGCACGGGGGCCGAAGTAGACGCGGAGGCTGCCGAACTCGATGATGCTGCCGTTCTTGGGGAACTTGCCGTCCGTTGGCGAAGCAGTCTGCGTTGTCGTTGATGAGTCCAACGAGCCGAGGCGCTGGACGAGACCAGACACCACGCGCTCGCCGGAGACGGTGAGGAGGCCCTTCCGAATGTAAACTCCAGCAGCTGAATGCTGGCCCCACGCGGGCGCCAACTGTCATCGTGGTGGAACGGTAGATGCCATAGGATGGTTAAGGTTGGGGCCGACGTACAGAGGATCTTCGGAGGAGGGTTTCCGGAAGGATAGCCGGTTGCTTTCCTGAAGAACTTGGCCTTGGCCGGAGGTAGAAGAAGAAGAACACACTAAGAATTTCTCCCTCAGATCTTTCTATTCATTGATCACCAGAGATTACAGGTTTGTGGTTACACGTGATAGCTCTAGAGCCCACTGAGACCTCTTAAAACGTACCCGCATATGGGTGTGCCCCCTCTCCTTATATAGGGGAGAGGGTGGCTTACAGGGGAAGAAACCCTAGGAAACCCTAATGGCATCTTTGACTAGACAAACTACTTTACAAAGCCACTTTGGCTACCGGTGACGCCGGTATGTCTTTAATCAGGGGCGCCGACATCATCCGGTACCTTTTACGTCACCTTCTGCTTTAGGCTTCGATTACAGCTGAAGTGCTTCGCTCATCCTGTCCTCTAGCTCTCGAGAGAATCTTTGACCAGCTTTACCGATAAGCTCCTCTTACTGGTAATCCGGTGTCTTAACCGTGCCGCATACTCCTCCTGGGATACCGCACGATTCACTTCGCACAGAGCCAACTCTTGTTAGCCGGTATAAACATTAAACCCGTATCTTGATGGCTCAAACCATCCGGGTTTTAACTAGAAATTAATAGTTACGTAACAGTATAATCTTATTTGACACGGTCCAATATGTCCATATAGTATCTTTTCTTATGTAGACGTACGGCCAGGAAAGCTGGCTCAGAACTGATGGGCAACAAAAAGGAAAATCCAGAGCGGATTAGTATGTACTTGGTTTAAAACTAAATCTGCCAATGAAAAGCGTATACGCGCCACCAGGGAAACGTGGCAAGTCACCCATGTTGGACACACGGCCGGAAAGCTAGCTCAAAATTGATTGGCAACAAAAAAAAACCCGAGCACATTAATACGTACGTACTAGCTTCAAAACTGATCGGCAAAAGAAAAGCTGCCGTGTTGGACGTGCGACCAGGAAGCTGGCTCAAAACTAAACGGCAACAGAATATTTAAAGCAGATCAATATGTACTAGCATCAAAACTGATCGCAAAAGAAAAGTTCCCGTGCCAAATTAACGCGTACTATATAGACGTGTTCTATATGGACACAGAAAAAATCATAAGAAATATGTGTCAAACTTGGACTGTTTCACGTATATAGAGTAATTGTCAGTTTATGTATCCGATCAATGCATAACATGTACGATACTAGCCGAGTCTGTTTGATAAACAAAAACTTAAGTCATACCATCAAAATAATAGCTGCGATCTGCTTGAATTTATTTTTTTTAAAAGTGTTTGTTGATGATTTGTTTCCATACGACAAAGGTGCAGCCTTCAAGTTCGTCCGTTCAGCATAATATAAGGGAAAACAAGAAACAACTAATATCTTTTCTTACAGTGAGTCGTGTTCAACATAAGGGGAGAAATTAAAATTTTACCAAAGAATGTAGATTGTTTCGTAGGGGCGCTTCCGTTCAACAGAAAGAAAATTAGGCAATGTTAGCTAGACGATGGTTACACGACCGATGTGATAAAATAAGCTGAAAACGAACTGATTCATAGAGTTTATATGTACTGTATGCAAGTTTTTTATCGGCTGGTATTTCCAAAACTTCGCCGGAAATAGGTTTTACTGGCTACAACCAATGTTTTTCTACCGGACTAAATTTGCATGTATTAATATAATTTCCTCCAATTTAAATAGTTCTGAGAAAGTTCGAAAGAATTTATAAATTTGTTTTGAATATATCGGGCAGAATACTTGCCAGTATTTCTGATATTGCGAAGACCGAAAAATAACGCTACCTAGCGATATTTTTACCCTTCCGAAAAAAAACTTAACTGCCATAGAGTTTTTTCAGCCGGACAAAAGCTACCACGAATTTAAAATATAATATTCAGAAGACAGGGTATGATCCATGTCGATCTACATATACACCTACCCGATTGGATCTCACATCATTTTTTATACAGTGGACGGAATTTACCAGTATTAACATAATTTGCTCAAATATAAATAATTTAAGGTAATTTTGGAAGAATTTATGAATTTATTTTGAATATCTCGAGCAAAATACCGGACGGTAATTTAGGTGCCTACCAGTAATTTTACACAGCCAAAAAGAAAAGCCTTGACAGTTCGTAGAATATTTTTCGCCGAAGGGAAGCTATCGCCTATTCCAAATATATTATTTAGTAGACAGGGTTCAAATACATGACAATCTACGTGTACATCTACCATATTGAATCTCCCATCAAATGGATGGAAATTAGGTAGAATACGAACTACTACCGTCTCCCCCTACAAAAGAAAACTTTGTTCGCAAAGCTAGCTACATCGTGGTGGAAAGGCAAAGTTCAATAAGCGTATCATAAGTTGAATATATTGATCAATAAATATGCATGTTAGAGCAAACTGGTCAAAACAAATGGGTTCCTAATTTCAGTTATAACACATATATAAGGAGATACAAATGTTTATAAAACTCTAATTCTGCTCAAGGAGGCAAATTAACCATACTTGGGGATAGGGATACCCAGACATATTCACATTGAAATGAGAATAAACAATTGCAATCTATTAGAGAAAATATCAATGGATTACAACATAAACTACAATCCTAAATTTCTCAAATCTATCTCTCTACCTTTGCGGATTATGAAACTATATTATTTCCTTCAATGGAAAGTGTCACTTTCGAAAAAATAAAGGGGATACCCTCGCATTTGCGAGGGCCACACTGCTAGTTGCAAGTAATAATGATATAAACATCCTAGCATAATATAACCATAGGCGTGTGTTCCTATTTAGTCGTGCGTGCTCGCAATGAGAAACTTGCACAACATCTTTTGTCCTACCAGCCTGTTGCAGCGGGGCCTCTAGGGAAACTATCAAAATTAAGGTACTCATTTTAATAGAGTACCGTAGCAAAGCATTAACACTCCGTGAATACACGTGATCCTCACATCATAGCCATCCCCTCCGGTTATCCCAATTATTATCACTGTGGGGCCTCGGGTTTCGGACAACAATATGTGTATAAAACTTGCAGATATGATAAAAAATAATAATTATCATCATGATTCAATAACATGTTCAGATCTGAGATCATGGCACTCGGGCCCAAAGTGACAAGCATTAAGCGCAACAAGTTGCAACAATGTCAAAAATACTAACAACGGATACTAGGCACTATGCCCATAACAATCTTATAGCTATTACATGACCAATCTCATCCAAACCCTACCACCCCCTACAGCCTACAGCGGGGAATTACTCACACATGGATCGTTGATGGAGAGGCGTCGGTGATGGCGATGGCGATGATCTCCTCCAAATCCCCGTCCCGGCAGGGTGCCAGAACGGAGTTTCTGGTCCCCGGATTGGGGTTTCTGTGGCGGCGGAGCAGCGGAACTCTTTCTGGAAAAACGTCGAACCCCCCTCGGTTTTCAGGTCAGGGGCTTCTTATAGTGCGAAGGAGAGGTCGAAGGGGTGGCCGAGGCGGCCAGACCACCCCTTGGCGCGGCCAAGGCCTGGCCCGCGCCAAGGGTGGGTGTGGGCCCCTCGTGCCCCCCTCCGTCTCGTCTTCTGGCTCCGGGAGTCTTCAGGGGAAATATGAGTTTTTCTATATTTTCGGGAATTTTCTGAAAGTTGGATTTCTGCACAAAAGAGACACCGAGCAATTCTGCTGAAAACAACGTTAGTCCGCGTTAGTTGTATTCAAAACACACAGATAGAGGGCAAACAATAGCAAAAGTGTTCGGGAAAGTAGATACGTTTTGGACGTATCAACTCCCCCCAAGCTTAGCTTATTGCTTGTCCTAGAGCAATTCAGTGATAACTCACATTGAAATGAGAATAAACAATTGCAATCTATTAGAGAAAATATCAATGGATTACAACATAAACTACAATCCTAAATTTCTCAAATCTATCTCTCTACCTTTGCGGATTATGAAACTATATTATTTCCTTCAATGGAAAGTGTCACTTTCGAAAAAATAAAGGGGATACCCTCGCATTTGCGAGGGCCACACTGCTAGTTGCAAGTAATAATGATATAAACATCCTAGCATAATATAACCATAGGCGTGTGTTCCTATTTAGTCGTGCGTGCTCGCAATGAGAAACTTGCACGCCATCTTTTGTCCTACCAGCCTCTAGGGAAACCTCTGGGGAAACTACTATGTACTCCTTTTAATAGAGTACCGCAAAGCATTAACACTCCGTGAACACACGTGATCCTCACATCATAGCCATCCCCTCCGGTTATCCCAATTATTGTCACTGTGGGGCCTCGGGTTTCAGACAACAATATGTGTATAAAACTTGCAGATATGATAAAAAACAATAATTATCATCATGATTCAATAACATGTTCAGATCTGAGATCATGGCACTCGGGCCCAAAGTGACAAGCATTAAGCGCAACAAGTTGCAACAATGTCAAAAATACTAACAACGGATACTAGGCACTATGCCCATAACAATCTTATAGCTATTACATGACCAATCTCATCCAAACCCTACCACCCCTACAGCCTACAGCGGGGAATTACTCACACATGGATCGTTGATGGAGAGGCGTCGGTGATGGCGATGGCGATGATCTCCTCCAAATCCCCGTCCCGCAGGGTGCGGAACGGAGTTTCTGTCCCCGGATTGGGGTTTCTGGTTGCGGAGCAGCGGAACTCTTTCTGGAAAAACGTCGAACCCCTCGGTTTTCAGTCAGAGGCTTCTTATAGTGCGAAGGAGAGGTCGAGGGGGTGGCCGGGGCGCGTAGCCACCCCCGGGCGTGGCCAAGGCCTGGCCCGCGCCGCGGGTAGGTGTGGGCCCCTCGTGGCCCCCTCCGTCTCGTCTTCTGGCTCGGGTCTTCAGGGGAAATATGAGTTTTTCTATATTTTCCGGGAATTTTCAAAGTTGGATTTACAAAACGAGACACCAGAGCAATTCTGCTGAAAACAACGTTAGTCCGCGTTAGTTGTATTCAAAACACACAAGATAGAGGGCAAACAATAGCAAAAGTGTTCGGGAAAGTAGATACGTTTTGGACGTATCAACTCCCCCAAGCTTAGCTTATTGCTTGTCCTAGAGCAATTCAGTGATAACTGAGTGCGATAAACGAAACTTTCACGAACCTATTTGCTTCATATGATGTATATATTCTCACTACTTGATCAAATGCTCAGGCAATTCATAATAAGAAGCATGTAACTAGGGATACTCAATAGTTATGCAAGTCATGAAAGGATACCAACACAATAATAAGCAACATGAAACATAGGTATTTGCAGGATTGCAATGTTCATAATATGATATGATAAAGTGGTATCTCGCTTGCCCTATTTGTGGAGCAAAACATAAATGCCGGGGCACCTCTGAAGTTCATGAGAAGACTAGAAGTAAAAATATCGAAAGATTCAAGCATCACAGTTATACCACAATTAATCTTATTCCGGGACAAGCACATTAAACTAAGAATGATAGCTATGCTTTCAAGAAAATGCTCGGAGAACGGATGGTGACTCAACATAAAAGTATAAGATTGGCCCTGCGCAGAGGGAAGTAAGATTGCTCGGGTGCTAGAGCTTTTCATTTTGAATGCAATAGGGGTGTTGAAAGTATATATTTTGAGGAGTGCAACTCATGTCAACAGTAGTGATAAATAATATGGCTCATGCATAAAACTTCCTATAAGTTTGCTTACCTCATGCATTATATACTAATAGTGCTCACACCTTATCCTAATTAGCTTGGATTTCCATGGATTTTCATCGCATACATATGTTTCAACCAAGTGTCACAAAGGGGTACCTCCTTGCCTCCTGTACAAAGGTCCTAGGAGATGAAGCTCATTTGATTTCTCAATTTTGATGAATCTCAACTTTTTGGACATCCATACCGGGAAAACAAGGACAACAGATATTTGGACTTTTGCCCAGCTGAAACTTCCACCATGTGAACATGGCTTTAGTTGGCGGCCCAATGTTCCTCTCTAACAATATGCATACTCCAATCTTTTCAACTCATGGTAAATCTCCCTTACTTCAAACAAGATGAGTATGCATAGTAATTCACACGATATTCAACAAGGGCATATTGATGGTGTTCCACATGAAAGCATGGTTACCACACAACAAGCAACTTATAAGAACTAATAATGCATAACTAACATAATCCTTACCACAATAGTTTTTTAAACTATGTTCCCATGAGATATAAATTACACAAAACAAGTGGTAATTTTGAAGGTTTAAAGGTAGCACATAAGCAATTCACTTTGGAGTCGCAGTGAAATACCACATATAGGTATGTATGGTGGACACAATTGGCACTTTGGTTTTTAGTGGTTGGATGCACGAGTAGAGCTCACACTCAGTACAAGTGAAGGCTAGCAATAGACTGGGAAGCGAAAATCAAGAAAGCGGTAGCTGTCATAATCATGCTTGCGACAGATAAAATTAACGGAAGCATAAAAGTAATAGAAGAACTCCGAGGCAAGATAAATCATCGAGGCTTAAATGACTTTTGTTTAGTCTTATGCATGCTTGAGCATGTGCCAAGTCGAGTCAAATGAAGCATTCAGAAGAGGATACCACAATGTCATACCGTTATATGAATAGAGCAATGCAAGCAAACATCTATATGACATGGTACCTAATATTAGTAAATTGGAACTAATCATGAGAGAGCATAAACTACTGAGCATCATTAAGTAGCATACACCTTACACAAACAAACTAAGCATGTTCACATAAATGAGTATATGTACAAAAATGAAAACAAATAGAGTTCATACCAGCCTCTCACCACAACTTGAATTGTCGTGACCGTCATTATTGCTCTTCACTTGTGTGACTTGAATAATATGAAATGATAACCAAGCTCCAATGAAATCACGGAAGACCGTTGAACCCTGCAGCAACTTTACAAAACCAAAGAAGAACAACAAATATTTTTGGGTTTTCAATTTTTAATCAACACACAAAGCAAAATCTTTTTGGATTTTCGCATAGCAAACCATAATGAGAAGATGAAGCAAACTAAGAAGCAAATGAAGAGAAACAACAGAAATATTTTTGGTCTTTTTGTGTTTTGGAAAGTAGAAACAAAAGCAAGAACAACAAAAAGAAAGAAAACTAACATAAACACACAAACGCAACAAATGGCAGAAATCTGCCAACCCAGAACAGCAGGCAAAGATCGATTTTTCTGAAAATGTTATGTAGCTCATCTCGAAAAGTTCTTAACTAACTAAAGTTATATAACAACCTGAGGCATATGCTCAAAATTTTGCAGCTCAAAATTCCATTCTGCCTATTTATACGAATTTTTATGGTGACAGCACAGAATCTGTTTTTAGACAGCAACTCCCCAAATTCTTACCTCCTTCCTATTAGAGGCTATCCTTGGTATAAAATCGAAATAAATAAGCTAAGGAGAGGTTATTATAGTAGTAACAACTTCCAAGATTCAAATAAGGAGAAATTACAGAAATAAACTAACAAGAACAAAAAGAAAGCGAAACATGGATATACAAAGTTCCGACAGAATATGATATGTAGATGAGCGGGATGTCGGTATACCTCCCCCCAAGCTTAGGCTTTTGGCCTAAGTGGAGATCAACCCCATGGTGACCAAGCATCGAAAGAAATGTTGCCCCCGTAATACGACAAAGAAGCACCTTCGTCCTGGTATGAACTCGAGGACGGCTCGGTGTAGTGTGTGGTGTAGTCCTCAGTAGCCGCTTCCTCTTCCTCCTGCTACTGCTGACCATGGAATCCAAGCAGTCGAAGCTGCTCGTCCAACTCCTCCTTTGAGCGAGACCACGGCGTCCTGTGAACACTAAACAAACTAGATTGTGGTAGGGGAACCTCCCTTTCTTTCCCATCAACAAATAACATTCTATACACTAAACTCCCTGCACAAGAGTTAGCAGTAACAAATTGATGGTGTTTCATAGCAGCAAGATCAAGTGTTTGTGGTTCCAACAAAACATCATTTGGGTCAATAGTAAGATCCAAGGCAGCTACAACACGTGCAACAACAATTCCCCCATAAATGGGTCCTTTAGCAGACAAGCGATGAGCAATAAGAGCACCAAGATTATACTTAGTACTATCATTGAGTGCAGTAGCTAGAAAAGCCAAGTGATAATGGAAAATGTTACTAGTATTTTTCCTACCAAGAATACTAGTGGCAAGGTAATAGGTAAAGTATCTAATAGCTGGGAGTTGAATGTTTCTTATCTTGCCTCGCTGGGCCTTGCGGTCATCATCATTCGTCACCTCCCGGTAAAGCTCCAACAAGTCAGCGGGGTTGTTCTTAATCTTCCTCACCATCCCTATAGTAGGAATACCTAGGATTGCACAAAATTTTGACAAAGGCAAAGTGATAGACTAGTTATAGATTTTAAATGCAACACTCGGCTTGAACTTAGTGTTGCTAAAGTGGAAGCTCTCAACAAATGTTTTAGTGAGCGGAGCATATTTTTCACTCTCATCATTCATGTAAGTGGTTAAGCTAACCCTGTCAACAAGGAACAAGAAATCATCACGAATCCCTGCATTTACCATGAAGTTAGAGCAAGGAAAAGTGGATGGATGTGCATCTCCATCATCCCTTTCACCAAAATCTTGAGCAATGAGATCTTCATTGTAAGATTGTCTATATTGGGTAGATTATCTTGAAGACCTCCTTGGTCTAGGTGCTTCCCTCTCAAAGATTTCTCCATATGTGTGGTTGTCCATCCTTGTTCTCTGAAATTTTTAACAAACCTCATAAAAAATGATTTTAAGACAAACAAATGGAGGAGAACACTATGGAGACTTATAAGAGGACTAAACATGAATCAAAACAACTTATCCCATCATAATACAAGCATGCAAGCTCACTTATCATATCGTCTATAGCAGCAAAATATTCAAGATATACTCCACCAATCAAAATTCTACTTGGATAATCGAAGGAGTCACATACCGGAGAGCAAATGCTTAAAATTTCAGCAAGAAATATGGGCTGAGGAAGGAGATCAAAAATTCGCGACGAAGAACATTAAGAGCACGGGTTTGAGCAATGGTGGGTTGTTTTTCGGGAGAGAGAAGAGAATGGCAGAGGAGGGAGCAAGTGGAGGGCCAGGGGGACCCACACCTGCCCTTGACGCGGCCAGGGGGCCAGCCGCGCCACCACATGGTGTGGTCGGCTGGTGGGTCCCCCTGGGCTGCCCCAGGTGCCTCTCTGCCCCTTTTCATGCGTAAAAATTTTCTATACATTTTCTGGAATTTTTCGAGAAACTTTATTTTTGGGCAAATTTCAGAATTTGAATAATGATTCTATCGCAGGAAAACAATTTTGGAATGATGAAAAACAAATTCAAAACCAAGTCTACAGCAACTCTAAAACATTCTAATATTGTTGCCTGCCAAAACCCACCGGCGAGCAGCGACGAGCAACACGAAGAGCCGGGAGGCTCCCAATTTCGCTTGGTGGGCCTGGTCCCTCGGGCAACGGCGCAAAACTCGGCACACGTCCTGGCTGTTGCGAGAGCGTGCCACCTGACCTATACCTGGTCAGGAAGGTGATGGATTGCTTCGATTATTTTCCTGCATGGCATACACGTAAACATTAAATCCGAGCCTCGATCGGCTCTCAGGTTACCCTTTGAATCGGCTCAAGGAGCCGATTGTCCCATGATTCGTATTGGATCTACGATAACATGGGGTTCCTGCTTTATCAAAACCAAGTTAAACCGATCTACGACGGTCTAGGGTTTTCACCGCATAAGCGGAACGTCCTACACGTAGTGGCACAGCGGATCCCGAAAGATAACAGAAAACTAGCCCTAGAAAAGGCCTAAAAACCAACATAGGGTCGATTCTCGGAACATCTTCTAGGATCGGCAAACCATACTCTACGCACTGCTGGATCATTCAACCCGTTGTTGCAAGGCCTAATCATGCGGATATCAAACTAATCCTTGAAGAACAAGGAATAACCATAACAGATCAAATCTACTAAATAAAGATCAAAAGTTGCTACCTTTACACCTAAGATAGGTGCAAGGGCAGCTAGATATGTAGGGATAGCATAACTAAGCAAACACATCAAAAGAGTATCGATGTTAGCCTCCACATATCCATGATAACGGTGTTACTCGCCATCAACAAGGCTTCAGTACGAGCAACACAAAACAATATTAAATGATACTGCCCGATCGCAAGATGCGATAGCATGGCGCCATCTACCGGAAGAAAACCCTCGAAACAAGGGGTGGCGATGCGCCTAGATTGTGTTTGTTGTGAACGTGATCGTCCTCTTCCTTAATAACCTTAGGTACATATTTATAGTCCGTGGACTTTCTATTTTTGGAATAAACCTAACTGTGTACGATCCAAACTCTATCTCTTAATTCTAACTGAAACGTAATCTATCATAATGTACAGATACACGGGCAATCTAGCCCAAACTCTCGCAGGAGGCCGATTCATAAACACTTTAGGTGCATATCCTCTAAGCCCATCTCAATCACGGCCCAACTCCTAATGTGGCTAAAATCCAGCTATAACACATGCCCCCCTGGTTTTGGCAATAATAATTCCAAAACCACTCGCTTTTCCTTCATCGGGTTACGCATTGCAGATCAGAACCGCTACAGTGCCCTTCCATCATGATGCCTTGCCTCCTCAACTTCTCCACACTGCACGATTTGACGGTTTTGGCACCACGCCCTCGGAAACTGCCACAATATTGAATCATCTCCCACTATATCCCCTTTTATTTAACCGCATCCGATCAGTTCGCCTCCTCATTCTTTTGCTCCACATTAGCAATCGAAACTCCCCTCCTCTGCAACCATGGACTCCTCCTCTGCCTCGTCAGGTCTTTCCTACCAATCTTCCCCCTCCCGTGAGCCGACGCCGGAGTACGACCCGATAGCGGCGTACGAGGCCCTCGCCCCACCGCATTGGGACGAGGCGGATTGGGATTTCTCCGACTGGTCAGAGGATGACGAATCCTTGACCGACGGGGAAGATGACCTCGAGTTCCTCATCGACGGGGAGCTGGAGGAAGGGAGCGACGACGACGCCTTCTCCTGGGGCGAGGACATCTCCTCCGACGAAGAGGACGAAGCGGAGGACGACACCTCCTCCGATGAGTACCCGCCGGCGAAGTGCTTCCGCGCCGGGTCGGAGGACGACGACGATGACGACGAAGAAGATGAAGAAGAAGCCCCTGCCGGCGGCTTCAACAGCAGCGACGAGGACATCGCCGGCAGCAGCGCCGACAGCAGCGAGGGCGGCGACGACGAGGGCAGCGACGGCAGCGACGGCGCCGGCCCCTAGACTAGGGACTACTAGAATAGGGCTAGTAGTAGTACATTAGGTAGCAGATCTTCCTTTTGTGAGCAATCGGCTCTTCTTGTAAAAAACCCTCCTCATCAATGAAGAACACTTCCATGTCCAATTTTTCCGATTGTCAAAGTAGGTCAACGCACAAAGAGCCGATGGCAATGCATCAGTCTCTTACCATAAAACGCCAGTAAGGCCAAACTTCAAACGGTAACCTGCGACCCTCGTCTAAAGGACCAAACTCAAATCCCCAATTGCTCCTCGAACAAATTCAACTCGCGGTGACGCGAACCCTAGATCCCCAACCGCACAGATTCATATCCGCCAGCAAATTGGATGGCGGAATCGTCCAACACCAACGCAACAGTCTCTGGCCTGAAGGTAATTTTTAACTGCCCCTCGCCATCCGAGCATAGTGTTGGAATTCATAGCAAACATCTGAATTAATGCCTTATTTCACCATTAATTTTAGGTCTCAGACATTCTGCTGCCGCATCCTTCTCTTCCAAACTCTCTTTGTCTTGGCCCTCGGACTGTCGAGAGTCCTGCCCATCTGATTTCTTGCGAGGCCAATAGGATTCCCTTCGTGAACCAGAACTTAGATCTAACTTCTTGGGCCGACTGCTTACGAGCCTGGCCTAACCCTCCTGAAGATTGGGTTTCCTGGTACAGTAGAGTATCCAAAATTCACCAATCCAACTGGGAAACCACAGGAATAGCCGATGCGCTGTCCTTATCATTGTCTCCCCTTGAGAAGCATGAAAACCTTCTAAAAACCATCGGCTACTTCTGGTGATGCCCTGAACTGCTTCATGTTTGGCCACGGCCCCATGACACCAACTCTGCTAGATGTGGTAATGATCATTGGCCTAGACGTCACATCTCCCAGCCCTTCTGCTTTTATGCTGCCAAAGGTTCCTTTCAAACTCTTCCAAAACAGAGTGCACAAACCCTGCCTTCGACGCCACATGAAAAATAAAGGCCTGTAACAGAGAAAGAACACACGGCTTTCCTGAATTTCTGGTTGGAACACTTTATATTCTGTGGCCCTTCACTTGCTCCAACCAAGAATTATCTTCCCTTGGCCTACGAACTTGCCAGAGGCACCCAACTTGGCATCGGCAAACTGTTCCTTGGAGAGGTCTATCGTTATCTCCAACTAATGTCTGTCAAATTATCCTCCCAACGGACAGTCAAAACAGGAGGTCCCTGGTGGTTTATTCAGCTATGGGCTCAGCTGTATTTCCAAAACCATGTCCCAAACTTCCCACTTTTGGCCACTTGCACCTTCCAGATGCTAACGAGAGCATCCGATGCACTAGCTATGGCCAAGCCTTGTATAGCCTTCCAGGCAGTAAACTGATCCCCAGGGAAGCATCAAAGTGGTTCAGGATTTTCTTCCAAGGCCTGCACAATCCTCTCTTCTTCCCTTACACGGAGTCTGAAAATTTTGAAAATCCAACCTCCTTCAGGCTAGACAGCTTTGCCGATGATACCAGCACCCGACAATTGTATTCCACCATGATCCGTCCCTGCTTCCTTCCAGTTGGCATGAGCACATCAAACAGGATAATCAAACCTGGTTATGAGTCTTATCAGCCGGTCGTAACAGCCCGGCAGTTTGGTCTTGGGCAGGTGTCTCCTCACTTCTTCCTCCATCACTTAACAGAGAGCAGAGCTGATTTGCCCGATGTCCTCACCGGTCAGAGGTGTTACTCTTTCTTTGATGCTCTAGCCATCCCAATCCCCAATAACCTCTCTTTCACCTCATCAACCGATGGTTTTGAGACTGGTGGTCCATGTGGAAAACTCATGCCTTCAGGAGAGCTGGGACCGTTGCTGAGACAACTCGATGCCGAATATGATATCCCCGCAGAACATGTACTACCACTCGCAAATTTTCTTGAAGTGGCTTAGAATGATCTTTATAACCTCGCTCTGCCTCCTAGCAGCAACAAGATGGTCCAGAACCTACACATGACGATGGCTCCCCCTTTGACTTCCTCCCACCGGCTCCGGTGGTCCTTTTCTGCAAAAGCTCGCCACCTTTGAAAAAGGTCGTGATGCAGAGCCAGCCGATTTCACCAAAATCAGCTTCCAAGAGCAAAGTCTCTTCCGGGCCAGCTGCCCCCCGAGCCTCAATCAAGGCGAGAACGGCAGTGAAGAAAGTAGCCGCCAAGAAAACTTTGAAGCGCCGGAACCCTTCTCCAGACCAAGAGAGCTCGCACGTACGTTGATCCATGCACTTCCTGGTTTCATCTATCCTTATGGGCTTCTGCGAACACACTTGTGCTTACCAACTCTTCTTTTATAGGCCTCCACCGAAGCCACCGAAGACAACTCCAGCGAGGAAACACAATCCAGTCGAGGGGATTCGAGCTCGGGCAACTCTGGGAAAATCACCACGCAGAGCCAGCCAGATTTGCAACCATCGGCTTCCAGGAAAAGACCAGTTCCTGAACCTGTTGCCCCCCAAGCTCCAATCAGAGCGGGGCAGGGCGGTCAACACACAAAGAGCCGATACACCAAGAGGGTTCGAAAGGAACCGCAAGCCCCTTCATCAAACCAAGAGGCCTCAAATGTAATTACCTTCCATACTCTCCCTGGCTCATCTTTCAAACCATTACTGCTCGCATCGGCTAACCACCTCCTTTGCAGACTGATGACACTTCTAGTGGGGGAGTCAAGGAAGTATTGATGTCCTCCGCAAACCTGGATCCAGTAATCCCTATAGGTGCTGTTGACAAGGTCGCCAATTTGGCCAAGCCCCCAGCAGAAACACAAGAGCCGATTACCTCATCATCGGCTGTCCCCCTGGTCTCAGGAGAGGTATACTCTTTTCGTTTGGCTTACCCTTCCCTTTTGCTGCATACTGACGCTGTTTATGTTTGTCAGGGCCGTGATCTCTCGAGCTTGCTAACGTTCGACCCTGAATCCATCGAACCAGCTCCTTCTACGGCATGCGACGAACCACGACCCAGCGCCGTCCAACGTCAATTCCAGCGTCTCAAAGCCCTGCTTTCCTCCCGATCGAGACGTTGGTCGAAAACCCCGAGGAAGTGAAGAGTGTTCTTGAAGAAATCCAGCACCACCTCCCGGTAACGTTGCAGGTGAAACTCGGCCAGTCGTGACTCTGTCGCCTACAGGTCAAGGGTGAAGTTGGCTCGTCAGAGAATCGAGCTACGCCACGCCCAACTTCCGTTGAAAACGATATTGCGGACAAATGTCAGCGGCTCAACGAGAAAAGGCGGCCTTAGATGCCAAAACGACACCTCTGTCAGCACCGCCGAACTTGAGACCTTGCGAAAGGAATTGGAGGACCTTGAAGAGAGGGTCCGGGCAACCAAACAGCTTATTTCTACTAAGGAAGCTCTTATTGCCCGCTCCCAGAAGAAGCAGAAGGCCTCAAAGCTCAGCTGAAAACTGATCTGGCAGAAATACGTGACCTGCACAAGCAGCTAGTGACGGGCAAGGATGAAGACGATAAGGCCGAGATCGCCGAGGTGGATCTTGTCCGTGCTGACGCCCTCCGTGCCTTCGAGGCATTCCTTTTATAGAGCCTCTCCATGTAATCTGATAACTGCTCATAACAGCTTGTACCTCTAGAGTCGATGGCTGCGCATCGGCTTTTTAATCTAAAGTCGAAGTCTGTGCATCGGCTGTACTTTATGTCCTGTTGCTTTGTATATTTTTCTAAAGTCGATGTCCGTGCATCGGCTATATATATATATATATATATTTTACCGGCCGATTTCATGCCTCGGCCCTCATATTTCACTGTCCGTCATCCCACATACTTGGGAAATATTTCTTGAGATGCTGACCATTGACAGCCACTGGGAACTTCACACCGCTCAGCTCCTCAAGCATGTATGCGTTACCTTTAAAACTTGGTCGACCCTGTACGGCCCGTGCCAATTTGGAGACCATTTACCATACGCATCCTTAGTCCCCAATGGCAATACTGACTTCCCATACCAGATCACCAACGTGGAACTCCTTTGGTCTCACCTTCTTATTATATGCGAGCTACCTTGGCTTTGTTCTCTTTAATTTTCTCAAGCGACCAAAGTCTCAGTTCCGTTAGATCCTCAATACTATCACTCATCAGGGTTGCATATTCTTTAGTTGTTAGATCATTCTGAAACGTAACGCGTCTCGACCCAGCCGTGATTTCCCAGGGCAATATGGCTTCTTGTCCATAGACCAGATGGTATGGCGAGGTTTTATCGCTCCATGACACGACATGCGATAAGCCCACAAAGCCTCTGACAATACCTCGTGCCATCGTCTAGGGTGCTCGTCGACTTTCCTCTTAATCAGCTTGATAAGGCTCTTGTTGGACGCTTCAGCTTGCCCATTTGCTTGAGCATAGTATGGAGATGATCGGATCAACTTAATTCCCATGTCCTCGCAGAACTTTCTAAACTCGCGAGAAATGAAGACCGAACCTCCATCGGTCGTGATCGTCTGGGGAATCCCGAATCTATGGATGACATGTTCCTTCACGAAATTGATAACATCTTGTGACGCCACTGACTTCATAGGGACGGCTTCCACCCATTTAGTGAAATAATCTGTAATGGCCAAAATCCAATTGTGGCCTTTGCTCGATGGAGGATTGATTTTGCCGATCATATCCATACCCCAACCTCGAAATGGCCAAGGCTTGATGATGGGGTTCATTGTGATGCGGGTACCGTCTGAATTTTCCCAAACATCTGACACGCTTGACACCCTTTATAGTACTTAAAGCAATCCTCAAGCATGGTGGGCCAATAAAACCCCGATCGCCTGATCAACCATTTCATCTTATGAGCCGATTGGTGAGTTCCACGCCTTCGTGTACCTCGTGTAGGCCGATTTGACTCGGCTGGTCCCAGACATTTGAGAAGTAATCCTTCCAAAGTCTGTAGAACATGTCATCTCCTATAAGGACATATTTCATGGCCTTGTACCTTATCCGTTTAGGTGCCCCCGAGCCGATCTTTCAAGTAATTGAAGATATCGGCTCTCCGATCATCCGGTTCCGGAGCACTGAATATCGGCTCCACCTGCTACCTCCTTGTAGCCTGACGCCATTTGTGCGAGATCGTTGGCCTCGGTATTTTGCGACCTCGGGACCCAACTGAAGTTTATGTACCTAAATTGTGTCATCAGCTCACGGCATTGCATCCATAATGGGAAGAGTAACTCGCTCTCGCATTTGTGCTCTTCCGTGAGCTGGGAAATCTGATTTTGAGTCTCAAAAAGTTCCACTGCTTCTGCCCGGCCTCAAGCAACTCCATTCCCTTGCGTATTGCCTCATACTCAAGCGACATTGTTGGTGCAAGGGGTAGGTAGCTTGATGGAGAAGGAATATGTTGCCCCCGGGGCGACACGAGTAGAATGCCGATGCCGCAACCATCATCGCAAGCCGATCCATCGAAAAACATGGCCCATGCACGCACAGACAGTGCTGCTATATCGGTGTTGATTCGTTCAACAATAAGATCGGCCAACGCTTGTCCCTTGCTTGCTTTCGCCTGATACCGGAGATCAAATTCCGATAATGCAAACATCCACTTACCGAGTCGGCCTTTCAACACAGGAGCCGAAGCATATGTTTGATGACATCTGATTTGCATATGATGACAATTTCCGCTGACAAGATGTGACGAAGCTTGGTGCGGGTAAAAAAGGCAGAGGCACAATTTCTCGATCTCGGGGTACCTAGTTTCCGCATCCAACATCCTTCTTTGCTGAGGTGAAAGCAACTCTCTCCAGGACCATCATAAAGTTGGACCACCACTGATGCGATGGAAGTGTCAGCTACCGACAAGTAAATATAGAATGGTCTGTCTTGCTGAGGCGGAACCAACACGGGTGGCTTCGTTAGATACTCTTTAATCTCGTCAAATGCTCGCTGTTGCTCTGCCCCCAACGAAACTCCTCATCAGATTTAATTTTTACCAGCCCCATGGCAGCTCGATTCGCCACGACGGGTTGGAGATGAATCTTCTGACGAAGTTGATTTTGCCGATGAGACACTGGAGTTCCTTCTTCGTGGTAGGTGGTTTCATTGTTCGTACTGCCTCCTGACTTTTCAGGCCGATCTCAATTCCGCGTTCATGAACTAAGAAACCCAAGAATTGACCGGCCGTTACACCAAAAGCACACTTCTTTGGATTCATTCTTATCCCGAATTTTCTGGTTCGGTCTAGGATTAATCGAGATCATCCAAGTGTCCTTTCTTGAAACAGATTGACTACCACGTCATCAATGTAGATCTCCACCAACTTGCCGATCAGATCATGAAAGATGTAATTCATGGCTCTTTGGTATGTTGCGCGGCATTTTTCAGTCCAAATGTCATGACTACATATTCAAACAAGCCCACTGAACCTGGTACTCTGAATGCAGTCTTGTGTATATCCTCTGGAGCCATAAAAATTTGGTTGTAGGCATTGCCATCCATGAAACTTAACACCTTATGACCAGCAGCTGCATTGATCAATGTCTGCACGGCATTGGGTACTCATCCTTTGGGGTGGCTCTATTGAGATCCCGAAAATCTATGGCGACGCGCCATCGGCCGTCCTTTTTACAGCACGATACTAGAAATCCACTCGGCGTACCTGCATGGCCTAATGAACCCGGCGTTCAACATTTTCTCGATCTCTTTCTTGACTTCTTCTAAAATTTCGGCCTTCATTTGTCGTGCTCGCTGTTGGAACGGCCGAAATCCTTTTAGAGGAGCCGATGCTCAATGATGCTCTGTCTAAACCGGGCATCTGTGTAATCCCAGGCAAAGCAATGGGTATTTTCAGAGCTATCATCGGGCCCGGATGTGGGTCTAGCTTTTGCTGATAAATGTTGGTCGCGGCTTATCCCCAGGGACCAATGTCAATCTCTTCTAGCTCATCGCCGATGTAAATCCATACCCTAGCTTTCCGTCGGCTGCTAGATCGATGCCGAACACAGGCAAAACGTGTGGGGAGGATAATTTGGGCCGATCGCTGGAATCGGCCCCCCTTTTGATTGTATTGCTCAATGAAGGTTTATAACTTATTTGTGCTCCACTACGGGAGGGAGTCTCCCTACTACAACTACGTGGCATGCTTGAGGTGAGATCATTGCTTTTTATTTTTTGGGGCCGATCGCAGGGATCGGCCTTGCCACGTACGTCCATTAACTTTGCTCTTGCTACTCTGTCAGGGCCGGTGGATAAGACCAGCCTCACCCCGTTTTTGTAGCTTCGATGCGCTCACAGCCGTCCAAACTGACTCAGAGATCGGCTCTTGGTCGTCTGCGTCCCAAATATTCATGCCAGCTATTGAGATCTCGATCGAGTCATCTGCATGGACGACCTCCACTTCATCTCCATCCCTTGTATCGAGGCATTGGTGCATTGTGGATGGAATGCAGCTTGGTCCTCCCAGCGGACAGCGTAGGTGCTTTTGCTGTCGACGATGAAGAATGATGTAGGGATGGTTTTCGTACGGTTAGATCCACGTTCAGAACGCCTTGCGTTTCTGATGCTTGGCCGTTGAAGTCGCTTAGTGTGACGTTGGTTTTGATCAGATCTGCGTTAGAGCGTCCCAAACGCCGTAGCATGGAGTATGGCATTATATTGACTGCCGCTCCCGTGTCAACCAACATCTTCTGACAGGCTGCCCGTTGATATAACCTCTTAGGTACAGGGCCTTCAAATGTTTGTAGCTCTTCTCTCGAGGTTTTTCAAAGATAGCGGTCGTGGGCATGAGTCAAACTGTGCTACCGGCACTTCTGATTCTTGGAGCACAAAACTACGACGGAAGAATGAACACCATATTTGTGCCAGCCGATGCCTTTGCATCGGTTTTTTGTTGTTTAGGGCGCCATTCTTTCTTCTGTGGACGCCTCTCCGTGTCCAAGGTTCGCTGAATTTTCACGGCCAGATCGGGCCGCGCTTTCCTCAACGTGTGCAGATATTGCGCCTCGGCTTCCTCCAAGCTACGTAGCCGCTGAACCCTACGCTTTTGGGAGTGGCGAGTCCATCAGGGCACCACCTTGGCCGGTGGTATCTGTCTTCTTCTTCATCTTCTGACTCCCCGAAATCTTCCGCTCGAGACGACTCAACTCGCCTGTTCTGAGATGGGAGAGGCCCTAGACGTTTGAACACTGAAACCTCACCCGTGTCCTCCTCCTGCTGTCTACATTCCGGGCAGTTGTCGATTGTGGGCAATCGGCTCATACCTGAATCCCAGCAGTGCTTAAAGAAAGGACAATCCCAGTGTCTATCCATGTCTTCCTGCTCTCTTGACTTCCCCTTAGCGCGACGCTCATACCCTTCGTCGTCTCTATCGTACCAACGATATTTCCCATTGCCTACATCAGATCGACGGTATCTTTCGTTATCTATATCGTACCGCCGGCGTCGATCGTACTGACGCTCATATTTGTTAAGGAGATGCTGGGAGAGCGGTCGTTGATACCGCACGTTTCTCACTTGTTCCTCGGTGAGGTACCGTCTGTCATCACATCGGGGCCGGTCGCGTGGGCCGGCCTCCTCCTTTTCCTTGCCACGGGGGTGACCGCTTTCTCCTTTATCCCTGCCATGGTGGCATGCAGGCCCTGCCATGTTAACACCGAATGAGAAATCTAACTGGCGCCTCGTGGAGTGATTGTGCTCCACCATGTTGACGCTAGGAAACGGTCGCGTGTCCACCTTCATGGCAAACTGACCAAAGATCAAACGGCCTTGCTCTATCGCCGTTTGGATCTGCTGACGCAACTCTTTGCAGTCATTGGTGATATGGGTGAACGAGTGATGCCACCTGCAGATACGGTCTCCCGTTCATCTCTTGTGCCGTAGGTTTTATGGCCTTGGGTAACGTCAGCTGTTTATCCTTAAGCAATAAGTCAAATATTTGCTCAGCTTTGCTTACATCGAAGCCTTTTGCAGGCCCTTGTTGTTTCACCCATTTGCAGGACACGGGAGCTGCCCCCGAGCCCATTCAGCCACAGCTACTTCCTGGTCTTCTGCGAGTCCCCATCTTCTTCTGCCTCGACCAGGCCTATCGGGCGTTTGAACTTGTCTTGGTACAATTCTGGGTGGCGCTGCTCGTATAATGTTAATTTCTGAGCCATGTGCAGTGAATTGTATTCCACAAAGCAGATCCTTGATCGGCGCTGAGAGGCCCAACGCGGATCGCGCTTCTTTCTCGGTTAGACGAGCCGAATAACATCGGTTCTTGTGATTAAACGCTGGATATATTCGACACCGTTTCTCCACGCTTCACGCCGCTTGATCGGCAATGCCAGCCTCGCAGCTTCAGAGTGATATTGAATATGAAATTGCTCTTCCAGCTGCTTCCACGTCCGACTGAATCTGGTGGCAAGGTGTACCACCCAAAAGCTGGTCCTGTGAGAGATTGCGCAAAAAACCTCACACGTAACGGTCCGACGCTGAAATCATGCCCAACTGTGCCAAATATCGGCTCACATGCTCAATTGAGCTAGACCCTTCTGATCCATTGAACTTTGAGAACTCAGGGAGCCGATACTTGGGCGGCAGTGGAATCAAATCGTATTCGTTGGGGTACGGCTTGGAATAGCCGACCATTCTCCTCTTTGGCAGGATGCCGAACTGGTCTCTTAAGATTGTACTGATTTGTTCCATGGTATTAGCTGCAGGAGCTAAGCTTTCATGACTCATTCCGGTGGCATACTTAGCTAGCCACGCCTGTTTATCGGCGTCCGCTCCAGAAATCCCTCCTGTTGCAATCTGGTTCGTGCGCGCCAAGTTATTGCAGTCCGGTACGTATGTGCACACATATCCATGCGGGATCTCTTTAGCGCTCTTGGGCTGGCAATCGCTAGGATCGCCTCCAATCTTGTAGACGACGTATGCCGGTGAACCCGGCGGCTCTGGAGCTGCAAGCGCGAATGGCAGCTGTGGTCTGGTTTGGAACGGTATCTCTCCCTGGTGAGTTCCTAGGGCAGGCCCTGTCGGAGAGTACTGATGCCTCATGATTTCCTGAACTACGCGAACCGCGATGCGCTCGAAAGCGTTTACCAGGCTCTCAGAATGACGGTGTAGAGAATGAGCCACCATGTAATTAACTTCGGCGCAGAGCTCTAGTGCGTTCTTCTGAAGGGGTAGACAGATCCACCTCATCGAGAACGCCGTCAGGTGAGAACCCTTTCCACCTAATGCCATGTTTACGGGTCCTCTCGAAAGAGCCGATGAGATCGGCTTCGAAGACAGCTTTGATCTCATCATATTTCTTCTTGTGCTCCTCAGGCAGTTCTGCGTACGTGATTGGTACCTCCGCCATCTCAGCTGCAGACGTTGACGCCGTTGCTGTAGAACGTCCACCGGGCGTGCCAGAATGTGTTGCCTGCCAAAACCCACCGGCGAGCAGCGACGAGCAACACGAAGAGCCGGGAGGCTCAGGTGTGGTGGGCCACGGTCCCTCGGAACAACGGCCCGCAAAACTCCGCACACGTCTGGCTGTTGCGAGCGTGCCACCTGACCTATACCTGTCAGGAAGGTGATGGATTGCTTCGATTATTTTCCTGCATGGCAGACACGTAAACATTAAATCCGAGCCTCGATCGGCTCTCAGGTTACCCTTTGAATCGGCTCAAGGAGCCGATTGTCCCATGATTCGTATTGGATCTACGATAACATGGGGGTCCTGCTTTATCAAAACCAAGTTAAACCGATCTACGACGGTCTAGGGTTTTCACCGCATAACTGGAACGTCCTACACGTAATTGAGCCTGGCAGATGCGAAAGATAACAGAAAACTAGCCCTAGAAAAGGCCTAAAAACCAACATAGGGTCGATTCTCGGAACATCTTCTCTAGGATCGGCAAACCATACCTTACGCACTGCTGGATCATTCAACCCGTTTGCAAGGCCTAATCATGCGGATATCAAACTAATCCTTGAAGAACAAGGAATAACCATAACATATCAAATCTACTAAATAAAGATCAAGCAAGTTGCTACCTTTACACCTAAGATAGGTGCAAGGGCAGCTAGATATGTAGGGATAGCATAACTAAGCAAACACATCAAAAGAGTATCGATGTTAGCCTCCACATATCCATGATAACGGTGTTACTCGCCATCAACAAGGCTTCAGTACGAGCAACACAAAACAACGAATAAACTGATACTGCCCAGATCGCAAGATGCGATCATGACGCTATGCGAAGACCCTCGAAACAAGGGGTGGCGATGCGCCTAGATTGTGTTTGTTGTGAACGTGATCGTCCTCTTCCTCAATAACCTTAGGTACATATTTATAGTCCGTGGACTTTCTATTTTTGGAATAAACCTAACTGTGTACGATCCAAACTCTATCTCTTAATTCTAACTGAAACGTAATCTATCATAATGTACAGATACACGGGCAATCTAGCCCAAACTCTCGCAGGAGGCTGATTCATAAACACTTTAGGTGCATATCCTCTAAGCCCATCTCAATCACGGCCCAACTCCTAATGTGGCTAAAATCCGGCTATAACAAATATAAAGTCAATCAATAGTACATAGGTGAAAACATAGTTTCATTCATTCAAAATTACTTTGTTAACAAGGTTGATCAAGTCTTGTTATGAAAACAATTTTATATGAAGCAAAAATTTGCATTTCACACAATGATTATGTTACCTCAATCTTGATAGGAATAGTTCTAACCATGACAATATCATTCACTTTCTTTGGCTTGGGCAAAGGCAAATGAAATTTCCCAATTTGGATGGTGTCAACATTAATAATTGAGTTTAAACCATATTTCCCATCAATCTTCTTGGGGAAATAAACCGTATGCTCTTTGTCATCAACATTGAAAGTTACTTTTCCTTGGTTGCAATCAATAACAGCCCCTGCAGTGTTAAGAAAAGGTCTCCCAAGAATAATAGACATATTATCATCTTCAGGCATTTCCAACCCAACAAAGTTGGTTAATATCATACAATGATGATCAACTTGAACAGGAACATCCTCACATATACCAACAGGAATAGTGGTAGACTTATCAGCCATTTGCAAGGATATATCAGTTGGTATTATTTTTTCTAGATCAAGTCTTCTATAGAGATAAAAAGGCATAACACTAACTCCTTCTCCCAGATCACATAAAGTAGTTCTAACATAATTATTTTTGATGGAGCATGGAATAGTGGGTATACCTGGATCACCAAGCTTCTTTGGAACCTTACCATTAAAGGAATAATTAGCGAGCATAGTGGAAATTTCCTCATTTGGAATCTTCCTTTTATTAGAGACAATATCTTTCATATACTTTGAATAAGGAGGCAATTTAATAGCATCAGTCAAAGGAATTTGCAAAAAAAAGGTTTCATCCATTCACAGAACTTATTATAGTGTTCTTCCTCCTTCGATTTATGTTTCTTATCAGGAAAAGGCATTGGTTTTTGCACCCAAGGTTCTCTCTCACTACCATGTTTAGGAGCAATGAAATCTTCATTAGTGTGTTTTGTATTCTTAGTATGCTTTTCAGGTTCTTCTTCAATTTCTTCTTTATCGGAAGCATCATTTTTATCATTACCACTTTCAGTTTCAGCATCAGAAATAGATATACTATTAGGATCTTTAGCAGGTTCAGAGGATTCTATAACAGTTTTATGTTTCTTCTTCTTTTTCTTAGACTTAGTCCTAGTATCATCAACTCGTTGAGAATCTTGTTCAATTCTCTTTGGATGTCCTTCATGATATAGAGGATCCTGAGTAGAAACACCACTTCTAGTTATTATTTCATAAGCATGTTTTTCCCTAGAAGCATTAACTGGCAAATCTTTTTGCACTTTAGTGAGCTGATAAATTTGAGTTTAAACCATATGGAAATGTTTAACAAGCATTTTAACATCATTAGAGGTTCTTTCCACAATATCATGCAAATTATTGATAGCTCTAGAATTTTCCATTAGGTGATGTTCCACTCTCTTATTAAAATTATCTTGCTTAACAATATAATTATCAAATTCATCTAAGCATTGATCAGGAGGTTTGGAGTAGGGAATATCTCTACTATCAAAGCGTTGGAGAGAGTGTACCTCAATAGTGGAAGAGCGAGGGATTGGCTTACATAATTCTTCTATAGGTGGTAGATTCTTCACATATTCAGATTTAATATCCTTAAGAGATTTATTGGCTTCCCTCATCACTTCATCATTTAATTCAATCATTCCCCTTTTCTTCGGTGTTCGTATTGGCTCCGGTGTAGTCCAATCATCATAATTCTTGCTTATTTTGGCCAATAATTCCTCCGCTTCAGCCGGAGTTCTTTTCCTGAAAACACAACCAGCACAACTATCCAGGTATGTCCTTGATTCAGCGGTTAGTCCATTATAAAATATATCAAGGAGTTCATTTTTAGCTAATGGATATTTAGGTAGCGCTCTAATTAAAGAACAAAATCTTGCCCAGGACTCAGGCAATTTCTCTCCTTCTACCTGCACAAAGTCAAAGATTTTCTGCAAAGCAACATGTGGAGCACTAGCAGGGAAATATTTCTGAAAGAAAGCATTAACCAAACCAATAGGACTATCAATAGATCCAGGGGACAAATTATCATACCAAATTTTAGCTGCTCCTTTCAGAGAGAAAGGGAAAATTTTAGTGACAAAGTAAGTGCGTATCTTAATATCATCGGAGAATAAATTGCTCAAAGTAGAGAGTTCATTCATATGTTTCATAGCACTTTCATTTTCAGTACCACAAAAAGGTTCTTTCTCAACAATAGATATGTAAGATAAATCCAGGAAGAAATCATAATCCTTATCTCTAATATTTATGGGAGATGTGGCAAACTTAGTATGAGGAGACAAATTATATCTAACAGCTCGTCTTGCAAGAAGACTTTTCATAGCACTTGCATCTCTAGTAGCATGACATTCTTCAATGAAGTCATCATCAAGTTCAATATAAGTTTCATCAAGATCACCACTAGGATTTCCCCTAGCTTGAGGTGAACTAACATGTGTAATAATATTTTCAGCATTTTCAATTTGTTTAGCTCTAGCAATTGTAGTATCTAGGAAAGGACCTAACGAACCACTCTTATCAAGCACAGTAGAAGCATCATCAAAATCATCAGCAGAAGTAGCAGTAGCATGTGGTGGAGTAAGAAGCTTACTCATAACAGATGGCGAATCAAGAGCAACAGAGGTGTTCAGAGTTGTACCTGTTCTTGTAGTGGATGGCAATATAGGGAACTTCGATTCAGGAGCTTTCTCCATAATAAATAAACTGCAGCAAACAATGTCATCTTCAAGAGGGCTTGTAAATAAAGCTATGCTCCCCGGCAACGGCGCCAGAAAATAGTCTTGATGACCCACAAGTATAGGGGATCGCAACAGTCTTCGAGGGAAGTAAAACCCAAATTTATTGATTCGACACAAGGGGAGCCAAATAATATTTATAAGCTTTAACAGATGAGTTGTCAATTCACCTGCACCAGGAAATAGACTTGCTCGCAACAGTTTATCAATAGTAACAGTTTTATGGTAGTGGTAGTAGTGAAGTAACAGCAGTAGCGAAATAAAAACAGCAGTAGCGATGATTGCAGTAGACAGCAGGATTAAAATACTGTACGCACAGGGATGGATGAATGGGCGCTGCATGAATGAGAGAGTCCATATAATAGCAAGACATAGGAATTGCAAGTAATAATGATATAAGCATCCTAGCATAATATAACCATAGGCGTGTGTTCCTATTTAGTCGTGCGTGCTCGCAATGAGAAACTTGCACGACATCTTTTGTCCTACCAGCCGGTGTGGCCTCTAGGGAAACTACTGGTAATTAAGGTACTCCTTTTAATAGAGTACCGGAGCAAAGCATTAACACTCCGTGAACACACGTGATCCTCACATTATAGCCATCCCCTCCGGTTATCCCAATTATTGTCACTTTGGGGCCTCGGGTTCCGGACAACAATATGTGTATACAACTTCCAGATATGATCAAAAACAATAATTATCATCATGATTCAATAACATGTTCAGATCTGAGATCATGGCACTCGGGCCCAAAGTGACAAGCATTAAGCGCAACAAGTTGCAACAATGTCAAAAATACTAACAACGGATACTAGGCAATATGCCCATAACAATATTATAGCTATTACATTACCAATCTCATCCAATCCCTACCATCCCCTATAGCCTACAACGGGGAATTACTCACACATGGATGGGGGAATCATGGATGGTTGATGGAGAGGCGTCGGTGATGGCGATGGCGATGATCTCCTCCAAATCCCGTCCGGCGGGTGCCAGAACGGAGTTTCTGGTCCCCAGATTGGGGTTTCGGGTGGCGGCGGAGCAGCGGAACTCTTTCTGAAAAAACGTCGAACCCCCCTCGGTTTTCTGGTCAGGAGGCTTCTTATAGTGCGAAGGAGAGCTCGAGGGGGTGGCCGAGGCGGCCATACCACCCCTGGGCGCGGCCAAGGCCTGGCCCGCGCCAAGGGTAGGTGTGGGCCCCTCGTGGCCCCCTTATCTGTCTTCTGGCTCCGGGAGTCTTCAGGGGAAATATGAGTTTTTCTATATTTTTCGGGAATTTTCCTGAAAATTGGATTTCTGCACAAAAACGAGACACCAGAGCGATTCTGTTGAAAACAGCGTTAGTCCGTGTTAGTTGTATTCAAAACACACAAGATAGAGGGCAAACAACAGCAATAGTGTTCGGCAAAGTAGATACGTTTTGGACGTATCACTTGTACCTCTTAGATATTTCTTGGGTTGACATGGGCATCCCCAAGCTTGAGCTTTTGTCCATACTTCATTTCATTACATCATTCTTCTCAACCTACGCTTGAAAACTTCCTTCATACAAAACTTCACACAATTCTCATTAGCAGCATTAGTGCAATCAAAATAACAAATCCACTTGGGTTCAGTTCTAACATATATAAAACATCCATTAAGACATTAGCTACTGTAGCAACATCTTCAAAAAGCTCTTTCTCTCAAAAGAACTCAAAAAGAAAGAGATTAAGAGGCAAATGCAAATAGTGGCAAAAATCTGTCAAAACAGAATAGCAGGTAAAGATCGATTTTTTCGAAAATCTTATGTCACTCAAATCGAAAAGTGCTCAACTAACGAAAGTTAGATAATAACCTGGGGCATATGCTCAAATATTGGCAGCTCAAAATTACGTTCTGGCTGGGAATACGAATTTTTATGGTGACAACACATAATCTGTTTCAGGACAGCAACTTCCCCAAATCTTACTTTCTCCCTATTAGAGGCTATTCTTGGCACAAAAACAAAATAAAAATAATAAGGAGAGGTTATTACAGAGGTAATAACTTCCAAGACTCAAGAAAAGAAAAATTACAGAAATAAAACATGGGTTATTTGCCAAGAGTGTTTTTCTTTAACGCCTTTCAGCTAGGCGCAGAAAAAGAGCTAGCATCAAGTATTTTCAAGTGAAGAAGCATCAAGATCAATAACTTCCTCTGAAACACAACTTATCAAAATAGGCACTTTAGATACCCCTGGAGATGACATGTAAATCACTCTTAGTTGTACTAAAAGTTTTATCAATTTTAAACACATTATGGGGTTTTGGTTTAGTTACCTTGGGAACATACATGCATTCTTACTCTTTTCCCACAAAAGCTTTCTCCTTCTTAAACCCAAGAGAAGAAAAAGTTGAACTTAAAGTTTCCATAGTTTCCTCTAGTTTACCAATTCTAAGGTTTCTATTATCATGGGTATTGCTAGCCTCTAAAACAGTGATTCTTTTATTGATATTTTCTGTTGACTCATTAATTTGGCTAGCATTATCAAGGAAATTTGGCAAACTTTTCTCTAAAGAGCTCAGTCTTTCTACAACATCTTCCAAAGTGATCTCAGTTTTAACAACATTAGTAGGTGGTATTCCTACTAAGTTTTCAATTAAATTACAGGCTTGCAAAGCAGGAGTGCCCAGAAAATTACCACCTGTGAGAGTATCCAAAACTTACCTATTCCAGCTAGATATACCAACATAAAAATTCCTAAGAAGGATCATGGTAGAATATTTTTTAGTACATCTATGATGAACATCACTTATTCTATACCAAGCATCTTTCAAACTTTCTCCCCCTTGTTGCTTAAAAGAACGAACCTCAACTTCAGGAATACTCATTCTAGCAAGACTAAAACAGAACAACAGAAATAAAAGCTATAATAGAAACTATTTTTTTGTGTTTTTGATATAATGAAGCAAACAAGACAAAGTAAAATAAACTAAGCAAAACAATAACAAAGTAAAGAGATTGGAGATGAGAGACTCCCCTTGCAGAAATCCTCTTTCTCCTCGGCAACGGCGCCAGAAAAAGAGCTTGATGTTGCGCAGATGCACACCGTTGGGGAACCCTAAGAGGAAGGTATGATGAGCACAGTAGCAAGTTTTCCCTCAGTAAGAAACTAAGGTTTAATCGACCAGTAGGAGAAATGAGTGACTTCGAAGGTGTTGCTAGCTGACTTTTGGCAGGGCGCACTACCGACGTCAGCAACAACGTGAACCCACACAACACAACCAAAATACTTTGCCCCAACTTACAGTGAGGTTGTTAATCTCACCGGTTTTGCTGAAAACAAAGGATTAACCGTATAGTGTGGAAAGAGATGTTTGTTTGCAGTGAAATAAAAGAGAACATTAAAAGAGCTGTTGCCGTGGGAGTTGGCAATAACAAGAATAGGTATTTGCAGTGTAAAAGAAATGACTGAGGTCCACAGTTCACTAGAGGTGTCTCTCCATAAAAATAAATTACATCCTGGGTGAACAAATTACAGTTGGGCAATTGACAGAATAAAGACCATACATGACAAGATGATTACTATGAGATTCATTTGAGCATTACAACATAATACATAGACCGTAATCCAACTGCGTCTATGACTAATCATCCACCTTCCGGTTATCATCCGAACCCCTTTCAGTATTAAGTTGCAAGCAACAGATTATCGCATTAAGCAATGTGTGTAAAGTAAACAATAGAATTATCCTTAGACAAAGCATTGTTTTTTTCTCCCTAGTAGCAACAACACATCTACAATCTTAGAAGTTATTGTCACTCTTCCAGATTACTAGAGGCATGAACCCACTATCGAGCATAAATACTCCCTCTTGGAGTTACAAGCATATACTTGGCCAAAGCATCTACTAGCAACAGAGCGCATGCAAGATCATAAATAACATATGAGAAGTATATAATCGATCTCAACATAGTTTCAATATTCATCGGATCCCAGCAAACACAACATGTAACATTACATAAAGATGATCTTGATCATGATAGGTTGCTCACAAGATCTAAACATGAAGCATAAATTGGAGAAGACAACCATCTAGCTACTGCTATGGACCCGTAGTCCAGAGATGAACTACTCACGCATCACTTCGGAGGCGGGCATGGCGATGTAGAGGCCTTCGGTGATGATCTCCCCCTCCGACAGGGTGCCGGGAAGAGCTTCAGAACCCTCCCGAGCTCGGCGATGGCGGCCGCGACGGAACTTTTCGTGGATGGAGGCTCGGGTATTTAGGTTTTTCCCGAGATCGTGAATAAATTGGCGGAAGGGCGAGGTCGGTGGGTGCCCGGGGGGCCCATACCACCCCATGGCGCGGCCAGGGCCTGGGCCGCGCCATGGCCTGGTGTGGCCGCCTCGTGGCGCTTCTCCATCTCTCCTCTGGACTCCGTCTTCGTTACAGTAAAATAGGAACTTCGGCTTTTGTTTCGTCCAATTCCGAGAATATTTCCTATACAACTTTTCTGAAATACAAAACAGCAGAAAACAGGGAACTGGCACTGTGGCATCTTGTCAATAGGTTAGTTCCGGAAAATGTATAAAAGTGCAACGAAGTGTAAACAAAACATATAGAAATTGGTGTAAAACAAGCATGGAGCATCAAAAATTATAGATACGTTTGCAACGTATCAATGTGCTCCTCGTATTTAGAAATTTCAATTACATATTATCTTGAACTGAATTAACTTGAGCATGTTGTACAAGCATAGAATTTTGTAAGTATGGTTTGCAACAAAGGAAAGATCCATGCAAGCAATACTAAGTATTATAAGAAAAATAAATCACCTTGAAGTTGTGTTGGAGATCTGGTCTTGGAGAACAAATAGTTAGGAAGAGGAGATGACAAGGAGGTATGAGATACTCTTGTGCTACTTGATAATCAACGGGTAAACTGATTGTCATGGATATTTCAATACATATGCTCAGACAAGCTTGTGAATGAAAAGTTCGGCACCCGAGGATTCGGTTAGCCATAGAATAAGAAAGACACAGGTGGATGTAGAGCATATGACATGATTGAAAGATCCATGAATAAGGTTTATATTGGTTACTAGGGGGCAAGACTATTAACTGATCCCATCAAGAAATGGCAAAGTGTTTGGTAAACATCAAACTTCATGCCCATCTTGTCATTTAACAATTTATATCTTCTTGTAACTAGTTGCTCTATGAGAGTTTATCTTCAGTACAACAGTAAAGTAAAAGAGAAATAAAGCTGGTAAAAAGCCAAGCATAGAAGTGATCTATATTTATAGACACACATAAAACATTGTTCAATTTCCAACATGCAATGGTTAGTCTTGTTCAAATGGTAAGAGGTAATTGCTAGAGTTTCTATTATATGAAGTCCATATTTGTATGATTGTTGGTTCAAAGATCTTACATTACAATTGAATATCCATAAGTTGATGATGCAATGCTCGTATTTCTTTTATCAACCATAAGATCATTGATGCATGATATGATCTATTCACTTATTTGCTCGGGGGCGAGCAAAGTTTAAGCTTGGGGGAGTTGATACGTGCATTTTACATCATCATTATTGCTACATATATGTTTAGTTTTCATTGATATTTGCCATCAAACACCATTATTTATGCATTTTTAGTTGATTTCTAGGACTTTCCTACGAAGTCCCCTTCTTTGGTATTTAACTCATGGGAGGCAGAAACCCTCCTTTTTCGTATTTTATTTGTTTCAGGCCTTTCTGGACACATACAAATCAAGAAAAAATGATCAGTTTTTCACCCGGAGAAGGACCGTGAGCGAAAGAAGCACGCGCGGGGAGCCACGAGGGCCAAACGGCACCAGGTGTGGCGCCCAGACATGTAGGGCGCGCCACCCTGGTCCGTTTGCACCTCGGGCATCGTCTGGGCTCCCTTTTATACCAGAGCCTACGTTTCGCCTAAAAACCTAAGCCATATTTTTCCCGAGATTTATTGAGGCGGCAGCGGAGGCGATAGTCCTCTCCTACTCCAGGAGAGGGCAGATCATGCCGCAGCGGTGCCTCCGGTGAAGGGGAAATTGACGCCATCGACATCACCACTCCTCCTTGGCTTGGGGGGGAGGCATCTCCATCAACATCTTCACCATCACCATCATCACCACCATCTCCATCTACGAGATCGACATCATCCCCCTCATAGTTTATGTTGAATTGAACCCCGAATATTGTTTTTAGTGCTATTGCATGTTTGTGATTGGTACTACCACTCCGGGCAAGAGATGTCCGCCCATAGGTTCGTGTGAAGCTCCGGGATGCCCAACCAATCTTTTTTCCTTCTCCCAAAGTCGTATGGTGAAGCGACAATGAACGAAGAGGTGGTCAACGGACTCCATGCATTGCTTGCATAATGGACATAGGAAACAATTTGGCCACCCCCGCTTTGCCAAGCGGTCGGCCGCCCAAATCCTATTTTGGTTTGCAAGCCAAGAGAAAATTTCCACCTTTGGCGGCACCCAAGCCTTCCAAGCCGACTTGTTTAAGCTTGAGAGAGTAGAACCCAAAAATTGCACCTTCTAGGCGGACTTCGCCGTGTATTGGACATTTGAAGTGAGTCTCCAAACAATGTCGTCTTCCACATTTTCATTAAGATGGAAGTTGTCGATGAGGCCCCATAGATCCACAAATCTGGATAAGGGCTCCATAGAGAAATCTTGCTCCAAATCCACTTTACCCACCTACACATTACTATGCAAAGCTTGAGCCACTTTCCAATTCTTTCTCTTGGAGGATGAGAAAATTAGGGGCGCACCATAAATTGGTTTTCACCCCAAGCCAAGTTGCATACCAAAACGGTGTCCTCTTGCCATTACCAACCGTGATGGTGGTTGCTTCATAGAAAATTTTCATATTGTCCGCCGTGCATGGGTTTCCGGAGCCAACCCAAATCTTGCTTCGGTCCTTCACTCTAACCATGGTCATCTAAGCTGAAGGGCCGTAGCAAACTTGCCCATGTGAAGCACTCCAATGCCACCAAGCTTCTTGGGGCGACAAACATTATCCCAATTCACTTTGCAGTTAGCACCCGTTGTGTGGTCTTTGGCTGACCAAAGGAAGGCGCGCTCAATCTTATTAATGAACTTGATGGTGCTCGCCGGGATGGAGAGGGGTGTCAAGTAGTAGATATCTCGAGAGGCGAGGACCGACTTCACCAAAGCGGTGCAGCTGGCCATGGTGATGTATTTCCCATCCCAAGTGGGTGTCCTCCAAGTGTTGAATGTCCACCCTCTTCAAGAATTTTACCGAGAGAGGTAGTCCAAGGTATCGAAGCGGGAAATAGTCTTTTTTGGCCGGGTTCCCATGAAGGATGTCGTCAAGGTTCAATTGGCCACATCTTATCAGAACAACGGAACTCTTTAGAAAATTCGTCCATAGGCCGGTGACCTCCCCAAAGACATGGAGACTGGAAGCTAGGTTCTGGATATTTTCCTTGATAGGTGCAAAGAAGACCAGCGCATCGTCCGCCTAGAGAGACGTGCGTAAGAAAATCACAGAGTAAAGCATAACCGAGAAATCGCGGGACATTTCCAGCGAAAGAAAATCACACATTTGTCCCATGGTAACACGCAGAGAATTGTGTCTGATCGCTCCGTTTTACATACAGTTTAAGATATTAATACTACCTCGGAGCGAGGTCTAGGTACTCTCTGGAGAGACATCAGCATCTCCAGCCGCGTCTCCCAAAGTATCCTAAAGGGATTTGGGTCGCGCCGGACAAAAAATCGTTCCCAGCCGCGCGCCTTAAAGGCCCTTTCCGTCCGGCGCGGCCCAATATTGTATCCCCCGTCCCCGCTACACAGGGGACGCTCCGGACACGCCGAACATAACGAAATGCGAGGCCAGGAGACGCGGGCCCGATGGGTCAGTGGCTCGAAAGACTAAAACCCCGTCGCCTACCTTTGGTCAAGCGACGTTAATGGCGTCCCAGCTCCCCCGCTTCCATCGTCGCCGCCACAATCTCCCGCAGCGCGCTGGCAGCCGAGGAGGACGTACTCATCCTTTTCCAACTCTTCCTCGTCAGGGCCGGCGTGATCGGCGCCGTCCTCGCACCGCGCCGCGCCCTACACCGTCCCCAAGCGCGAGGTGAAGGAGGAGCCGGAGTTCACGACGCCGCCCGTCAATCCGAGGCGCGGCGGCAGCAGCAGCCGGCAGCAGCAAAGGCGTGCCGGCGGCGCCCTCCTCATCCCGAAGCCGGAGATGAAGGAGGAGCAGGACGACGAGGCAGCCGGGAAGGCGGCGCTGCTGGCGGAGTACGAGCGGCAGCAGCGTCTCATCGCCAGCAGCGACGACCCCGAGGACTACCCTGGCTTGCGAGCGGCGTGCTTGGCGTCGTTGAACGACAAGGACGCTTGGAGGGGCAACCTCGAGGCGGCGATCGCCATGTCCATCCGCGACTCTGGGAAGCCGCTCGTGGACCTCACCAATGACGGCGAGGCTGGGCAAGCGGCGCAGTGAAGGACGAGCCCGTCGACGAGTCCGACGAGCGCGGCAAGCAGGAGGTCGTCACCGACGACATGTACAACTTCCACCAGTACTACGATGCCTCTGGCCGCCGCAAGTACTACTAGATTAGGGTTTAGTTTAAATTTTGTCGAATTTCATTCAAATCTATGTAATATATAGCAAGTTTGAATGAATTCGCTTAAGTTTTAAATATCTGAAATTTTGTTTGTTGGATGGAGCTGGGGAGCGATGTCCCCCAAACGCGGCACGAACGAAACACGTCTCTCAAACACTCGATTTGGCGCCGTTTGGGAGACGCGGGTGGAGATGCTCCCAGTTTAGGCTATCTTCCATGCCTGACCACCATGCATGCTGAACTTCTTGAGCCTGCCGTAGAACATGACAGCCATGAGAACGAGCTTCCCTTCCCTGCTCCACTTCCCGGAGAAGCCAACCCACGCGTCTCTGCAGCTGCCGTCGGGCCTCAGCTGCCTGCCGCAGCTATACCCAGTGCTGAAACCCACGTTGCCATATGCACTGTCCACAACATTACACGAGATGTACTGTAGTTAATAACAGTTTCCTAAAAAATTAGTAAAATTAAACAGCTCCCAATGAGATATTGGCACCATGGTAAGATTACAGATAGATCTCTTATCATATGCCTGTGTTATTTAAATTACCTGATGACTTCGACGACAATGTTCAGGACGCTGTAGTTCAGGGGATCATCTGCGATCTGCCGCCGCTCGGTGATGCATATGACGATGATGAAGATGGCTAGGCACGCCAGCGGCGACATCAGTAGCTTCTGCCATATGATGCGGCTCTTCTGGTCGGACTCTGATGCCTTTTGTATGGCACTCTCTTTCAACGGTACAAATGCAGTGTAGGGTGGTAGGTACCTGCAGGCACGAGCACAGCAGAGTTCAGTTCATTACGAGTGTAATTATTGGCCCAATACAAGGACCTTATCGACGATCAGTCATCAGTGTACTATACACGAGGGCCAACTTGGACTTGCATTAGTGGTTACGCACTTCCCATGCGAATACGGCATCTAGCATACAGTACAATAGTAGATTATGCGAGAAGGCTTAATACACATTTGACAGAACAATGGGCTGAGATTCTTAAGAAATTTGATAATATGTGCTTGAATAATGATTCGGATAATACTTTGAGGGTTAACTCCAAATAAAGTTTTCTCCACAAAGTCAGTGTATGAATTCTTGGAGGGTAATCTTTTTGGTTCGGACAATAAGATGATTTGGAAAGCTAAGCTTCCTCTGAAGATCAGATTTTTTATGTGGCAAACTTTTAGAAATGCTATTCATACGAGAGACAATATGAGACGTCGTAAATGGCTTGGTAATCCTATGTTCTCTTTCTGCAGGAAAATTGAGAATCATTTATTTTTCACTTGTCATATTGCTCGTGTTGTTTGTGGGTTCTAGGTATCCTCTTTGGTACCAATAGATGTCCAAATTCTGCCTGACAGGCAGTGTTTTGCTTTCATGCCTTTTTACGTGGAGGGTAAAAAACGTATATTGTGGGAATTGCTGGCACAAGGCAAAGTTCCAGGCTATCTAACAATGAAGGGAAGACTGTCATGCAGCTAGCTCAAGAGCTTGCTCAGAAGAAATCCCTGGAGAAGGTTGTGCCAGCTAGCTCAAGGGTTGCAGGTACATCTAACTCCAATCCTTTTGAGGTTATTTCAACTTATAGGTTTATGGATATTGCCAATACTGTTGGTATTGATACTTCTTTAGTAGATTGTGAGCAAAAAACCCCTGTTGTAGATAACTGCATTACTACAAAAACTACTATTTCTGCTCACCTGAAGGGTGCTAGTTATGATGATGATGTCCCTGATGCTCTAGGTTGGTCTAGCATCAAGAGAAAAACTAGGCGGGGCAAGCACCCCATGACAGATAGTTCTAAATGATTATCTATTTTTGGAATCCAAGGGGAATTCAAGCCCCAGGTAGCAAAAGTGCTTTGCTTGACCTTTTCCAAAAATACAAACCTAATATTGTTGGTTTCCAGGAAACAAAAAAGGAAACTATCTCTGATAATTACCTTAATTCTTTAGTTGGTAATATGATGTTTTCTTGGAATTCCCTTCCAGCCATTGGCTCTGCAGGAGGCATATGTGTTGGGGTGGATTCTGATATCTTTGATGTTATTAGCTGGGAAGTTAGATGATTTTCAGTTTCAGTTGTACTTAAAATCAAAGCATCTGGTCTTATTTTTAGAGTTGTTACTGTTTATGGTTCTTCTTATGAAGAGAAGAAAGAGGCTTTTATTTCCGAGTTACATAGCCTCTGTTTAGATTTTCAAGGTCACTCTATCATTAGAGGTGACTTCAACATGGTTAGATTCCAGGGAGATAAAAGCAATGGAGTCATTGACCATAGATGGAGTGATAAATTTAATGCTTGGGTGGAGATTTGGAGTCTCCTAGAAGTCAAATTAGGAAATAGACAATTTACTTGGGGCAATAATCAGGAGAATCTGATCATGTCCAACATAGATAGAGTCTTTTGTAATGTTGAGCTTGATCAAATTTTCCCTCTAGCTTCTATTAGAGCTCTTCCCAGAATGGGGAGTGATCACACACCAATTTTGTGGGAATCTGGTTGTGGTATCATACCCAGAGCCCCTCTATATAGGTTTGAAAAATGGTGGCTCATGAGGGAAGAGTTCAAAACCCTTGCCAGACATAATTGGGCGCTCCCTGTCAGGGGAGGTTCCCCAATTGATATCTGGCAGGAAAAAACTAGGAGATTTAGAAAATGGTCCAAAGGTTGGAGCAAAAATATAGAATCTGAGCTCAGGAACTTAAAGAAGGACCTGATGGAAGAGTATGATTTCTTAGATATTAAGTCTGAAACTGTGGAGCTGTCTCCTGAAGAGCTCCTTTGGTTAAAAAGTATTTATGCTGAGATGCATAACCTTTGGTTAAAATAGGAGGTTAAAGCTAAACAAAGATCTAGAGATAGAGATATTAAAGAAGGTGATAGGAATACAACTTATTTCCATTCTGTTGCTAACCAGAGGAGAAGAAAGATGCTAGTTCACTCCCTGGATGGGCCTGATGGACCTATCACAGATGAGGCAGGCATGCTTGACCTAGCTACCTCTTTCTACAAGAACCTCTTTAAAAAAGAAGTGCCCTCTGGTTTTAGGTTAGCTGATGACTTTTTCTCCCCTAAGGAATGTGTCACTGAAAGCCAGAATAGAGGCATGGAGGCCCCATTTACTGAGGAAGAGGTCAAGAAGGCAATTTTTGACTCATACTCTGATGGGGCCCCTGGCCCAGATGGTTTGCCTTTTATTTTGTATCAACATTTCTGGGACATGTTGAAAGATGACCTCATGGCTATGTTCAAGGACTTCCATGAGGGTAATCTTGATATTTTTAGGCTTAATTTTGCTATCCTAACCCTGATCCCAAAAGAGCCAGATGCTAGTAGTATGAAGAAATTCAGACCTATTAGCCTTCTGAACGGTTGTTGTAATTTTTTTACTAAAGTACTGACTAATAGGTTTGCTCTCATCATGGGCATCATCACCTCCATTAACCAGTCTGCCTTTATCAAGGGCAGATTTATTCTAGAAAGTGTGGTGACTGCCCATGAAGTTCTTCATTCAATAGTGCATGAAAAGAAAGAAGGCCTTGTTCTTAAATTAGATTATGAGAAAGCTTTTGATAAAGTTGACATTGCCTTTCTCTTGGATATTCTTCACAAGAGAGGTTTCTGCCCCAAAGTTTTAGCCTGGATTAAGGCAATTACTACACAAGGCTCTGTTGGAGTCAAACTAAATAATACTATGGGAAATTTCTTTGTGACTGGAAAAGGGCTAAGACAGTGAGATCCCCTCTCCCCCCTTCTGTTCAATTTAGTGGTTGATGTTTTAACTAGAATGCTAATTAAAGCTTCCAATGCAAACCTCATCAGAGGCCTTTGTTCTAACCTCTGCCCTGGAGGTATCATTTGTCTCTAGTATGTAGATGACACCATTCTCTTCTCTGAGAAAGATCCCAGTTTAGCATCAAACCTTAAGGTGGTGCTCACTTGTTTTGAACAAGTGTCAAGGATGAGAATAAATTATGAGAAAAGTGAGCTTATACCTCTTTGTGTTAAAGATGAGGAGGTAAACACCTATATTAACATCATTGGATGTGCACTAGGCAAATTCCCCATCAAGTATCTAGGTATTCCCCTGCATTACAATAAGCTTAGGAGGGAAGACATCCAACCCCTCATAGATAAAATTCTGAAAAGGATTGCTGGATGGAGGGGGAAATTACTCTCCTATGTGCGAGACTAACCCTTATTAAAGCATGTCTGGCTAGCATACCTGTTTACCTTCTTTCCTTTTTCAAATTCCCCAAGTGGGCCCTAGACCTCATTAATACTCAGATGGCCAACTGCTTGTGGAATGATTTTGAATGGCATAGAAAGCTCCATTTAGCTAATTGGAAGCTAGTTTGCAAAAAGAAAGACTTTGGTGGGCTGGGAATCCCAGACTTAGCCAATGTAAATCTTTGCCTCCTGAGTTCCTGGATCAAAAGATATTCTTTGGACGATGGAAAACTCTGGAAAACCCTAGTTGATGCCAAATATGACACACACAACCCTAACATCTTTTGTAGTTCCACATCTGGAGTCTCCCAATTCTTGAAAGGGGTGATGTGGGCTGCGGAAAGTGTCAAGTTTGGGTATAGGTGGAAAGTAGGGGATGGGACCAAGATTAGGTTTTGGGAAGATACCTGGTTTGGCACCACCCCTCTAGCTATTCAATTCTTTGACCTCTTTGTAGTTTGTAATGAACAAAACAAAACCATTGCCCAAATCTGGGATGGGTCTACCCTCATGCTTTCTTTTAGAAGGAATTTCCCTCCTGTCCTCATGCAACAATGGCAGGAGCTTGAGGAAATTGTTTCTAGCATTACTCTTTCAGATGAATGTGACTCTTTAATTTGGCAATATGAATCATCTGGTATATATTCAACTAGCTCTCTCTATGAAATTATTAACTTTGGAGGTGTCATGCCCATATATATTCCTGCTGTTTGGAATCTGATTGTGCCTCCCAGAGTTCATATTTTCCTTTGGCTTCTATCTCATAACAAACTTATGACTAGAGATAATCTGCTAAAAAGGAAGATGAACAAGCCTGTGTGTTGTATCTTCTGTTCTGAAGATGAAAGCATTGATCATCTTTTCTTCAAATGCATTGTGGCAAAACAAATTTGGCAAATCATAGCCAGTTTGTTCAACATTCAAATTGGCCATGACTACATTTCTATTGCTAAATTCTGGGTTGCAAATAAAAAGCACTCAGTTTTAAACTCTGTTTGTGCTGCCACTCTTTGGTGTATTTGGAAATTTCGTAATGAAATGATCTTTAATGGGCAACCATGGCTTAATTTGCATCAGATTCTTCGAATGATTCTGCTTTCGATCAGGCGATGGAAGATCATTTTCAAGGATCCTATGCTTCCCCTCGTCGACCGCTTCTACGAGCATGTGCTGAAGGAATTGTCGACGAACTTCAGCATCACGGGTGGCTAACTGAAGCTCGCCCTCGCCAAGGCTATTGCACTTCCCCTCCATCGGCCAAGAAAAAGGCGCTGTCTGGCACATGGACCACCCCTACTTCGACCCTGGAAGTGGCCTCGTGCATCTCCCCTGCGTTTGCTAAAGCTTGAACGCTTCTGTACCTCTCTCGGAGATGCCCTGGAACTTCTGAAAGTGTCCTTGGATAGTTGTTGTTTGCTACTGTTTGCAAACCTTTTTCTGGTTTTGTTTCTTCAGTGCATTCAGTTTGGTGCTCTGATATTTGCTGTTCCAGTTTAGTTTCCCAGCTTCCTAAATTTGTAATAAGACATGTCTGAACCTCGGGCCAACTTTTGGTTTCGTTGATTGTATCAATGGAACTGGGAAGGGGTCCTCCCTGTTGATCTAAAAAAAGAAACCAAGAGGAAAATAATGGAGATTCTTCATCTTTGGTTCCACTTCCACGAGCTTAGTACTTTCTTTTTGAGAAACGACATCCTACTGTATAGTTACGGACTCACTGCTAGACTTCTGTTTTTGTGATGTAACTTACACAGTAGCTTGATTAGGCCGGTTCCCAACTTTCATATCATATTCTCTCAAAAAAAAACTTCCCTATCATATCAGTCAATTAAGTAGTTATAGTGTTTTCATAGTGATTTATGACGGTCATCGTCGGGTTCCATCCGACCGTGCAATGATGGACTAGTGGGAGTATAATATGTATACAGCAAAAGCAATATGATCAAATCAAGCCAACTCGGCAGATATTGCAATCTATGTCATGTGCCTATGGGCTATGGCTATATGTGCGTATCAGCTTATCAACAGAAAACAGTATGGTATATATGCATGAAGGAGTAGTGTAATTCATAAATACACTATTAACTAAATTACGTGAATATATAATGGATGGAGGTACGTACATCATCACCACGTAGAGCACCACTACGGCCGACGACACGGTTGAGAGGTCCACGACCATCTCGCCGGCGTGCCTGGAGTTGACCGACATGAAGAGCGCCGCCACAACCTTCTGCCCGGCTGTGAGCCCGTGCAGCCCCTGGGAGCCCCACTCCATTGCGCAGAAAAACACCAGTTGCACCAGCAGGAACACGGCCACGGTGAGAGCCAAGAACCAAGTGTGCCTGCATGTCAACAAGTGGTCGTACGCTACAGAATCCCCATCACATGGACTCCTGATCCTCCGAAGCTCCCCAAGCTCAGGCCTCTTGGTGACCCTCTGGAGACCCCAGATGGCCAGCCTCAGGAAGATGGGGAAGAGAGTGTTGCCGAGGAGGACGTGGGGCATGACGAGGAGGAGGAGACCCGGAAAGGTTTTGAAGGAGATCATCCCTTCGTTGGTCGGCACGAAGCCGCAGTTGGCGAACGTCGAGACGATGGTGAAGATGGAGAAGGTGTACATGCTGATCCCCTTGCCGGAGAGCACGGCTCTCGCGCCGGAGACCACGCTCAGGTACACCAGCAGCAGCGTGTAGCCGGCGAGGTGCACCACCACATGATACCCCAGCACTATGAACAGAAGCAGCCTGGTGAGAGAGGCGCGATCGTGGCTCTTGAGCCCTTGCTCCATCTGGTTCTGTGCAGTGGTAAAGTGATCGTTGTCCATGGTAGTGTCCAGATCTAGGCTAGATTGCTCGGCACCATGGTCATGAGGTGTCTCTTTATTGTTTGACTTGACGTAGGTGAAGTGCAGGCCAAGCATGCTCGTGAACACCTCACCTCCGAAAAGCATGAGGAGGGTTAGGAGCAGGAGCTGGGAGTTGGAGAAGGTCTCCATCTCCACTGAGACCATGCTCGAAACCGTCGTCGCCGACACGGACGTGAAGATCAGGTCCAGGTCCATGGGCCTCGACACCGTGCGTGTCGTCTTCATTGGAAGTGATTTCAGGATCAAGAAACCAAGGACGGAGATGGATGCAAAGTACAAGAGCTGCAGCCACAACGGGTGCACATGGAAAAGCAAAAGGTGGTAAATCATTTGAAGCTTGCCACAGTGAGGAGTGGTGCTGGAGGAATGCAAGCAACGGAGACCCATTTCTGTTATACGTTCTGTAGCTACTGTAAAGTGTTATTGGCTTCTTGTGTTGGAGGCAATCAGAACTGGACTATTTATACTCGGCTGGAAGGGGTCTAGACTTTGGAGTTCAACAGTAGGTTTTTGTATATGTTGTGGTGTAGCTTAGCCCAGCGTGTGTTGCACTGGCCACCAGAGATTAACTGGTGCGCAAGAGATAACTCCGACTAGTGGAAGGTGAACATTCTTGTCTTAACTACTTTATCTTTGGTTGTGCTGAATGCAATTGCAAAAAGCCAATCTCGACAAGACAATTTAGCCTTGATAAAAAAATTGCTAGTGTAGGTTATATATTCTTGCCATGAAAAGCAAGCTGCATGGAAATGCATCAAATCATACACAACTGAAACTAGTGTAGGTTATATATTCTAACTAATCTTGGCGGCCTTATCATACTGTAAAATCGCCTGCAAATATGCACCGTATGAAACTTTGTTTAAAAAGTCAAAACGCCTTACTGAGCTACTATAAATAAATAAGCTAATGGACAGAAGATTCTACCATAACATAGCAAAGACATATGCTCGATCAAGTCGTATCGCACGCACAGCTGCATTGGCTAAGACGTGTACACAGGTGATTGGTGAGCTAGTATTGCCTTGCTAATGCTATGCGCTCCCATTCAATTGACCCCGGTGTCATCCCCCGCACGGGCGACACGGGAAGTACCCTAGATCGCCGCCATCCCGACCCTCCTCCCTCCCCTTCCTCCTCCCTGATGTCGGCATGAACGTCTGGGCAAACCCCGGGGCTGTTGGCCGTGGCGGGCCTCCCTTCCTGTGTCGCGCGTGCGGAGGAGCGCATGATCTATGGCGCCGCCTCCCTTGGATGGTGGCGGGGCTTGTCCGGGAGCGGCTCGTCAGGATCTTGGGTGGGGCACTATGGCGTGACGGGCCTGGTCGTGGCAGCCCCCATGGCGGAGGTTCGTGGCGGTCGGGCGACGGCCGGTGAAGCAGCTGGTGGCAGGAGAGACCCCGATGACTGCTGATCCAGATCCCTTGGCGGCGAATCCAAGATTGGCGGTGGCCGGCGGGCCCTAGGGCCACTCCCTTGCTCCGATGATGGGAGTTGGCGGCGGCGGCCTCGTCGACGAAGCGGTACATCAACTTGCCCTCCAATTTGGTATAATTTACGAAATATTGCCCCTCCACATAGAAAAACGGTTGACCACGAAAAGAAAGAAAAAAACAAATCGAGCGCCCTCGGCCTCTCCCGTCCGGCCCGCATCGAGAAACTGGAAGCGGTGTGCTGCCTCCGCTCCACCACGGCCTACCCGCCGGCGCTGTCGCCCCTGCCGCTCCACCACCGCCTACCCGCCGGCGCTGCCGCCCCTCGCCCCCGCCGCTCGCAGCTGCCCCTCGCAGTCGCCCCTCGCGGACGCATCTCCAACCGCAGCACGGACATGCGCCGCTGCGAGAAGCTCTTCGATCCGCCGCCGCCGGTTGGCATCTCGCCCACATCCGACGACGGCGTCGAGCTCCGCCTCCGCCTGAAGCCCTGAGGGCCTCGAGTTTCGCCTCCAATAAGTGTCCGTACTCGTTGCAGCTGCTGTTCATGTACTGTTTTTGGAAGAAGGGAACGAACTGTTCTTTTATTGTGTATTTGGAAGAAAGGGACGAACTGTTCATGTGCTGTTTATTTGGAAGAATTCTCTTTTACTCGTGGCCTGCATCAAGGAGATGAGCAACATGCATATCCATGCATCGGTAATACAGGCACATGCCTTCTACTTCTTCGTTCATATGCAGTTGATCGATCATCCTCAACACCACGCGCCGATCTGGATTCTGTACACGTGACGACATCGACAACAAATTTGCATTGACATCATCCAGCCGACAATTCAGATCTTCGTCGAGCACATCTACTCCGAGAAGCGACATCGACATGCACTATTCACACGCTAGGCCGGTGTGGAAACAGATGCAAGTTCTTCATCTACTTCTCCAACAACACGACATCGACACTATCGTCGCCACGAGGGATGCCTTCAAGCGACAAACCATCGTCGACACGCTTGCTACTCCAACATCGCCGACAACCCATCGCCAAGGTCTACATCACCGTGGTCATCATCGACATCGTCGTCAACATTACCGCCGCCACACAACATCGTCCACATGATGGACATAGAAGATACAACTACGATGCCCTCTTACAGTACAACTGCAAGGCCCGACGACGGCATGACCGCGTCCACGACACCAACGATGGCATTAACCGCGTCAGACGGCTAAGACTGCATCGGCAAATCGGCGTTATAATTGTGATGCCCCTACAACTGCGCATACGGTTCTGGCAAAACCGTTGTGTGCCCGGTGAGCTTCCTCGCAAAATTGGAGATCTCACTTATGACCGCGTCTTCTGACATTTGCAAGACGCCTCCGATGGTACCTTTCAAGGTGCAAAACGTCGGCCATGACAGCAGCACCGTCCAAAAAAAAGGAGAAAAAAAACCCGCGCAATTTTTTGTGCCTCCGGCGAAGGCGGCTACACCACCTACGACGACTGCATCATCTACCACGACTACCTTGATCACGGCTACATTAGGTTCGGCTACCTCGACAACAACATTGCGACAACGTCTACACTTACACATAGGCAACAACTCTAGTCGACAGTGTCCGCTTCGTCATTTGCGTCCACGACACTCCCGCTGTGACTGCGGGAGAGAAGAGAAGACACCAGAAGGGGACGCCGATGATGACAAGGAGGAGAAGAGGACGGAAGCACGGGACTTCAAATCCAGTCGCAATCGTCCGTTCCACTCCCGCTACGACTGAGGGAGATGTTAGGATACGTATACGCGTAGGGATTACAGTTGGACTAGGACTCTAGATTAGCTTCTTGTATTCCAAGTCTACTCCCTCGGCGTACTTCTATAAATACCCCATGAGAGTCACCGCAATAAACATGAAACAAATATTAGGGTTCTATACTTTTTACAGTCTCCTCATCTGCCGGAGGTGGGCGCATCCGCCAGTGAAAACCATGCTGCGACTCCGGTCTAGGTGGAAGATGGCGGTGTGTATACATCGTTCTCTTGTTGAAGGCGTCATCTTTTCCATATGCTTCCACTTTACTCGAGTTGCTTCTAAGGGAAACCCTAGACCCGGGTATCACGGGTCATAGAATGGTGGCGCAGCTGGTGTCGCTCTCCCTCATTATGGCATTGTTTATGGGAGCAGCTGTCGGAAGGTGGTGCTAGGAGGTCTGCTTGGGGCTATGCGGTGCTCTACCCTGAAGATGGACCAACGGTTGATGGAGGTGATGGCTTCTGAAGCGAGAGCATGAGGTGCTCGTGGAGCATCTGCTACACCGTCCGTGTGCTCCTAAGTTTCCATAGGGTGACTCGGCACTGCCCTGATGCTTTTAAGCTGATTAGGCGTTTGTTTCTAATTTTAGGGTAGAGGCCCTGACGACATGTTTTTTCACCCATTATCAGATTTATATGTATTGAGTTGTGGCTTCGGGTTTTGCTATGTATGCCTTCAGCAAATCTCTGTTTAATAAAATCTATAAAAAAATCGTATGCATCGGTTTGATGCAGAAGCTGGGCTCTTTCCCCTTTGGAAATAAATGAGCTCCCATTCAGCCTTAATAGGCGGTGCTGTCAGCTGGTTTCCAGATTTGGAGGCCCGGTCATACAGATAGCCTTCGTATCTGAATCAGACTAGTTCATGGTGGCACGTGCCGCGCCCGTCAGTTTTGAAATTATATTGCTAGTAATTACACAAATATTAGTCAGAATAGGAATATTTTGACGTGAATGCATGCTTAACCGTAAATTGCCTTATTCGGCTAAAAATGGATGGCAAAACTTGTTATCTACGCTGCAATGATGGAAATAGGTGCGATTAATCTATAACCTAATAATAAAGTGAGGATTGTTTCTTTAGTCCAACATTTTTTTGTGTAATTTTACCCTCCCACAAAAATACATAAGGGCACGTACAATGGGGTGACGTCAACTTTCTCTTAGGATTGCCACGTTAGAATTTTGCTTAGTTGGAGGAGAGAGAAGGAAGAAAGAGAAGGTTGTCTTCCCTTAGCTAAGAGATCATCTCTTATAAAATGAGAGAAGACTATTTTCCTTATTGTACCACTTGTCTTCCCTTAGCCACATAATTTTCTAATAAAAATAATTATTTCTCATTTATTGTAATCGATGACAATAAAAGATAAGCATTGTATCATTTATATTTACTAGCACAAAACCCGTGCGTTGCTACGGCGCAAAATTCCAATGCTACTAATAAAAGCTAGATGGCTTCCAAAGTTTGATATCCTCATTGATAAGGCAACAAACGTGATTGGAAATATTCTTCAGTCATCTTGCAATGATTTAGCTTCCCGAAGAACAAAGCAACACGCAACTTTTACAGGGTGGTGTTGTTATGCAAGTCGGGATGTTCTCAGAATGCTTTGTCCACAGCTTGTCCAGGTTACCAGCAAGAAGTTGCTTCAGACAGAAGTGAGGCTTCCTGAGACAGGCGATGCAGCTCGTGTGGACAGCTCATGGCTCTGGTCTTGGGGTGAACCGTGAGTGGCCCCGAGGCGGCAACTCGGACGCGACCGAGACTTTGCCATGCTACGACCCGCTGCACTACTGGCAGAGGCGGTACTACGAGATGCTGATGGACATCAGCAAGGACGTCATGGTATGGTACTGGAGTACTTGAGCGGCCGAAAAGGAAAGGCTTCGGTCCGTTGGTGATGAGAACTCGCGCCGCCCCCAGATGCTACAACTTCATCGACACCCAACGAGGTAGTGGCTGCTCAGGCTGGTAGTCTTGTGCGGCAGCATTGACCCCTACCACTCGGATGCCCTAAAGCGTTGCCGCCTTGTCCGGCTACTTGGCATTGGCATGTTCGCCTGATCAAACCCTAAAGAGTATAGCCCCACGAGGATCTTGGAGGTGCGCGCCCGGGCATAGTGCGTACTACCATGGCAATCGAACCCCTGGTATAAATCATCGAACTTCTGGTTGTCCTCGTAGTCATGATCGGAGGTAGCTGTGTCCTATATGCCTTGAACCTTCTGCGCTGAGATCTGCTGCCTGCACCTGCATCATGTGAACTGTCCGGCTGTCCCCGTTCAAACTTTAGGTCCTTCCTAGATGCGATGTTTTGCCTGCTGCTGCGTGCAGATGGAGTCTGTACTCCCGTTTGCGTTCACGAGACGATAGGCAGGGCTGCAGTCGATCATCCATGCAGCTTAATCTGGCCATGCAAGAGCGGCTCAGCCTGCCGGTGTTGGTGCTGGTCCGGTGTTTCTGGTCGGAGTCGTGGAGGAACGAGTGCACAAACTCGAGGCCGTCGCGCAGCAGAGCCATCTCGCCACCGGCGTGGAGGGGCCCCTCGGCCACGTCGCTTGTTCATTGATGGTCGTGGGTTTATTCGTGCTCTATCTCGCGTCGTGGTCGAACTGTCGTCCTTACTTATACTAGGAAGCATAGTCGCGGCGGCACACCGCGCCCGTGGTAGTACTCTGGCATAGATGTATGTTTGTGATGCAAATAAGGTAGGCATAAGTTCCAAACAGAAGAGAAAGAGATGGTAACTATGCTCCTTCCTTCAAAAAAAGAGAGAGATGGTAACTATGCTAATGCCTTTCTCAGATCCCACAAAATTTGCTGAGGATACAAAAAAAATTCCGGCTTGTTTTACCTAAATTATGATATTTCTGCACACACGGCCCCTTCTATATATAGTGGGTTGTTTTTTATTTCCTGGACTGGTTTTGAATTTGTTTTTGTACTGGGAGTTGTATATAGAGCGCAGATGGCTGCATCGTTTGTGATCGTCAATGCGGTGGATGCAGAGGTAGCATCGATGGTGGTGGCACTTGAGTGAATCAGTGGATTTAATACAGTAGCTGCTGAATATTAGTGTTTTGTATCTCACGGTACTGCTAATGAAATCTGGTAGATGTGAAAACTAAATTAACCGAATTGCCCGTCATATAATTATATACAAACGTATGCCCCGTGCTGTTTCATCCTAGCTAGTAGATGTTTTTTCCTAGAGCAGATATAAGTGATTGCCGTATCAGTAGATAGATGGCTAATAATTTGGTACATTTCATACCCAACAATACTGACAAATACACCTGCATCTTACTTTTAGATCAAACCTAACATATACGCGTAGTTCACTTGAGTACATCAGGTTATCCATTTAGCTATCCACCATGCTTGATTAACCGTGTTGCAAAATTTGCCAAATGATTGGTACAACATTAAACTATATATCCTAGGAGAGATCTGTATACCCTGAACGGGAAAAGAAGGCCTACAAAACTTTGTTTCGGATCACGCCTTGTACATTTTGATCTTTTCTTGCCAATGGAACATTACCATACCACAACCAGTACTTCTCTCTGAACACTTTTTTCAGGAGTGTCCTTTCATAATGGAAAATAGTGAACCTGTGAGAAAATTTGCATGAGACCATTGAGAAGCGGACAAATCGGCAAAACAACAGGCAGACACAGATCTGAATTTAGCATCTATAGACTCACTGCTTCAGTTTGCTGGTCCATAAACAACAACATACACCATATGGTAGGCAAAAAAAAGAAAAAAAAACTGAATATCTTAAGGCAGCTCAAAATCAGATCATATCGGAGAAACTCCAGGTAGCACAAAAATGATGAAAAAGAACATTCAGACAATCACCTTGTCATTCTCTTATTCTCTTGATAGATCAAGCTACGTAAAATAAGATGTGAAGGATGTGCTCTTCTTCCATTGCATGCATAATCTGAAATCTGCACATGGACATGGATAGACGGAGACGGTAACTTTTTGTTAGACAGTAACCATCTAGTCCAGCTTATCTTCAAAAGAAAGATAAACCCAAATAGTAACGAAATAAGAGCATATCTGTTGTATCGGCCCGAGACAGAGGGACTTGCATAGTAGGATGAATGTCTCTCCACATAGATAATGCCTTACTTTTGTTTTCCTTTTTCCCACCAACCATATTTAGTCCACCATAGATAATGCCTCCCTACATAGCAAGGCTGCCTACCACGAACTGCATAAGGAACAAATACTAAGTAAGAAGCTCTCCCCCTCTCCCCAACTGCTCAACGACACTCTGATTCACATGTATTTCTAGCGTCATGTAGCATGACTACATGAGAATGGATGGAAACTTGTCAAATTATATTATTGTTTGACCATACTTACACATCGTCTTAAATTTTGAAGATTATAAGTACAGAAAATGTCAGAAAAAGAATAATACAGTTATATGACAAAAATGTTGGATAAAATATGACTCATAATAAAATAACTGATTCACGATGAGAGTATTTCTAGCGTCATGTAGCATGACTACATGAGAATGGATGGAAACTTGTCAAATTATTTTATTGTTTGACCATACTTACACATCGTCTTAAATTTTGAAGATTATAAGTACAGAAAATGTCAGAAAAAGAATAATACAGTTATATGACAAAAATTTTGGATAAAATATGACTCATAATAAAATAACTGATTCACGATGAGAGTAGTACATGCATTAGAGGACAATCACCACAATCAGTTCCTTCAAATAAATGTTCTATAATTTCTCCGTCAATATACTGGAAAATATCAGGTAGGCTTACAACAAATAGGATATAACTTGGAAGATATAAGTTTGCTACTGCCAAGAGAACCTACAAATTTAGCAAGTAACACGGACATGTCAACAACTGCAACCTAGTTTCATGATATGCATGCTAATGCTATGTAGAGTAACCATCAACATACAATCTGATAGTTCAGCTCCCAGAACAGGCTGAACACCACCACCACCGCAGTGTCAAATCAGAGTGACTAACTTAAAAGGCTATGACCAGTGACATGGAAATTATTGTTAGATGAGAAAGACTAAGAAACCAACAACCGATTTCTAAGAACTCCATCAATCTTGGACAAATGAGTTATCCACATATTGATTCTATGCTTTCATGTGATTGGTTTCTTGCCTTTCTCCAATCTAAAGGTGAGTATCTGACCTCGAAAAGGGACGACGCTGGCGGGGAGGAACCAACCAGGTGCGGCCAGCACAACAACAGCCAGGTGCTTGGCTGCTTGCCTGTCAACGGGAAACAAACTGAATTAATTACACCAATGTAAACCTACTGTCCCATGTAGCCAAACTACTCAAACTTAAATTGCCACAACTCCTGCATTTACGAATACGGAAAAAAACAATTTCTTATTTGGACTGTGAGCATTTCATAGTTCATTGTAGCATGTGAAGTTCGTGTTGCAGCAGCATTACTAATAATATCAAAGAGTGCTAAATAACCAACCAAAGCACACCGGCAAAGTACAACCTTTCAATCAAATTCCAAAGCAATTCATGAGGCAAGCTAGCCCAACAATTGCAGCACCATTTTCTCGTCATGGCTCAGTATGATCCATACCTTCCTTATAGGGTTGACTTCTCTAGCTAGTGGTTGGAGGGACATGGGATGAAAGGTAAATTAAGGAGGATCCGATCTGCAATTCATAGAAGAAACTATGAAGAAAAGAAAGAAAAGATATTGGACAAACATTGCAACTTTGCAGCAAAATCTATACCGTTGTATCTGGATCGGAAAACAAAAGAATATGGGAACCTTGAGTGTTTGCTGATATCAAAGCTGACCACATCCATGCCAAGCTGGGTTCCAGGTCGTCCTCATGCTAGGATGAAGAGGTGAACATCGCCAGGTGTACAGAAGGAAGGGAAGAGATGAATCATGTAGCATGACACACGGGCGCTGAAAAGCAAGAGATAAAGAGTGGGAGGAAAGAGAGAGATGGAGAGATAGGAGGAACGGGAGCACAAACCGTAGTCAATCCTTCTGCTGCTCGCCGCCGTGCAGCCCCTCCGGTTCCTACTCAGGTTCATGTGCTATCCTCCCCCAGTTCAGGCGTTGCCCCTACATAAAGGAATGAAGGTCAGCCACATGAGGAAGAAAGAGGAGAGGAGAAGACATCCCAGCAACAGCCAGCGACCTACTTTTCCTCGACGGATTCGTGCCCTCCCCTGCGGCCTTGAAGCCTGCCGCGGCCAGCCGCCACCGTCACTACAGAAAGAAGATAAGATTAGGCAAAATAAGGAAGGGGATTGGAGTAGATGTAAACAGCGGTAGTCGTGCAGTTATTTTTGGAACAAGATATGAAAGGAACCGTATCCTCTAACGTGAAGGAGCCAAGTCAGGAAAAATAAAGAAGCAAAGTCAGGCTTCTGTAGCATAAGTACAAGGTTATGCACTGTAATTAACTAATAAAGGTAATTACTGTAGATATTTAAAAATTAAACTAAATTTTATTACACCATAATTTTCTATGCATGTAATTACTTCAAATGCAAGACACAAATTTGTATTATGCAAATTAATTTAAATTATTCAAATTTTAGACATATGGTTTGGAGGAAGGAAAGTTAGAGTACTGTAGCTTCTCTAACTTTTCACCTTCAAGTTAGAGGATCCCGTTCCGATATGAAACGACTTCAAACAGGCCACGGGCAAAGGACGAAAAGCACGAAACCAACCAGCGGACGAAGGAAACGAACGGACCAAGATATAGATAGCAAAAGTGCCCGTGCGTTGCATCGGGATAAAAAAAACTACATATACACCTTGGAAACAAATGCAGCATCGATGTCAGCCGTCAGCCATGCGAAACTGATGATGTGTGTGAAGCGCTACCACCATGACAACGAGTCCGTGCTCTGTGTAGCTACTCTTTGCGCCAACATTAGCCGCCTCCATTGTCGTCGGTTGATCTATCACCGTCGGCTGACGAAGCAGACGAGACCTTGTTGCGCTTGTGGTCGCGCAATTTCCGCTTCAACTATGTCACCCTTGATGTGTTGCGCTTGTAGTCGTGCATTGCTTCGGCTGTGTGACCTCGTTGTGAGGTCGTTGAACACGGTTTGCTTCCTAGTTGCATCTAGCGGACCTTGATTGAGAACCTAGCTGTGACAGCTTTTGAGTAACGATCGACGAATGACCGGTCGACGAAGACGGCAACAAAGTCCGCCAAGCGTGAACAACGACATCTAGGCTAGCGATGTTGCTGATCGAGTTAGACAACAACGGAATTTATTTAATTGTCGGGGCTAGCTGGGTACACCTTGAGTTGATAGCCTAAGAAGTGGAGGTGGAGCGAGTTAGCCGCTGACGTTTAAGAGCCGAGCAACGACCGGAGGGTGGTGGCGCGGATGGAGAGTTCAAGACCGGCGCAACAAAAACCAAGTAGCTTTACTAAAATCTGCATATTATAAATTAACATAAATTAGAAGATGATTTTTTAAGGCAAATTAAACCTGAAGCTAGATTTGATTAAAAAAACACAATTCTGCAAGTACACAAACACACGGCAGCTAGCTACCTTTGGTCAATTTTCGCAAACACATCTAGAAGTCCAAGTCTCCATTGCACGCACTCGAATCTCCAGCAGACCAGCGGCAGCGTGCACGCACTCGACAAGCCATCGCGCAAGTGTGCGACACCACAAAATGTTCACAAGCAGTACAAAATATTCACAAAATACATTTGAAAAGAATACGTGTAGCAACAATGCAAAATACCTTCACAAGAAAATCATGCACTTTCTTGGCTATGTACCCAATAGCACCACATCGTTGAGGAAAGGAAAGCACGTATCAAAGGGGAAATCACGGTTGGACATAACACACGAATCAAAGTGCATAATCATGAAATCAGTATCGATCGAGCACCATCCCTGGTTTAAGATCCCGGTCGCTAAATCCCGACGCCGGAGTCCCCATTGCCTCTAAACATTAAATATTAGACTCATTTTGAAGAGTTCATCGCGAGGAAGGTAAATATGCAAACAAAAACTCATTTGCATTTGTTGCGTAAAAGTTGTCCTCGTTTTTTAAATTAGTAGTGCATTTTGTTTAAAAAAAATTAGTATTGTATTTGGAGAAGAGAATCTTGTAATATGGATTGGCACATGTAAAGATCCCACGGATAAGCATGCGTATGCCATGCAATGGTTGAGATATACTCTTTGCCCCATATCCACTTCACATATGCATTTCCGAAAGAAAACCCAAACAATCGCTCACGCTCATAGCTGCCCGGGCCGCCGGCTCGCCGATCCGGCCGCCGTCGCCCTCACCTACTGGCCGGCCAACTGCTCCCCGCTGGATCTGAGCAGCCCGAACCAGCAGCACCCCACGCACCATCAAAGTTTTCTGGGTTGTTCCGTTTTCTTCATCAAACTGATCGATCGAGTCAATCCCAATGCATTCGATTTGATCCAGTCGCTCTCTGCAGATGAATAATCGCTAGATCGATCCTAATCTCGAAGCTCTCGACATCAAGCCTCGCAAGTGATCCCTGATCAAGTCCGCCATGGTGAGAATACTACGTCCTCGATGGCGTCCAAGTCCAAGCGATTCCTCAAGGAGCTCAAGACCGGCAAAGGAATTTTCCACCTCGCTCCTAAAAATATCAGTTCTGCTAATTCTCAGCTAACTGAGAATTAGCTTAGGCCTCAGTAACTTTTTCTACCGTCAGGTCAACGCATCTATATCCGTGTTGTACCTCCTTATCCTCTCCTATCTCTTCTTCCTGGTGGGCGCGACTCGGAGCCACCGACGGCGCGGCTGGCCACGACAGAGGCGGTGAGGGAGCAAAGAAATTTAGGATAGGGGTGGGCGGGGTGTGCCGGCGTTGGACAGGATGCAGCCACTCGCCGGAGTTAGAGGGGTGGCCAGGGAAGTGCTGGACCGGCGGTGGGGAGATCTTGGGGCAAGGCAGGGCAGCGAGGTGCGAGGCAGCGCACCGGCCTCGGGCTGGGTTGACGGCGGTCCAGCCGGCGATGGCTGCGGGGAGGTCGGCGATGGTTTCTAGTCGGAGGTGGAGAAGAAGGTTTGGACCAATCTCTGTCATCTGGATTCTACGGGGGTGGATGGCGTGCGTGCCTACAGCCTACGTGTACACGGACGGACATGCATGCTTGATGAACTCGCCTAGCAGGCAAAGCCAGGCTGACTCCGATCCTAACGACGACAAGACAACCAGTCCGTGGAATTCGCTCGATCGGATCCAGTCGCGTTGGAGCTAGAATCGGTTTTCTGGTTGCTGTTTTTTTCGGTCGAACCAATAGGTCGATCCGATCAGGGTTTCTCTGGTCGCTTGGCCGAGTATGAGAAGCATAACTTGCATCTCCCGGCGCCAAGGTTCGACCCCTTTTGGAGGTCGATCCGTCAATGAAGGCAGCCAGGAGGTTCTTTCTTCGTATGTGTTTCTGGTTTTCTTCCTTCGTATATATGGCCTGGGGAAAAAAACGTGAGCGCGATGCACCAAGTACGTATTGGCCGATGACCACACCGCCCGGCAACATCGACAACAAGCCCCGGGACCTTGCCGCCGAGGTGAGGGTGCAATGGGATGCGCTCGGGTAGGTGCGTGGCGAAATCGCGCTCTGCAAGCTCACCAATAGCTTCTCCGTCGGTACACACCAGTTGAAGAGCAACAGCACTACAGCAGTAGCTTCCTCCACGCCTTCCACGATGGCATAGTGTGATTGCGCGGACGAGTATATGCTCGAATGCTTGGGTACGTGTACATTCTGCGCTATTGATTGTAGATGGTTTTGTCCGAGTAGTTGCCTTAGCAACACCCTCACGACGGTTCATGACCGTTGGGACAGCGTCTGCGACACGGGTGGCGATCTCGCCACCCCAACGCCGACGAGGGTGCTGACGGCAAGTGAGGGAGTCTGCTCACCGGAGTGGATCAGCGGGAGCCGCTTTTGGATGATGCAGCCTTCTGATGACGATGACGAAGGGGAAGACGAAGGGAGTTCGTCGGCCGGGGACAGTGGCAAATTGGTAAGGTACCTATGCAGCACACCGTCGCCGGCGCGTCATCACAAGAGGATCAAACGGCGTGATGGCCAGCATATGGTGGGCAGAGCGGCGATGGTGCTCTCAACGACGGAAGGTACGATCTTGCCTCTCTCTCTGTTGGAGATATGTCCAAGAGGCAATAATAAAATGGTTATTATATATCTTTATGTTTATGATAAATGTTTACATACCATGCTATAATTGTATTAACCGAAACATTGATACATGTGTGTTATGTGAACAACAAGGAGTCCCTAGTAAGCCTCTTGTATAACTAGCTTGTTGATTAATAGATGATCATCGTTTCATGATCATGAACATTGGATGTTATTAATAACAAGGTTATGTCATTGATGAATGATGTAATGGACACACCCAATTAAGCGTAGCATAAGATCACGTCATTAAGTTCATTTGCTATAAGCTTTCGATACATAGTTACCTAGTCCTTTCGACCATGAGATCATATAAATCACTTATGCTGGAAGGGTACTTTGATTACATCAAACGCCACTCCGTAAATGGGTGGTTATAAAGGTGGGATTAGGTATTCGGAAAGTATGAGTTGAGGCATATGGATCAACAGGGGGGATTTGTCCATCCCGATGACGGATAGATATACTGGGCCCTCTCGGTGGAATGTCGTCTAATTAGCTTGCAAGCATATGAATGGTTCATAAGAGACCACATACCACGGTACGAGTAAAGAGTACTTGTCGGAGACGAGGTTGAACAAGGTATAGAATACCGATGATCAAACCTCGGACAAGTAAAATATCGCGTGACAAAGGGAATCGGTGTCGTATGTAAATGGTTCATTCGATCACTAAGTCATCGTTGAATATGTGGGAGCCATTATGGATCTCCAGATCCCGCTATTGGTTATTGGTCGGAGAGAAGTCTCAACCATGTATGCATAGTTCGTGAACCGTAGGGTGACACACTTAAGGTTTGATGTCGTTTAAGTAGATATGGAATATGGAATGGAGTTCGAAGTTTTGTTAGTCTCGGATGGGATCCAGGACATCACGAGGAGGTCCGGAATGGTCCGGAGAATAAGATTCATATATAGGAAGTCACTTTCCAAGTTTGGAAATGATCCGGTGAATTTATGGAATGTTCTAGAAGGTTCTAGAAAAGTCCGGAAGAAATCACCGTGGAAGGGAGGGACTCCACCTAGCCTGGCCGGCCAGCCATAAGGAGGAGGAGTCCCAGGTGGACTCCACCATAGTGGGCCGGCCACCACATCAAGGAAGGAGATGAGTCCCACCCCAAATAGGATTCGTCTATATGGCAGTTTTCGAATTGGGGTCTTACTCGTTCTCTAGGCAAACCCTAGATGTGTTCCACCTATATAAAGAGGGGCAAGGGGAGGGGGCCGGCCACCACAATCACCACCTTGGCCGCACCCCTAGAGGCACCAAGGCCGGCGCCCCCCTCTCCCCAAACCCTAGCCGCCCCTCCTCCACATACAACTCTAGTAGTGCTTAGGCGAAGCCCTGCGGAGTTCTCCACCACCACCGCCACCACGCCGTGTGCTGCCGGGATTCCGAGGAGGATCTACTACTTCCGCTGCCCGCTGGACGGGGAGGAGGACGTCGTCATCAACACCGAACGTGTGAGTATGGAGGTGCTGCCCGATTGTGGCACCGTCAAGATCTTCTACGCGCTTTTGAAAGCGGCAAGTGATCATCTTCTGCAACAACGAGATCTAATCTCGTAGGCTTTGGAAATCTTCAAGGGTTAGTCTCGTGATCCCCTCGTTGCTACCATCTTCTAGATTGCATCTTGGCTTGTTTTTCGTTCTTGCGGTAGGAAAATTTTTGTTTTCTATGCTACGAATCTCATCAGTGGTATCAGAGCCGTGTCTATGCATAGATTGGTTGCACGAGTAGAGCACAATTGTTTTGTGGGCGTTGATGCTTTGTTGTCTTTAGTTCGTGTACTTTGCATCTTTGTGTCATAGTGGGATGAAGCGCCTCGGGCTAACTTTACATGACCGCGTTCATGAGATTTGCTCCACGCTCGACATGCAACTTGTATTGCATAAGTGGCTTTGCGGGTGTCTGTCTCTCCCACTATAGTAAAGATCCAATTTACTCTTTCTATTGACAACACTAGTATCACCGTTGTGGTTCATGTTCGTAGGTAGATTGGATCTTACTCGAAAACCCTAAACCACGTAAAATATGCAAACCAAATTAGAGACGTCTAACTTGTTTTTGCAGGGTTTGGTGATGTGATATGGCCATAATGTGATGATGAATATGTATGAGATGATCATTATTGTATTGTGGCAACCGGCAGGAGCCTTATGGTTGTCTTTAAATTTCATGTTGAGTAGTATTTCAAAGAAGTTGTAATAGTTGCTACACGGAGAACAATCATGAAGACGGCGCCATTGACCTTGACGCTACGCCGACGATGATGGAGATCATGCCCGTTGATGATGGAGATCATGTCCGTGCTTTGGAGATGAAGATCAAAGGCGCAAAGACAAAGGGTCATATCATATCACATATGAATTGCATGTGATGTTAATCCTTTTATGCATCTTATATTGCTTAGATCGCGACGGTAGCATTATAAGATGACCCCTCTCACTAAATATCAAGATAATAAATTGTTCATCCTTAGTAGCACCGTTGCTAAGACTTGTCGTTTCGAAGCATCACGTGATGATCGGGTGTGATAGATTCTACATGTGCATACAACGGGTGCAAGCCAGATTTGCACACGCGGATACTAAGGTTGCCTTGACGAGCCTAGCATGTACAGACATGGTCTCGGAACACGGGATACCGAAAGGTAGAGCATGAATCATATGAATGATATGATGAACACTTTGAGTGTTCGCCAATGAAGTTACATCTTGTCTCGTGATGATCGAACTTGGTGTAGTGGATTTGGTTCGTGTGATCACTAAGACAATGCGAGGGATATTGTTTTGAGTGGGAGTTCACCTAGTTTTTAATTTTGTTGAATTAAAATTTGAACTCAATTTGTCATAAACTTAGTCTAAACTATTGCAAATATATGTTGTAGATCATGGCGTCCCCATCAATCAATTTTAACCAGTTCCTAGAGAAAGAAAAGCTTAAAAGCAATGGTAGCAACTTCACCGACTGGTTCCGTCATGTGAGGATTTTCCTCACTGGTGGAAATCTGCAATTTGTGCTCGAAGCACCGCTAGGTTCCCCACCACCACCGCATACGAGGAAGAAAAGAATGTTTACGAGACTCGGGTAACTCGGTACTCTCAAGTTCAGTGTGCCATCCTGCAGCCTAGAGGCGGAGCTCCAAAAGCGTTTTGAGCACCACGATCCTTATGAGCTGGTCCATGAGCTAAAAGCTATCTTTGAAACTCATGCGGCCGTGGAAAGCTATGAAGCATCGAAACACTTCTTTGGCTGTATGATGGAAGAGGGTAGCTCCGTTAGTGAGCACGTGCTCGCTATGTCCGGGCATGCGAAGAAGCTCAGTGACTTGGGGATAGTGATTCCTAACAAGCTGGGTATTCATCGTGTACTCCAATCACTGCCACCTAGTTACAAGAACTTTGTGATGAACTACAACATGCAAAACATGAACAAGGAGTTACCTGAACTCTTCTCCATGCTGAAATCTGCTGAGGTGGAAATACAGAAAGAGCACCAAGTGTTGATGGTCAACAAGACCACCAGTTTCAAGAAGCAAGGCAAACCTAAGAAGGGCAACGTCAAGAAGGGCGGCAAGGAAAGCGCCTCCTGAGAAGCCTAAGGGTGGCCCTAAACCTGATACTGAGTGCTATTACTGCAATGGGAAGGGAGCCTTTGGAAGCGTAATTGCCCCAAGTACTTGGCTGATCTGAAGAGCGGCCTTGTCAAGAAGAAGAAAGGTATATCGATATACATGTTATAGATGTCTATCTTCTGGTTCTCGTACTAGTGCCTGGGTATTTGATACTGGTTCGGTTGCTCACATTTGTAACTCGAAACAGGAACTACGGAATAAACGAAGCCTAGCGAGGGACGAAGTGACGATGCGCGTTGGAAATGGATCCAAGGTCGATGTGATCGCTGTCGGCACGCTCCTCTACATCTACCTTCGGGATTAGTTTTAAACCTCAATAATTGTTATTTGGTGCCTGCGTTGAGCATGAACATTATATCTGGATCTTGTTTAATGCAAGACGGTTATTCATTTAAGTCTGAGAATAATGGTTGTTCTATTTTCATGAATAATATCTTTTATGGTCATGCACCTGAGACGAATGGTTTATTCTGTTAAATCTCGATAGTAGTGATACACATGTTCATAACATTGATGCTAAGCGAATTAAATTGAATGATAATTCTACTTATATGTGGCACTGTCGTCTTGGTCATATTGGAGTGAAACGCATGAAGAAACTCCATTAGATGGACTACTCACTTGACTTTGAGTCACTTGATAGATGCGAAGCATGTCTAATGGGAAAAATGACTAAGACTCCATTCTGGTATTATGGAGCGAGCTACGGACTTATTGGAAATCATACATACCGATGTGCGGACCAATGAGTGTAGCCTCGCGCGGTGGTTATCGTTATGTTCTAACCTTCACAGATGATCTGAGTAGATATGGGTATATCTATTTCATGAAACATAAATCCGAAACTTTCCAGAAGTTTAAGGAATTCTAAAGTGAAGTAGAAAATAAACGTAACAAGAAGATCAAGTTTCTGCGTTCTGATCGCGGAGGCGAATATCTGAGTTATGAGTTTGGCATGCATTTAAAGAAATGCGGAATACTTTCACAGTTGATACCGCCGGGAACACCACAGCGCAATGGTGTGTCCGAACGTCGTAATCGAACTCTCTTAGGTATGGTTCGTTCTATGATGTCTCTTAGATTTGCCATTATCGTTTTGGGGTTATGCATTAGAGACAGCTGCATTCACTTTAAATAGGGCACCATCTAAATCCGTTGCAACGACACCGTATGAATTATGGTTTAATAAGAAACCTAAGCATCGTTCCTTAAAGTTTGGGGTTGCGAAGCCTATGTAAAAAGTTACAACCGGACAAGCTAGAACCCAAAGCGAATGCGTCTTCATAGGATACCCTAAGAAAACTATTGGGTATACTTTCTATCACAGATCCGAAGGCAAAATCTTTGTTGCTAAGAACGGAACCTTTCTTGAGAAAGAGTTTCTCACTAAAGAAGTGACTGGAAGAAAGTAGAACTCGGCGAGGTTCTGAACCTTCTCTCGTTGATCGAGTAGCGCAGATCGGAAGATGTTCTGTGCCGCCTGCACCGGTGATAGAGGAAGCTAATGATAATGATCATGAAACTTCGAGCGAGGTAGCTACTGAACCTCGCAGATCGACAAGGGAACGTACCACTCCTGATTGGTATGATCCTTGTCTAAATGTCATGATTGTGGACAACAATGATGAGGACCCTGCGACGTATGAAGAAGCGATGATGAGCCCAGATTCCAACAAATGGCAAGAAGTCATGAAATCCGAAATGGGATCCATGTATGATAACAAAGTGTGGACTTTGGTAGACTTACCTGATAGCCGTAAGGCTGTCGAGAATAAATGGATCTTCAAGAGAAAAACAGATGCTGATGGTAATGTTACTGTCTATAAAGCTCGACTTGTCGCAAAGGGTTTCCGACAAATTCAAGGTGTTGACTACGATGAGACTTTCTCACCTGTAGTGAAGCTAAAGTATATGAGGATTTTGTTAGCAATAGCTGCATTTTTCGATTATGAGATTTGGCAGATGGATGTCAAAACAGCGTTCCTTAATGGAGACATTGAGGAAGAGTTGTATATGGTACAACCCAAAGGTTTTGTCGATCCTAAAAATGCTGACAAGGTGTGCAAACTTCAGCGTTCAATTTATGGACTGAAGCAAGCATCCGGAAGTTGGAACCGACGCTTTGATAAGGTGATCAAAGACTTCGGGTTTATACAGTGCCATGGAGAGGCTGTATTTACAAGAAAGTGAGTGGGAGCTCTGTAGCATTCGATATTATATGTAGATGACATATTATTGATTGGGAATGATATAGAACTATTGAGCAGTGTAAAAGGTTATTTGAATAAGTGTTTTTCAATGAAGGACCTTGGTGAAGCAGCGTACATTTTAGGCATCAAGATTTATAATAGGGCTTTCACAGAGTACATACCTGGACAAGATTCTAAAGAAGTTTAGAATGGATGAAAGTAAGAAAGGGTTCTTACCGATGTTGCCAGTAAGGTCTTGAGTAAGACTCAAGGTCCGGCTACGGCAGAAGAAAGAGAGATGAATCGGATCCCCTATGCCTCGGCGTAGGCTCTATCATGTATGCCATGCTTACTAGACCGGATATAGCACATGCTGTTAGTTTGACTAGCAGATATCAAAGTGATCCAGGAATGGAACACTGGACAGCGGTCAAGAATATCCTGAAGTACTTGAAAAGAACTAAGGATATGTTTCTTTATTATGGCGGTGACCAAGAGCTCGTTGTAACCGTTACACCGATGCAAGTTGGAACACCGATCTGATGACTCTAAGTCTCGGTCTGGGTACGTGTTTATATTGAATGGTGCTGCAGTAAGCTGGTGCAGCTCGAAGCAGTGCACGGTGGCGAAGTCTTCAAGAATCGGAATACATAGCGGCTTCGAGGCTTCATCGGAAGCGGTATGGATGAAGAGATTCATTGTTGAGCTTGGTGTGGTTCCTAGTGCATTGGACCCACTAGTCATCTATTGTGACAACATGGGTGCCATCGCCAATGCACAAGAACCAAGGTCACACAAGAAGCTGAAGCATATCAAGCTGCGTTTTCATTCGATTCGCGAGTACATCGAAGATGGAGAAGTAAAGATTTGCAAAGTACACTGATTTGAATGTGGCAGATCCGTTGACTAAAGCTCTCCCTAGGGCAAAGCATGACCAACACCAGAATGCCATGGGTGTTAGGTACCTTACAATGTAATCTAGATTATTGACTCTAGTGCAAGTGGGAGACTGTTGGAGATATGCCCAAGAGGCAATAATAAAATGGTTATTATATATCTTTATGTTTATGATAAATGTTTACATACCATGCTATAATTGTATTAACCGAAACATTGATACATGTGTGTTATGTGAACAACAAGGAGTCCCTAGTAAGCCTCTTGTATAACTAGCTTGTTGATTAATAGATGATCATCGTTTCATGATCATGAACATTGGATGTTATTAATAACAAGGTTATGTCATTGATGAATGATGTAATGGACACACCCAATTAAGCGTAGCATAAGATCACGTCGTTAAGTTCATTTGCTATAAATTTTCGATACATAGTTACCTAGTCCTTTCGACCATGAGATCATATAAATCACTTATGCTGGAAGGGTACTTTGATTACATCAAACGCCACTGCGTAAATGGGTGGTTATAAAGGTGGGATTAGGTATTCGAAAAGTATGAGTTGAGGCATATGGATCAACAGTGGGATTTGTCCATCCCGATGACGGATAGATATACTCTGGGCCCTCTCGGTGGAATGTCGTCTAATTAGCTTGCAAGCATATGAATGGTTCATAAGAGACCACATACCACGGTACGAGTAAAGAGTACTTGTCGGAGACGAGGTTGAACAAGGTATAGAGATACCGATGATCAAACCTCGGACAAGTAAAATATCGCGTGACAAAGGGAATCGGTATCGTATGTAAATGGTTCATTCGATCACTAAGTCATCGTTGAATATGTGGGAGCCATTATGGATCTCCAGATCCCGCTATTGGTTATTGGTGAGAGAAGTCTCAACCATGTCTGCATAGTTCGCGAACCGTAGGGTGACACACTTAAGGTTTGATGTCGTTTAAGTAGATATGGAATATGGAATGGAGTTCGAAGTTTTGTTCGGAGTCTCGGATGGGATCCAGGACATCACGAGGAGGTCCGGAATGGTCGGAGAATAAGATTCATATATAGGAAGTCACTTTCCAAGTTTGGAAATGATCCGGTGAATTTATGGAATGTTCTAGAAGGTTCTAGAAAAGTCCGGAAGAAATCACCATGGAGGGACTCCACCTAGCCTGGCCGGCCAGCCATAAGGAGGAGGAGTCCCAGGTGGACTCCACCATAGTGGGCCGGCCACCACATCAAGGAAGGAGATGAGTCCCACCCCAAATAGGATTCGTCTATATGGCAGTTTTCGAATTGGGGTCTTACTCGTTCTCTGGGCAAACCCTAGATGTGTTCCACCTATATAAAGAGGGGCAAGGGGAGGGGGCTGGCCACCACAATCACCACCTTGGCCGCACCCCTAGAGGCACCAAGGCCGGCGCCCCCCTCTCCCCAAACCCTAGCCGCCCCTCCTCCACATACAACTCTAGTAGTGCTTAGGCGAAGCCCTGCCGGAGTTCTCCACCACCACCGCCACCACGCCGTCGTGCTACCGGGATTCCGAGGAGGATCTACTACTTCCGCTGCCCGCTGGAACGGGAGGAGGACGTCGTCATCAACACCGAACGTGTGACCGAGTACGGAGGTGCTGCCCGATGTGGCACCGTCAAGATCTTCTACGCGCTTTTGAAAGCGGCAAGTGATCATCTTCAAACAACGAGATCTAATCTCGTAGGCTTTGGAAATCTTCAAGGGGTTAGTCTCGTGATCCCCTCGTTGCTACCATCTTCTAGATTGCATCTTGGCTTGTTTTTCGTTCTTGCGGTAGGAAAATTTTTGTTTTCTATGCAACGAATCCCATCACTCTCTGCCGATGGGCAAGAACCCTGGTATAACTAAGTTCAAAACAATGCCAGTGCTAGAACCTTCCGTATTCTTCGATGATAACGCTGAGGGTTGGACCGTCGTTCGCCGGAGGCGTTGGTCGCCGGCGATCGATGCGAATACACAAGATCCGAGAAAAAAGGCAATTTCAAAAAACCATGCTATGGGCCTGGCGAGGATGCGGGCTGGTGCAAACAGCAATATGAATTTGTCTGGCCCAATTACCGCGCGACAGGGAGACTCGTTTTCCTCTCGATCGAATGGCGATCGGGTCCCAGACAGGTGAAGGTTGGAAACGCCGTCGCTGGACGTGCTTTTCGTAACCTGTTAGGGTAAGCCTGGAAGAGGTGCGAGACCGGTGCGCCTGCTGTGTTGCGGTGGCGTCTCGATAGCTCGATGAATGGCGATGGCGTCCAGGGGGGTTTCAACCCAGGGCGCGGCGGCTACGACAATGGTCGTGGTTGCTACGGCAATACTCGGGGCGTCCATGCTGCGCGGGGCCGTCACAATCAGGGTGGTGCCCGTGGCGGCCATGGCTACGGTGCAGGCCGTGGTTTCCAAGGTAACGTTGGCAACAATGGTTTTGGAGGGGGGCGGAATTTCGTTCATGGCGAGTCTAGCGGCACGGCGGGCATGGGTACTTCCGAGTTTTCGGGTATGTAAGCCGTTTCCTTGAAGTAGTACTTCCTCCGTCTTTATATGTAAGAGAGTGAATTCCAATGTTTACCCCCTAAGATCAACTTTGTGCCACCTTTTACCCAATTTAACAAAAAATTCTCAAAACTACCCCATTTAACAAACTTTCTTCCACCTTTTACCCCTTTTTATATTTTAGTCTATCCTGGCTGGTGGGTCCCACTCTCAGTGTGAGTTCTAGAGCCGAGCCAAACCATAGCAAGTGGTGGTTTATTCTAGCCGGTCAGATCTTAGTCAGAGCCATGCCTGATCACACGGACATGAGCCAGACTCGACATTGATCTTTTCCCTTTCATCTCTCTCCATGAGGTAGGGATTCAGTGGCATCGTGGAGATCTGGAGGCAATTGCAGGTGCTGAAGCAGGTGATCCATTGTCGTTAGGAGAGACGAGCATATGAAGCCGCCAGTGTGAAGGAAGCCGAGGAGAGCCGCGCTGCTAGCAGCCTTGAAGAGAACGAATTTGGAGGAGATGGGCAAAGTCTTGGTGCAGCATCTGTAGCAGAGCACTAGCCGCGGCACGGGTGCTAGAGCCACCGGTTCTGGCATGGGCGTCGTGCGACAGCGTAGCCCTGGCGATGGTGTTACGCATGCTACGACCACCACCTCTTGCATGAGTACGCAACAACAGAGCACCGACGTCAACGTGATGGCTGTTGCAGCCATATGCTCCGGCGTTGGTTCGTGCGGCAGCGAACCATTGGCGATGGTGTCACAGGGGCTAAGGCTACCTCCTCCGCCATGGTCTTTGTGCTGCAGCTAGCGGAGCACCGGCGGCGGTGGCATGTGTGGTACGGCCACTAGCTCTGGCGCGAGCTTTGTGCGACTGTGAAGCCGCGGCAGCGTCATGAGTCCTACGGCGACATGCTCTACGCGGGCTTCGTTCGGTAGCGGAGTAGCGGCGGCGGTCAGCTGGATGCTGTGACCACCGTCTCCTGTTCTGCTTGTTGTTACTAAACCACGGACACGTCTATGCGATCTGGTTTAGCTCGGCTCAATACAGGGCTGACCGTCCTAGGCTAAGATCAGAATAAACCACCACTTGCTAAACCGGTTCGGCTCGGCTCTAGAAACTGACTATAACACGCCGCATTGGAGAGAGAGCTAGGACCCACTCGTCAGAATGGGAGAAAATATAAAGGGGGTAAAAAGTGGAAACAAGTTTCTTAAATGGGGTAGTTTTGATAATTTTTTGTTAAATTGGGTAGAAAGTGGCACAAAGTTGATCTTAGGGGGTAAAAAGTGGAATTCACTCAATGTAAGACCACTTCGTATTTCGAGCCAAAACTTTGATTAATAATTTGACCAACAACATATAAGTTATATGATGGTAAAAAAATATTATTGAAAACATCTTTCAAATATAAATCCAATGGTACACTTTTGATAATATATAACTCATATTTTGTATGTCAAATTATTAGTCAAAGTTCTATCTGAAATTGCGTGGTGGCCTTACATTTTTGGACGGAGAAAGTATTATTGGCATGGACGATGTTCTGGACCTTGTTCTGTCCTAGTTACTTCAGTGATGAACGACTGGCTCATAGCCCCGTTTGAGGAATTAGAAGTAGGCAAGCTAAGTTCTTTTGGGAACATTGGGGCCTATGGAGGGAACAAGTTACTATAGAGGTTCTGAGGATTCTCCGCGGCGAAGATTGTCCAAAGGATAAATAAAACTCTACTAGTCATGATCCTGGTGGTGGCCAATATATCAGGAAGAACTAGGTCAATTCCGTCCATCAGCCTGTGTAAAGTTACTTCTAAAATCCCAACGAAGAGGCTAAAGATCATTTTCCCAAAACTAGTCTTAGAAGAGCAATCAAAATTTATCCCTAGGAGGTTGATTACTGACAACATTATCACGACATACGAATGTCTACACTATCAGTTCAAAGAAACGTGGAAATGCAGAAGGCGTATGATATTGTGTTAAATGGTGTTATCATCGAGCTATCATGCTCTGTGTAGGTTTCTTTTTTGAAACGTGGGCAAAATCTTTGCCCCATCTATTGATTAAGAAGAAGTTTTACAGGAAAGTAAAGGTTTGTGAGTTATTACAAGTTTACTCTTTCGGCATCAAATGATCCAATCTTTTTGCCCCCACTAACACCCATAACCTAGCTTGTTTTGTAATCTTGTCAAAGATAACTTGTGAGGGCGTGTGCTTGTTGTTGGCCATCCTATCTTTTCATTTGTTCCAAATCTCCCAAGTGATGAGCATAGTGAGGGAAGCCATCGCTTTGCGGTTTTGCCCCGTGGACATCATGTTCCACCACTCTGGGAAAGAGAGGTCCGTCCATAGGTTAGTGTGAAGGTCCGGGATGCCCAACCAATCTTTTTTCCTTCTCCCAAAGTCGTATGGTGAAGCGACAATGAATGAAGAGGTGGTCAAAGGACTCCATGCATTGCTTGCATAATGGACATAGGCCACAATTTGGCCACCCCCACTTTGCCAAGCGGTCAGCCGTCTAAATCCTATTTTGGTTTGCAAGCCAAGAGAAAAAATCACCTTTGGGGGAACCAAAGCCTTCCAAGCCGGCTTGTTTAAGCTTGAGAGAGTAGAATCCAAAAATTGCACCTTCTAGGCGGACTTCGCCGTGTATTGGCCATTCGAAGTGAGTCTCCAAACAATGTCGTCCTCCACCATTTTCATTAAGATGGAAGTTATCGATGAGGCCCCATAGCTCCACAAATCGGGATAAGTGCTCCATAGAGAAATCTTGCTCCAAATCCACTTTACCCACCTGCACATTACCATGCAAAGCTTGAGCCACTTTCCCATTCTTTCTCTTGGAGGATGAGAAAATTAGAGGCGCTACATCAATTGGTTTTCGCCCCCAAGCCAAGTTGCATACCGAAACGGTGTCCTCTTACCATTACCAACCGTGATGGTGGTTGCGGCATAGAAAATTTCCATATTATCCGCCGTGCATGGGTTTCCGGAGCCAACCCAATTCTTGCTTGGGTCCTTCCACTCTAACCATGGCCACCTAATCCGAAGGGCCGTAGCAAACTTACCCATGTGAAACACTCCAATGCCACCAAGCTTCTTTGGGACCACGAACCTTATCCCAGTTCACCTTGCACTTAGCACCCGTCGTGTGGTCTTTAGCTGACCAAAGGAAGGCGTGCCCAATCTTATTAATGAATTTGATGGTGCTCGCCGGGATGGAGAGGGGTGTGAAGTAGTACATAGCTTGAGAGGCGAGGACCGACTTCACCAAAGCGGTGCAGCCAGCTGTGGTGATGTATTTCCAGTTCCAAGTGGGTATCCTCCAAGTGTTGAATGTCCACCCTCTTCAAGCATTTAACCGAGAGAGGTAGTCCGAGGTATCGAAGTGGGAAAGAGTCCTTTTTGGTCGGTGTAGTCCCATGAAGGATGTCGTCAAGGTTCAAGTGGCCACATCTTATCAGAACAATGGAACTCTTTATAAAATTCGTCCATAGGCCGGTGACCTCCCTGGCTCCCCAAAGTCATGGAGAATGGAAGCTAGGTTCTGGATATCTTCCTTGATAGGTGCGAAGAAGACCGGCGCATCATTCGCATAGAGAGACGTGCGTAAGAAAATCACAGAGTAAAGCATAATCGAGAAATCACGGGACCTTTCCAGCGAAAGAAAATCACACACTTGTCCCATGGTAACACGCAGAGAATTGTGTCCGATCGCTCCGTTTTACATACAGTTTAAGATATTAATACTACTTCGGAGCGAGGTCTAGCCGTCTAGGTACTCTCTGGAGAGAGATCAGTTTAGGCTATCTTCCATGCCTGACCACCATGCATGCTGAACTTCTTGAGCCTGCCGTAGAACATGACAGACATGAGAACGAGCTTCCCTTCCCTGCTCCACTTCCCGGAGAAGCGAACCCACGCGTCTCTGCAGCTGCCGTCGGGCCTCAGCTGCCTGCCGCAGCTATACCCAGTGCTGAAACCCACGTTGCCATATGCACTGTCCACAACATTACACGAGATGTACTGTAGTTAATTACAGTTTCCTAAAAATTAGTAAAAGTGAACAGCTCCCAAGGAGATATTGGCACCATGGTAAGATTATAGATCGATCTCTTATCATATGCCTGTCTTATTTAAATTACCTGATGACTTCGACGACGATGTTCAGGACGCTGTAGTTCAGGGGATCATCTGCGATCTGCCGCCGCTCGGTGATGCATATGACGATGATGAAGATGGCTAGGCACGCCAGCGGCGACATCAGTAGCTTCTGCCATATGATGCGGCTCTTCTGGTCGGACTCTGATGCCTTTTGTTTGGCACTCTCTTTCAACGGTACAAATGCAGTGTAGGGTGGTAGGTACCTGCAGGCACGAGCACAGCAGAGTTCAGTTCATTACGAGTGTAATTATTGGCCCAATACAAGGACCTTATCGACGATCAGTCGTCAGTATACTATACACGAGGGCCAACTTGGACTTGCATTAGTGGTTACGCACTTCCCATGCGAATACGGCATCTAGCATACAGTACAATAGTAGATTATGCGAGAAGGCTTAATACACATTTGACAGAACAATGGGCTGAGATTCTTAAGAAATTTGACAATATGTGCTTGAATAATGATTCGGATAATACTTTGAGGGTTAGCTGGAAATAAAGTTTTCTCCACAAAGTCAGTCTATGAATTCTTGGAGAGTAATCTTTTTGGTTCCGACAATAAGATGATTTGGAAAGCTAAGCTTCCTCTGAAGATCAGATTTTTATGTGGCAAACTTTTAGAAATGCTATTCATACGAGAGACAATATGAGACGTCGTAAATGGCTTGGTAATCCTGTGTGCTCTTTCTGCATGAAAATTGAGAATCATTTATTTTTCACTTGTCATATTACTCGTGTTGTTTGGGGGTTCTAGGTAACCTCTTTGGTAACAATAGATGTCCAAATTCTGCGTGACAGGCAGTGTTTTGCTTTTATGCCTTTTTACCTGGAGGGTCGAAAATGTATATGGTGGGAATTGCTGCTATTTGTTGGGCGATTTGGACAATCCTTAACAAACGTTTGACGGATATATTCTCAATTCCCCTATCGAGGCTATGTTCATTATGTGTTCTTTCCTTCTATACTGAGCAGGTTTGCAAGCAAGTGACGACAAGGAGAAGCTGGTGACTTGATGCTGATGTGGCTAGGAGGACAAGGGTGGATGTTGTGCAAGATCCGGCAATGATCGACGATTGAGGGGAAGTTTCGTGGGGGTTGACTTTTCAGCTCCGGGATGGATGTTTATGTCTTTTGGTTGGCCTCTTAGTTTCTCCTATGGTAGTTTGATGAATTAAATGATACTTGTTGGTGGCAGGTTTCTGCCCCGTAGGGGTGTTTCGAGATCGAAACATTCTACGCGAGTTTCCTGCCACTGCCCCAGCTCGCTTTCCGGTCCTTTTTCCTGTTTTAGTTCGCTGTCCGTTGTTTGGTTTTTGTAGCGAACTATGTATTTTCGTTATGTTTATTAATGGAAAGGGGGTTAACCCGGCAGGAAAAAAAGATTATTTCACCATCATGTTGACAGAAGTTAATTAATGAACAACTGTGAGTATTATCTTTTTTTCAATAAAGGGAATATATTAATATCAAGAAGATACCAATTACATCCAACATCTGCAATTACGCAATACCCTAATGGTAGTATGAATGCACCTAGCCAAAAAAAAAACAAAGAAACAAAAGTCCCGCTACGGTGTTCTAGCCATAGCACCAACAATACATCCACCACCATGACACCACCTGAACTCCAGACTCTCCAAAAAGCGACGCCTCCAAAAAGAAAACAGTGTACAAGCGCCGTCGTCGCCCGATAAAAAGATCTTAGGTTTTCACCCCGAAGATAGTCCCCGGTCTCAAAACAATACCTTCAACAAGGCTATTGCCAGGCACAACCAGTTAAGGGCAGACCTTGGATTTTCACCCTGAAAGGTAAGACTCTAAATTTCACCTGTGCTGCCGCCTCCACTTGCAAATTGCTGCTGCGAAACTTAGAACACCAAGAAAGCTCTCAACAATACAAAGACTCGAACCTCAATTGCTAGTCCTCCGATCCGGCATTCATGATATTTCCCGCCTCTGATTTCACCATGTACCAGAATGTCATCTGATGGCAACACAGAATGGAGCTTCGCGGCGCTCCCTCCAGAACCAAACGGTCGGAATAAAAGCATGGGTGCGCACGACCGAATACCACCCGATCCTGCAAACTCCAGCAAAAGATGCACTGTTCCATTCGCCGGAGAAGCTTTCCAGAACTCATCACTCCAGCCAGATCAAGACGGGCATGCCTCAGGTAGGTCTTCATCTTCGCATAAGAGAGACCCGAGAACCGCCACCATTATTCAGGTCGGGCCCAGCGCCGCCGACCATCCCAAGCCGGCTGAGGCAACGCGGTGAGACGCCTTGCAACCAACCGACCCTCCACCGGCGATAACAAAGATCACGGATAGGGAAAGGAGAAGAGGGCTTACACCCATCTGGTCCGTCCCATCTCGCACCTCCACCGCCGGCATGGCCCACCACCAGCGGCCACCACCACCATCACCAGGACGCCGCCCAGACCGGCGCCCTAGTCGTCGTCCGCCGCGCTGTTGATGCCCTAGGCGCGCCGCCGCTCACGACGCCGGGCGCGCCGCTCACGCCGCCGCGCATCGAGCAGCCAGAACGTTGTGGTGCACGGCGAGCGCACCACACCCAACCGGGGAGGATCCTTCCCGCGCCGATCCACCACGCCAGGGGATGAGCAGGCCCGGCCGCGCCCCATGGCGGCGGCGGAAGGAGGAAGGAGGGGGGCTGGCGGCGGCGGTGGCTATCTAGGGTTTCCCCCCGTCGCCACGCGGGGGCGAGAGGAGGAATCCTATTTCTGTTAGTATGGCATTATCCTGTGAGTATGAGTACTATCTAGGTGTTTACAACTCTCTTCTTAACTTTAATTTGCAGTACACGTTACTGAAATGGACCGCTTTAGCTTAAGTTGGGTTATCATTCTAACGTGGATTTTGAGGAGATGAAATGGACCGTCTTAGCTAGTGTAAACATGCGTAAAAACCCACCACATACTAGGGTTAGTCTAGGGGTATTATTTAACTTTGCACGTCAAGGAAGAGAGTTTTAAACCTCCCATCCATCAGCCATCAAGGGAAAGTGACGAAAATTTTAGATTCAACTCCATATGAAACTTTGTTTAAAAAGTCAAAACGTTCTGCCCGGCTGTGAGCCCGTGCAGCCCCTGGGAGCCCCACTCCATGGCGCAGAAAAGCACCAGTTGCACCAGCAGGAACACGGCCACGGTGAGAGCCAAGAACCAAGTGTGCCTGCATGTCAACAAGTGGTCGTATGCTACAGAATCCCCATCACATGGACTCCTGATCCTCCGAAGCTCCCCAAGTTCAGGCCTCTTGGTGACCCTCTGGAGACCCCAGATGGCCAGCCTCAGGAAGATGGGGAAGAGAGTGTTGCCGAGGAGGACGTGGGGCATGACGAGGAGTCCCGGAAAGGTTTTGAAGGAGATCATCCCTTCGTTGGTCGGCACGAAGCCGCAGTTGGCGAACGTCGAGACGACGGTGAAGATGGAGAAGGTGTACATGCTGATCCCCTTGCCAGAGAGCACGGCTCTCGCGCCGGAGACCACCCTCAGGTACACCAGCACCAGCGTGTAGCCGGCGAGGTGCACCACCACATGATACCCCAGCACTATGAACAGAAGCAGCCTGGTGAGAGAGACGCGATCGTGGCTCTTGAGCCCTTGCTCCATCTGGTTCTGTGCAGTGGTAAAGTGATCGTTGTCCATGGTAGTGTCCAGATCTAGGCTAGATTGCTCGGCACCATGATCATGAGGTGTCTCTTTCTTGTTTGACTTGACGTAGGTGAAGTGCAGGCCAAGCATGCTCGTGAACACCTCACCTCCGAAAAGCATGAGGAGGGTTAGGAGCAGGAGCTGGGAGTTGGAGAAGGTCTCCATCTCCACTGAGACCATGCTCGAAACCGTCGTCGCCGACACCGACGTGAAGATCAGGTCCAGGTCCATGGGCCTCGACACCGTGCCTGTCGTCTTCATTGGAAGTGATTTCAGGATCAAGAAACCAACGACGGAGATGGATGCAAAGTACAAGAGGTGCAGCCACAACGGGTGCACATGGAAAAGGAAAAGGTGGTAAATCATTTGAAGCTTGCCACATTGAGGAGTGGTGCTGGAGGCATCCAAACAACGGAGACCCATTTCTGTTATACGTTCTGTAGACTGTAAAGTGTTCTTGGCTTCTTGTGTTGGAGGCAATCAGAACTGGACTATTTATACTCGGCTGGAAGGGGTCTAGACTTTGGAGTTCAACAGTAGGTTTTTGTATATGTTGTGGTGTAGCTTAGTCCAGCGTGTGTTGCACTGGCCACCAGATCTGGTGCGCAAGAGATAACTCCGACTAGTGGAAGGTGAACATTCTTGTCTTAACTACTTTATCTTTGGTTGTGCTGAATGCAATTGCAAAAAGCCAATCTCGACAAGACAATTTAGCCTTGATAAAAAAATTGCTAGTGTAGGTTATATATTCTTGCCATGAAAAGCAAGCTGTTTTTCATTGGAGAAATGCATCAAATCATACACAACTGAAACTAGTGTAGGTTATATATTCTAACTAATCTTGGCGGCCTTATCATACTGTAAAATCGCCTGCAAATATGCACCGTATGAAACTTTGTTTAAAAAGTCAAAACGCCTTAGTGAGCTACTATAAATAAATAAGCTAATGGACATAAGATTCTACCATAACATAGCAAAGACATATGTTCAAGTCGTATCGCACGCACAGCTGCATTGGCTAAGACGTGTACACAGGTGATTGGTGAGCTAGTATTGCCTTGCTAATGCTATGCGCTCCCATTCAATTGACCCCGGTGTCATCCCCCGCACGGGCGACACGGGAAGTACCCTAAATCGCCGCCATCCCGACCCTCCTCCCTCCCCTTCCTCCTCCCTGACGTCGGCATGAACGTCTAGGCAAACCACGGGGCTGTTGGCCGTGGCGGGCCTCCCTTCCTGTGTCGCGCGTGCGGAGGAGCGCATGACCTATGGCGCCGCCTCCCTTGGATGGTGGCGGGGCTTGTCCGGGAGCGGCTCGTCAGGATCTTGGGTGGGGCACTATGGCGTGCCGGGCTTGGTCGTGGCAGCCCCCATGGCGGAGGTTCGTGGCGGTCGGGCGACGGCCGGTGAAGCAGCTGGTGGCAGGAGAGACCCCGATGACTGCTGATCCAGATCCCTTGGCGGCGAATCCGAGATTGGCGGTGGCCGGCGGGCCCTAGGGCCACTCCCTTGCTCCGATGATGGGAGTTGGCGGCGGCGGCCTCGTCGACGAAGCGGTACATCAACTTGCCCTCCAATTTGGTATAATTTACGACATATTGCCCCTCCACATGGAAAAACGGTTGACCACGAAGAGAAAGAAAAAAAACAAATCGAGCGCCCTCGGCCTCTCCCGTCCGGCCCGCATCGAGAAACTGGAAGCGGTGTGCTGCCTCCGCTCCACCACAGCCTACCCGCCGGCGTTGTCGCCCCTCGCCCCCGCCGCTCGCAGCCGCCCCTCGCAGTCGCCCCTCGCGGACGCATCACCAACCGCAGCACGGACATGCGCCGCTGCGAGAAGCTCTTCGATCCGCTGCCGCCGGTTGGCATCTCGCCCCCATCCGACGGCGGCGTAGAGCTCCGCCTCCGCCTGAAGCCCTGAGGGCCTCGAGTTTCGCCTCCAACAACTGTCCGTACTCGTTGCACCTGCTGTTCATGTACTGTTTTTGGAAGAAGGGAACGAACTGTTCTTTTATTGTGTATTTGGAAGAAAGGGACGAACTGTTCATGTGCAGTTTATTTGGAAGAATTCTCTTTTACAAGTCCAGATAGTATTACTTCAAATGCTTGAATTTTCTGTATACTGATTTGGAGGCTAACCTGTTGTATAAATGTCCAGATAATTGCTTTTCTAATGGTGTGTATTCTAAGTATTAATTAAAATGGAAAATCTCACTATGGAACCAATAATCAGCTGCACATCAAATTTTGGGGCAGTACGGACATTGAACAACAAACAAGTCTATATTTCATAAGCCCAAAATAAGGAGACGATGTGTTTCTAGAAGCTTCTTCCCACCTGAGTTTCTCCCCACCGAAATCTATAAGCTAGTTTCTCCATAACCATAAGCCTAAAAGAAGTGGCCCTACATCCGCTGGTGGCCGGCACCTTGTTTCCCAGGACAACCTGACGCTCGTGGCCTGCATCAAGGAGATGAGCAACATGCATATCCATGCATCGGTAATACATGCACATGTCTTCTACTTCTTCATATGCAGTTGATCGATCATCCTCAACACCACGCGCCGATCTAGATTCTGTACACGTGACGACATCGACAACAAATTTGCATTGACATCATCCAGCCGACAATTCAGATCTTGGTCGAGCACATCTCACTAGTAGAAATCGGGGCTTTAGCACCGGTTTGTAAGGGTCATATATACCGGATTGTCAACCGGTGCAACGCATCCGGTGCTAAAGCCCCCCCTCCCCCCCTTAGCACCGGTTCAGTTGCGAACCGGTGCTAAAGGGACACCACGTGGCCCGCTGAGGAACACGAACCGGTGCTAAAGGGCACGGCAGAGTCTGCCGCGGCAGGGAAGGGCACCAAAACGCTGCCGCGGCAGAGTCTGCCTCCATTTGAAACACGTTATAATGCAGACACATATATATAGGAAACCATTATATTACATAAAAAACGTTATGAATATATCGATCGAAGTGGCACACGTTCATGCATATATGTATGTCTATATCAACTTTCAAAATAAGTTCTATTCAATATTGGGGGGGGGGGGGCTGATAGTATGCTCCGTCTGGAGCTATGACTTGCTCAAGTAAGAATCCCGCCAGTTCTTCTTGAATTGCTCGTACACGCTCGGTTGCTAGAAGACCGTTCCGCAACCGTTGGATCTAATAATTTCAAGAAGGTGGTTAGTATATATATATGTGTGTATGTGAATGAAGCACAAGGTGATAAAATAAAGTTATGAACGTTGTTTACGTACTTCAAGTTGATCTAAAATTTTGACCCCCTGGTGGCAAGTCTGGCGAATAAACTCGCAAACGTAGAATCCGCATAAATTATTCCCGTCCTCTTGCCTCAAGCACTATACGAGAACAAAGTTCAATCAAAATAATAATCAAGGATGGTAATAATGGTATTGAAACTAGAATCAAAGAGATGCGCGGCCTAGCTAGTAGTACTTACCGGTACAGGTTTAATTTCAAGCTCTTTTTTCCACAAACCCGGAGCCTTATTGGTGAACCGTTTCCAAGCCCTCTGGAGGATATTAGCCATGTCCCCCCACGCCGCAAGGGGTTTACTTTTCGAGTCCATAACTTCTACTACTCCGGCGTAAGGTTCAATGACTAGCAGGATATAGTGAAACCTGCGGACATATGCATAACTCATCAATTACACTTAACACATGGAGTGAGCGAAAAAGATTTAATGTGTGAAGACAGTCACACTCATGCGAAGTTGTAAGGAAATAGTATTTCCCTTTTGTATGAGTGTTTCCTTAAGGCATATACCAAGTTATTCTCCGTGTCCTTGGGAAAGCGGTTGACAGAATACTCATTCACGGTATATGGGTCAACGAACCCAATGTCATAGATTTGCCCAAGTCGGCATTCGCGGATCTTCATTCTGCATAATATAGTGAGTATAGTTATATGCATGCAATGGACGAGCCGCGGTAGAGACTTAATTACATAAATAATACTTACAAACAATAGGCACTCAGCAGAGATTTGTCGAGGGCGTCTTGATTGAATAACTGAAATAATTCAGAAAATTCGATGTTTATCACGTCATTTCGCCCGTAGTGCTCATCTTTGATTGCCATCATGATCCAGTTCTGACCGTCCTCACATGCATCCAAGTACCACTTATGCAGTCTTCGCAGTTGTGTTGATAGATAAGGTGAAAGGACGAGATGTCGCCTAGAGGGGGGGTGGATAGGCGTTTAAAAACCTCTTACGGATTTGGCTTGTAAGAATGCGGAAGTATGCAAGAACCTCACACAGAGAAACACCAAGAAGCAATAGAGATATGCAAAGTATGCAAAGGATTGAGCTCCCTAAGACGACGCGATCAAGTTACCCAACCGAAAGCCCCTTTTGATAGTGCGGCTATCTATCCTATAATCCGGTCTCCCATCAACCACCTTGAGACCGGTAAAGGAAAACCTAGCAAGGCCATACCTTTGCCTTGCGCATCCCGCTTGATCTTGATGATAACACTTCAAGCTCCACTCAAGCCGGAATGCCTCACTTGATCATTGTTGCTTCGTGAAGACTCACAAATGCTTCCCCATACACCATGATGGGAAAGCTCCATTGATGCACATCTTCACATGTCCATTATCATCCAATGGACGGCAAGCTTCAAGCATATGATCCTCTTGAGATGCTTAACTTGAACTTGCCCAACTCAACCTTGATGACGATCACCACTTGATGTCATCCTCTCATGGACTATATGAGATCTCACTTTTGATGCATGCCCATGGAAAGATACCTAACCCACATAGACAACACAAGAGCACATATATGATGGGTTAGTTCATAAAGCATAATTGACAAGGCTTATCATACCACATGACTTCACGTGGCACATTCTTCATGCTTCATGTGTTGACCAAACTTGAATCTATTCTTCACTCTTTGTATTGGTCAACCTTGTATCTTCTCATGCTCTAACATACTATCTTGAGGTGTATAAAGAATTCTTCATTTGTTTGCATGCTCTAAATCTTAGTCAACCATAGCTCAACTCATGAGACTATCATGACACCGACTTAGAGCCATAACTTGAATTCTTCACTTGGAATCAAGCACTCAAGATCTTGATCATTCATTGCTTATCACATAAGCTAGAGCATGGCTAGTATTGAGTTCCACATAGGAACTCCATCTTCATTTCTTATTCTTGATCATATCACATATATGTCTTCAAATCAATGATCTTGATGCCAATACTCAAGGTATATCTTTATCTTCATGGCATCCATACTTGATCCAACACATGGACTACAAGTAGTACCTATGGAATATTCCTTCATATAAACTCAATGAAAACATTAGTCCATAGGGGTTGTCATTAATTACCAAAACCACACATAGGGGCAATATACCCTTACAATCTCCCCCATTTTGGTAATTGATGACAACCACAATAAGAGGGTTTATATAATGAATATCAATGGTAAGGAAATCGGTAATCGTTAACTGCTCGATCGGCTTGGGAGTAGAGATTAATATGAATTCGGATGATTAACTGATTTAATCGGTCGGCTATTAATCGGTTCAACCTACACAAATTATCACTTAAAAAGCATTGTATATATGAAAAATAATAGTATATGAGCCTCTATATGTCTGGTCCTAGTGACCTAATCTTCAAGGTCACGAGCGAATCAGGATCCTCTAGCCGAAGCCGCGTTCCTTCCTTCCACTTCTTCTCCTCTCACCTCTGAAGTTTACCTTCTCCCACCACCTACCTAGTGTACAACCCCTCTTACACCTCAACCATCTAACCTATTGAAGGCATCCTCAAGCTCCTGCACGAGCTCCTCAAGGTGGTCGAGCTCCTGTATCTGAGGTCTGGGCAACTGCGAGTAACTGGTCTCGGAGGGCAAGGAACTAGTTGGTGACAATGGAATCAAGCTGCTGGAGGCTGCAATCAAGCGGGAGCTTCGCAAAACCTACTTTATTGGGGAGGGGTAGTGTATGTACTAGCGATATGCATTAAAAAAATTGTAACTTTTTTGACCACGTGTAGTAGGTAATCGGGAACATACCTAGTAATCGGACTTTCGGTATGATTAACCGGGCTACAGGATTAACACAAGCGATTAATGGTAATCGACACGGTCAGGCCCCTAGTAGCGATTAATCGGCCTAGTAATCGTTGAATCGGCCTAATTTTTGAACAGTGATGAATATTAGAAACAAGTATGCAACTTATCCGAGAATAAGTTGTATACAGGAGGTTGTATTTGATATGGTCAAGTAACACGAAGCTACTGGCCCATATCAAAACCACCTCTACTCACACAACTACAACTAATGCAAGGGATGTGAGTAGAACCAACATGTATAGAGCAAACTCCCCCACAATGTATGCACGTGTGATGAACATGAATTCATTGCATGCATTGTCAAGATTAACCTTCGGGACAGTTTGCACTATACATATACAACCATGCAAGACATATAAATATGGAATGCATGAGAGGCAAAACACTTAAGCACAAACCAAACTTAAGTATAAACAATTTCCCTTAAACCCTCTAAACTTCTCCCCCATTGGCAACAATTGCCAAAATGGGTGAAAAATTTAGAAGGTCAATATAATATGAGTTCCTCCCCAAGGTGTGCATTTCTCATAATTTGAGTGGAATCAAATGCACATATCTAATGACGAATACTTGAAGGAAGTCAAACTATATTAAGGATCAAAGATTGCATAAAGATAACATGGTGAAGTAAGCTTCAACAAATAAAGCAAGCAATCGACGATCCAATTGGACAAACAAAGATATCATGATAAGAGAGATATAGTGCTCTAAATAAAATAAGGAAGCTCCCCAAGGTTCGTGCATAATTTATAATGTTTGCATTGGAATACAATATGCACAAACATGGAATCCTCACTCCCTCTATATCATTTAGAACACAACCAAGATAAAGAGAATATGCTTATCAAGAACAACTTGAGTCCAACAATTACGAGATATGAGTGCATGAAGAAAAACAAATAAACCAAGCACTCATAAATCTTCTTTACCAACACCACTAAAATCAAAAGGATAAAAAGATGGTCGGCAAAGAACAAGGATATCAAGGTGATGGATTAACGCTCTCATGTATATAAGTTTCTAAAGTGGACAAAGTGATCCATAAAGAAACATGCACACACAAGAGGTTAATAAAATAAATAAGACAAGATATCCAAGATGAAGTCATAAAATATACCAAAGGATGTTTGCTTAATAAAGCATATATAGCCTATGGCTCCAATTTTCACTTATGATATATGAATGAGCTTCAACCAAGAAAATCTCAAAAACATCACAACTAACAATAAGGGAAGTAAAGCTAGATGGAATGTTTTGAGAAAGGCAACAAGTATCACAAATAGGGATTTATTTCGTAATTTCATCAATATTGCACATAAGAGTTCTTTGAGGAATTGATATGCAATAAATTGCTAGAGGTCATATTTGGGATAGGTGAATCATAAACATGATTTATATATATATTCCCATCGTATGCATCTTCTCAAATTACTCAAATGTACAATAAGAAGTTTTCTTAAAAAGGATTTTTCAATAACCGCAATATTTTCGAAATAAATAATTTCATGCCAAGATGCAACCTACAAGAGGTTGGGTGCTATATGAGTATGCATGAATAAGATACTTGTTACCGAGATAACAATGGCATGATGTAGTAGATAAGTGTCCATCGATCATCCTAGCTTGGCTCCAATTCTCATATGGTGACAACACCTTCCTTATAGATGAGACAAGCCTCCATTGCATCTCCAATGTACCTAAAACAACATTCAAGTAATCTTGGTCCCCAAACTTATTGGGTCCAAAATGGTTAGACTAACCACAATACATAGGATATACTCCATATCAATATGTGCATATTTATAGATGAAGTTTGAATTTCATGCACATCTTAGCCATTTAGGATTTGATGGAGTATGCCCTATATAATGGATCAAAGAAAGCAAGCATGCTACATATATAAACAAATTACATATAAGCATGTACAAGACTTTAAAGATCCAAGAAAGATACACTTTGGACAAAACACCAAATGAATTCAAGAAGGCATAAAGGTGTGACCAAACAAATTTGTTGTCCAAATTATATCAAAGAAGCAAATCACAAAAGATTTGTTCAACAAAGTTCAACAAATGAACTAAGTAGAAAACATTGAGCATAAAAGATAAATAAAGCCACACATGCTCAACGATTTATCTCATTCAAGCAAATAAAACATGTAAGAAGGAATGAGATAACACACTCCCAAAAGAGCAAGGTTCGAACAAATAAACCAAACCCTCTACACTTTTCACAATGGCACAATGTACCGTAAAGAAAAGGTTTGTCTTCCAAAACAAACACTTGATATGAATCAAGAGAATTTATCAAAAGATTTTTCATAGGGACAAGGAAGACACATGGGAGCAACAAAGATTTCTTGGAAATAAAATAAGGCAATAAGAAGTAATCCAAGGTGAAGGTGATCCATAAAATTAACCACATACAAGGTTATCGATTGTCAAAGACAATGAGAATATTGGAATTAACTTCCGGTGGTATATCGACAAGGATAGTAAGGATCAACTTCACAATAAAAGGCATAGGATAAGTATATAGAATTAAGCACTATGCACAGATAAAGATTCTTGATAGCTTCAACTAGTCAAACAATCATGCACGGCAATGATTAGGATAACTTGAAGCAAACGGTGTCCCAAATAAGATATAGAGATATGTATTTGAGGAAAAACCGCACCAAGAATTTCTTACTCAAACAAGAACCCATAAGATGAGTAATAAAAGCTTTTTAATAAAAGTGGAGCTTGTTTGAGGAAACATGCCACCTAGGAACAAGATAATTAAGAGCATCAACTCTAAGTGGCATAACCTCATATGTTCACATTTTCTAGGCTTGTGATATGTACAAAACATATTACTCCCCCATAATGTGATAAAACATTTCTTCTAACCAAGAGGCAATTAAAATTCGACTATAGATGATTAATGGACATTTAGAATTTGAATTTCTCATGAGTATGACACACCACATAGTGACTAGATAATCTTGCAATATCAATACTAAGTGGTGGTACCCATGTACACACATTTTAAAGAAAGAGAGATGCACAATGCATATCACTCCCCCAAAATGGGATGTTCCATTAATCACTCAAAGAGAGCCAAATAAGATATCATCAAGATGCATTGGGCTCAAAACAATACACACGTAAATGATGAGTCAAACAAACATACTTGAATACACAAGATATGCAAGTAAGACACAACACATACACACATATTTGGTACAAAACCAAACATGCAAAGGGGCAAGTAACTTACAATAAACATGAAGAGTTGAAGTATAAGTTACCGCAAAGAGGAACATTGGATATAAGATATAGATGATAATCCTTATGACTTGGCTTGATAAAAATATAATATATGAAGATCCCTTAATTCTTCATGAAGTAGCCAAGTCTCCAATGCCCTCCACATACACCTATTGATCAAGTTTGAGCTTGTTGGTCCCCACCCAAGTTGGGTCCTAAAAGGTTAGTCACAATAGGCTTGGCAACCCAAATGGTTCTTTTCTTGAAACCACTTTGAGTTCCAACAAACTTGGCAAACACATTGCCATCCTTATCCTTCCCAAGAGAATAATTATCATCAACAATGATGGGGTTAGATAAGGTACCACTTAAACATGAAGAAGCAAGGTGCCCCTTCTCACGACATAGGTAGCAAGTGTTCCCCTTTCTCTTCTTTATTGATTTCTTTTCTTGGGGAACTTTATCTTGATTCTTCTTGAGAAGTGGCCTATCTTCAACTTGAGGTCGAGCTTGAGCTTGAGCTTGACCTTGTGGCCGTTTCCCTTGTTGCTTCTCACTCAAGTGCTTCTTCTTTTTCAATGGGCATGATCTAACATGGTGCCCTTAAACCTTGCACTTGAAGCAAACAATCTTGGCCGGATCCTTGACTTGTTCTTGGCCCTTCTTCTTGTTGCTCTTGTTCTTGGACTTGTTCTTGTTATTGGAGTTGAATCCAAGTCCACTCTTATCATTGGGGATTGTTGCACACTTAGCATCTTGTCAAGTGCGGATTTCCCTTCATGACGCTTTTCCAAGTCTTTCTTCAAAGAAAGGACTTGGGCCTCGAGCTCTTTGATTTCCTCTACATGGTTAGTAGAAATACAAGTACTAGAGGAAGTAGAAGCTTCATTGTTAGAGCAACAAGGCAAAGCAAGTAATCCAACACAAGGTGTATCAATAGTTTGACAAGTTGGATTACTAGGACTAGCACATGGAAATATAGCATTTGTAGTAGAGATTGTGCTAATGTCCACATGATGCTCACAAGATGTTACCTTAGTGATACTTGCCTCATGAGCTAACTTTAGCCCATCATAGGAGATTAGAAGATCATTATGAGAGCACGAGAGCTTTTCATGAATTTCTTCCAATTTCCTATAATTGCTAGTTAGCAACTCAAGTTGAGCCCTTAGCTCAACATTCTCCTCTAAGGTAGATGCTTCACAAGAAGTAGAGTTAGTAGCACAAGCATCATCAACAGGATTTTCCTTTTCAAGCTCAAGGGATTCAATTTTTTGTGTGAGAAGGAAATTAGTATGCTTCTCATTGTTCAGCTCATGTTTGAGGAGATTGAATCTCATTCTCCCATTTTCTACATGGGACTCCAACTCCACTATGGTTTCCTTGTATTTATTCAAGGTTTCCATAGAGTGTTCGAGACTAGCACGAGCTTCTTTATTACCATGAAGAGAAGCATATACAAGCCCCATCTCATGCAACAAAACATTATACTCTTCATCATCATCATTATCATCATCACTCTCATCATTAGAGGATGTGTTAGGAGTCAAAGTAGGAGATACCTTTGATCCATTTGCCATAAGGCACATGTGCATACCGGAGGATGAAGATGAGGATATTCTTGAATCCCCATTTGAAATCATGTCTTGATCCATAGAGTGTTCGGTTTCCTCTACATTGTTAGTCAACAAACAACTAGAGAAAATAGAAGCATTTTGGTTATGGAAACAAGACAAGGCAAGCATATCATCAAGAGATCTATGTAAGCAATTTACACATGATATGCAAGGACTATCAACACAAGCATGTAGATTATTTTCAGCGCTAGATGTGTTTAAGTCCAAAGAGGAAACATTACAATGGGATAGTGTCAACACCCGGATTTTTAAGTCCAGATGCCTATTATGCCATACAACGCAATCCCAGGAATATTGTTTTTGCGAGACATAATAGATTGATATCACAGAACATCATTCATTACAACTTCATAATAGTCTTACATCAGAGGATCACATGATCCAGTCTTAATACAACATAGTGGATCTAGAGATCCTATTACAAAACACATAGCGGAAGCGAAGTAGCGGTTGCGGTCCATCTGTTCCACAGGCAACTGTTGACGTCAGGAGTGGTCCTAGTTATCGTAGACGTCCTGCTGTCCATCTTCATGGTTCTGATACTCCTCTTCATAGTCTGGCCATTTGAATAGCCAGGGACAAAGCCATGAGTACTTTAAAGTACTCGCAAACTAAAACTAGTGTAAGCACTACACAACTATAGTAAAGGGGTTCTAAGCTCTAGGTTCATTTGCATAAAGCCAGTTTTATTTCACAAGCACTTTAGTAAACCAAGACTCTTCATTTGCCTAACTTAACTCAAGTGGGAACATTAGTGTCATTCCCACCACTCTGTTGGGATTCAAAAACAAGTCACCTTTCAAACTCAAGTCACAAGTCACCATTCATATTTTGGAAAAAATTCTGATGACGGAACAGTATGGCCTTTCCAACTGTCCATGACCGCGGACGCGGCTATTCGAATAGGTTTACACTCTGCAGAGGTTGTACACTTGTGCCACAACATTTGCAATAATCCGTCAGGGTTAACTGGCCCCGATTTATCACACTCCGTGTGCGGACTACCAACCATAACCTTTCACTTACATACCCTAGTATAGGCACCTCTCCCCATGAGCTTGGCCTCCCAGTGAAGACACACCGTCAGCCTGGGAACTGCACAGGGCTTGGGCCGGACATTCACCTCATTTCACATCATTTCACTCTTAACGGAGGCAGCCTCGGCATAACCCCTATGATGCTTGTATAGAGGGAACCCATACTAAGATGCATAAATTTTCAGTTAAGCCCTACCCATAATCAGGTATTGTGGGGGTACTTGTAAAATTGGAATGGTATCGCATCCGAACCCAACCATCAGTTTTTGGTAAGTTTCACCAAGTCATTCACAAGTCACATTTACCTTCAAAATCTTTCAATAGAATGACTCATCATTCCAAGGTTTTCAAAGTCATTGGTTTTCACAAGTTCCCATCTAGAGTAAACAATTTTAGTTTAGCACTAGCATCTAGTCATGAGGGGTGCTAACTAATTGGTAACTATCTAGGCTAAGTTTGATACTCTTGTAACACTCTATACTTAGACCAAAGTTAACTATAAAAGTAAGCTTTAAACAACCAAAGTAAAAGCTTGTAAGAATAAAACTTGGGATTGGATCCTTGAACAGAAAAATAAGTGTAATGGTGCCTTGCTCCATTAGAGCTTTGCACTTGGGAACTTTGCAAGAGTGTTAGCTTGCCTTGATGGGTGAGGTGATCAAAGTTCTCTTCTTCTTCCTGGTAGTAGACCTCCTCCTCCTGGTACTCCTCGGTACTAGCGTCTATAAACGAATACGAGGTAACAATCACCAAACTAGTCTTAAGGCTATGCGAAGCACTTACTTGGTTCACCTCAACTATTCTAACATCACATCATTAATCACAAAGGAGGTTGGCTTGTGTGTTAAGAAAACTTGTAGGAGAGAAATAATTTCCTCTCATTGAAATATGGATTAGGGTTTCTATTTATTTTCGGAGAAATAATTTCCTCTCATTGAACCTTATTAAGATTTAATCTCCTTAATAATAAGTGTGAGATTATGTTGACCAAGGTCAACACTTCACCTTTATCATTTGGGAAGAATGATTTAAATGAGGTACTAACCTCATGCAATTTAAATACTACTATTGCAACAATTTAATGTCTCTAATTAATTCGCTATGAGATGTTGTAGACCAAAGTCAACACTTCATTTTGAATTGCTTAGGACCATGATTTAAGTGAGAGGGAACCTCTCATACTTTCTAAGAAATAAATTTGGAAAATTTAAATGGACTAGAAATGGCCACATAGCCATTATTTTGCTCTAGCCCATGATCCTTTGAAACAACTATGTCATATTTTTGCATAAACAATTAGAGTATATGAAATGTGATTTTTGAGAGTTGGAATCAACTCAAAATCACTTATGGTTGATTTTAAAGAATTGTTTGAAGTTTGAAAAGTTACTGATTTGTCATTTTTTCTACACATGATCTAAGAGGAATTTTGATTTGAGACCAGTGGGGTTTGACAGAGCATTTCATGAGCTTTCCAAATATATAAACTTTGTGAAATTTGGTTCAGTATATTTGAAGTTATTTAAATTTGAATTATGCACCAGTATTGAATTTCACTGAAACAAATTAATTTGAATTCAAACTTTGGGCCTAGGCGGGAAAGTAAACGGGCCAGAGGGAGAAGGACTGGGCCGGCCCAGCTAACGCGCCACGCACGCAGCGGGCCGCCTGACAGGCGGGCCCCAGCTGTCAGCCTGTTTTAAAATCTGAAACGGTAAGGAGAGATGGTGGCCGTAGGATTAGAGGGGCGATCGACGGCTCACGTGCGTCGTCTACCGCGGCGAGAGAGGCTACTGGCGCGGCTAGGGTTGGAGGTGGGGGAGCTCACCGGCGGTCGGCGGTCGTCGGCGAGGGTGCACGGCGGCGTTGTCGAGGACGAGGAAGCGAGCGGTGGTCGTGGGAGGAGCGGAGGTGGTCGGGATCTTCTCCGGCGTTGAGCTACTGTGGCGGCGGTCTCCGGCTAAATTGCGGCGGCGGGGTGGACAATGTGGAGCAGAGAGGGGTTGAGGAGAGTCAGAAGAGGTAGGGGAGCGAGGTGGTGTGAAGGATTTAGGCGTGGGGGCTCTCCTTTTATAGAGTCGAGAGGTGGCCGAGGGGTGCGGGTGAGGTCGACCATGGCGACGTCGTCTGGGGCTGCGAAGGGGCAAGATGAGGGCAGGGTTCGGTAGGCGACGTCAAGGCGGTCATGTGGAGCGTCTGTTTGCAGCAGGGGAAGGACTGAGTCGCTCGGGAGACGTCGTCGTCCTCGCAGGCCGTGGCGGCAGAGGTCGACGATGACGGCGTCTACAGCACACCTGAGGACCAATGGGGTTGTCTGGGCGTGTGCTGAGGTCATGGCGACGCTGCAGGTGAAGGGAGAGGGCAGGGAGCGGTCAGCGTTGACGGGAGCAGATGGTGTCCTGGCGCGTCCAAGGCTTGTCCTGGCGTGCTCTGGGCGTGGTGACCACGTCGGGGCATGTCACGTTCTGGTGGCTGGCTGCTTCTCCTTGACTTGCGATCGTGTCTGGCAGGCTCAGCATGGTGTGGAGAAGCTAAGTGACATGGTCAGAGGGAGAGGAGAGGTCCAGGGCAGGTGGTGACATGGTGGTGGGCATGATGGCTGGCATGGTGTGGCATGAGGTGTGCAGGGCTCTCCTGGGGTCAACCTTTGCATGGTGGTGGTCAGTGAGGTGGGTCAAGTCCAAATGACAAGGTGAGGGTGACCAGAGAGGGAGGAAGACAAGGGTTGGCATGGTGATGTCATTTGGAGTGGCATGGTCATGTCCTGGTCAAGTTGGTCAAGTGGGAGGGGTGCAATGGCCTGGCACTGAGGTGGAGAAGGTGCAGGGATGCAGAGGGGGTCAGGGATGACCAAGTCCACTTGAGAAAAATCAGTATGGGCTCAATTTTAAATACTGCCCACAAGGTGTTTGATGAAATGGCCGAAAGAAAAATATTTTTGAATTTTGAAATGATTTTTGGTGGAGTTCATTTGAATAATGTTTGGAGTAGAATGGTGGTGGTGGTTTGAAAAATGGTGCTGGTTTGCAAAGTTTCAAAATGGAGAGAAACTAGAATCTGATTTGATGTCTCTACTTTGCTTGATCCTAGTTTGAAAATGGAAAGGAATTTGCAGGGGAGGTTTTGAGCAAAGTTGTTCACCTTGATGTTGTCTTGGATGAGGTGCACAGAGGTGACAAAGTTTAGTTTGAAAATCTCTTAATAAAGAGGCTCAAAGTGGGTAAGATATTAAAAGTGGCACATATGACCATTATCATATGTGACTAGGTTTTTGCTTTTCTCTTGATTTGAGTTGGGTTTCTTTGGTTCAAAAAGTGTTTATAAGTGTTTAGTAACATTCTACAAACAATGGCACAAGTCAAATTGGCCTAGGTCAAAGTTTTGCAAAATGTCCATAAGCACATGTGTGTGTTGAAAAGGACTTTTCTTATTTTTTTCCATTTTGGTTCACTTGATCCAAATGAGAATGGGTTAGGGTCTTTTTAGGGTTAGATTGAGTTTGCTAAGGATTTCAAACCATTTGGGTAAGGTATGAGGGCATAGGGCAAAATTTGCCATTATGGCTATGTGCCACATATGCCTCCATGTCTAAATTTGTTTTCCTTTTGTTTCACCAAAGACTTGGGTGGTAAGCCCTAGGTTAGGTTTGTTGAGGTATTTTAAATCATCTACACAAGGTAGACAAGGCAAAGTTTATCATTTGCAAAAATAGCCATAGGCTTCCCTAGGCCCTTTCTTTTTAAATTAAAACCTTTTTATTTTGTTTTCTTTTGGAGAAAGAAAAAGAAGGGTTTATGGTTTTAAGATCATTTCAAACTACTTCAACAAACAATCATGGCAATACACAACATATAAGCATGATCACTATGTATCCAACTAAATTTAATAAAAAAATTTGTTGGTTCCAAAATTTGGAAAAAGGAAATTCATTTTCTTTGTTTTGAAATTTTGGGATGTTACAAACCCTTCCCCCTTAAACAAATCTCGTCCCGAGATTTTAAGAAAAATTTGGTTCCTAAGAGAGATTGAGCAATTGGATTAACAGGAAGACATACTTGGCATGGCCTGGGGTGCTTCCTGAGTTTCTGTGGCACTCATGTGGTAGAGACGGCCGTTGTGGTTGTTCTGGTTCCTTCTGGCTGCGAAGCGGCGCTGTTGCTGGGCAGGTGCAGCAGTGTTGGGGGCAGTCTTGGCAAGCTTCTTGGGGCATTCATTGGAGTAATGACCCACAGTGCCACATTCATAGCATGTTATTGTTGACTTGTCCTTCGGGGTGACGGGGATGGCATTGCTTCCAGTTCTTGGGGCGGTATTGGTGTTGTTGTTGTTACCGTTGTTGTTGTTGCTATGGTGGTGGTTGTGGTTGCTGTTGCCTCCGGGCTTCGGGGGTCCTCCACTATTGTTGGTGTAGTTTGGGCGGTATGTTTGAGCAGGGAGCTTGTTGTGTCTTGGGGTAAATCCTCCAGGTGAATTGTTGCGATACTTAGGTGTATGGTGGGGTCCATTCTGGTTCATCATTCTTCTCTTGCGGTTCTCGTTGGCTTGGTGCAGTTTCCCTTCCATCTGTATGGCTGAGTCTACAAGGGCTTCCAGTCGTGAACGGAATGTTCACTAACACAGTTTGCATCTCATCATGCAGTCCGTTCAGAAATCTCTCCTTCCTTTTCTCATTGGTGTCGGTCTCATCCGGGCGTACCTTGACAGAGTAAGAAACTGTCGCGGTATTCCACCACGGACATCCTTCCTTGTTTGAGTTCCCGGAACTCGTCTCTCATTTTCTTGATCAGTCCCTGGGGTACATGATATTTGCTGAACTTGAGTTTGAAGTCTTCCCAAGTCATCATTTGGCCCGCATTCATTGCACGGGCACTTGTCCACCAGGCTCTTGCAGGTCCTGACAGGTAGTGGGTGGCAAACAGTACTTTTTCTGCGGCTTCTACTCCCGCAACCTCGAGGTTGTTCTCCATTGTCTGGAGCCAGTCATCAGCATCTAGGGGTTCTTCGGTCTTGTTGAACATTGGAGGGTTGGTGTTCTAAAAGTTCTTCAGCTTCGATCCAGGGTGATCGTGGTTTCCATGGCCTTGGTTGTTCTGAGCTATCTGTTGCAGTGCAGCAATATTGGCTTGTCTTTCAGCTCTCTCAGCTTCTCGGTCTTCCATCATCATCTGCAACATCTGCAGCATGGTTGGGTGCGGGGTGGGAGGGGCCATCTGATCGTTGAGGTAGATGATAAGATAAGAGGGAAATTTCTATGGTTTGTTTTGTTAAATTTTTAAAAAGTTCAAACTTGAAAATTTGAGTAGTGTTGCGGGGGTAAAAACCAACAACACTTTTTCATTCATACCAAACATCACACATTACAAAGCTAACACACCGTTGGTTTGAAGAACCATTCATTCGTTCTACGATACAGGGGACAGATACAAACTCACACCTACGAGAGTGCTCTAATGATACTACTCTTCATCCGGAATGATGGGTTCTTCGTCTTCATGGATAATGTGCTTGGCGAAATGCGCGGGCGTTGTCCAACTCCTTACGGGTCTTGTACAGCATGAAGTCCAGGTATGCGACATAGTGGTTCATCTCCGGGTGCGGGAGCATGGTTATTGGTCTTCCCATGGGATCATGTCTTGGGTAGTAGACAAAACGAGTGTTCTTGATCTTGTTCACATTCTGTCCATACAGACGGGCAAGTGCTTCCTGCATGGCTCTAGCTATTCCATCCTTCCAAGTGTTCCCCGTTACAGAAAACCAGATAGTTTCCCAAGTTGGGGCTCCAAGCTTTCCTCTCAGATCTGCAGTAACTTCCCACCGAGGTTGTCTTCCCGACTGATTATTGAGGGGTACTCCGAAGAACTCGGGATACGGGCGTCCTAAATATTCCACTAATTTCTCCAGATCCTTCTCGAACATGAGGTTTCCTCCGTGGCCAAGCTGATAGGACTTGCAGGTGTACTCCATCTGTGAGCAATTTGGATGAGTAAGTTAGAGATGTGATCAAGTGTGCAAACTTTTATGTAGAATTTTCAAGGAAAAGTAGAGCATGAATTTCTCATTTTGAAGAAGATCTCAAGGATAAGAGTGAGAATAAGTTTTCATAAATAGTCACTTCCTTTGTTTTGAAACTAAGTTTTTCATACGTCCATTCTAACTAGGGTCTCCTAAGGTCAAACTATGGCTCTGATACCAACTTGTCAACACCCGGATTTTTAAATCCAGATGCCTATTATGCCATACAACGCAATCCCAGGAATATTGTTTTTGCGAGACATAATAGATTGATATCACAGAACATCATTCATTACAACTTCATAATAGTCTTACATCAGAGGATCACATGATCCAGTCTTAATACAACATAGTGGATCTAGAGATCCTATTACAAAACACATAGCGAAGCGAAGTAGCGGTTGCGGTCCATCTGTTCCACAGGCAACTGTTGACGTCGGAGTGGTCCTAGTTATCGTAGACGTCCTGCTGTCCATCTTCATGGTTCGATACTCCTCTTCATAGTCTGGCCATTTGAATAGCCGGGGACAAAGCCATGAGTACTTTAAAGTACTCGCAAACTAAAACTAGTGTAAGCACTACACAACTATAGTAAAGGGGTTCTAAGCTCTAGGTTCATTTGCATAAAGCCAGTTTTATTTCACAAGCACTTTAGTAAACCAAGACTCTTCATTTGCCTAACTTAACTCAAGTGGGAACATTAGTGTCATTCCCACCACTCTGTTGGGATTCAAAAACAAGTCACCTTTCAAACTCAAGTCACAAGTCACCATTCATATTTTGGAAAAAATTCTGATGACGGAACAGTATGGCCTTTCCAACTGTCCATGACCGCGGACGCGGCTATTCGAATAGGTTTACACTCTGCAGAGGTTGTACACTTGTGCCACAACATTTGCAATAATCCGTCAGGGTTAACTGGCCCTGATTTATCACACTCCGTGTGCGGACTACCAACCATAACCTTTCACTTACATACCCTAGTATAGGCACCTCTCCCCATGAGCTTGGCCTCCCGGTGAAGACACACCGTCAGCCTGGGAACGCACAGGCTTGGGCCGGACATTCACCTCATTTCACATCATTTCACTCTTAACGGAGGCAGCCTCGGCATAACCCCTATGATGCTTGTATAGAGGGAACCCATACTAAGATGCATAAATTTTCAGTTAAGCCCTACCCATAATCAGGTATTGCGGGGGTACTTGTAAAATTGGAATGGTATCGCATCCGAACCCAACCATCAGTTTTTGGTAAGTTTCACCAAGTCATTCACAAGTCACATTTACCTTCAAAATCTTTCAATAGAATGACTCATCATTCCAAGGTTTTCAAAGTCATTGGTTTTCACAAGTTCCCATCTAGAGTAAACAATTTTAGTTTAGCACTAGCATCTAGTCATGAGGGGTGCTAACTAATTGGTAACTATCTAGGCTAAGTTTGATACTCTTGTAACACTCTATACTTAGACCAAAGTTAACTATAAAAGTAAGCTTTAAACAACCAAAGTAAAAGCTTGTAAGAATAAAACTTGGGATTGGATCCTTGAACAGAAAAATAAATGTAATGGTGCCTTGCTCCATTAGAGCTTTGCACTTGGGAACTTTGCAAGAGTGTTAGCTTGCCTTGATGGGTGAGGTGATCAAAGTTCTCTTCTTCTTCCTGGTAGTAGACCTCCTCCTCCTGGTACTCCTCGGTACTAGCGTCTATAAACGAATACGAGGTAACAATCACCAAACCAGTCTTAAGGCTATGCGAAGCACTTACTTGGTTCACCTCAACTATTCTAACATCACATCATTAATCACAAAGGAGGTTGGCTTGTGTGTTAAGAAAACTTGTAGGAGAGAAATAATTTCCTCTCATTGAAATATGGATTAGGGTTTCTATTTATTTTCGGAGAAATAATTTCCTCTCATTGAACCTTATTAAGATTTAATCTCCTTAATAATAAGTGTGAGATTATGTTGACCAAGGTCAACACTTCACCTTTATCATTTGGGAAGAATGATTTAAATGAGGTACTAACCTCATGCAATTTAAATACTACTATTGCAACAATTTAATGTCTCTAATTAATTTGCTATGAGATGTTGTAGACCAAAGTCAACACTTCATTTTGAATTGCTTAGGACCATGATTTAAGTGAGAGGGAACCTCTCATACTTTCTAAGAAATAAATTTGGAAAATTTAAATGGACTAGAAATGGCCACATAGCCATTATTTTGCTCTAGCCCATGATCCTTTGAAACAACTATGTCATATTTTTGCACAAACAATTAGAGTATATGAAATGTGATTTTTGAGAGTTGGAATCAACTCAAAATCACTTATGGTTGATTTTAAAGAATTGTTTGAAGTTTGAAAAGTTACTGATTTGTCATTTTTTCTACACATGATCTAAGATGAATTTTGATTTGAGACCAGTGGGGTTTGACAGAGCATTTCATGAGCTTTCCAAATATATAAAATTTGTGAAATTTGGTTCAGTATATTTGAAGTTATTTAAATTTGAATTATGCACCAGTATTGAATTTCACTGAAACAAATTAATTTGAATTCAAACTTTGGGCCTAGGCGGGAAAGTAAACGGGCCAGAGGGAGAAGGACTGGGCCGGCCCAGCTAACGCGCCACGCACGCAGCGGGCCGCCTGACAGGCGGGCCCCAGCTGTCAGCCTGTTTTAAAATCTGAAACGGTAAGGAGAGATGGTGGCCGTAGGATTAGAGGGGCGATCGACGGCTCACGTGCGTCGTCTACCGCGGCGAGAGAGGCTACTGGTGCGGCTAGGGTTGGAGGTGGGGGAGCTCACCGGCGGTCGGCGGTCGTCGGCGAGGGTGCACGGCGGCGTTGTCGAGGACGAGGAAGCGAGCGGTGGTCGTGGGAGGAGCGGAGGTGGTCGGGATCTTCTCCGGCGTTGAGCTACTGTGGCGGCGGTCTCCGGCTAAATTGCGGCGGCGGGGTGGACAATGTGGAGCAGAGAGGGGTTGAGGAGAGTCAGAAGAGGTAGGGGAGCGAGGTGGTGTGAAGGATTTAGGCGCGGGGGCTCTCCTTTTATAGAGTCGAGAGGTGGCCGAGGGGTGCGGGTGAGGTCGACCATGGCGACGTCGTCTGGGGCTGCGAAGGGGCAAGATGAGGGCAGGGTTCGGTAGGCGACGTCAAGGCGGTCATGTGGAGCGTCTGTTTGCAGCAGGGGAAGGACTGAGTCGCTCGGGAGACGTCGTCGTCCTCGCAGGCCGTGGCGGCAGAGGTCGACGATGACGGCGTCTACAGCACACCTGAGGACCAATGGGGTTGTCTGGGCGTGTGCTGAGGTCATGGCGACGCTGCAGGTGAAGGGAGAGGGCAGGGAGCGGTCAGCGTTGACGGGAGCAGATGGTGTCCTGGCGCGTCCAGGGCTTGTCCTGGCGTGCTCTGGGCGTGGTGACCACGTCGGGGCATGTCACGTTCTGGTGGCTGGCTGCTTCTCCTTGACTTGCGATCGTGTCTGGCAGGCTCAGCATGGTGTGGAGAAGCTAAGTGACATGGTCAGAGGGAGAGGAGAGGTCCAGGGCAGGTGGTGACATGGTGGTGGGCATGATGGCTGGCATGGTGTGGCATGAGGTGTGCAGGGCTTTCCTGGGGTCAACCTTTGCATGGTGGTGGTCAGTGAGGTGGGTCAAGTCCAAATGACAAGGTGAGGGTGACCAGAGAGGGAGGAAGACAAGGGTTGGCATGGTGATGTCATTTGGAGTGGCATGGTCATGTCCTGGTCAAGTTGGTCAAGTGGGAGGGGTGCAATGGCCTGGCACTGAGGTGGAGAAGGTGCAGGGATGCAGAGGGGGTCAGGGATGACCAAGTCCACTTGAGAAAAATCAGTATGGGCTCAATTTTAAATACTGCCCACAAGGTGTTTGATGAAATGGCCGAAAGAAAAATATTTTTGAATTTTGAAATGATTTTTGGTGGAGTTCATTTGAATAATGTTTGGAGTAGAATGGTGGTGGTGGTTTGAAAAATGGTGCTGGTTTGCAAAGTTTCAAAATGGAGAGAAACTAGAATCTGATTTGATGTCTCTACTTTGCTTGATCCTAGTTTGAAAATGGAAAGGAATTTGCAGGGGAGGTTTTGAGCAAAGTTGTTCACCTTGATGTTGTCTTGGATGAGGTGCACAGAGGTGACAAAGTTTAGTTTGAAAATCTCTTAATAAAGAGGCTCAAAGTGGGTAAGATATTAAAAGTGGCACATATGACCATTATCATATGTGACTAGGTTTTTGCTTTTCTCTTGATTTGAGTTGGGTTTCTTTGGTTCAAAAAGTGTTTATAAGTGTTTAGTAACATTCTACAAACAATGGCACAAGTCAAATTGGCCTAGGTCAAAGTTTTGCAAAATGTCCATAAGCACATGTGTGTGTTGAAAAGGACTTTTCTTATTTTTTTTCCATTTTGGTTCACTTGATCCAAATGAGCATGGGTTAGGGTCTTTTTAGGGTTAGATTGAGTTTGCTAAGGATTTCAAACCATTTGGGTAAGGTATGAGGGCATAGGGCAAAATTTGCCATTATGGCTATGTGCCACATATGCCTCCATGTCTAAATTTGTTTTCCTTTTGTTTCACCAAAGACTTGGGTGGTAAGCCCTAGGTTAGGTTTGTTGAGGTATTTTAAATCATCTACACAAGGTAGACAAGGCAAAGTTTATCATTTGCAAAAATAGCCATAGGCTTCCCTAGGCCCTTTCTTTTTAAATTAAAACCTTTTTATTTTGTTTTCTTTTGGAGAAAGAAAAAGAAGGGTTTAGGGTTTTAAGATCATTTCAAACTACTTCAACAAACAATCATGGCAATACACAACATATAAGCATGATCACTATGTATCCAACTAAATTTAATAAAAGTTTTTGTTGGTTCCAAAATTTGGAAAAAGGGAAATTCATTTTCTTTGTTTTGAAATTTTTGGGATGTTACAGATAGAGATGAGGAATCATCATTATTGAGCACAATATCAACATTGCAATTTTCCTCACCACTCACCATATCATTACCTTGTGTATTGCCACACGTTGGTGAAGTGGATGAAGATGATAATACATCACGGCCGGAGGTGGAAGCAACTTGGAGCTCTTCATGATGTGAAGGGGAAGAGAGCTCCTCGGAGACACCACCGACCATATGAGAAATGGATCCACCAAACATTTCCTTAAGCTTGATCCACATCTCATGAGATGACTTTCGCTTTATATTTATCAAGAACCTACGAAAATCTGGTCTCAAGGATAATAAAAGCTCATTAGATACTTGAGGTTCAAGATGTAAGTTTTTCTCATCCTCTAAAGATAGATTTTGAGGATCCATCGGAGGAGAAAAACCTACATCTAGAAATCGCTCTATATTTGGACACAAGGTCCGAAGATTACAAATCAAGCGATTTCTCCACAAAAGATAATTTGTGCCATCAAGGATGATTGTGTCATTGTGCACTATATTACTAGCCGACATCTTTACTCTCAAGGCGGTGAAGCCTTAAACAAGGAGAGACCTTGCTCTGATACCAATTGAAAGGACGAGATGTCGCCTAGAGGGGGGTGAATAGGCGTTTAAAAACCTCTTACGGATTTGTCTTGTAAGAATGCGGAATTAAACTAACGTTTATTTTACAAGCACAAATCCTAAATATGCTAGGCTCAACTAAGTGCTACAATAACAACTAGAGCTAAGCAAGATAGGCACAAGATATATGTAGCACAAGTGATAGCAAGATATATGTACTTCAAGCACGATGGCTATCACAAGGAAAGTAAGCTCGGGTATAGAAATAACCGAGGCACGCGGAGACGAGGATGTATTCCCGTGTTCCCTTCCTTTGCAAGAAGGTACGCACGTTTGGAGGGGTGGAGGTCCCACGAAAGATTCCCCAACGCCACGAAGGCTCACCCTATTCTCCGAACCAAACCCACGAAGGATAATGGCCCTTTCCTTATGGTTAGCTTTTCCTCCACTCCGGAGATGGCAAGCTCCAAAACCACTTCACAAGCTCCACGAAGGAGAAGCCCGGGCCTCTTCACAATCTTCCTTGAAGAGATCACCGGAGCACCAACCGCCAAGCCAACTAGGAGGTCTCCCTCCAAGAGTAACAAGCTCACGGTCTCCCACTCGAACTAATCGTGGTGGAGAGCTCAACACTATGCAATGATGCAAAGCAAGAACACTAGAGGTGTTCAAATCCTTCACACTCAAATCCCACCAAAGCAACAAATGCTAGGATGAGATTAGAGAGGAAGAACAAAGAGGAAATCAACAAATGACTCCAAGATCAAGATCCAAAGGGTTCCCCTCACTTAGAGGAGAAATGGATTGGTGGGGATTGTAGATCTTGATCTCCTCTCTTAGATCCCTCAAGAATGAGCAAGAATCATGGAGGGAATCAAGAGATAGGGCAAGTTCTTCAAAGACAACAATGGAGGAGAGAGAGAAGAAGAACTTGTGCAGCCCAAGGTGGAAGAAGGCCTATTTATAGCCCAAGGGGAAATATAACCGTTGGGTGAGAAAACGGGAAGAAAGTCGAGCAACCCGGCAGCTGACCCGGTGGTACCGGGCCACATACCGGGCCCGCAGGCGGGTTGGCCCCGTGCAAGCAGCACCCGGCAGGCCGGGCCAGAGGCTGGGCCGGTCGGCACCACACCCGGTGGGCCGAGCCAGATGTCGGCCCGCCCGGTAGCAGCACCCGACAGGCTGGGCCGGCTGCCGGACTGTCCGACAGCAGCACCCGGTGGGCCGGGCCAGAAACCGAAATACGGGACCCCTAAAAAACCTTTTCTTTTTCTTTAGACAGAAAATGCTCCCGAACTCCGATTGACATGAAACCAATTTTGTTGGAAAGATAACGACAAATAGAACCCCAACAAAACTGGAAATATGGAGACTCCTCACAGGATATTTTTACATGATTCTAGAGAGGGAGTCTCCCACCGTCAGGAAACGGTGAAGTCGTCCAAACTCGAAAACGCAATAGATGATGCATGCGGATTCTGTTTTCGATGAACTTGGGCTTGTTGTAAAGCTAGCAACAAGCTCAAGAACCTCACACAGAGAAACACCAAGAAGCAATAGAGATATGCAAAGTATGCAAAGGATTGAGCTCCCTAAGATGACGCGATCAAGTTACCCAACCGAAAGCCCCTCTTGATAGTGCGGCTATCTATCCTATAATCCGGTCTCCCATCAACCACCTTGAGACCGGTAAAGGAAAACCTAGCAAGGCCATACCTTTGCCTTGCGCATCCCGTTTGATCTTGATGATAACTCTTCAAGCTCCACTCAAGCCGGAATGCCTCACTTGATCATTGTTGCTTCGTGAAGACTCACAAATGCTCCCCCATACACCATGATGAGAAAGCTCCATTGATGCACATCTTCACATGTCCATTATCATCCAATGGACGGCAAGCTTCAAGCATATGATCCTCTTGAGATGCTTAACTTGAACTTGCCCAACTCAACCTTGATGACGATCACCACTTGATGTCATCCTCTCATGGACTATATGAGATTTCACTTTTGATGCATGCCCATGGAAAGATACCTAACCCACATAGACAACACAAGAGCACATATATGATGGGTTAGTTCATAAAGCATAATTGACAAGGCTTACCATACCACATGACTTCACGTGGCACATTCTTCATGCTTCATGTGTTGACCAAACTTGAATCTATTCTTCACTCTTTGTATTGGTCAACCTTGTATCTTCTCATGATCTAACATACTATCTTGAGGTGTATAAAGAATTCTTCATTTGTTTGCATGCTCTAAATCTTAGTCAACCATAGCTCAACTCATGAGACTATCATGACACCGACTTAGAGCCATAACTTGAATTCTTTACTTGGAATCAAGCACTCAAGATCTTGATCATTCATTGCTTATCACATAAGCTAGAGCATGGCTAATATTGAGTTCCACATAGGAACTCCATCTTCATTTCTTCTTCTTGATCATATCACATATATGTCTTCAAATCGATGATCTTGATGCCAATACTCAAGGTATATCTTTATCTTCATGGCATCCATACTTGAATCCAACACATGAACTACAAGTAGTACCTATGGAATATTCCTTCATATAAACTCAATGAAAACATTAGTCCATAGGGTTCATTAATTACCACTAAATCCACATTACCTACAACATCAGCTCTGACAAGAGGTTGCCCGTACTTGTACTGGTATGCTATTTGGACATCATCCATGTTCATGAATTCGATGCGGCTTAAGTGATAAGGGAATCCCAGCAGATCCTCCTAGGGTGTTGCCCGACCTTTCACAGCGAGAACCCGGTAGATAGATACCTCCAATTACGCGCGGAACGCAACCTGAAGTAGGGGATAAATCCAGCAAGCAACGTGATGGAGATCACCACGCCTCAAGACCAAAGCACGACAATCCTTGATGAACACAAGAACCTCCGCAGCAACTATAATAGATAAACGGCGGCGCCGTCCCCGGAGGGATGCTTCACCAAGCACACACCCGATAGCGTCTAATCTATACCTAATAATAAAGGGAAAAGCGTTTCCGTGGTTCGGTCCGTTTTCGTCCGTCGTGTTTGGTTTCGTACGTCAAGTTTAGTTCCGTATTTCGGGCAGCTGATTTCCTGCCGCACGAGTCGGTTGGTGATGGAGAGTTCAATCCGGAGTTCCGGATCAGACTGCTCGTTCTGGCTTGCTCCATGGTATCCAATGTATACGCGGTTTGGCTAGCAGAGTCCAGTTTGGCTAGCATAGTCTTGCGAGAAAAGAACCGGATGGATACGCACCGTGTAGTACTGAATCTCTAAGATGTTTGATCCACTCAGAGAAGAAACAGATGGGAACTTTAGAATCCCCTTAGAATCCTGATCATACCCCCGACCCAGCCTATTCTTGCCTTCCGTCAGCCAATAAATATGGGATCCATTGCCCTATCGATCTAAGCACACACGAAAAAATTAATGATGACTCCTTCCCGGCAATGTTCATGAACAAGGTTGTGGTCTCGTGGACAGGGACGGGCGTCGACCAGCAAAGCTTCCAGTACCACTACGTCAATGGCAGGAACGAGAAGTGTCTCATGGAGTCGACGAGTAGTTCTGCAAGCCAGGAAACCAACCGCGCTTGCTCAATGATGTCCGTCGTTCCATTACTGCCTTCTGCAAGCCATGTAGTGGTGCACCGGAAAAATCATGAATATGGTCTGCAACGGTGACGGGACGTCTCAGATATATCCCAACGCCCCTAGGATAGCCTCTCGCTACCTGCACAAGTGTCTCTCAGCGTGTTGAGTGCGGACGATGCCGGAGGATCGCCTTGGCAGTGCAGCGATCAGAAGCGGCGTGTGACCAGCGGGAACGCGGCCATGGCGGCCGACAACTAGGCTCTGCGAGCCGCTGGCGTGGGCGGCAGCAGGGCGCGGCAGCTTAGGAGCGAGGAGTTCGTACTTCGCAGGCGCGCAACATAGCCGACAGAAGCGCTCAGGCATGGGCACGTTTGGGCGGCGAGCAGGTGCGCACGAGGCGCTCGATGGCAAGGTGCGGCCTGCACACGGCTAGCTGGTCACGGCTTGGCCGAGGTCTGCACTTCTAGATGGTCACGGCTTGGCAGGGTCGGCACCGAGCGGCCAGCGGCGAGCAGCAGCACGTTCAGATGCAGCGCGAGCAGCAGTTCCTGGCGAAGCGGTCGGCTCTACCAGCGGCATACACAATCACTGGGAAACGACCGTGCGTCGGTGACTCTCGGCATCCCGGTTCTCGAGCCCGAGCTCCATCTCTAGGGGCGCAGCTTCAGATAGCAGCAGGGTAATAACGCACGTTCAGGTTCAGGTAGCTGCCCTGGGTCAGAGTGTGTCCACTTGGTTGATCATTGACAAAGAGCATACGTTCTAACCAAAAGAATCCTCAATAGTAGGTAGTGCTTAATTAGTTATGCTTGGTGATGATCCTCCATCCATTCATACAATATTTGTTTCAATGCAATTCAATAAAAGCTATGCAGATTGGAGGATAATATAATTTGGTGCTGCTTCTCTGTACTACATGTCTAAATGTGTAGCTAAGACAAACGATTTGCAATATAGATAGCCATGGGCCTTTAGTCAGCCTATGATTGATTTTATTTGTTTGCACCTTTCTAGGATTTTGACTGCCCATAAATATCATATATATGTATTTATCATGATACAATTTCTTTGCAACATTTTGTCTTTGTGAGCTTCAATACTTCACAGCCTTACAACTAGGCAAGAATAATGGCAAGAATGTTCAATTAATAAGCATTAGAAGATATTATCAATATAAGATTTTGATTCAGAATTTGTGCTCCTTAGGTTGCAAAGGATCTTATTTGACAAGTTTAGCTTCCCATTTTATTCATAAAGGAGGTTTGGTTTCTCCCTTTTCATCCTTACTTATATATTTGAGACAGATGGAATATGGTACTAGCTATGCATATAATAGAGTTTATACAAGAAGATTTTTGTATGTTTTGCATTTGTACATGAGACATTTGTGTACTTTTTTATTTACATATAGGAGATTTTTTTTGCATTGGTATACATATATTATAATATATCAAATTTGAATGAAAATGCAAATTTAAATGAAAATGCAAAAACTAACGATAACTTAGTTTGTGTGGCTGGTTACATCGATTTTTCGTCACCCGTCGCAACGCACGGGCAAATTTCCTAGTCTTAACTCAAACTGGTTCTAACCCTAAACCCTAGCCGTGCCCACCCTTATATGAGGGGGTGGCCGGCCAGCCCTAGTGGGCCTCCCTATCTTGGTTTGGACAGGCCCAAACCAACACTAACTCGATCTTATTAAAAACCCTAATTGGCCCACATATAACCATTACATAAAATAAGATAACTAGGCTGGTGGAGTCCTGAAATTGGGCTCCACATAGGCCTTCATGCCCGTATCATCCTCCCCCCCTTCAAGAAGCGTTGTCCCCAACGCGTGAGGGTCTTCTGGAAAAGGTGACGTGATATGAATATAACACGTCCGCGCCGTCTTCAAGTCTTGTCTGCCTTCCACACCACATCCTCCCTCGCGGCTTGCTTGACTTGATACAGCACGTGGCGCCTCCTTTCTTCTCCACATGAGTTTGGACTTCGGCGCCAATACCTTCTTCTTACGAGGTTTTGATGGACCCCTGTATCACTGAACATGACCCTGCACAAGATGTGTAATGCCGGGGCCACATAAATATCTCACACGTCCATCCTTGCCTCGATGCATCCGCGGTGTCGCGGAAAACTGGACTGCAGTACTCCTAGCACGGTAGTGCTGCTGCCCACTGTCTCCACTGACGCGCTCGCCTCCCACTCCTCCCACGCGCATCTGCGCCATGTACTGAAACACCATCAGCACAAACATCATCAGTCTGTATACTGGCATCAACACATGGAACTGTAGCACATGCTGTAACATCCACATCAACAACAAGTGTAGCTTCATCCGGCTTGTCACCAACAAGAACTGGCTTGTCATCTACAGGCATGGCTGAAACCTCACCAACATCGATGCTCGGAACATCATGCACCTCATGCTGCACGTTAGGCTTGTGCAACTTCTCCTTACGTACCACCAACTCCACATCGGACTTGATATGATCATCACCCATAGGCTTCAAAGTCCGCTGTTTGCCACCATGCATAAAAGAATATGTATTTGCTCTCCCAGCATGTGTCACATTACGATCATACTGCCAAGGACAAGTAGCAATCCACACACCTCCAATGGCAACACATCGCACTCTATCTCATCAACATAATCATCAAATGTAAATGGCACACGCACCTTATGAGTAATCTTCAGCATACCACAGCTATTCAACCACTCAAGACGCTTAGGTTCAGGAAGATGCCATGTAGACAACCCCAATGCTGCCACCATCGCCTTGCTTATACCATTAGTACAGCTACCACCATCAATCATCAACTTTCAAGCCTTGCCCTTTATAATGCACTGAGTCTGAAACAAACTCCACCGCTGAACCTTGTCAACTATCTTGCAAGCATCACCATGTACCTTCTTGAGTTGCATATTCAGCCCGCTCAATGGTACATCCTCCTCCATAGTCACAGTAGTGCCCATGGTATCAGAGCCAGGTTCCTTCTCCTCTGAAGATATCACCTTGCCCTTAGTGACTGTCAGTACTGGACCAACCTCCTGAATAGGAACTATGCACTTGCCAACTTCCTCTATTGCATGCACAACTCCGGATGGCTGCTCACTTTCCTCCATATACGGCAAAACGAAATCACCACGAAGAAAAGTTTTGAAGTCCTCCCAAGTACAAGCAAATTCACCTATGTCAACCGCAGCACACCACCAATGGTCTAACTCCTCGTCCACACGCCGGTGAGCAAGGACATATGCATCATACCCACTGAACTTCCCATTGTATGTGCGACATCGATTGAAACCCAGTTCCATGTTCCTCTCCCAATCTTCATACTCCTCAACTGTCCCCAAATGGTGTAGATACCAACTAAGCTCGGATGCATGACATTGTATTCGCAGCCTGATATCAAGATAGTCATTGAAAATAGCACTGGACTTCTTGCCACGAGAACACCGAATGCCAAAAACATCACGTGGAAACGAATCAACAGCATCAGCAGTCAAAAGAACAGGAGCAGACAACATCGCCGGAGGCAACACAGCAGCAGCAGCTTGGCCGGTCAGGGGGCCGGTTTGGCCGGACTGGGCACCGGCCGTGCCGGTCTGCGGCCCGGTCGAGCCGGCCTGGGCACCGACCTGGCCGGCCTAGGGCCTGGGCACCGGCCTGGCCGGCCTGAGGCCCGGTCTGACCGGCCTGGGCACCGGCTGGGAGGGCGGATGCCCCTGGACTTGGCCCGGTGTGCACCGGCCTGGGCTCCGGTTTTTACCGGTTTGGCCGGCCTGGGGCCCGGTTTGACCGGAGCTGGCACCGGCCCGGCCGGTCCTAGGTCCGGTCGGCCGGTCCTAGGACCGGATCTGGTCGCGAATTGCCTTCTTCTTCCCGATCCCAAACACCAAATTTCGCGAATTTGACATCTGGAACAGCCATGGATGATAGGCAAACTGCACCACAACATCACCAAACTTCCTCCAACCTAGCCTCCTTCAACCTAGAGCCAATCTCCTCCAATGCAAACCGATCCGATGAGATCGATCAACAAAACCTCGCCGTGAGCAACCCAGAAATCTGATACCACATGATAAGGGAATCCCAGCAGATCCTCCTAGGGTGTTGCCCGACCTTTCACAGCGAGAACCCGGTAGATAGATACCTCCAATTACGCGCGGAACGCAACCTGAAGTAGGGGATAAATCCAGCAAGCAACGTGATGGAGATCACCACGCCTCAAGACCAAAGCACGACAATCCTTGATGAACACAAGAACCTCCGCAGCAACTATAATAGATAAACGGCGGCGCCGTCCCTGGAGGGATGTTTCACCAAGCACACACGCGATAGCGTCTAATCTTAACTCAAACTGGTTCTAACCCTAAACCCTAGCCGTGCCCACCCTTATATGAGGGGGTGGCCGGCCAGCCCTAGTGGGCCTCCCTATCTTGGTTTGGATAGGCCCAAACCAACACTAACTCGATCTTATTAAAAACCCTAATTGGCCCACATATAACCATTACATAAAATAAGATAACTAGGCTGGTGGAGTCCTGAAATTGGGCTCCACATAGGCCTTATGCCTGTATCATTAAGTACTCAGGAATACTCATATCGACCGCATCTGCCTCATCTTTGTATAGTGCTACCAGCGTCGGATCAAGGCACTGTAGGACATCGGGATACACTTGGAGCGGGGGGCACGAGTTTTTCGGGTTCCAAGCTAGGGAACTGGTTTCCCTTGTACCTTACTTTTTTCCCACCGCTCTTTTGCTACCACAGTTGACTTGCGAATAGAGCGGTCATAGTTCGATGAAAGCTTTGGCTCAGGTTGATGAAGGTACTTTAGCATTTTCAACTTTTTTCCTTAGATATAGGCGGCTCGGGCTCAGGCTGGGCTTTTTCTTGCCTTGATTTCATGTTTTCCTCTTCTGTATAGTCGTAAGGTCTCTTGGGAGGAACCTTAGGTACTCTTCGGAGGGGCTCTTGTCGGCGTTTCGGTGATCGGTTACGACTCATTGCCGGAGCGCTCCGCTTTTTGCTCTTAGACTTAGTGGTGGGCTACGCGGCGGAGGCTCACGCACTGGAGGCGGCTGCATCGGTGGAGAATGCGGCTCGGTGGAGACCTTGTTGGCGCCGTCCAACCCGGAATCACAATGAATTCCTTTCGCCATAGATCTGTAGTGTTCTTGGCTTCTCCCGGCTCTAGCAAATCCCCTTCACCGGCAGGGTGGTCAAGCCTCAGCCCATACCCATCCATAACTTGATCCACCCGGCAATAGCGTAGCCATGTGGAACCGGTCCGCAGTGGTATCTTTGATCAGGTACTGGCGGTAAGATATAGCCGATCGCCGCCTTGAGCGATAAGTAGCCCATCACTTTGACATGTAGCTCACAAGGTGTCGACTCTGTGATATGATCCACAGGGTAGCGAGGAGCCATCTGCGGATCCACAGGGTAGCGAGGAGCCATCTGCGGATCCACATCTGCATCATCACCCGGCAGCTCCGTGGAAGCCACGCTGCTTTTCCGCTGAGATCCCTGGCCGCTAGCATCGAATGCAGCTTCTTCTATCTGCGGATTAGCTTGAGGTTGGGTGACCGAGCCTGACATTATCTGCCTCACTTGCTCCTCTAGATTAGAAACGCGTTCTTGAACCACATCCTTTTTCCTCTGACGGCTTCTATCCGGATATTTCTTCGTTTCTGCAGGAAACCCAATACACCACGGCTTGCCACCTGGTATGGTTCGTGTTCGTCCTGGGTGTTCAGGATTCCCAAGGGCGTGTGCGAGCTCGTCCTTCTCTCTTTCGGGACGGAACTTCCCCTCTTCAACTTCCTTTGCAACATTTCTAAAGGCTTCGATGGGAAGTGGGTTTTTCTTATGTCTTGGTGTATATATACATTTCCCTTGAGGGTTCAACGTGCCCCCATGCACATAAAACCAATCCCTTGACCGCTGGTTCCATTTCACTACCTCTGGCTGGATCCCATTAGCAATTAGGTCGTTCTCCCATTTCTCCCACTTAGGCCTGCCAGCCTTGTAGCCTCCTTGCCCCATGGTATGGAAGTACATCTTATTAGCAGCATTTTTCTGATTGGTGGCTGACCTTTTCTTTGCCCTCTCCGATGTCTTGTACTTCACAAATTCCTCCCAGTGGTCTTTTATCTTCTCATAGGGGCCATTGAAATCCGGAGTCTTTTTTTCCTTGACAAACAAGTTGTCCAATTTCTTCTTGTAGCCGTTGAACTATTGCCATCTCCACTTCTTGACTCTTCGCTGTACGATATTCAGCTCGGGATCCTCAGGGTCTGGCCTGTCATTCTCACATTCAGAGTCAGTTGGCTCCGGTAAGATGAAATTTACCAGGAGCTTCCTAAACATCAGATTTTTGGATCTCGTGTCGACATAAGTAACTCCTTCCGCATTTGCAGGTTTCTTCCATTCTTGAGTGGTGATCGGGATGGTGTCCCTAACAATAACTCTGCATTGACTTACAAACTTTTTTGCGTGAGCCTTGGGAGAAATCGGTTCGCCATCTTCAGCGATTTCCGTGATGGTGCACCTTTCATGGTATTCCATCTTTCTGGTCGCGCCTCGTTTAGTTCCAGTAGATTTTGTTGATCGGGAGGTCTAAAAGAAGAAACAACGTTAATATATGTATATGCACAAATCTGGAGGCTTGGTTAATTAATATATATACACCTCGGTGCCATCAGCTTCTCCCTCATCGGAGTCGTCACCTTCTCCCTCACCGGAGCCATCTCCACGGTGGTCTTGCTCATCTCCCTCACCGGAGCCGTCTCCACGGTTTTGCTCGTCTCCCTCGCCGGATTGGTTCAGATAAAGAGAGGTGATATCGTCATCATCACGGATAATGTCCTCGACGATGTATTCCTTTTCTAGGTCCCGTTCCATAGTTTTTGCAAAGACTTACAAGTTATTCTAATGCTATAAACACAACGAAGCAGTAATTAAGGATAATGCTCAATACATGATCAAATATTAGAGTTACACATATATATAGGTACTAATTAAGGATAATGCTCAATACATAATCAAAGATCGGAGTTACACATATAGCTCGATCGGGTCCATTTTTTTAACCCTCTTACATCACTAGAACCTCTCAAGGCGCGACCGGGTCCTGAGCGCGCCGGCTGAACACCCAAAGCCACGGAACAGAACAGGATCATAGCTAATGTGAGATCCCTGCATAGCGACCATCCGCTGTATGCAGTGTCTAACGCATACGGTAACGGCGACGTGCTCGTCCTCTCTCTAATGCGCTGAGCTACCACCTCCTGCGGGCCGGCTCCTTCTGAAACGACCGTGGCCCACGCGACCTCCACCAGAGAATATCCGGGTGGCAGCGGGAGGAGGAACCGCACTGGTGCGCGCCCCCGGAAGATAACACCTCCCGGTGCCACCGGCGGAGCCCGTCCCGGACCTCCCCCATCTCAGCATCTGGTCCAGAACGGTCCAGCTCCACGACGCGGCGGGCGCGCATCGTAGCTATGCAAACTAAATAATATATGTACTAACATAATTAAAAAAATATAATATTGAATTTGAATAACTTATGAATATATATTACTAACAAATATTACTACTTTTCACTACTTTTTCTAACATATACATTTTAATCTAACAAATATTTCTAACTAATTTTTCTAACTAATACCAATAATTTTATATAAATTTCACTACTTTTTATCTAACAAAATTTTTCTAACTATTATTTCTAACTAGTTTTTCTAACTAAATACTACTACTTTATCTAACTATTATTTCTAACTATTATTTATAACAAGTTTATCTAACTAATTTTCTAACTATTATTTTATAACTAGTTTATCTAACTATTATTTTTCTAACTAATTTTTCTAACTAGTTTATCTAACTATTATTTTTCTAACTAATTTTTCTAACTAGTTTATCTAACTATTATTTTTCTAACTAATTTTTCTAACTAAATACCTACTACTTTTTATCTAACAATTACTAACTAAAAATAACTAATAAACTAAAAAACTAATAAAACTAATAAATTAATAATAAAAAAAAATTTTTCGAATAGTTGGCTCTTCACTTTTCTAACAAGCGAAGGAAGGAGCACCTTTTTAGCGAAGAAGAGGGCGCGGCCCGGCGCGGAGAAAAGAGGCGGCGCGGCGCGGACGGGCGGCGCGGGAGGCGACACGGGTGGCGGCGGCGGCGGTGAAATTTGGCAGCCTGCCGGCGCCAAAACTGCTCCTCGCACGAGTCCTTAGGGAAATTGGGCTGTGGTCGATCGGGGGAAGAAGGAGGAGGCGGGGAGTTTAAGTACTTTGGACCTTTAGCACCGGTTCGTGGCTGGAACCGGTGCTAGAGACGCTTTAGCACCGGTTACCCTTTCGCACCGGTTCCAGCCACGAACCTGTGCTAAAGGTCAAATTTTCAGAAATTTTTTGGTCTTCAATTGTTTCCCGCCTTTTTTCCATTCTTTGGATCCCGCCGCGCGGGATAGGTTCCCGCCACGACGCCGCGCGGGATATTTTCCCGCCACGACACCGCGCGGGATAGTTTCCCGCCACGACGCGCCGCGCGGAGATTTCCCGCCTACACGCCCTCTATAAATAGTATGTCCCCGTCTCCCACTTCACTCACCGAACCCTAGCCCATTTCACAATGCCCCCAAAGCCGCACCCGCCGCCGGTGGAGGTGGACCCGCAGCCCGCGGAGATAGAGGAGTGGGAGGAGCTCGAGCAGCGGCGGGGAGGCGGCGGCCAGGGGGGCAGCAGCGGATGAGGTGGACCCGCAGCTCGCGGAGATAGAGGAGTGGGAGGAGGCGGCGCTAGCGGCTACCATAGAAGCATTTGAGAGGCAGAGTCTCCAGGAGCTGCATAAGCGGCAGCGTGTGGCGGATCTGGATAGTGAGGAGATGCATAAGCGTCGTCGTGAGGAGGAGCTGCAGTAGCTGCTGCGGCAGGAGGCGGCAGCCAGGAGGGCAGCAGCGGATGCGCGGAAGAACTAGTAGAAGTCGTTATTTTAGTTTAAATTTAGTTAATGTATCTTGTTAAATTTTAATAAAATCGTTGTCGTCATTTTAGTTTAAATTTAGTTAAAGTAATCTGAGTGAGCCTTATCTGAGTGAGTTAGTTTATATACCCCTTTTATCCCGGTTCGTGGCTGGAACCGGTGCTAATATGGTGGGTTAGTTTATACCCTTTTATCCCGGTTCGTGGCTAGAACCGGTGCTAATCTGGTGGGTTAGTTTATATACCCCTTTTATGCCGGTTCGTGACTGGAACCGGTGCTAAATGCCATGAAACCTTTGCGTGCCATCATATTATTTGTCATAGTTGCAAGGAAAAATAATAAACTTGGAGAATTGCATACATCACAAAAAATCCTTCACAATATGAACTATCGTGTTCGAGGTTTCATGGCATTTAGGTCAAACGACCAATGTTACTGATACATCACAAAAAATCCTTCACAATATGAGCTCAAGGTACATGATAATAATACATTATGATCGCTTCGACATTTAACGCGATGGTTGGGTCAATGTTCACTCTGAAGGGCGGCATTTCACCAAACTTATTATAATCTTCTGACATGTCTGTCTTGTCCTCGACTCCCACGGTGGTTTTTTCCCCTGAAAGGACTATGTGACTCTTTGGCTCATCGGATGAGCTCGTTTCCTTATGTTTTCTTTTCTTCGGTCTGGAGGACATGTCCTTCACATAGAAAACCTGAGCCACGTCATTGGATAGGACGAATGGTTCGTCTCTGTAACCAAGATTGTTGAGATCCACTATTGTCATTCCGTACAGCTGGTCTACCTTTACCCCTTTTCCATCCAGCTTGACCCATTTGCACCGAAACAAAGGGATCTTAAAAGAAGGTCCATAGTCAAGTTCCCATATCTCCTCTATGTAACCATAATATGTGTCCTTTTCCCCATTGTTAGTGTTTGTTGCATCAATGCGGACACCACTGTTTGGGTTGGTGCTCTTTTTATCTTAGGCGATCATGTAGAAGGTATTTCCATTTATCTCGTACCCTTGGAAAGTCACTACAGTCGAAGATGGTGACCCGGCCAACAAGTACAAATGATCTCCAACATCGTTGTTATTAATGAGATGTGTTCGCAGCCAACCGCCGAAAGTCTGCATATGTTTATGTGTAATCCAGTCTTGTGACTGCCCCGGGTGTTGGGAGCGTACAATATTCTTGTGTTCAGTGATATACGGGGCCACCAAGGTGGAACTTTGTAGAACTGTGTAGTGTGCTTGAGTGAAAGAAATCCCGTCCCTACATATCATTGATTTCCTTCCTCGCGTGCCTTTTCCACTTAGTCTCCCCTCATGGCGCAATTCAGGAACACCAATCGACTTAAGGTCGGGAATAAAGTCAACACAGAACTCAATGACCTCCTCTGTTCCATAGCCCTTGGAGATGCTTCCTTCTGGCCTAGCACGGTTATGAACATATTTCTTTAAGACTCCCATGAACCTCTCGAAGGGGAACATATTGTGTAGAAATACAGGACCGAGGATGGCAATCTCTTCGACAAGGTGAACCAGGAGATGCGTCATAATATTGAAGAAAGATGGCGGAAACACCAACTCAAAACTAACAAGACATTCCACCACATCCTTCTGTAACCTTGGCAGACTAGCTGGATCGATTACCTTCTGAGATATTGCATTGAGGAATGCACATAGCTTCACAATGGGTATTCGAATATTTTCAGGCAGAAGCCCCCTCAGTGCAATCGGAAGCAACTGCGACATAATAATGTGGCAGTCATGCGACTTCAGGTTTTGGAATTTTTTCTCTGCCATATTTATAATCCCCTTTATATTTGATGAGAAGCCAGACGGCACCTTGATACTGTAAAGGACTTCAAAAAGGATTTCCTTCTCTGCTTTGGTAAGAGCGTAGCTGGCAGGACCTAAGCGACGCCCTGTATCCGTCCTGTAGTTCTCTTCTTGCTTCTTTTTTGGGACTTTCATACGATACTAGTCCTCCCGTACTTCTTGTGTATCTTTTGTCTTCCCATACACGCCTAAGAAGCCTAGCAGGTTCACGCAAAGATTCTTCGTCACGTGCATCACGTCGATTGAAGAGCGGACCTCTAGGACTTTCCAATAGGGTAGGTCCCAAAATATAGATTTTTTCTTCCACATGGGTGTGTGTCCGGTAGCGACGTCATTCGGAACAGATTGACCGTCAGGACCCTTTCCAAAGATTACTTTTATGTCCTTGACCATATCAAGTAAAGCATCACCGGTACGGAGTTCAGGCTTCTCCGGTGATCTGCCTCACCTCGAAATGATTGCCTTTCTTTCTGACGGGGTGCCTCTTTGGAAGAAATCGACGATGCCCCAGGTACACAACCTTATTACATTTATCCAAATATGCACCTTCGGTCTCATCTAAACAGTGCGTGCATGCATTGTATCCCTTGTTTGTCTGTCCTAAAAGGTTACTAAGAGCAGGCCAATCATTGATGGTCACGCAACGCTCGTAGGTCAAATGACTCTTGTTTGTGCTCATCCCACGCATGTACACCTAGTTTGGCCCACAACTGTAAGAGTTCTTCAAATAATGGCCTTAGGTACACATCAATGTCGTTGCCGGGTTGCTTTGGGCCTTGGATGAGCAGGCATCATAATGAACTTCCGCTTCATGCACAACCAAGGCGGAAGGTTATAGATACATAGAGTTACAGGCCAGGTGCTATGACTGCAGCTCTGCTCCCCAAAAGGATTCATGCCATCTATACTTAGACCAAACCTTTAGTTCCTCGTGTCACCTGCAAAGTCCGGGAACTCTCTATCGATTTTCCTCCACTGCGACCCATCAGCGGGGTGTCTCACCATCTCGTCTTTCTTACGGTCTTCTTTGTGCCATCGCAACAACCTGGCATGCTCTTTATTTCTGAACAGACGTTTCAACCGTGGTATTATAGGAGCATACCACATAACCTTGGTAGGAACCCTCTTCCTGGGGAGCTCGCCCTCAACATCACCAGGGTCATCTCGCCTGATCTTATACCGCAGTGCAGTGCATACCGGCATTTTTCCAAATTTTCGTACTCAGCGCGATAGAGGATGCAGTCATTAATGCATGCATGTATCTTCAGCACCTCTAATCCTAGAGGGCAGAGAACCTTCTTTGCTTCGTACGTACTGTCAGCAATTCGTTATACTTTGGAAGCCTCTTCTTCATTATTTTCAGTAACTTCTCAAATGGCTTGTCACATATACCAGCCTCTGCCTTCCATTGCAGCAACTCCAGTGTGGCACCGAGCTTTTTGTTGCCATCTTCGCATTTTGGGTATAACTTTTTTTGTGATCCTCTAACATGCCCTTTAACTTTCGCTTCTCGTTTTCAGTTTCTGCTTCTCTGTGTGCATCAGCGATGGCCCGAAGAAGATCATCATCAACGGGCTCATCTGATGCCTCTTCGTCTTCATGATGCCCCGTTGCAGTATCACCGTAGTTAGGGTACATATCATCATCCTCTTCTTCTTCTTCATTGTCTTCCATCATAACCCCTCTTTCTCCATGCTTGGTCCAACAATTATAGCTGGGCATGAAACCTTTCCAAAGCAGGTGGGAGTGAATGACTTGGCATTCATGGTATTGCTTTAAGTTCCGGCAACCAACACATGGACAACATATAAAACCATCCGCCTGTGGGTTTTCCGTAGCCACACGGAGAAAATCTTCCAGGCCCGAAGTGAACTCGGGTAGGCGTCGGTCAACGTACATCCATTGCCACCGGCTCATCTACATCAAATAATTAATTTTATCAAAAAACCATTACAAAATATCATAATATATATAAATAGTGGAAATTACCACCGTACAAATGAAAGGGTAAAGTTGCTTAACCTTGATCGAGGAGGAAAGAAAGAGGAGAAAGCTTAAGTGTCGCTCCGGCACCTCATATCATTTTTGTTTTGTGTGAAATCAAGCGGCATCATTCTCTCAGACATTTCATCGAGCACCTCATGTGCATGGCAAAGAAAAGCAAGCAAGCACACAACCCTCACACCTTCCTCCAAGAAAAAATGAATTGAGGGCTGGTTGGGCGTGAGCTGAATATATAGGGCAAAGTGGAGCTTTAGCACCGGTTCGTGTCACAAACTGGTGCTAATGTTTTCCTTTAGCACCGGTTCGTGACACGAACCGGTGCTAAAGGTTTCACGGCCGCCACGTGCCTGGCGACAAACCTTTAGCACCGGTTCGTGTCATGAACCGGTGCTAATGATACCGCACGAACCGGTGCTAATGCCGCGGCTGGTCCCCTGGACATCCAGACCGCACGAACCGGTGCTAATGACCCCTTTAGCACCGGTTCGTGCCAAATCCGGTGCTAATGCTCTTTGGAGCAAAAAACCAAAGCCCTCTTTTCTACTAGTGTCTACTCCGAGAAGCGACATCGACATGCACTATCCACACGCCAGGCCGGTGTGGAAACAGATGCAAGTTCTTCATCGACTTCTCCAACAACACCGACATCGACACTATCGTCGCCACGAGGGATGCCTTCAAGCGACAAACCATCGTCGACACGCCTGCTGCTCCAACATCGCTGACAACTCATCGCCAAGGTCTACATCACCGTGGTCATCATCGACATCGTCGTCAACATTACCGCTGCCACACAACATCGTCCACATGATGGACATAGAAGATTACGATGCCCTCTTACATTACAACTGCAAGGCCCGACGATGGCATGACCGCGTCCACGACACCAACGATGGCGTTAACCGCGTCCGATGGCTAAGACTGCATCTGCAAATCGGTGTCATAATTGTGATGCCCCTACAACTGCGCATACGGTTCTGGCAAAACCGTTGTGTGCCCGGTGAGCTTCCTCCAGTCCTGGCAAAATTGGAGATCTCACTTATGACCGCGTTCTCTGACATTTGCCAGCCGCCTCCGATGGTACCTTTTCAAGGTGCAAAACGTCGACAATGACAGCAGCACCGTCCAAAAAAAAAGGAGAAAAAAACCCGCGCAATTTTTTGCGCCTCCGGCGAAGGCGACTACACCACCTACGACGACTACATCATCGACCATGACTACCTTGATCAAGGCTACATTAGGTTCGGCTACCTCGACAACAACATTGCGACAACGTCTACACTTACACATCGGCAACAACTCTAGTCGACAGTGTCCGCTTCGTCACTTGCATCCACGACACTCCCACTGTGACTGCGGGAGAGAAGAGAAGGCACCAGAAGGGGATGCCGATGATGACAAGGAGGAGAAGAGGACGGAAGCACGGGACTTCAAATCCAGTCGCAATCGTCTGTTTCACTCCCGCTACGACTGAGGGAGATGTTAGGGAACGTATACGCGTAGGGATTACAGTTGGACTAGGACTCTAGATTAGCTTCTTGTAATCCAAGTCTACTCCCTCGGTGTACTTCTATAAATACCCCTTGAGTGTCACCACAATAAACATGAAACAATTATTAGGGTTCTATACTTTTTACAGTCTCCTCATCTACCGGAGGTGGGCGCATCCGCCAGTGAAAACCGTGATGCGACTCCGGTCTAGGTGGAAGATGGCGGTGTGTATACATCGTTCTCTTGTTGAAGGCGTCGTCTTTGCCGTATGCTTCCACTTTACTCGAGTTGCTTCTAAGGGAAACCCTAGACCCGGGTATCACGGGTCATAGAATGCTTCTAGGGGAAACCCTAGACCCGTGTATCCCGGGTCATAGAATGGTGGCGCAGCTGGTGTCGCTCTCCCTTATTAGGGCATTGTTTATGGGAGCAGCTGTCGGAAGGTGGTGCTAGGAGGTCTGCTTGGGGCTATGCGGTGCTCTACCCTGAAGATGGACCAACGGTTGATGGAGGTGATGGCTTCCGAAGCGAGAGCATGAGGTGCTCGTGGAGCGCCTGCTACACCATACGTGTGCTCCTAATTTTCCATAGGGTGACTTGGCACTGCCCTGATGCTTTTAAGCTGATTAGGCGTTTGTTTCTAATTTTAGGGCAGTGGCCCTAGCGACATGTTTCTTCACCCATTATCAGATTTATAGGTATTGAGTTGTGGCTTCGGGTTTTGCTATGTATGCCTTTAGCAAATCTCTGTTTAATAAAATCTAAAAAAAAATCGTATGCATCCGCTTGATGCAGAAGGTGGGGCTCTTTCCCCTTTGAAAATAAATGAGCTCCTATTCAGCCTTAATAGGCGGGACTGTCAGCTGCTTTGCCGATTTGGAGGCCCGGTCATACAGATAGCCTTCGTATCTGAATCAGACTAGTTCATGGTGGCACGTGCCGCACCCATCAGTTTTGAAATTATATTGATAGTAATTACACAAATAATAGTCAGAATAGGAATATTTGGACATGAATGCATGCTTAACCGTAAACTGCCTTATTCGGCTAAAATTGGATTGCAAAACTTGTTATCTACGCTACAATGAAGGAAATAGGTGCGATTAATCTATAACCTAATAATAAAGGGAGGATGATACGTCTCAAACGTATCTATAATTTTTGATGCTCCATGCTTGTTTTGCACCAATTTATATATGTTTTGTTTACACTTCGTTGCACTTTTACATGATTTCCGGCACTAACCTATTAACAAGATGACACAGTGCCAGTTCCCTATTTTCTGCTGTTTTTGTATTTCAGAAAAGTTGTACATAAAATATTCTCGGAATTGGACGAAACAAAAGCCGAAGTAAATATTTTACCGAAACGAAGACGTAGTCCAGAGGGGGGACGAAGAGGCGCAGCAGGTCAGCCAGACCACCCCTAGGCGCGGCCTGGACCTGGCCCACGCCTAGGGTAGGTCTGGGCCCACCAGGCGCCCAACCGACCTCAATCCTCCGCCTATTTATACATCTTCTCGGGAAAACCCTGGATACCCGAGCCTCCATCCACGAAAAGTTTCGTCGCGGCCGCCATCGCCGAACCCATCTCAGGGGGGTTCTGAAGCTCTTCCCGGCACCCTGTCGTAGGGGGAAATCATTGCCGGAGGCATCTACATCATCATGTCCGCCTCTGAAGTGATGCGTGAGTAGTTCATCCCTGGACTATGGGTCCATAGCAGTAGCTAGATGGTTGTCTTCTCCACCTTGTGCTTCATGTATCGATCTTGTGAGCTGCCCTACATGATCAATATCATCTTTATGTAATCCTATATGTTTGGTTTGTTGGGATCCGATGAATGTTGAATAATATGTTGAGATTGATTATATATTCATGTCATATGTTATTTGTGATCTTGCATGCTCTCCGTTGCTAGTAGAAACTCGGCCAAGTGGACACTTGTGACTCAAGAGGGGGTATTTATCGATATTAGGTTCATGCCTCTAGTTTCTGGGAGAGTGACTTTATAACTTCTAAGGTTGTAGATGTGCTGTTGCTACTAGGGAGAAAATAACAATGTTTTATCCAAGGGCAATTCTATTGTTTACTTTACACACATTGCTTAATGCGATAGTTTGTTGCTTGCAACTTTATACTGGAAGTGGTGCGGACGCTAACCTGAAGGTGGATTATTAGTCATAGACGCAGTTGGATTACGGTCTATGTATTATGTTGTAGTTCCCAATACCAAATCTCATAGTAATCATCTTGGTATGTATTGATCGATATTCTGTCAATTGCTCAGCTGTAATTTCTTCACCCAACATGCTATTTCTTTATGGAGAGACACCTCTAGTGAACTGTGGACCCCGGTCCTATTTCCTTTACAGATAATTTCAATCCTGTTCTGTTTACTTTCTGCAAACATCTCCTTCCATTCGACGTCTAATCCTTTGTGTTCAGCAAACCGGTGGGATTGACAACCTCTTGTAAGTTGGGACAAAGTACTTTGGTTGTCTTGTGTGCAGTTCCACGTTGTTCTTGGTGTGCGTCTGCCATAGTCAGCCAACACCTTGATCACGCCTTTCTCCTACTGGTCGATTAAACCTTGGTTTCGTACTGAGGGAAAACTTGTTGTTGTTCTCATCACACCTTCCTCTTGGGGTTCCCCAACAGCGTGTCCGCATACAACGAGCACACACCATCAAGCTTGTTTTCTAGCGCCATTGCCGGCGAGAAAGAGGATTTCTGCAAGGGGAGTCTCTCATCTCCAATCTTTTTACTTTGTTATAGTTTGCTTAGTTTACTTTACTTTGTTTTGTTTGCTTTCATTATATCAAAAACACAAAAAATTAGTTTACTTTTATAGTTGTCTTTATATCAAAAACACAAAAAAATTAGTTTCTATTATAGATGTTATTTCTGTTGCTTAGTTTTAATTTTGCTAAAATGGGTTCCGCTGAAAATACTAAGTTGTGTGACTTTACTAGCACCAACAATAATGATTTTATTTGTACACCTATTGCTCCACCTGCTCCCGAAGCAGCCTTCTATGAAATTAAACCTGCTTTACTAAATCTTGTTATGAAAGAGCAATTTTCTGGTGTTAGTACTGAAGATGCCGCTTCTCATCTTAATAATTTTGTTGAACTTTGTGAGATGCAAAAATATAAGGATATAGATGGTGACATTATTAAACTGAAATTGTTTCCTTTCTCTTTGAGAGGTAGAGCTAAAGATTGGTTGCTATCTTTGCCTAGAAATAGTATTGATTCTTGGGTTAAATGCAAAGATGCTTTTATTGGAAAATATTATCCTCCTGCTAAGATTATATCTTTGAGAAGCGACATAATGAAATTTAGACAATTTGATAATGAACATGTTGCTCAAGCTTGGGAAAGAATGAAATCTTTGGTAAACAATTGTCCCACTCATGGACTGACTACTTGGATGATCATCCAAACTTTTTATGCAGGACTAAATTTTTCTTAAATAAATCTCCTGGATTCAGCTGCTGGAGGTACCTTTATGGCCATTACTTTGGGGGCTGCAACTAAATTACTTGATGATATGATGATAAATTATTCTGAATGGCACACCGAGAGAGCTCCATAAGGTAAGAAGGTAAATTATGTCGAAGAATCCTCCTCCTTGAGTGATAAGATTTATACTATTATGTTTATGCTTTTTAATGGTAAAGCACATGTTGATCCAAATAATATTCCGTTAGCTTCTTTGGTTGCTCAAGAAGAGCATGTTGATGTGAACTTCATTAAAAATAACAATTTCAACAACAATGCTTATAGGAATAATTTTGGTAGCAACAATTATAGGCCATATCCTTCTAATAATGGTAATGCTTATGGCAATTCTTATGGTAATTCCTACAGCAATAATAAGAGTGCACCCTCTGATCTTGAAGTAATGCTAAAGGAATTTATTAGTAAACAAACTGCTTTCAATAAAACTGTTGAGGAAAAGCTTGGCAAAATTGATATTCTTGCTTCTAAAGTGGATAGACTTGCTCATGATGTTGATATTATTAAACTAAAAGTGTTGCCTCATGATGTTAAAGAAAGTAAAACTTTGAAAGCCATTCAAGTTAGAATTGATGAAAATGTTAGGATGTTGGCGGAATTGCATGCTAGGTGGGAAAGAGAAGATGAAATTGCTAGAAACAATAATTTGACTAAAGTTTATACCATCACCACCACCAGTAGTAATGAAGTTTCAAATTCTAGCCACTCTCCTACTATTAATAATAAAGTAAATGGTGTAGGAAAAGTCCCCGCTCCTTCTACAAAATTGCCTAAAACCACTGAAACTGCTCCTGATAAGTGTGCTGAAATTTTTCGGAGTATGGGAGACAAGATTCCTTTTACCTTTGATAAAAATGAGTTTGATTTTGATGATTGCAATATCTCTGAAGTAATTAAGTTCTTAGAAAAGCTTTCTAGAAGTCCTAATGCTAGTGCTATAAATATGACTTTTACAAAGCACATTACAAATGCTCTTATGCAAATGAGAGAGGACAAATTAAAATGCGAAGCCTCTATTCCTAAAAAGTTAGAAGATGGCTGGGAGCCCATCATTAAGATGAAAATAGATGGTTTTTATTGCAATGCTTTATGTGATCTTGGTGCAAGTATTTCTGTTATGCCTAGAAAAATCTATGATATGCTTGAATTGCCAATGTTGGAAAAATGTTATTTGGATGTTCATCTTGTTGATATTGCTGCAAACAAAACCTTTGGGGAAAGTTTATAATGTGCTTATTATGTTTAACAATAACCTGGTCCCCGTTGATTTTGTTGTTTTGGATATTGAATGCAATGCTTCTTGTCCAATTATATTGGGAAGACCGTTTCTTAGAACAGTTGGTGCTTCTATTGATATGAGAGATGGGATTATTAAATATCAATTCCCACTCAAGAAAGGTATGGAACACTTCCCTAGAAAGAGAAAGAAGTCATCTTATGACTCTATCATTAGAACAAATTATGATGTTGATGCTTCTTCACTTGATAATACTTGATGCTCGCACTTTTACTGCGTCTAGCTGAAAGGTGTTAAATAAAAGCGCTTATGGGAGACAACCCATGTTTTATTTACAGTAATTTTTCATTTTGTTGAGTCTTGGAAGTTATTACCTCTGTAATAATCTCTCCTTATCATTTTTATTTCGTTTTCGTGCCAAGAATAGACTCTAATTGAAAGAAAGTAATGTTTGTGGAAGTTGCTCTCCTGAAAACAGATTTTGTGTTGTTACCATAAATATTCGTAAAAATAGCCAGAGAGTAATTTTGAGTTGTTATTTTTTATACATATGCCCCAGGTTATTATCTAACTTTCGTTAGGTGACCACTTTTCGGGATAAGCAACAAAGCATTTTCGGAAAAATCGATCTTTACCTATTGTTCTGTTTTGACAGATTTCTGCACTATTTGCATTCGCCTCTTAAATCTCTTTCTTTTTGAGTTCTTTTGATCAGAGAACTATTTGAAAGGTTGCTACAGTAGCTTATAATTTAATAGATTTTTGATATATGTTAGTACTGAACACAAGTGGATTTGTTTATTTTGATTGTACTAATGCTGCTAATGAAGAATTGTGCGAAGTTTGTGTATGAAGGAAGTTTTCAAGTGTAGGGAGAGAAGAATGATGTGATGGGATGAAGAATGGACGAAATCTCAAGCTTGGGGATGCCCTTGCACCCCAAGACATATTCAAGAGGTACAAGCGTCAAAGCTTGGGGATGCCCAAGGCATCCCCTCTTCATCAACAAAGCAACAGGTCATCTCTCTATACGCTATATTTTTATTGCTTCATACGCTATGTGTTGTTCTTGGAGCGTATTTTGTTTTTGTTTTGTTTTGTTTGCTGTAGCATATGTTGGATCTCGGAACATTTGTTTTGGAGAAAGACCCGCTCCTTTTTAATTGCATATAACGCTCTAGTTTTCACTATTATTGTTCTGCGAGTGTTCTAGTTTTCTGGTACTGCGTTTACCTCTTGTTCTTTCACTTGAATTTTGTTCAGATTTCGTTAGTATTCTTTATTTATGTATGATTAGCTCTCTGGTCCATAATGAATTTCATCTCTGAGAGCTATTTCAAATAAGTTGATTGCTGTTGGATACGAGTAAAATATTTCATGACTATAGTGATGCAAATGGAAGCTTGTCTAAACTGTGGCATAGAATTTGGCATGTCATGTTGGATGTTATTCTTGTCATATGCTCAGTATTTATTGTTTTATCATAACTTGTTTCAAATGGTTGAGAGTGCATAATGTGTCATTAAAAGAATCATGTGTTGTTTCTATCATAAAAGCATAGTATTGTGGTATTCTCCTTTGATGCTTTATTGGGTTGACTTGGCACATGCTTACACCATGTTATGACTATAACCAGTCAACTAAAGCCTCTATGATCATTTAGTTTTTGATTTGTAATATCACTTTATGCTTTGATTTATAATGTTTTGTCGCTATGCATGATTATGGCCATTATTGCTCTCTTAGTTGGTCGCTTCCAGTCTTTTTCCTAGCCTTCACATGTACTGAGTATGAGCTCTACTCATACATCCAACCACCAAAAACCAAAGTGCCAATTGTGTCCACCATATCTACCTATACGTGGTATTTCACCGCCACTCCAAAGTAAATTGCTTGTGTGCTACCTTTAAACCTTCAAAAATTATCACCTGTTTTGTGTAAAGCTCATGGGAAAGTAGTCTAAAAACTATTGCGGCAAGTACTATGTTTTATGCATTTTTAGTTCTTATAAGTTGCTTGTTGTGTGATAACCATGCTGTCATGGGGAACACCATCAATATGCCTTTGTTGAATATCATGTGAATTACTATGCATGCTCATCTTGTTTGAAGTAAGGGAGATTTACCATGACTTGCAAAGATTGGAGTATGCATATTGTTAGAGAGGAACATTGGGCCGCCAACTAAAGCCATGTTCACATCGTGGAAGTTTCAGCTGGGCAAAAGTCCAAATATCTGTTGTCCTTGCTTTCCCGGTATGGATGTCCAAAAAGTTGAGATTCATCAAAATTGAGAAATCAAATGAGATTCATCTCCTAGGACCTTTGTACAGGAGGCAAGGAGGTACCCCTTTGTGACACTTGGTTAAAACATATGTATGCGATGAAAATCCATGGAAGTCCAAGCTAATTAGGACAAGGTGTGAGCACTATTAGTATATTATGCATGAGGCAAGCAAATTTATAGGAAGTAATTATGCATAAGCCATACTATTTATCACTACCGTTGACATAAGTAGCACCTCTCAAAATAATATTTTCAACACTCTTATTGCTTTCGAAATAAAAAGCTCTAGCACAAGGGTAATCCCTGCTTCCCTCTGCGAAGGGCCTTTCTTTTACTTCATGTTGAGTCTCCACCTTCTACTTTATACACCGATTAAGAAAGCATAGTTGTCATTCTTAGTGCAATGTGCATATTCCCAAAATTATTATTGATTGATTCATGATTGTGCTATTGCTTGCTCTCAAATTACTTGTATCTAGTCATCCTTTAAACTTTGAAGGTGTCCTTGCATTTATGTTTTGCTATTCCATAAAGGACATGTTGAGTACCACTTTGTTATGTTTACTCTATGATCATAAACACACAGTTGCTTTCAATGCACTATTATTCATGATCCTTTGTTTGAGTTACTCTTCATGTTATAACATAGTTGCTAAGTTCTATTGAATTATATCTATCATTCCTATGTTAGAGTACTTAGATCCCAGCTCACAATGCTTTACATGCTTGATCAAGATTGTGTTGGCTTCATGTCACCTCAAAAATTATTTTGTTATCACTTACCTACTCGAGGACGAGCAGAGTTAAGCTTGGGGATGCTTGATACGTCTCAAGCGTATCTATAATTTTTGATGCTCCATGCTTGTTTTACACCAATTCATATATGTTTTGTTTACACTTCGTTGCACTTTTACATGATTTCCGGCACTAACCTATTAACAAGATGCCAGAGTGCCAGTTCCTGTTTTCTGTGTTTTGTATTTCAGAAAAGTTGTCGGAAATATTCTCGGAATTGGACGAAACAAAAGCCGAAGTCAATATTTTACCGAAACGAAGACGAAGTCCAGAGGGGGGGAGCGGGGGCCCCGGACCACCCCTAGGCGCGGCTGGACCTGGCCTGCGCCTAGGGTAGTCAGGCCCACCAGGCCCGACCGACCTCAATCCTCCGCCTATTTATACATCTTCTCGAAAACCCTGGATACCCGAGCCTCCATCCACGAAAAGTTCCATCGCGGCCGCCATCGCCGAACCCATCTCGGGGTTTCTTCCCGGCACCCTCCCGGAGGGGATCGCCGGAGGCATCTACATCGCCATGCCCGCCTCCGAAGTGATGCGTGAGTAGTTCATCCCTGGACTATGGGTCCATAGCAGTAGCTAGATGGTTGTCTTCTCCACCTTGTGCTTCATGTATCGATCTTGTGAGCTGCCCTACATGATCAAGATCATCTTTATGTAATCCTATATGTTTGGTTTGCTGGGATCCGATGAATGTTGAATAATATGTTGAGATTGATTATATATTCATGTCATATGTTATTTGTGATCTTGCGTGCTCTCCGTTGCTACTAGAAACTCTGGCCAAGTGGACACTTGTGACTCATGCCTCTAGTTTCCTGGGAGAGTGACTTTATAACTTCTAATATTGTAGATGTGCTGTTGCTACTAGGGAGAAAACAACAATGTTTTATCCAAGGGTAATTCTATTGTTTACTTTACACACATTGCTTAATACGATAGTCTGTTGCTTGCAATTTTATACTGGAAGGGGTGCGGAAGCTAACCTGAAGGTGGATTATTAGTCATAGACGCAGTTGGATTACGGTCTATGTATTATGTTGTAATGCCCAATACCAAATCTCATAGTAATCATCTTGTCATGTATTGATCGATATTCTGTCAATTGCCTAGCTGTAATTTGTTCACCCAACATGCTATTTCTTTATGGAGAGACACCTCTAGTGAACTGTGGACCCTGGTACTATTTCCTTTACTGATAACTTCAACTGCAATCATGTTCTGTTTACTTTCTGCAAACATCTCCTTCCATTCGATACGTCTAATCCTTTGTGTTCAGCAAACCGATGAGATTGACAACCTCACTGTAAGTTGGGGCAAAGTATTTTGGTTGTGTTGTGAGCAGGTTCCACGTTGTTGCTGACGCCGGTAGTGCACCCTGCCACTAGTCAGCCAGCAACACCTTCAGAAGTCACGCCTTTCTCCTACTGGTCGATTAAACCTTGGTTTCGTACTGAGGGAAAACTTGTTGCTGTGCTCATCACACCTTCCTCTTGGGGTTCCCAAACTGCGTGTCCGCATACGACAAGCACACACCATCAGAGGATTGTTTCTTTAGTCCAACATTATTTTGTGTAATTTTAGCCTCCCACAAAAATACATAAGGGCACGTACAATGGGGTGATGTCAACTTTCTCTTCCGATTGCCACGTTAAAATTTTGCTTAGTTGGAGGAGAGAGAAGGAAGAAAGAGAAGGTTGTCTTCCCTTAGCTAACAGATCATCTCTTATAAAATGAGAGAAGACTATTTTCCTCATTGTACCACTTGTCTTCCCTTAGCCACATAATTGTCTAATAAAAATAAATATTTCTCATTTATTTTAATCGATGACAATAAAAGATAAGCATTGTATCATTTATATTTATTATCTTCTATAGATGACGTGGACTACTAAGAGAAAGTGTGCCTTCCCTACCATTGTACATGCCCAAATACTTCAATGCCACCATGACGTTTCGTCTTGCCCATAAAAACGGATCGATCAGTTACATGACTCTGCTATCAATGTGTCAGGAGCGGGGCAACTCTTAGAAAAGAAAATGGCCGCGCAGTTGGTGCGATTGATATGGGGTGCATTTGATATCTGAGCCGTTGTTGCTATTCACATTTTATCGAGATTCGGGTTAGTGGTACCACACATGAAAAGAGAATCTACAGCTGTTATGTGTGACAAAACAACAGACAATAGTACTGCATGTACCATCTAACAAATTTGAAAAGGATTTTATAAATCCAGTGCGATGTATCGCAGGACTATATGGACATAGTGTAGGACTACATGCGCAAATAATAAAGGACTATATAGATCCAGTTCACAAAATAAATTTTAAACATTAAATATTAGACTCATTTTGAAGAGTTCATCGCGAGGAAGGCAAATATGCAAACAAAAACTCATTTGCATTTGTTGCGTAAAAGTTGTCCTCGTTTTTTAAATTAGTAGTGCATTTTGTTTAAAAAAATTAGTATTGTATTTGGAGAAGAGAATCTTGTAATATGGATTGGCACATGTAAGAATCCCACGGACAAGCATCTGTATGCCATGCAATGGTTGAGATATACTCTTTGCCTCATATCCACTTCACATATGCATTTCCGAAAGAAAACCCAAACAATCACTCACCCTCATAGCTGCTCGGGCCGCCGGCTCGCCGCTCCGGCCGCCGTCGCCCTCACCTACTGGCCGGCCAACTGCTCGCCGCCGGATCTGAGCAGCCCGAACCAGCAGCACCCCACGCGCCATCAAAGTTTCCTGGTTTGTTCCGTTTTCTTCAGCAAACCGATCGATCGAGTCGATCCCAACGCATTCAATTTGATCCAGTCGCTCTCTGCAGATGAATAATCGCTAGATCGATCCTAATCTCGAAGCTCTCGACATCAAGCCTCGCAAGTGATCCCTGATCAAGTCCGCCATGGTGAGAATACTACGTCCTCGATGGCGTCCAAGTCCAAGCGATTCCTCAAGGAGCTCAAGACCTGCAAAGGAATTTCCCACCTCGCTCCTAAAAATATCGGTTTTGCTAATTCTCAGCTAACTGGGAATTAGCTTTTTTTTTGAAACTTAACTAGGAATTAGCTTAGGGCTCAGTAACTTTTTCTACCGTCAGATCAACGCATCTATATTCGTGTTGTACCTTCTTATCCTCGCCTATCTCTTCTTCCTGGTGGGCGTGACTCGGAGCCACCGACGACGTGGCTGGCCACGACAGAGGCGGTGAGGGGAGCAAAGAAACTTATGATAGGGGTGGGCGGGGTGTGCCGGTGTCGGAGAGGATGCAGCCACTCACCGGATTTAGAGGGATGGCCAGGGAAGTGCTGGACCGGCGGTGGGGAGAGCTTGGGGCAAGGCAGGGCAGCGAGGTGCGAGGCAGCGCTCTAGCCCCGGGCTGGGTGGACGGCGGTCTAGCCGGCGATGGCTGCGGGGGAGGTCGGCGGTAGTTTCTAGTCGGAGGTGGAGAATAAGGTTTGGATCAATCTCCGTAATCTGGATTCTACGGGGGTGGATGGCGTGCGTGCCTATAGCCTACGTGTACACGGATGGACATGCATGCTTCTTGAACTCGCCTAGCGGGAAAAGCCAGGCTGACTCCGATCCTAACGACGACAAGACAACCAGTCCGTGGAATTCGCTCTATCGGATCCAGTCGCGTTGGAGCTAGAATCGGTTTTCTGGTTGCTGTTTTTTCGGTCGAACCAATAGGTCGATCCAATCAGGGTTTTTCTGGTCGCTTGGCCGAGTATGAGAAGCATAATTTTCATCTCCCGGCGCCAAGGTTCGACCCCTTTTGGAGGTCGATCCGTCGATGAAGGCGGCCAAGAGGTTCTTTCTTCGTATGTGTTTCCTTTTTTCTTCCTTTGTATATATGGCCTGGGGAAAAAACGTGAGCGCGATGCACCAAGTACGTATTGGCCGATGACCACACCGCTCGGCAACATCGACAACAAGCCCCGGGACCTTGCCGCCGAGGTGAGGGTGCAATGGGATGCGAACGGGTAGGTGCTTGGCGAAATCGTGCTCTGCAAGCTCACCAATAGCTTCTCCGTCGGTACACACCAGTTGAAGAGCAACAGCACTACAGCAGTAGCTTCCTCCACGCCTTAGCAACACCCTCACGACGGTTCATGAGCGTTGGGACAGCGTCTGGCGACATGGGTGGTGATCTCGCCACCCCAACGCCGACGAGGGTGCTGACGGCAAGTGAGGGAGTCTGCTCACCGGAGTGGCTCAGCGGGAGCCTCTTTTGGATGATGCAGCCTTCTGATGACGATGATGAAGGGGAAGATGAAGGGAGTTCGTCGGCCGGGGACAGTGGCAAATCGGTAAGGTACTTATGCAGCACACCGTCGCCGGTAAGTGTTACAGATCTCATCGAGGACTCGTCGGAGCTGACGCGGAAACATCTCAAGAGGATCAAACGGCGTGATGGCCAACGTATGGTGGCCAGAGCGGCGATGGTGCTCTCAACGACGGAAGGTACGATCTCGCCTCTCTCTCTGCCGATGGGCAAGAACCCTGGTATGACTAAGTTCAAAACAATGCTAGTGCCAAAACCTTCCGTATTCTTGGATGATAATGCTGAGGGTTGGACCGTCGTTCGCCTGGGGCGTTGGTCACCGGCGATCGATGGGAATACACAAGATCCGAGAAAAAGGCAATTTCGAAAAACCATGCTATGGGCCTGGCAAGGATGCGGGCTGTTGCAAACAACAATATGAATTTGGCTGGCCAAATTACCGCGCGACAGGGAGACTCATTTTCCTCTCGATCGAACGGCGATCGGGGTCCCAGACAGGTGAAGGTTGGAAACGCCATTGCTGGACGTGCTTTTCGTAACCTGTTAGGGTTAGCCTGGAAGAGGTGCGAGACCGGTGCGCCTACTGTGTTGCGGCGGCGTCTCGAGAGCTCGATGAATGGCGATGGCGGCTAGGGGGGTTTCAACCCGGGGCGCGGCTGCTATGGCAATGGTCGTGGTGGCTACGGCAATACTCGGGGCGTCCATGCTGTGCGGGGCCATCACAATCAGGGTGGTGCCCGTGGTGGCCATGGCTACGGTGCATGCCGTGGTTTCCAAGGTAACGTTGGCAACAATGGTTTTGGAGGGGGCCGGAATTTCGTTCATGGCGAGTCTAGCGGCACGGCGGGCATGGGTACTCGTCACCATGATGAGAATTGGGGCGGTACTAATACAAATTTTCAGAGAAGTTCCAATTTCAACAAAAATAACAGACTTGGCTATGGTGGTAATCAACAGAGATGGAATACGGGGCACAGTGGTGGTTTTCAGAATCGCCCTCGTGCTAATGGGACGGGTGCAGCTGCAAGGAGTGGCATCGACGCTGATCTCTTGCAGCAAACGGTGCAGGCGGTTGTTGCGGCGGTGACGGCTGCTACAAAAATTACAGAACCACCAGCAGTGAAGGTACCACCAGTTGCAGTTGTTGCTGATGATATGGTTGCATCTACGGGTCAGCAGGTGGGGATGTCGGTTGTGGCACCAAATGCTATTTCTCAACAGCCAACAGTGACAAGTCAGGGGGCTCAAGATATTCAAGGAGTTGGAGCAAAAGGAAAAGATAATGAGGGCCAGGGTCCTCTAAAGAAGAAGAAGGAGGATAAAGCGGGATGCTTTCGTTGTAAGAAACCTGGACACTATATTGATGACTGTCCTATGCATTTATGTGATCTCTGTGAGTCTATCCATCATGCAGCCCCAGCTTGTCACCTTTTGAATGCTCCAAAGCCCACAGCAACTATTCATGGATATGAAAATGAGGCACTTATGTTCTTTGAACTTCCATGTGGTGCTTTTAAGGCCAAAGTTGAAAATCCAAAGTTGGTCAAAGTAACTATTGATGGAGATGCCATGACTATACCGGAAATAATTGAACAACTAAAGAAGATTGTACCATCTGAGAAGTTTAATTGGGAAGTGTTCCATTTCAGAGATAATATATTCAGAGATAAACTCCCAAGCAAGCAGGAAGTTCAGAGATTGAAGAATTTTGGTACTTACATATGCACAGACAGGGAATCTTGCTTGACTTTTGACATCTGGTCATCTTTGGAGGAGCCACTGTACATGTTACCAAAAGTTTGGGTTCGTGTTTCAGGGTTGCCATCGGATATCAGATCAGATTACCTATCCTTATGGGGAGTAGGAACTCTCTTTGGAAAGACTCTAGATGTTGATATGGCATATACTCGTAATAACAAGGTGCTTAGGACCAAGATTGGATGTTTGGATCGTAATCTTATTCCTGCAGATAGTGATGTTTTCATTAGAAGGGGGTTCTTTAAGTTAAGTTTTGAAGTGGAGACAACTCAAGGTTCCCAAGAAGTGAATATGGTAGAAGCAAATAATGGTAATGATGGGAATGATGATGCACATCATGGAGAAGAAAACAATGGTGGTGGTAATGCTATGGATATGGATTCCAAAGGATTAGATGAGGGAAATACATCAAATAATAATGGACAAGAAGGTTCATATGAGAATAATGGGGTGGATGGGATGCAAGTGCAAGTGCAATCTCATCATATTGATGCGATTCAGATTGGGACTATGAATGTGCAAATTACCCCTACAGGTATCCCCCTATGTGCCCAAAATTTGGGTAAAAAATATCTTTTTTCAAGCCTATATCTCATGTTGAAAATCTAGTACTAAATGACAAATTTTGCACTGATTTTGATGTAGATGGAATGCTCAACAAATCCACCTCGGGATTGCCCCTGGTCGGAGGCGTGGCAGGGCGCTGGGTGGCCGGCAAGATGGAGCAGCACGCACCAGCTGCTGCAGCGCCTCGATTGGCCGACAACCAGCTGCATGCTGGGCAGTCCGTGCCACGGCCAATGATTGGCGCGCAGCGGGCAGAGCATCTGGTCGGCTGCAACTCGCAGGCGGGGGACCAGATGCCAGCGGCCATGTGCGAGCGCACTAGGGCAGTCCCCAAGGCGGGATCCACTATGGCTGGGGAGACGGGATCGACGGCGCTGGGTGTTTCTCCAACGCCGCAGAGGATCCGGCGTGGCAGCGCTGCTGGCCTTGCGTCAGCCATGCAGGACAGCAGCAATCATAAGGCAAGGATTGCCAATGATAAGCACATGATTGGGGCAGATTCTCCAGGTTTTTTGGGATCTTTTGTGCACAAGTTTGATAGGGGAGAGGGTATGGTTTCTGATTCTTCGAATTTTAATGATGTTTTCGATGATATTGTGCTGTGTATGTCAAATATTACCTCTAATTTTGTATCTCATGGGAGCGATACATATGATGCAGGTATTGTTTTCCAATCCTGTTTGGTTGGTTCGTTGGAACAACCGGAGGATGGCGCTAGGGGAAATTCCATTTTGGCTAAGAAAGAGGAGGAGGCTAGAGTTGGTTTTCAAGGTATGATGGGGAATGCAATATCTACGAAGACTAATGGTGAGTCACCTGTCTCTTTTTTGGTTTCATCTAACACGACTATACCCACATTATCACTATCCCTAATGGAGAGTTCACCAAACATACCAGCTCAAGCTACTTTGGATGAGATCATTGCTTTTGGGGGGATACCAAAGACATCAACTGGAGTGAGGTCCAGTGCAAGATTGGAAAACCGGCCTGATGTGGACATGCCTCAGATGGAGAAGCAAATGATGTGGGGACCCCGGACTAGCTGTCCGAAATACCCGTTATGTATACAGTTAACGATCCCATGATCAGTGTGCCGTGAACACATAACCGAACTGATATCAAAGTTACATCATCCATTACAAAACGGAATAACAAAATTACAATAAGTTCACATGACCAATCTTTACATAATAGCCTCGAAGGGCCTAACTTAATCACCAGAGTAGCGGAATCACTTCAACAGCACAGAGCCCAAGTCATCTGCCATAACCCTACATGCAACTGACTAGGAGAACGTTCCTAGCTCGCATAGATGTCATCCAATCCTTCTTCATTTGTTGAATTCCTCCAAGTCTGGCCAAGTAAATAGCCAGGGACAAAGCCGTGAGTACATTGGAATTGTATTCGCAAACCATCAAGAAGGTACTTTGCAAGATTCGCAAGATAACAAGTGCTAAACTAAGATGACAAGAGGGAAGGACTAGTTTCCCTTGTGGATATAGCATTTAGAAGAGAAGCAGTTTCTCTTGTGGATATTGCATCTCCATATCTTTGTTGAAGAAGATACTTCAAAAGAGTTTCTACGACATCTCTATATCTCTGTTGAAGAAGATACTTCAAAAGATTTTTCTACGGCATCTCTATATCTTTGTTGAAGAAGATACTTCAAAAGAGTTTCTACGACATCTCTATATCTTTGTTGAAGAAGATACTTCAAAAGAGTTTCTACGACATAAAACACTAGGATGGGGAGACCCTGTAGTTTTTCCTTTCCCGGCCATCTCCATATGGCCAACCAAACCATTCCCGTACCCTTTCGGTACTCCGAAAACAAGTTCCTTTTTTTCCTTTGGTAAACAATTTCTAAAACAAAACCCATCAGGCTAAGCAACGGCCATTCCAACCATCCATGACCGCGGACACGGCTATTCGAATAGATTTTACTCTACAGAGTTTGCACACTTTCCCCACAAGATCTGCGAGTTTATCATGTGAGCAACTTCCCCGCATATCAACTATGACATGACAAAAACTCGGACATAACCTTTCGCCTATTCGCCTTAACATGGGAACCTACCCTATGGAGTATGTACCTCCCCGACAAACCATGGCAGCTCACCTCACTTTGCGCGTGACTCCATTGCCACGGCGGGAGACCCATAGTGTCTTCCGGACGGGTAGCCCCGAGGGCATCCCGTTATACGATTGTCTCCACCAACGACAATCCGGATTCCGGGGTGTCATCACCCTTATATAGTTGTGAGATATCCCATATTAAGATGAACAAACTACGAGCTAAGCCCCGTGCCCATGTTGGGGTAATGTGGTTACGCGAGTTAATTGGCATGGGTGAATACTTAGGCGCCAAAGTTTTTGAAAACAATATTTTTCCTTCCGACCATCTTTATCAAGATCCTTTCCTTTCATAAGCATACACTTGGATAAAACCAACTTACCCAAGGTTTTAAAAATTCTTTCAACAAGGTATTTTCCAAGGGGTTCCCAACCTATAGTTTTATGGAGGTGAACTACTTCAAGGAGCATTATGCTAACCATCATACTTTTAAGGGGGAGATATTTGAGGTGTCAAGGGGGATCAAACATACTTAGGGTAAGTATGCATAGTGTCAACATAAGTAGAATCAACCCAAGATAGAACAAGAGGCAAAGGATGCAATGGTAATCAAAAACAACAAGTAGCATAACAGCAAGAGATCAAAAGATGGCTTGCCTTGGTTGGCTTATTTGTCCCTGGTCTTCTTCAATTTCTTCAAATCCTTCCTCTACTTCAAACCCTACAATGTCCGAATCTATCATCGCGAAATGAAAAGGGAACTCATTCAACACATTGTACAAACAAATCAACAATCAACAATCAACAATCAATAGCTAACCACTCTACTAAGGGCTAATATACTAAGGACTTATAGTCACTACAAAACAACTTTAAAAGAAAACCAATTTATTTCACTTAATAAAGGCATGAGAGCCTCACAAATTACCAATTGCCTCTCTGGTTATCACCATGGCATAAATTAAATATCCCTTGGTAGATAACACCACAAAAAAAGACAAGTGCATTGGTTTGGCATCAAAAACATTTATATTTTATTTTTAAACATTTTTGGAAAAACAGAAATCATTTTCCTACTTTATTTGGCTAATAGAACACTATACAAAAATAGGAGGTAAACAATATACCACACCATTTGAATACTCAAGCAAAACAATGAAACCAAGTTTAAGTTGCAAGGGTCTTGTTTTCGTAAAACCAAACATTTCAATTGGTCAAGTAAAATTTTGTGTAAACAAAAATGATTGGGCTAAACAAAAACTTAGGGTTCTTATTCTATGTGCAACACAAATTCAATAACTAATACAAGGTTTAGCTAAACAGTGAGGGGCAACAATTTTAGTTGAAAGCCAATGTTAAAACAAGACTAACAGAACTGGTTTCAACCAAAAAGGTTACTCCTATAATTTTAAAACCAGATTTGAATTTAAACTACATATAGAGCAAGATACACATAGCATAAATTGTAGAAAAATCCTAAAAAAGCTGGACCAGTTTCATTTGAAAGATATTGAAATTTGTGAACTAATGCACTTGGTTTCACTGGATTTGGGTTTGTAGATCTCGAGATAATTGCATTTGAAGTTCTCTGGTTTTTAAACAAATTACAAGAATTTATAAGTTCAAACGGGATTAAATAGGGCGGGAATTTTCTGGGCCGTGCGGAAACGGAATTGGGCCGGCCCAGGGGACTTGCCAGGTGGAGGGGGAAGAGAAAAGAGAAAGGGGCTGGGGCTGGGCCCCGCATGCATGGCCAACATGGCTTTTAGGCCATGCAGCCTGGGGATTAGACGACTAGGAGGTCATCGTCCTTCTCATGCCATGCATGCATGCTGGCGGAAACGTTATCGGGAAACAGAGGAGATCGGAGGCTTACTGGGAGGAGGCGGTGGTCGACAGCGGAGCTCGGAGGTGCAGCGGCGGGTCTAGGTGGTCCTGGGGCGCCTCCGGCAGCATCTCCTCCTGCAGCAGCAGCCCCTCCCGACGCATGTCCAAGCGGCTCCTCCGTAGGTGTTCCCAGTCAACAGCGACGACGGCGGCTCCGGCGGACCTGGGCGGCGCAGAGGCGTGCGTTAGGACGACCAGGAGGTGGTGAACGGACAGTAATGGAGGGGGAAGGGAAAGGAACGTCGGGGCGAGCTTGAGCTTGCCCGTCTACCGCACGGTGACCACGGGCGGGGACTTTTCTCCGGCAGCCAGGGGCCAGGGAGGCGCTGCTGCGCTCATGGGCATGGGGCAAGGGAGTGGAGAGGGGAGTGGAGTGGTGTGGGAGGGAAGGGAGCGAGCGGGGACGACTTTTATAGCCGAGGCGAGCTCAGCAGCGGACGGGCGCGCGGTGGACGTGGTGCACAGCTTGAGAGGGACGTGTGCACGGAAGCGATTGGTCAGATGGGCGGCGTTGGAAGGTGCAGCGTGGATAGGTAAGTGTGACGAGGCCCATAACTAGCTCGTTCGTGCCTTGCATCGTCCAGAAACAGTGGGCCTTGGGTGCAAGTCACAGGTGTTCGATGGACTGTGCTCGGTCGTGGGTGAAGAAGGGTAGTGTATCGTCGTTGCGTCGTTGTCCTGGCACTATGCCGTTGTAGGCTGCAACTTGGTGTGGCGAATGGAGCACAGCTGGTCTGGGAACGCGAGAGCACGCCCAGACGAGGTGACCACCGAGGGAGTGAGCTCGTCCGAGCCAGTAGGAGGGGAGGCTTTGCCTCGGGAGCATGTGCGTGGGATAGAGGGGTGGCAGGACGTCTTCATGGCGCGGCCTCGGGAGTCAGCGTGGCCTGTACTTCTCTGTCCCAAATTTGAGATGGCCACGGTGTCAAGCATGGTTAGTCCGTTGTGGGAGTGTGGCTAGTCTTGGGAGCGTGCAGAGGTGGTGCTGGAGCATGGCTAAGTAGACCAGCATGGTGGTTGGACTTGGGGGAGTAGGGGTGCAGGTCTAGGAGCTTTTGTCCAAAGGCTATGCCATTCATGGCATTGGGAAGGAGAGGTGGGAGGGGAGAAGAAAAGGTTGTGGAGGAGTGGTGTAGGGCTGGTTAGGGGAGCAAGGTAGGGGTGCAGGTCGTGGCTTCCCAAGGTGGAGCAAGATAGGAGAGAGAGAGAGAAGGAATTGATGGCAATCTTTTCCATACAAAACATGGCCGGCTTGCACACTTGCCAACCACAAGTGAGCAAGGAGAGTGGTGCCCAACATCCATGTATATATACCAAGGCCTTATGTTGAGGGGTCAAGGTCAAATGGGTGGCTTGGAGGAGGATTAGAATAGGAGTAGATACATAGAGATGAAAATGGAGTGTGAGGGTGATATGCACTATGAGGATAATTGCTACCACTTTGTTTGTGACAAACATATGATGGAAAAAGATAGATCCAAAGGTGTAGTTGATGAATAGAAGTTTTTATTTGAATTCAAATTTAAAAGGATTGGTGTTGACCACTATATGGGAGTTGATCAAATGTTGGATGGGGTTTACTTGAACTTGCATTTGAAATTTATAAAGGAGACAAGATAATATTTTGAATAAAAAGGATCTACTTACATAACAAAGTACACTATATTTTTCCCAATTTTTGTTCGGTATCAAAAAGTGGAGGAAAAGGCCTAGATACCATAAATATGCATTTAAAAGAAAGAATAAAATAAATACTTTTATAGAAAGTATTTTTGGGTTGAAAGAAATGAGGTGATACAAAATACCATCCACAATCCCTATTATTGTTTGAAGAAACAATTTGAAGAGTTTTAATAAAACTAGAAGTGGTTTTGTGGTTAAAACTAAGGAAGGAAATAAATAGGGTTGTGGGAATTTTGTAAGAGAAAGGAAAATTTAATTTTGGGAAAAGTGATCCCAAGGGTGGATGACTACTATATAATGTAGCTACCATTTTCACTCTTGGTTTTATGAAGATTAAGCTTGGATAAAAATAAAAACAAGAGGTAAAAGAGGAAGAAGTGATCTAGTGCTGAAACATTGGATAGGGTATAAGATCAAGTTGAATATATGTGTTGCAAGGATAGAATGAGACATGCAAGATGTGGAAGTTGTAGAGGGTGTTGCATAGGTGAGATATGTGCCTTGAGTTCATCTATAACAGTTGTGGGTGCTTAGAGATCAACTGCCAAAGTTTGAAACTTTTAAGCCTGCCATAACAATTTGATGACTTGGCCTCAAAACCAACAAGGAAAAGTGGGTATATGAGTGGTATGGTCCAAGGCATTGGTATGGTTGGGAAGTTCACATGACAAGGTAGGTCTAAGGCCAAGTGAAGTACATTGGATGGAAAAGGATAACTTAATCTAAAGGCTCCAAAACTGATCCTGATAACAGTTTTAGGACTTGGTCAATTTTGTGATGTTTTAGGGTTTTTGACTAGGGTATAAGAGAAGGATGTAGTAAGGGGTAGATGATCCCAAGTCTTGAAGCAAGGATGGGTTGAGCTAGATTATACCACAAAGATGAATTTTAAGTAGGCACACCCATGTTGCCATAAGTGGAAAGGTTTGATGTAGTAAAAAGGAAAATAACTTTTCCTAAACCACACATGTGTTTTATTAGGTGAGTTGCTTGTTTTACCACTAGAGGTGTTGTTCTTTGGGTAGCTCAAGTCAAAGCTCAACAAGCAGATCAAGACAATTCATCTACCAACAGATCAAGGCAATCCACTCTAACAGACAGATCAAGGCAATGCATTTGTCTTAAAAAAAGTTTTTGTTCCCCCTGATTTTTGCACTAAGGACAATTAAACAAGGTTGCAAAAGTTGGGGTGTTACAGCTCTTCCACCCTTAAAATAATCTCGTCCCGAGATTACTAAGCATAGGACTAGGGAGGTTTTATAGGTCGACTTAAGTTAGACTCCAATGTCTGTAGCTGTGCAGTTGTTGATAAGGTCATAGCTTCAGCTTCCGAGAGACACGATAGATTTTCTGCCGAGGGCCAGCTTCGTGAAGAGGTTGACTACCCTATACGGTGTTAGATCTGTAGCTTCTTAAAGATAATATAGGGGTCCATGATTCTGGGAGAGTTAGTGCACCCCAACGGTGCTTTAGAAAGGTCGAAAGTTTTTATAGTTAGCTTAAATTTTTAGTGGAAGACGAAGTCTTCCACCCTTAAAATTGTTCATCGGGGGTTTTGAAAACTCTAAGCTTCGGCCACGGGGTCTTGTCGGGCGCTTTTGAAGAAGTCATCGATCTCTCGTCTTGAGTTGGAAAATCTTCAGGGGGCGCCGTGCAGACCACAACTTCAAGAGGCACTCACGGTGTTAACTAAACCATATGGGACGCGCGGTGAGTTAGTAAGTCGATGGAACACCTGGTTGGTATCCATATGAAGCAGCAACAAGGGTCGTCGGAAACAATCTTCAGCTTGAGGGTCGGTGCTGACCAGTTAAGAAGTGAGCGGGTAAACTACACCTAATCTGGAGTCTTGAATTGTCTTCCAAGGCTTCACTTGAATGAGGACCAATTGGACCATGTAGGGTAACTTGGCTTCGATGTTGTAGCTCACTCAGCTTGTAAGATGGTGCGTCAGAGGGTGGTTTTAAGATGATATCCTCCAGGTTGGTGCGATTTTGCTCTAGGGTTAGACCAAATTAGTATGGCTTCTCGCAGAGGTGCAGTCAATCTTGAAGGTATGGGCTTATGCCTTCTTGGCGTAGTACAGATGCTTCGGCTGATCTTGAAAGTAGTAAGCGTAGATAGGGGTATGGGTTAGTTTTTCTGACGATTGAAAATCAATTGTTAACAGGGTTAACTTATCCAATAACTAGCAGTTAGCATTTTATCAGCGAGGTAGATGAGGGTGAAAACATTTTAGGGAGGCTTCCAACATTGGGTTATCACACTAAGAGTGTTTTTCAAACCGAAGGACTAGGAAAAACATACACACAACAAACAGATAAAGGACACTCACGTCAGCACACTAGGGAACTACAAGCAATCATCACACCAGACATGACACTCTAAGCATCTAAGGATGCCTAATACGTGGGGGTAGCTCAATCCAAGCGATTGAGTTTGTCCTATCCATCCTATAGGTTTGGGGTTGGTCACAGATGTTGACGTCTTCATTCTGTTCTTGTTGACTTCAACATGGATTTTCGGAGCAGTTGCAGCAGGCCTGGTGTTGAATCGTCGATGTTGAGGCGGAGGCAAAAACTGCGTAGAACTCCTAGTCTCAACATCCTGGGAACGTGAGGTCTTCAGAGGGGTAGCTGTTGAGGAACTCCCAAGGTCGACAACTTCTTGTGGCTGGCCTAAAAATTACTAGTCAGGAAGTGAGGACTTGATCCCTGACGACTGCAAAAAGTGCAAGTCCACGGAGAAACAAGGTCAGCTCCTTGACAGACTTTGGCGACAACCAAAGACATGATCCTTTTATCCCTTTATGCGCACGGCTAAGTCGGCATCCAGTCTTCAATAGCTGCTGTTGGAGATACATGAGTCTTCCTGAGGGATAGATCCATCTTTGAGTTCGAGTCTCCGGTTTGAGTTGGGGACATCATCCAATATCTAGTTTTTGGAAGAGGATGAGATAGTAGAGTAAGAAATTTTCAACGTGTTCGGTAATCAGAGAGCGAGATAAGAATTAGAAGTTTTGAAGGGATGAGACAAATTGGAAGCTATTCTTCTGTCTACTAAAGGAAGAATTTGTTTTGTAAATAGTTTTGCCCAAGTAATTGTTTCCTAACTAACGTCCATGCTAACTAAGGTCTCCTACAGTCAGGACGGCTCTGATACCAGCTATGTGGGGACCCCGGACTAGCTGTCCAAAATACCCGTTATGTATACACTTCACGATCCCATGATCAGTGTGCCGTGAACACATAGCCGAACTGATATCAAAGTTACATCATCCATTACAAAACGGAATAATACAATTACAATAAGGTCACATGACCAATCTTTACATAATAGCCTCGAAGGGCCTAACTTAATCACCAGAGTAGCGGAATCACTTCAACAGCGCAGAACCCATGTCATCTGCCATAACCCTACAGGCAACTGACTGGGAGAACGTTCCTAGCTCGCATAGACGTCGTCCAACCTTCTTCATTTGTCGAATTCCTCCAAGTCTGGCCAAGTAAATAGCCAGGGACAAAGCCGTGAGTACATTGGAATTGTACTCGCAAACCATCAAGAAGGTACTTTGCAAGATTCACAAGATAACAAGTGCTAAACTAAGATGACAAGAGGGAAGGACTAGTTTCTCTTGTGGATATAGCATTTAGAAGAGAAGCAGTTTCTCTTGTGGATATAGCATCTCCATATCTTTGTTGAAGAAGATACTTCAAAAGAGTTTCTACGACATATCTATATCTCTGTTGAAGAAGATACTTCAAAAGACTTTTCTACGACATCTCTATATCTTTGTTGAAGAAGATACTTCAAAAGAGTTTCTACGACATCTCTATATCTCTGTTGAAGAAGATACTTCAAAAGAGTTTCTACGAAATAAAACACTAGGATGGGGAGACCCTGTAGTTTTTCCTTTCCCGGCCATCTCCATATGGCCAACCAAACCATTCCCGTACCCTTCCGGTACTCCGAAAACAAGTTCTTTTTTCCTTTGGTAAACAATTTCTAAAACAAAACCCATCAGGCTAAGCAACGGCCATTCCAACCGTCCATGACCGCGGACACGGCTATTCGAATAGATTTTACTCTGCAGAGTTTGCACACTTTCCCCACAAGATCCGCGAGTTTATCATGTGGGCAACTTCCCCGCATATCAACTATGCCATGACAAAAACTCGGACATAACCTTTCGCCTATTCTCCTTAACATGGGAACCTACCCTATGGAGTATGTACCTCCCCGGCAAACCATGGCAGCTCACCTCACTTTGAGCGTGACTCCATTTCCATGGCGGGAGACCCATAGTGTCTTCCGGACGGGTAGCCACGAGGGCATCCCGTTATGCGATTGTCTCCACCAACGACAATCCGGATTCCGGGGTGTCATCACCCTTATATAGTTGTGAGATATCCCATATTAAGATGAACAAACTACGAGCTAAGCCATGTGCCCATGTTGGGGTAATGTGGTTGCGCGAGTTAATTGGCATGGGTGAATACTTAGGCGCCAAAGTTTTGAAAACAATATTTTTCCTTCCGACCATCTTTATCAAGATCCTTTCCTTTCATAAGCATACACTTGGATAAAACCAACTTACCCAAGGTTTTAAAAATTCTTTCAACAAGGTATTTTCCAAGGGGTTCCCAACCTATAGTTTTTATGGAGGTGAACTACTTCAAGGAGCATGATGCTAACCATCATACTTCTAAGGGGGAGATATTTGAGGTGTCAAGGGGGATCAAACATACTTAGGGTAAGTGTACATAGTGTCAACATAAGTAGAATCAACCCAAGATAGAACAAGAGGCAAAGGATGCAATGGTAATCAAAAACAACAAGTAGGATAACAGCAAGAGATCAAAAGATGGCTTGCCTTGGTTGGCTTATTTGTCCCTGGTCTTCCTCAATTTCTTCAAATCCTTCCTCTCCTTCAAACCCGACAATGTTCGAATCTATCGTCGCGAAATAAAAAGGGAACTCACTCAACACATTGTACAAACAAATCAACATTCAACAATCAACAATCAATAGCTAACCACTCTACTAAGGGGTATTATACTAAGGACTTATAGTCACTACAAAACAACTTTAAAAGAAAACCAATTTATTTCACTTAATAAAGGCATGAGAGCCTCACAAATTACCAATTGCCTCTCTGGTTATCACCATGGCATAAATTAAATATCCCTTGGTAGATAACACCACAAAGAAGACAAGTGCATTGGTTTGGCATCAAAAACATTTATATTTTATTTTTAAACATTTTTGGAAAAACAGAAATCATTTTCCTACTTTATTTGGCTAATAGAACACTATACAAAAATAGGAGGTAAACAATATACCACACCATTTGAATACTCAAGCAAAACAATAAAACCAAGTTTAAGTTGCAAGGGGCTTGTTTTCGTAAAACCAAACATTTCAATTGGTCAAGTAAAATTTTGTGGAAACAAAACTGATTGGGCTAAACAAAAACTTAGGGTTCTTATTCTATGTGCAACACAAATTCAATAACTAATACAAGGTTTAGCTAAACAGTGAGTGGCAACAATTTTAGTTGAAAGCCAATGTTAAAACAAGACTAACAGAATTGGTTTCAACCAAAAATTTTACTCCTATAATTTTAAAACCAGATTTGAATTTAAACTACTCATAGAGCAAGATACACATAGCATAAATTGTAGAAAAATCCTAAAAAAGCGGGACCAGTGGCATTTGAAAATATTGAAATTTGTGAACTAATGCACTTGGTTTCACTGAATTTGGGTTTGTAGATCTCGAGATAACTGCATTTGAAGTTCTCTGGTTTTTAAACAAATTACAGGAATTTATAAGTTCAACGGGATTAAATTGGGCGGGAATTTTCTGGGCCGTGCGGAAACGGAATTGGGCCGGCCCAGGGGACTTGCCAGGTGGAGGGGGGAAAGAGAAAAGAGAAAGGGGCCGGGGCTGGGCCCCGCATGCATGGACAACATGGCCTTTTGGCCATGCAGCCTGGGGATTAGACGACCAGGAGGTCATCGTCCTTCTCATGCCGTGCATGCGTGCTGGCGGAAACGTTATCGGGAAACAGGGGAGATCGGAGGCTTACTGGGAGGCGGCGGTGGTCGACGGCGGAGCTCGGAGGTGCAGCGGCGGGTCGAGGTGGTCCTGGGGCGCCTCCGGTAGCATCTCCTCCTGCAGCAGCAGCCCCTCCCGACGCACGTCCAGGCGGCTCCTCCGCAGGTGTTCCCAGTCAACAGCGACGGCGGCGGCTCCGGCGGACCTGGGCGGTGCAGAGGCATGCGTTAGGACGACCAGGAGGTGGTGAACGGATAGTAATGGAGGGGGAAGGGAAAGGAACGTCGGGGCGAGCTCGAGCTTGCCCGTCTACCGCACGGTGACCACGAGCGGGGGCTTTTCTCTGGCAGCCAGGGGCCAGGGAGGCGCTGCTGCGCTCATGGGCGTAGGGCAAGGGAGTGGAGAGGGGAGTGGAGTGGTGTGGGAGGGAAGGGAGCGAGCGGGGACGACTTTTATAGCCGAGGCGAGCTTAGCAGCGGACGGGCGCGCGGTGGACGTGGTGCACAGCTTGAGAGGGACACGTGCACGGAAGTGATTGGTCGGATGGGCGGCGTTAGAAGGTGCAGCGTGGATAGGTAAGTGTGAGGAGACCCATAACTAGCTCGTCCGTGCCTTGCATCGTCCAGAAACAGTGGGCCTTGGGTGCAAGTCACAGGTGTACGATGGACTGTGCTCGGTCGTGGGTGAAGAAGGGTAGTGTATCGTCGTTGCGTCGTTGTCCTGGCACTATGCCGTTGTAGGCTGCAACTTGGTGTGGTGAATGGAGCACTGCTGGTCTAGGAACGCGAGAGCACGCCCAGACGGGGTGACCACCGAGGGGGCGAGCTCGTCCGAGCCAGTAGGAGGGAGGCTTTGCCTCGGGAGCATGTGCGTGGGATAGAGGGGTGGCAGGACGTCTTCATGGCGCGGCCTCGGGAGTCAGCGTGGCCTGTACTTCTCTGTCCCAAATTTGAGATGGCCACGGTGTCGAGCATGGTTAGTCCATTGTGGGAGTGTGGCTAGTCTTGGGAGCGTGCAGAGGTGGTGCTGGAGCATGGCTAAGTAGACCAGCATGGTGGTTGGGCTTGGGGGAGTAGGGGTACAGGTCTAGGAGCTTTTGTCCAAAGGCTATGCCATTCATGGCATTGGTAAGGAGAGGTGGGAGGGGAGAAAAAAGGTGGTGGAGGAGTGGTGTAGGGCTGGTTAGGGGAGCAAGGTAGGGGTGCAGGTCATGGCTTCCCAAGGTGGAGCAAGATAGGAGAGAGAGAGAAGGAATTGATGGCAATCTTTTCCATACAAAACATGGCCGGCTTGCACACTTGCCAACCACAAGTGAGCAAGGAGAGTGGTGCCCAACATCCATGTATATATACCAAGGCCTTATGTTGAGGGGTCAAGGTCAAATGGGTGGCTTGGAGGAGGATCAGAATAGGAGTAGATACATAGAGATGAAAATGGAGTGTGAGGGTGATATGCACTATGAGGATAATTGCTACCACTTTGTTTGTGACAAACATATGATGGAAAAAGATAGATCCAAAGGTGTAGTTGATGAATAGAAGTTTTTATTTGAATTCAAATTTAAAAGGATTGGTGTTGGCCACTATATGGGAGTTGATCAAATGTTGGATGGGGTTTACTTGAACTTGCATTTGAAATTTATAAAGGAGACAAGATAATATTTTGAAATAAAAAGGATCTACTTACATAAAAAAGTACACTATATTTTTCCCAATTTTTGTTTGGTATCAAAAAGTAGAGGAAAAGGCCAAGATACCATAAATATGCATTTAAAAGAAAGAATAAAATAAATACTTTTATAGAAAGTATTTTTGGGTTGAAAAAAATGAGGTGATACAAAATACCATCCACAATCCCTATTATTGTTTGAAGAAACAATTTGAAGAGTTTTAATAAAACTAGAAGTGGTTTTGTGGTTAAAACTAAGGAAGGAAATAAATAGGGTTGTGGGAATTTTGTAAGAGAAAGGAAAATTTAATTTTGGGAAAAGTGATCCCAAGGGTGGATGACTACTACATAATGTATCTACCATTTTCACTCTTGGTTTTATGAAGATTAAGCTTGGATAAAAATAAAAACAAGAGGTAAAAGAGGAAGAAGTGATCTAGTGCTGAAACATTGGATAGGGTATAAGATCAAGTTGAATATATGTGTTGCAAGGATAGAATGAGACATGCAAGACGTGGAAGTTGTAGAGGGTGTTGCATAGGTGAGATATATGCCTTGAGTTCACCTATAACAGTTGTGGGTGCTTAGAGATCAACTGCCAAAGTTTGAAACTTTTAAGCCTGCCATAACAATTTGATGACTTGGCCTCAAAACCAACAAGAAAAAGTGGGTATATGAGTGGTCTGGTCCAAGGCATTGGTATGGTTGGGAAGTTCACATGACAAGGTAGGTCTAAGGCCAAGTGAAGTACATTGGATGGAAAAGGATAACTTAATCTAAAGGCTCCAAAACTGATCCTGATAACAGTTTTAGGACTTGGTCAATTTTGTGATGTTTTAGGGTTTTTGACTAGGGTATAAGAGAAGGATGTAGTAAGGGGTAGATGATCCCAAGTCTTGAAGCAAGGATGGGTTGAGCTAGATTATACCACAAAGATGAATTTTAAGTAGGCACACCCATGTTGCCATAAGTGGAAAGGTTTGATGTAGTAAAAAGGAAAACAACTTTTCCTAAACCACACATGTGTTTTATTAGGTGAGTTACTTATTTTACCACTAGAGGTGTTGTTCTTTGGGTAGCTCAAGTCAAAGCTCAACAAGCAGATCAAGAAAATTCATCTACCAACAGATCAAGGCAATCCACTCTAACAGACAGATCAAGGCAATGCATTTGTCTTTAAAAAAAAGTTTTTGTTCCCGCTGATTTTTGCACTAAGGACAATTAAACAAGGTTGCAAAAGTTGGGGTGTTACAAATGAGAAATGCACATATGCGTGAGGCTTCTTGCAGTTTAGGTAAATCTTTAGTTCCAAAATTTTCTATTGTTAATATCCCGGATGATGAAATATGTCATAAAGCGGATCGTTTAGGTGTATCCTTAGGTATATCTGAGGAGGATGTGGCAAAATCTATTAAAGGGATTAAATTGTTAGAGGAGGGACGTATTCTAACAATTTTGCAAAAAAATATGAGTGAGAATATGAATGAAGATGAGGGTTTGTCCACTCTTGTGATGTCAAAAGTTTCTACCTTATGTGAGGATTTGGTAGAGGAGGATGATATCCCATTGGGGGTGGATGAGTATGTGGAGCTTCTAAAGCCGGTTGTGAGGGGAAAGAAAACTAGGCAGAGGAAAGTCTATGATACAAACAATATTCGCAAGAGTTCTAGGAAACGAATTAAAAAATAATTCTCTTAATGCAGAATATAAAAGGAATAAATTGGAATCCGGGGGGTTTTGGCGATACTGTTAAGCACTTGTTTGTCAAAGAGGCAATTAGGGAGAATAAGTTAGATTTTATAGCCTTGTTGGAGACTGGGAGATCTAACTTCTCTATACCCTTTTTGAACCAACTTGCTGCGGGTTATAATTTCTCTTGGTTCTGTTTACCACCACATGGTCGTTCTGGGGGTATTCTAGTGGGAATAAACTCAGATACACTCCAGGTGTTAAAGGTGAGCACATGAGATTTTTGTGTAAAGCTTCATATTAAATGCAAGAGAGATGGTTTCGAATGGATTCTGGTGCCGGTCTATGGGGCTGCCCAAGACTCGCATAAAGCAGAATTTTTGGCAGAATTAGTAAGAACTTATGAATCTGAAACATTACCTATGTTGGTAAGGGGTGATTTCAATATTATACGGAAGAGGGAAGAAAAAAATAATGATAATTTCAAGGCGCGTTGGCCTTTTGTCTTTAATACAATTATTGAGCACTTGAATCTGCGTGAAATTGCACTAACTGGGAGACAATTTACATGGGCAAGTCATCGAGAGGAACCTACATATGAGAAGCTAGATAGAGTCCTAGCATCCATCTCTTGGGAGCAGAAATTTCCATTAGTAACTGTACGAGCATTGACTAGAGCTAATTCAGATCATACTCCGATACTTATTGATTCAGGAGTGAAAGCACATCTGGGTAATAAGTCAAAATTATCTTTTGAGCTACATTGGTTGCGACAAGAGGGTTTTTTTTTATATGATAGTAAAGGAGTCGAAATCAGTTTTGGTGGGAGCGAACCCCATGGAGGTTTGGCTAAATAAGTTACGGCATATAAGGAGATTTCTCAAAGGATGGGCAAAAAACCAAAGTGGAAAGTATAAAAAAGAAAAAGAGAGATTGTTATATATCATTGATCAATTGGATTTGAAAGCGGAAACAAATCCCTTGAGTTTGAATGAATAGGAGGAACTAAAAAAGGAAAATGATAGCTTAAATAAACTAAGAAGGGATGAGGAATCTAAATGGGCTCAAAGAGCGAAAGTTAAACATATTCAGGAGGGTGAGAATAATACGAGATACTTTCATTTATTAGCAAATGGTAAACATCAAAAAAAGAAAATCTTCCAATTAGAGCAGCAAGAAGGTACTATTGTTGGGGAAGATAATTTGAAGGTCTATATCACTGAATTTTATAAGAAATTGTTTGGGGCACCGGCACCAAGTAATATTTCTTTAATAGAGGAGGCGGTACATGATATCCCACAAATTTCATCGGCTGAAAATGAGATTTTGACAGCGACTTTTACAGAAGAGGAGGTCTTCGAGGCAATCTCATAGATGGAACTTAATAAAGCTCCTGGACCGGATGGCTTTCCGGGGGAGTTTTATCAAAAAAATTGGGAAGTAATAAAAGATGACTTGATGGCGTTGTTCTTTCAGTTTAGTAAAGGGGACCTGCCCCTCTACAAACTGAATTTCGGCGTCATCACATTACTACCCAAGAAAGAGGATGCGATTTAGATACAGCAGTATAGACCTATTTGTTTGTTAAATGTACGTTTTAAAATCTTCACTAAGGTTGGTACAAATCGCATATCAGGGATTGCCCCAAGGGTTATAAAACCAACTCAATCAGCATTTATGCCGGGTAGAAATATTTTAGAAGGGGTGGTCATTCTTCATGAAACAATTCATGAGCTCCATACTAAGAAAATGGACGGGGTGTTGTTTAAAATTGATTTCGAAAAGGCTTATGATAAAGTGAAGTGACCTTTTTTGCAACAGACATTGAGAATGAAGGGCTTTGCTCTAGAATGGGGTAGATTAGTTCAACAGTTTGTTCAAGGGGGGAGTGTGGGTGTAAAGGTTAATGATGACATTGGTCATTATTTCCAGACAAAAAAAGGTTTGCGCCAAGGGGACCCCTTGTCTCCAATGCTTTTTAATATTGTAGTTGACATGCTTGCCATCTTAATTGAACGTGCAAACCAGGATGGCCAAGTCAGAGGGCTTATGCCCCATCTTGTTGAGGGTGGCCTCTCTATACTACAGTATGCCGATGATACGATTCTTTTTTTGGAACATGACCTCTAGAAAGCGGTTAATATGAAACTAATTCTATGTCTATTTGAAGAGCTATAAGGACTTAAGATTAATTTCCATAAAAGTGAGATTTTTTGTTTTGGAAAGGCCAAGGATGAAGAGGGCCAGTACAAGCAGATCTTTGGATGTGATGCTGGATCACTCCCCTTTAGATACTTGGGTATTCCTATCCATTACAGAAAGCTCAGGAATTCTGATTGGTATCCGGTGGAGACCCGATTTGAGAGTAAATTGGGGAACTGGAAAGGGAAATTACTATCCTATGGTGATAGGTTGTCCTTATCAATTCAGTGTTGACTAGTTTACCTATGTTTATGTTGTCCTTGTTGGAGATATGCCCAAGAGGCAATAATAAAGTAGTTATTAATATATCTTTGTGTTTATGATAAATATTTGCATCTCATGCTATAATTGTATTAACCGGAAACATTAATACATGTGTGTTTTGTAAACATAAAAGAGTCCCTAGTAAGCCTCTTGTTAAACTAGCTTGTTGATTAATAGATGATCATAGTTTCATGATCATGAACATTGGATGTTATTAATAACAAGGTCATATCATTAGGTGAATGATGTGATGGACATACACACATAGTAAGCGCAGCATATGATCAAGTCATTTAGTTCTTTGTGCTTCAAGCTTTAATATGCATAGTAACTTAATCCTTCGACCATGAGATCATGTTAATCACCTACATCGGATGGATGCTTTGATGACACCAAACACTACTGCGTAAATGGGTTGTTATAAAGGTGGCATTAAGTGTTCGGAAAGTATAGGGTTGAGGCACGTGAATCAATACTGGGATTTGTCCATCCTAATGACGGATAGATATACTCTGGGCCCTCTCGGTGGAATGACATCCAATTAGCTTGCAAGCATGTAACTGGTTCACAAGGGATATCATATCACGGTACGAGTAAAGAGTACTTATCTTTAACGAGGTTGAACTAGGTATGGAGATACCGACGATCAAACTTCGGATAAGTAAAATATCGCGAGACAAAGGGAATTGTTATTTTATGTGAATGGTTCTTTCGATCACGAAGTCATCGTTGAATATGTGAGAGCTATTATGGATCTCCAGGTCCTGCTATTAGTTATTGATCGGAGAGGAGTCTCGATCATGTCCGCATAGTTCTCGAACCGTTGGGTGACATACTTAAGGTTTGATGTCATTTTAAGTAGATATGGAATATGGAATGGAGTTCGAATGTTGTTCGGAGTCTCGGATGGGATCCAGGACATCACGAGGAGTTCCGGAATGGTCCGGAGAATAAGATTCATATATAGGAAGTCACTTTCCAAGTTTGGAAATGATCCGCTGCATTTATGGAAGGCGCTAGAATGTTCTAGAACCTTCGGAATAAATCACTATGGAAGGTGGAGTCCCGGATGGACTCCACCAACCCTAACCAGCCAACCAAGAGGGAAGGTGGAGTCCATGGTGGACTCCACCACCTTGGCCGGCCAAGGGAGAAGGAAAGGGAGCAATCCCACTTCCCCTAGGTTTCACCAATATGGCAGTTTTGGAGTTGGACTTCAATTTGGTTTTGGGGCAAACCCTAGGGGTTCCACCTATATAAAGAGAGGGAGAGGGAGAGGGCCGGCCACCACTTGAGCCGCACCACCCAGGGCACCCAAGGCCGGCGCCCCAAGTGCCCCCTCTCCCAAACCCTAGCCACTCCCCTCCTCCCTATTCTCCCACGGTGCTTACGGCGAAGCGCTGCCAGAGATCTCCACCACCACCGTCACCACGCCGTCGTGTTGGCGGGATTCCGAGGAGGATCTACTACATCCGCTGCCCGCTGGAACGGGAGAAGGACGTCGTCATCAACACCGAATGTGTGACCGAGTGCGGAGGTGCTGCCCGATTGTGGCACTGTCAAGATCTTCTACGCGCTTTTGCAAGCGGCAATTGATCGACTACATCAACCACGGGATTTATCTCGTTAACGCTTAGCGATCTTCAAGGGTATGATGATCTTCACCTCGTTGCTACTATCTACTAGATTAGATCTTGGCTTGTTATTCGTTCTTGCGGTAGGAAAAATTTTGTTTTCTATGCTACGAATCCCTACAGTCCTTCCTACAGATACCCGTTGGGGTAAGGAAATGTTTGGACTTCTATAGATCTAGGTTCTTTTGGCAGTCCAACGAAAATAAAAGAAAATATCGGCTCACAAAGTGGAACATCGTTTGTCGACCCAAAGATCAAGGGGGCTTAGGTATTGAGGTTCTCGAAATCAAAAAGAGATGTTTATTGGGTAAATGGCTGTTTAAACTTCCTAATGAAGACAGGGCGTGGCAAGAGCTGCTACACAATAAGTACCTAAGACAGAAGACCTTATCTGAGGTACAGGCTAAGCCTACTGATTCTCCTTTCTAGAAGGGATTGATGGGGGTCAAGGAGGTGTTTTTTTCTAGAGGTTTCTTCAAAGTGGGTAATAGAATGAGTACCCATTTCTGGGAAGATACTTGGTTAGGAAAAACTTCGTTAGCTCAGCAGTATCCGTCCTTATATAATATTGTACATCACAAGAATGCAACAGTAGCTCATGTGTTAGCCCCAACCCCGCTGAATATTACTTTCCGGCGGGTGTTGAGTGGTAACAAATGGACTTCATAGTTACAATTATGTCGAAAACTGATGACGGTAAACTTGAATGAAGAGATAGATCGTTTTGTCTGGGATCTGACATCCAATGGTTTGTTTACGGTGAAGTCTATGTATGAGGATCTTATGAATGACCATACCCCTTTTTTGAGAAAGTATCTCTGGAAGGTTAAAGTTCCCCTTAAGATAAAGATTTTCATGTGGTTTTTGAGTAACAAGGTTCTATTAACTAAAGATAATTTAGCTAAACGTCACTGGAATGGGTGTACGAAATGTGTTTTCGGCGGGGACCAGGAGACTATTCAACATCTTTTTATTGAATGTCCTTTAGCTAAGCTTCTTTGGCGTACGATTAATTTCACTTATGATCTTCCGCCTCCAACCAATATTACTAATATGTTTGGTAACTGGTTGAATGGAGTAGATAGACAATCTAAGGCTTTTATCTAGATTGGGGTTTCTGCTTTATGTTAGTCTATATGGAGGGTCAGAAATGATATCATCTTTAACAAAAAAAATTATTTTCACTTTTTGCAGGTTATCCATATGGTGGCACATTGAGTTCAGCTTTGGGTCCTCCTTTCGCTGGAGGGACAGCGGGATGCCATGATTTGTGGATGCACATGGCTCCAGATGGTCGCTCTGGATATCTTGTGCCAGGCTGGCTGACGACATACTAGGATGCTATGTTGATGTGTAGTCATAGTATGTCTTGTTTTTTTCGCTGGTTGATTTTTGTATCAATTCTTGGCGATACTTGAGTTAATCAATACTGAATTTGAACTTTTTTTAATAAATGGCCGTGTGCATCGCGGGGTATATCCCCATTTCGAAAAAAAAAGATGGCTTTGTCCCTGAAACAGTTTGTCAGTATGAATATTCGGACTTTGATTTTGATGAGCTGGCATACTCAATGGCAATTATGCATGGCTTGGACATCTTGCCCTGGCAGCAATGGACACCGCTGTATACAATGTCATGCCACCTGCCTTTCAACCACGCCGTCTTGATACAAACCACAACTATATGGAGCTCAGCATTTTGCAGGTAATCATGTACACGCATGTAGTTTTGCTGAACTTGGTTGACTAGAAGAAGTGTACAATCACATTAGCTTGTTTTTCGTTGTAGTAGATTGGAGGGCAGGTACAATCACATTAGCTATTAGCTGTTTTCTCGCTAGGATTATGGTTTATTGAGAATTTACATGGCAATGGTTGGTTGGATGGTTACTTAAGGGATTTCAAATCAAATTAAAAGGGAGTATATTATGTTTATCACATCGTATTTTGCAGGATGAATGTGAAATCCTGGGCCAATGCCTGCCGTTTTCTTACATTTACTGGCCTGCCTTTTATCTTCAGATGTGTCTATAAATTTTTTCCATCTTACAAACTTTCTTATATATGCATAATTATAAAAGTTTAGTTTGCTAGAGCAATATTTTATTTTCTATTAAAGTCAATATATTTTGCATTTTCGCAGCAACGCGCGGGCATTGTCCTAGTAAAATAAAATGGAGTCGCACGTTCGAAACATATATAGAACAATGACTTCAGTTTGCATGTAAGTATTGTTTTTCGATAATGGCATGTAAGTATTGATTAAAGCCTATGTCATTTACCAAGATAGAAACTAAAGAAGGAGCGTTGTGCATTCTTCATTTTTTGTCTAGAAATGGTGCAACATTCGCCATATTCATTGATGGAGAAGATTGTCAGCTTGTCAGTTCCATATTCTGCACTCTCAGAATTCCATTTTCTATTTTCTAAGATAAGTGTTGTTTGTACCGTGTTGAATTCAGAGGAAGCAGCTCCATAGGCCATCTAATTTGTATGTATTCTTGTACCGTGGGTGTTGTGATAATTATAATTTTTCCTTTCTTTTCTCAATTCCCTTTGCTGTAACAAATCAGTGGGATTGTGGAGGATTGCATAAAGAGCATAAAGCACTGAGCTGAGTGGTTTTTCTTTTGGTAGATGCGTTCGTTTTTAAGTGTGCCTAAGATTAGCATCAGTGGCTGCAAAATTAACGCGAGCAGCAAGGTGTCTAAAATCATGTCCTAGTCAAGGAAACATGGGGCATGTTCCGCACAAGTTAAACTGTACCAAAGGCCTTGTAAGTTGGGGTATATTCTAACTAATCTTGGCAGGTAGATGCATATTGAGAAAAGCCTGCCAATCGCGCTCGTTCCCCCGTGTGTCGCTCCCTAGGGCGACACCGGGGGCGATCCAATCGCGCCGCCGCCAAGACTCCCGCACCGCCTGCCTCTCTCGCCGCCGCTGCCGCCGGCCCTTGCCGCGGTGGCGGCGGACCCAGCCGCCGAAGGAGGTTGGGATGGAGGTCGCCGGGGATGCTGGCCATGGCTGCTAGGGCGGTTTTGGCCGGATCTTCTTCGTGCAGCGCCCAGGGCGGCGCCCCTGGTCGGGGTGGTGGCGGAGGTCTTCTCCCGGCGGCGCCATGGCTGCAGTGAAGGTGCAGGGCCGGTGGATGGTGGTTGCGGATACCCTAGATCTCGATCTGGGTGTCTCCTAGGCCGCCCCCCGTGCTCGACCTCCGCTGCGTGTTGGGCCGGTTCCGATGAGGATCGACCCTGCGCTGACGTCTCCTTCCCCCTGCTGGCCTCCCTCCGGGCTGCTGGTAGGATTTGGTGCGGTGGCCGCAGGTTTCTGGCAGGTGGCGTGGGGGCTGCTCGCGCTGCATGAATAAAGGTGGTGGTCCTAGGATCTCTCTCGCGCCAAGAAGAAGATCTACCTTATGCATGTCCGTTTGGATTTGGCTGGATGTTGAGTTTCAGAAGACTCCGCTGGCAAATGTAACAGTGCTCGTTCCTAGAATTTGCTGTTTTGGAAGGTATTCGGTCGTTTGCACCCATGCTTTTATTCCGACCATTTGGTTCTGGAGGGAGCGACGCGAAGCTCTGTTCTATGTTGCCAGCAGATGACATTCTAGTCCATGGTGTATCAGAGACGGAGAAGTTCTTGAAGGCCGGATTGGAGGACTAACAGCGGAGGATCGAGTCACGGTATTGTTGAGATATTTGCTTGGTATTCTGGGTCTAGTGAGGGCAGCAGCACGGGTGAATTTCAGAGTCTTACCTTTCAGGGTGAAAATCCAAGGTCTGCCTTAATTGGTTATGCGTGACAATGGTCTTGTTGAAGGCATTGTTTTGAGAGGGCGGACTATCTCCAGGGTGAAAACCTAATATCTTTTGATCGGGCGACGACGGCGCTTGTGCGATGTTTCCTTTGTTTCCTTCGTGGAGGCGTCGCTTGTGGAGAGACTGGATTTCAGCTGTTGTCTTGGTGGTGGTTGTATTGTTGTTACTAGGACTAGAGTACCATAGCGAGACTTTTTTCTTAGTTTTGGCGGTGTGCATCCGTACTACCATTAGGGTACTGCGTTGTTGCAGAGGCTGGGTGTAACACCCCAACTTTTCCAACCTTGTTTAGTTAACCAAAGTGCAAAAATCAAGGGGAACAAAATATTTTTTTTTCTAGTGTTGACATGTTCTGATTGCAATGCTTGTCTGCCTTGTTTGTTGAGTGATGATTGCTAGTGCTAACTGAAATACCTCAACCCACATCTTCTAGTATCAAGAAAAACACTAATGCTAACCTCTTTTGTTTTGTTTTTTGACTCAAAGTATTAATTCAAAAGGCCTTGAAAAAAAAGCTTTTATTTAAATTGGCTATGGTCACTTAGATCATAGTATCACAATAGGAGTTTCTAAAATTGTTGTTGACACAAAGTATTTGCCAAATGGCATACCCCTACTTTATGTGACTTTAAATTTTATAAAGCTTTTATATGCAGTTTTGATTTCCCAAAAGTAAAATGGAGTGATCCATATTTTATTCTAATTTGACTTTGGATCATACTACTCTTCTAATAACTCTCTCTCATCTCAAAGTTTTCAATTAAACTTTTTATCTATTTTAAATCAAATAAGGGCCATAGACACCAAAAATAATTAGAGAACTATTTGATCTGCGATCAAATATCCTTGGCATTTCCCTTGCCACTAATATGTCTCATTGATCTATCATTTAACATCTCCACTTCATCTAGTCATGATCTTGTTAGATGATCATTTGGCCAACAAATGATTAATCTCCAATTGTATCTCAACCTCTCCAAGATCATCCAACTCTATGTTAGAAAATATTCATGACCTAACCATCTTATGTCTTGCACACCTTATTTTTATCATCTTATCTAGATCCCATTCTTTGAGCCTTATCCTAGGGTAATGCCCCAAATTTTCAAATTTGGGTTTCCCTCCAAATGACCCAAGCCCTATTTAATTTCTTCTCTTTTTTTTACTACAAAAAGTGTTTCTAGTTTTATTAAACTTTTTCAAAATACTTTCTCAAATAAAATTATGAAATGCCTTTGAATTGTTTTATCAAGCATTTTCTTTTCTCTTTTATTTATATACATTTTTTACTCATTTTCCTCAATCTCTTTTCTATACCTAAAAATGCATATAATGGTACATACACCACTTCTTGCATTTCGGGGTATCCTCAAAATATGAGAAAAACCTGCTATGCATGGTTATGCAAGTTGACCTATTTTAGCCAAAGTATTATCTGGTTATTTTCGAAATTTTTCAAAAGTCTACCAACCCAAATTTCATTCAAATTTAAATGTCAATGTTTGGTCAAGAAATATAGTCTATGATCTATCATCACATGCCACCCACCTATCCTTGTCCAAATCTTGAACTACACCATCAAGTGCCTTTGCTTATCGAAAACATGTGTCAACGTGACATTGTCATGCATATTATTTTCACCACTCCCTTGGCCCTCTATTTCATGTGAGAACTTGGCAAAATTGTGAGCCGGCCATGCCATGTATTTGTATGCATGTGTGCCCTACTCCTCTCTCCCTCTCTATAGTCAGTTTGACCCTTCTCTGACCCTCCAGCACGCTCATCTCGCTGGTCGATCAGATAAAGAGCTACAGTGCAACCCCTTTGGCTGCTAGCGTTTGGAAAAGAGGGACAAGGAGGACGGTGCCAATCCTTGGCAAGCTCCATCCAAAACCTTGCTGCAGCCTCTCCCTCTCTTCTTACCACTACCTATAGGAGCAGCAGAACCCCACATTGCTCCATGAGCCACCAGCAAGCCCCCATGGCTGGGGCGAGCTCCATCTCTCCCTCACTCCGTTTCCATAGGACACTCATGGCATGCCCGTTTTCAAAACCATCATCACGGGAAGCACCACCTCGCCACGAGCCTCCCCTGTGGCCCTGTCCACCCTAGAACTATTCTATTCACACCCTCGGTCGTGTCTCAATCCTCACTGGCCGTAATCGATCCGTTCTGGGGCGCCGACACAGTGCCGAGCAGCTGGCGGGCGTGTGTTCGGCGGCCTCTCATCGAGCCGACCGGCCCTCCCCCGACATGTCATCTCGCCCCTGACCTCGCCTGACATACACATACCAGGAGGCGCGCGCCCTCCTCTTCTCGCTGTCGTTTCCCTCTCGTCCCAACCCCAACCCGACCCGGGCCTGCACGGACAAGGCTACTCGCTCGCCTCCTGCACCCTGCCCTCGCGTGCACGCTTTCCTCGTCGACACAGGCCGCGCCCCTTCGATCACAGCATTCTGGCACCATCCCTTCGTCATTGCCGCACCGGCAACCTGCCAAGTCGCGAACGCACACGCGTCGCTCACGAGCCAAGCACCGCGCCCATCGCGAACCCGCAACCGTGTATACAAGCATCCCGAGCCCCTCCTGCTCCACACCACCTCATTTACTTCCCTCTCATCTATCTGCATCTTCCAGAAGCGAAGGAGGTGAAGCCCTGCCTCGTTTCCATCCTCGTCGAAGAACCAGACCGAGCCGGAGCTCGTCACTTCGTCGCTCGTCGTGGCTGTGGCTGCCGTCCATCCCAGCTCTCCCTCTCTGCCTCCATGCCTTCCTCTTATTTGTAAGCATCTAACGCGACCCTACCTTGTCCAGGAAACCTCTCGGGCGTCGCCGTCAGTGGTGCTCTGTCCAGGACATCTCCGACGAGGAGCACGACCTCGACGACCCCGAAGTCCAGGGACTACCCCGGCATGCACGCGTCACCGCCCGTGCCTCCACGTCCGACCGCGTCTTCCCTGCACCACCTACGAATCCCTGATCCCCAAGGGTAAGCTCCGTTTCGACGTCCTCGTCTGTAACCTCGGCAGCGCCGGCGGTTTTTGCAGCCTTCCGAGTCGCGCTCGTACGCATGTCCGCATCGATCCCCTCCGCCGGCCTGACTGTCGCCCTACTATTCTCTGCGTACAGGTAGCGCCACGGATGCTCGCCGTCGTCGAGTTCGTCCGCGGCGCCGTGGAGCCGACGTCTCCGTCACTGCGGGTACTGCGCCGTCCTAGTCGTCGCCTGGGCGCACGTCTGTGCGTCCGCGTCGCCCCGGAGTCACGAGCGTGCATCTCTGAGCTGCCGTGTCACGTTGCCCCCCATCCTCCATGCCGCCCCCAGCATCTCCGACATGCCCCACGGTGAGCTCCCCGTCCCCTTCTGTCGCTCTCGTACGCGGCAGCCCCGCCGTTCTTAGGTCGTCGCGCAAGCACACGTCCAGGGCCATCGTATCTCGAATCTACGAGTGCATGTGCCTCTGATCCGGCCTTCCATTCCCGTGCGCCAGGCACAAACTTGGGCCAGCCGTCCTGGGTCTGCGTTGGCCTCCGGAAAATCGGCCCGTTCAACCCTTTTTCTTTTTCCTGAATTTAACCCCTGCAGATTGATCCGCCTCTGTTTAAATTCACCAAATATTCTGTGGATATGAAAATGAGCAGATCTAAATTTCTCTGTGTGAATAAACAAATTATTAACCACCTCAAGTTGCATGCATGTAGTTTTATTCTCTAGTTATTTACTGGTAATTAGAATTCTGAAATGTTACTGATGTATTGTTTTATTGTTTTTGAGAGTTGTGTATACCATTTTGCAGTAAGGTTAATTTTGTTTGAAAGTGCATATTAGTAGCTTTGTTTTGGTATATGATACACTAGCAGAAGCTTCCTAGTTTTTGTGTATTTTAAAAGTTATGTTTTGCCCAGATCTGACTTTGAGGAATTGTGTTTGGAAATAGGAGTTGATTTTTGACACAAACCCAACTCACACTGATAGGTATCTTATTAGGCTACTAGCAAAATACCCGTGCGTTGCCACGAGAAAACAAATAATTATATTTCACGAACATGTCAGTGCATATACTCCGAGATAGCACCACATTACACGAAAGTTTTATTTCTACTCATCTTTTTATAAAGACTCACTATCACAAGTTATGTTTTCATTTTACCTACTTTCCAAAACATATTATTTTTTGGAACAGAAGGAGTAACAATGATTTTCACAACAATTTACAAAATTGTAACCAAATGAAACCTAGCAAAAGCTGTTGTTGAAGGAGAAATACTTTTGAATGGGGCGTCCAGGAGTGCCACAATTGGAACCAGCATCCTACGCATTTAATGACATGGATGTGGAGGCGGCGTTTGCAGTCCTTGAATGATCGGAGGTCATTCGTCAGCCGCCAGTAGATGGACCTCGTGCCACGTCCGACGTGGCCACACATGAGCCGCAACAGTAATGGCAGCAACGGTCGACCACATGCCCTGCATCGAACACCCCGCCCACTTGGGCCTTCTTGCACATGGTCACAGAGGGCGGCGACATGGATGATCAAGAAGGCTCGCGTGGGTAGGCTGTTGTAGGCTGTCGCGGTGGGTGCTCTCGCTGGTGTAGAAGCAGGGTCGGCGTGCGGCGGGCCGCTATCGGTGTGAGCCAGGGCGAACGGAGTTAGGAGACGTGGTCGCGTCAATTGGAGGTTAGGCGGGGGATTTTTTCGTCATATGTTTTCGGGATTAGCGAGTAACTACAAGACATGCTCAACATGCGGGGGTGGGGGTGGGGGGGACCAGGATGGAATCTCATTGCAAATCGGACGGCAAACACCGCATGTAGTTACCTCTGATTGTAGCAAAATCACTTGCTATAACTTATTAGAAAATATGGTTATTATTTTAATTTATCAGAAGTCCATGCTCCAAAAATAATGAACACAAAGAACAAAGCAGTAGAAAGATAATGATGAAAAATCTAGAGGAATGCACAAAAGAGTGGATCGAGTCTACATATAGCAAGCATTTTTTTTTGTCCAGAACGTGAAGGTTAGTTAAAACAAAGGAAAACAATATGCTACTGTTAAGTGGATCGTACCATTTCAGAAACAAGTATCACATCGTCATGAATAGAAATTCCTCGCGATGTGCTTTCTTGTCGAGCAGTTTTATGTTCGCCCAAACAAATCAGCACCTCGTTGCTGCCGGCAAGTCGCGAATCCAGGAATCAAATCCTTCTCGCGGGGTGTATTTAGTGTTCTCGTATGCAAGTTACCGGCAACGGCCGCGAAGGGCCGGAGGTCCAGGGCACCCGAGCGGGAAAATAATCCTATGAGACCAGGTCTATTTCTCCCTCGAAATAGACCCATCTTGGAACAAGCCACGTGGAAATACAGATCACAAAGCAGTCATGTCTTCTTCTTCTCTCCGAAACCATTCCTTCACTAATTCCCAGATTGGTAAAACAAAGCGTTGGGAGACAATCCAAGATTAACGCAAACAAAACTTCAAATTTAGCAGGCTTCCTTTTTGTCGTGAATCTGCAAAGAAGAGGAAACACTTCGATATATGCTAATGGCCGCATGTGCATGTCCAATCTCAATTTGCATGTAGCCCGTTCCAGGCAATGAGCCATGCCAGATTTTTCCCTGTTGCCGCACACACCGGTAGAAAAACGGGCTTTATTCCCGGTTGGTAACTGCCATTAGTCGCGGTTACGCAACCGGGACTAACTAAGCGCGACTAAAGGCTCCCCCTTTAGTCGCGGTTGCTTACGAACCGCGACTAAAGTGCCTGCCAGCGGCGTCGGGGCGGAGGACCTTTAGTCGCTGTTGGTCTGGCCAACCGCGACTAAAGGCCTCCGCAGGTTTAGGGTTTTACCCCCCCCCTAAATCTGGTCTCTTTTTAATTTGTATTGTTTTATTTCTTTTATATTTTATTTTGTGTTTTATTTTAATTTTGAAGAAGTTTCAGTACACATATTCTACGCTACTATATACATGCATATGAATGTACAATTTCAAACAAGTTTGAAATTAGAACCAAGAAGAATTCAAGAGGAATATACAATATATATTCAATCTCGGATGACCATATACAATTTCGAACAAGTTTCCATACACAATTTACGCATCAGAAGTTCTACGTCCTCGTAATAGTGTTCTCCTTTAGGATGGAGGACTTCCCTCATCAAAAATCCTGCTAGTTCCTCTTGAATTGGTCGGAAGCGAGGGACTAAGCGTCTTCCGGAAGTTATTCCTCTTGACGTTGTTATCCGACGGCCTCCGCTCGAGGTGTATCTCCGGATGAACTCACAAACATAGTATCCACATAGATTGGTCCCCGGTGGCTGAATATCCCCAGACAGTAAGACTCTAAATTCTAGCTCTTTTTTGAATTCACCGACCATTTGATCTGAGAACCGTCTCCAAACCCTACAGGCAAAGAAAATTAAATGAACAGGGAGTTATTAGTTACTTCATATTAGGAAATGAACGAAAGAGGCTGATCGATATAGAGCGCAAATGATTGAAAATAATTACCTTTGCAGCATATTTCTCATGTCGACCCAAAGTTTTGGATCCATATTCAGAGAGTCCATGATGAGAACTCTGGAGGTGTTGAAATTCAATTACTAGCAGAATCCAGTGGAACCTGCGGACACGTTACATGCACAGTCATACATAACTCATCAATTAGACATACCATGCATAGAGTAAACAAAAGAGAATGTGCTCAAGACAGAAACACTCACCCAAATTGGTAAGGAAATAGAATTTGACTTTTGAGTTGCTACTTTGTAAGAAATTCCCACAGGTCTTTCTCCACGTCGTGGGGGAATCTTTCTAACACATATCCATTAACGATATGTGGGTCAATGAACCCAACATCATGGATGTTCCTTTTTCTGCATTCCCCAATCTTCATTCTGCATAATAGCGTACACAACAATATAGTTAGGACAATATATATAGTGCAGACAATGAACGAGATGAGGTAGAAATAAATCACTTACAGAACGTAGCAACTGATGATAGATTTGTCGAGCTCGCGCAGATTGAACAGCTGGAACAATTCACTCATATGAATTGTTACAGAGTAATGTTTGAAGTGATGCTCATGTCTAACTTCCGCATAAATATATTCTTTGCCGGCGTTATTTTTTATGTAACCCTTGTACCAACGTAGCAGATTTCTCATTTATGCTGGTAGACTCTCTTCCTGCGCAGGCTCGACGAGAGGCCCATTCGACACATATGTAATTGCTAACTCACTCATTGGCGCCTCCTCAAGGCCTAACATTGCACGAAGAGTCATACCGATCTCAGCCGCTTTTTCTCTGGCACCCGTTACAGTCATTCCCTGCTGCCGCAGCTTCTATGATAGCGGGGTCCATTAGTTCAGCATCCGGACCGGCGGCTTTCACTATGAGCGGGGGGATCGATTGTTTATTTTGTTCCCCGAGCTGGGCAACTTGTTTCCCGCTTTTTTTACTTTCTTCTTTCTCCTCCTCCAAGGCTTTCTTCTCCTTCTCCGCCAAGTCTTTGTTCTTCTTCAATATGAGTGCTTGCCTACGAAGTTCACGTCCATAGTCGTCAGGCATATTCTTCTCGGCTTGGGACGGTGTGCTCAAAAATGACTTAGCCCACTTCTTTTCCTTCTCAGTAAATACTGGCTTGGGCTCGGCTCTTTTTTCGCCTTCATATCCGCCTTCCATTTCTCATACTGAGCAGCCGCGGCCAATTTGTTTTCATCTTCACTAAGTTCCCAAGGCCTTGGGAGGAGAGGCTTCAGTGATGGCTCCGGTACCTTTGTGGTCTTAGGTACATAAGGGTCCCGGTTAATAGTCCAGGACTGCCGCTTCTTCGCCGAGGTGGATTGGGGCGGCGTACACGCCGAGGAGCTAGGGCGGCATGCACGCCGGAGGTGGATTGGGGGGCGGCGTCGGCTGACGTGAAGGAGGTGTAGGTGAACCACCACCACCACCACCGGAGGGGGGTGGACTTGTTAGCCTTGGTGCCTCGCCTGGAAACACTATGTACTTCTTTTCCATAGAATGAACTGGCGCTTGAGATCTCCAAGTCTTCTCTCTTCTTGGTGTAGCAATGTCAATCTCCAGCTCCTCAAACCCTTGGACTATTTCTTCCACCGTGACACGAGCATAGCCATCTTCAATGGGGTTATTGTGGTGGAGTGCTCCAGGTGTAAGGTAAAGCACTGCCGCTAGCTACCTTCGTGGAACATATGCCCCCCACTGGAAAATGCAGATCACATTCTTTCATCTCCTTTACATCATCCACGGGGTAGTGAGGCTCCGGTGCACGAATCTCGATCGTCGGTGCATTAGCACCAGCCGAGGTAGCACCACCCAGCAAGGGTGCATTAGCACCAGGCGGGCTTCCGTGGAAGCCACACCGCTTCTCCGCTGTTGGCTACCGAGATCTTCATGCGGCCCGCAGCCGATCTTTCTTTTGCTAGTTCATACACCATCTGCTTCACCTCATGGAGTTCCGATGCCAACTTTCCCATAAAATCTGCATCCCGATCCGTCTTTCTCTTACGGCTTCTGTAACCGTACGGGTCATCGTCCTGGAAAACCCGACGGACCACGGAATGGCGCCTTTGCCTCGTACACGTCCACCGTGTTCAGGATTCCCGAGGGCTTTTGTCGCGCGTCATTCTCTATTGAACTTGATCTTCCCCTCTTGAGCATCCCTCATTGCGTCAATAAGGGCTTGGGTGGGTTTAAACGCTTTCTTCCGGTGAACACACACCCCTGTCTCGGGTCTAGCGATCCCCCATGCCCGTACCACCAGCTTTTGGCCCTTGGGTCCCATCCCTCTGTACCTAGAGGGATTCCTCGCGCTCTCAGTCGTTCTCCATCTTCTCCCACTTAGGCTCCGAAAGGCGATACCCTCCTGGCCCCATAATATGATTGTACTCTTTCTTAGCCGCATTTTCCTTATTTTTTTCGATGTTTCAATGAAATGCTCCGATTTCTTTTGCCTCACAAATTCTGGCCAATCATCTTTCAGTTTCTCATATTGTCCTTTGAAATCCGGAGTCTTGTTCTTGTTGACATAGTCACGGGCTAGATTTTGCTTGAATTTCCGGAATGCGTCGGCCATCTTATGAAGAGCGAACTGTTTGACTAGCCTCCTCCTCTCACGTCCACCCGGAATCTCGTTACCGAATTCATCGACTTTGTTGTATTCCGGAGGTAGAACGAAATGTTCCATAAGCTTTCTCCAGCAATCTTTTTTGTTCTCTTGTCGACAAAACTGAAACCAAGACGTGCCTTCTTTGGCTCATTCCATTCCTGGACGGTGATCGGGACGTTGTCTCTAACAACGGCTCCGCATTGGTTGATAAACTTGGTGGAGTGCTTTTGGGGCTTGCCGGTTGCACTCGACAACCTCGATGGTATATGTTTCTCCTTGTTTCAGCATCTTGGTTGCGCCACGCTTTGACGCCGTACTCGATTGTTTCGACGATCCGGCGAGGGCTAAAATAAGAAAGAGTCGCGCGTTAGTACACATATTTATTCAAATCGCAAGTTTGTATCACCAGAGGCTCAATGTATATATATACCTCGCCGGAGGTGGTTGCTACTTGCAATTGAAGATCGTCGTTTATCGACGGTTGACCTCCATCGACAATGTTCGTTCCTTCGTCATCACCTCGCGACGACCTTTATCTTCACCGTCAAGTTCGATAAGAAGAGATATCCTCTTCTTCATCTTGTTCGGTCGGCACATAAGGAACATCGCCGTTTATGATGTCCATTATATGTTCTTCAACATCCGGATCATAGTTGGCCATAATCGGGTCAGCTCTATCGTCCGCCATATGTCAGTCCTGAAAACATGTAGTAAAATCTAATTAATTAAGTAAAGAAGGGGGCGGTGGCGGTGGCGAAAGGGCGGTGGCAAAAGGGGAGTCCGACTACGACTTGGCCAGCATTATCACTGTTGGAGATATGCCCAAGAGGCAATAATAAAATGGTTATTATATATCTTTATGTTTATGATAAATGTTTACATACCATGCTATAATTGTATTAACCGAAACATTGATACATGTGTGTTATGTGAACAACAAGGAGTCCCTAGTAAGCATCTTGTATAACTAGCTTGTTGATTAATAGATGATCATCGTTTCATGATCATGAACATTGGATGTTATTAATAACAAGGTTATGTCATTGATGAATGATGTAATGGACACACCCAATTAAGCGTAGCATAAGTGTAAGGGTATATTGCCCCTATGTGTGGTTTTGGTAATTAATGACAACCCCTATGGACTAATGTTTTCATTGAGTTTATATGAAGGAATATTCCATAGGTACTACTTGTAGTCCATGTGTTGGATTCAAGTATGGATGCCATGAAGATAAAGATATACCTTGAGTATTGGCATCAAGATCATCGATTTGAAGACATATATGTGATATGATCAAGAAGAAGAAATGAAGATGGAGTTCTTATGTGGAACTCAATATTAGCCATGCTCTAGCTTATGTGATAAGCAATGAATGATCAAGATCTTGAGTGCTTGGTTCTAAGTGAAGAATTCAAGTTATGGCTCTAAGTCGGTGTCATGATAGTCTCATGAGTTGAGCTATGGTTCACGAAGATTTAGAGCATGCAACCAAATGAAGAATTCTTTATACACCTCAAGATAGTATGATAGAGCATGAGAAGATACAAGGTTGACCAATACAAAGTGTGAAGATATGCATCAATGGAGCTTTCCCATCATAGTGTATGGGGGAGCATTTGTGAGTCTTCACGAAGTAACGATGATCAAGTAAGGCATTCCGGCTTGTGTAGAGCTTGAAGAGTTATCATCAAGATCAAGCGAGATGCGCAAGGCAAAGGTATGACCTTGATAGGTTTTCCTTTTACCGGTCTCAAGGTGGTTGATGGGAGACCAGATTATAGGATAAATAGTCGCACTATCAAGAGGGGCTTTCGGTTGGGTAACTTGATCACATCGTCTTAGGGAGCTCATTACTTTGCATACTTTGCATATCCCTATTGCTTCTTGGTGTTTCTCTGTGAGGTTCTTGAGCTTGTTGCTAGCTTTACAACAAGCCCAAGTTCATCGAAACGGAATCCGCATGCATCTTCTATTGCGTTTTCGAGTTTGGACGTCTTCACCGTTTTGACGGTGAGACTCCCTCTCTAAAATCATATAAAATATTCTGTGAGGAGTCTCCATATTTCCAGTTTTTGTTGGGGTTCTATTTGTCGTTATCTTTCCAACAAAATTGGTTTCATGTCAATCGGGGTCCGGACACAAAAGTTATCACAGTTTTTATAAACATGTTTTATCCGGTCTGTGTCCCGGTCAACCGCCATGCAACCGGTGGTCCGGTCAGAGCCCGGCCAACCGGGTTCTGGACCGGATGCGCCGGCGCCGACCGGGTCCGGTAATCCGGGCTATCCAGGGGACTTTTCGTCACCGGTCGCCGCCGGCCAGTGCGGTTTGGACCGGGTGGCACTTTGACCGGCCCGCTCCGCGGCCGGTCTGACCTGACCGGCCGACCGCCCGGTCCCAGTTCGGTTGACCGGATTCCTCGAAGCCTTACCTTCCCCAACGGTTATTTTCTCCCTTGGGCTATAAATAGCCCTTCTTCCACCTTGGGCTGTTAAGTTCTTTCACTCTCTCACCTCCATTGTTGCTATTTGAAGAACTTGCTTCCCTTCTTGATTCCTCCCATGATTCTTGCCAATTCTTGAGGATTTGAGAGAGGAGATCTAGATCTATATTCCCCACCAATCAATTTCTCCTCTAAGTGAGGGGAACCCTTTGGATCTAGATCTTGGAGTCTTTTGTTGACTTTCCCCATTGTTCTTCCTCTCTAATCTCATCCTAGCATTTGTTGCTTGGGTGGGATTTGAGTGTGAAGGACTCGAACACCTCTAGTGTTCTTGCTTTGCATCATTGCATAGTGTTGAGCTCTCCACCACGATTAGTTCGAGTGAGAGATCATGAGCTTGTTACTCTTGGAGGAGACCTCCTAGTTGGCTTGGCGGTTGGTGCTCCGGTGATCTCTTCAAGGAAGATTGTGAAGAGGCCCGGGCTTCTCCTTCGTGGAGCTTGTGAAGTGGTTGTGGAGCTTGCCATCTCCGGAGTGGAGGAAAAGCTAACCATAAGGAAAGGGCCATTATCCTTCGTGGGTGTGGCTTGGAGAATAGGGTGAGCCTTCGTGGCGTTGTGGAATCCTTCGTGGGACCTCCACTCCTCCAAACGTGACGTACCTTCTTGCAAAGGAAGGGAACACGGGAATACATCCTCTCCGCGTGCCTCGGTTATTTCTATACCCGAGCTCTCTTTCCTTGTGATAGCCATCGTGCTTGAAGTACATATATCTTGCTATCACTTGTGTTACATATATCTTGTGCCTATCTTGCTTAGCTCTAGTTGTTATTGTTACACTTAGTTGAGCTTAGCATATTTAGGGTTTGTGCTTGTAATCTAAACGTTAGTTTAATTCCGCATTCTTACAAGACAAATCCGTAAGAGTTTTTAATTGCCTATTCACCCCCCCTCTAGGCGACATCTCAATCTTTCAATAAGATCACGTAATTAAGTTCATTTGCTATAAGCTTTCGATACATAGTTACCTAGTCCTTTCGACCATGAGATCATATAAATCACTTATGCCGGAAGGGTACTTTGATTACATCAAACGCCACTGCGTAAATGGGTGGTTATAAAGGTGGGATTAGGTATTCGGAAAGTATGAGTTGAGGCATATGGATCAACAGTGGGATTTGTCCATCCCGAATGACGGATAGATATACTCTGGGCCCTCTCGGTGGAATGTCGTCTAATTAGCTTGCAAGCATATGAATGGTTCATAAGATACTACATACCACGGTACGAGTAAAGAGTACTTGTCAGGAGACGAGGTTGAACAAGGTATAGAGATACCGATGATCAAACCTCGGACAAGTAAAATATCGCGTGACAAAGGGAATCGGTATCGTATGTAAATGGTTCATTCGATCACTAAGTCATCGTTGAATATGTGGGAGCCATTATGGATCTCCAGATCCCGCTATTGGTTATTGGTCGGAGAGAAGTCTCAACCATGTCTGCATAGTTCGCGAACCGTAGGGTGACACACTTAAGGTTTGATGTCGTTTAAGTAGATATGGAATATGGAATGGAGTTCGAAGTTTTGTTCAGTCTCGGATGGGATCCAGGACATCACGAGGAGGTCCGGAATGGTCCTGAGAATAAGATTCATATATAGGAAGTCATATTCCAAGTTTGGAAATGATCCTGCATTTATGGAAGGTTCTAGAAGGTTCTAGAAAAGTCCGGAAAATCACCATGGAAAGTGGAGTCCTGGAGGACTCCACCATGGCCGGCCAAACCCTAAGGGGGAGGAGTCCCGGTGGGCTCCACCTTGGTGGCCACCAACCCCAAGGAAGGGGTGGGAGTCCCACCTTGAGTAGGATTCCCCCTTGGGTAGGTTTTGTCCTTTGGTAGGTTTTGGTTTCGGGTCTTATTCGAAGACTTGGATACCAACACTTGGGGATTTCCACCTATATAAAGAGGGGCAAGGGGAGGGGGCCGGCCACCACAATCACACCTTGGCCGCACCCCATAGAGGGACCAAGGCCGGCGCCCCCCTCTCTCCAAACCCTAGCTTCCCCACCTCCTCATACACCTCTAGTAGTGCTTAGGCGAAGCCCTGCCGGAGTTCTCCACCACCACCGCCACCACGCCGTCGTGCTGCTGGGATTCCGAGGAGGATCTACTACTTCCGCTGCCCGCTGGAACGGGGAGAAGGACGTCGTCTTCATCAACACCGAACGTGTGACCGAGTACGGAGGTGCTGCCCGATTGTGGCACCGTCAAGATCTTCTACGCGCTTTTGAAAGCGGCAAGTGATCATCTTCGCAACAACGAGATCTAATCTCGTAGGCTTTGGAAATCTTCAAGGGTTAGTCTCGTGATCCCCTCGTTGCTACCATCTTCTAGATTGCATCTTGGCTTGGTTTTCGTTCTTGCGGTAGGAAAATTTTTGTTTTCTATGCTACGAATCCCATCAAGGTATGAGCCGTGTCTATGCATAGATTGGTGCACGAGTAGAACACAATTGTTTTGTGGGCGTTGATGCTTTGTTGTCTTTAGTTCGTGTACTTTGCATCTTTGTGGCATAGTGGGATGAAGCTCGGGCTAACTTTACATGACCGCGTTCATGAGATTTGCTCCACGCTCAACATGCAACTTGTATTGCATAAGTGGCTTTGCGGGTGTCTGTCTCTCCCACTATAGTAAAGATCCAATTTACTCTTTCTATTGACAACACTAGTATCACCATTGTGGTTCATGTTCGTAGGTAGATTGGATCTTACTCGAAAACCCTAAACCACGTAAAATATGCAAACCAAATTAGAGACGTCTAACTTGTTTTTGCAGGGTTTGGTGATGTGATATGGCCATAATGTGATGATGAATATGTATGAGATGATCATTATTGTATTGTGCCGGCAGGAGCCTTATGGTTGTCTTTAAATTTCATGTTGAGTAGTATTTCAAAGAAGTTGTAATAGTTGCTACATGGAGAACAATCATGAAGACGACGCCATTGACCGTGACGCTACGCCGACGATGATGGAGATCATGCCCGTTGATGATGAAGATCATGTCCGTGCTTTGGAGATGAAGATCAAAGGCGCAAAGACAAAAGGGCCATATCATATCACATATGAATTGCATGTGATGTTAATCCTTTTATGCATCTTATATTGCTTAGATCGCGACTGTAGCTTTATAAGATGATCCCTCTCACTAAATATCAAGATAATAAAGTGTTCATCCTTAGTATGCACCGTTGCTAAGACTTATCGTTTCAAGCATCACGTGATGATCGGGTGATAGATTCTACATGTGCATACAACGGTGCAAGCCAGATTTGCACACGCGATACTAAGGTTGCCTTGACGAGCCTAGCATGTACGTACATGGTCGGAACACGGGATACCGAAAGGTAGAGCATGAATCATATGAATATGATGAACACTTTGAGTGTTCGCCAATGAAGTTACATCTTGTCTCGTGATGATCGGACTTGGTGTAGTGGATTTGGTTCGTGTGATCACTAAGACAATGCGAGGGATATTGTTTTGAGTGGGAGTTCACCTAGTTTTTAATTTTGTTGAATTAAAATTTGAACTCAATTTGTCATAAACTTAGTCTAAACTATTGCAAATATATGTTGTAGATCATGGCGTCCCCATCAATCAATTTTAACCAGTTCCTAGAGAAAGAAAAGCTTAAAAGCAATGGTAGCAACTTCACCGACTGGTTCCGTCATGTGAGGATCTTCCTCAATGGCGCAAATCTGCAATATGTGCTTGATGCACCGCTAGGTTCCCCACCACCCCCTGCAGTATCCGAGGAAGAAAAAAATGTTTACGAGACTCGGGTGATTCGGTCTCAAGTTCTGTGCCATCCTATGCAGCCTTGAAGCGGAGCTCCAAAAGCGTTTGAGCACCACGACCCTTATGAGCTGGTCAATGAGCTGAAAACGATATTTCAAACTCATGCGGCCGTGGAAAGCTATGAGGCTTCGAAGCACTTCTTTGGTTGTATGATGGAAGAGGGCAACTCCGTTAGTGAGCATGTGCTCGCTATGTCCGGGCACGCGAAGAAGCTCAGTGACTTGGGGATTGTGATTCCTAACCAGCTGGGTATTCATCGTGTCCTCCAATCACTGCCACCAAGTTACAAGAACTGTGATGAACTACAACATGCAGAACATGAACAAGGAGTTACCTGAACTCTTCTACATGCTAAAGTCTGCTGAGATTGAGATACAGAAAGAACATCAAGTGTTGATGGTCAACAAGACCACCAGTTTCAAGAAGCAAGGCAAACCTAAGAAGGCAACGTCAAGAAGGGCGGCAAGAAAGCTGCCGCACCTCCTGAGAAGCCTAAGGGTGGCCCTAAACCTGATACTGAGTGCTATTACTGCAATGGGAAGGGGCACTGGAAGCGTAATTGCCCCAAGTACTTGGCTGATCTCAAGAGCGGCCTTGTCAAGAAGAAGAAAGGTATATCTGATATACATGTTATAGATGTCTATCTTACCGGTTCTCGTACTAGTGCCTGGGTATTTGATACTGGTTCGGTTGCTCACATTTGTAACTCGAAACAGGAACTACGGAATAAACGAAGCCTAGTAAGGGACGAAGTGACGATGCGCGTTGGAAATGGATCCAAGGTCGATGTGATCGCTGTCGGCACGCTCCTCTACATCTACCTTCGGGATTAGTTTTAAACCTCAATAATTGTTATTTGGTGCCGTTGAGCATGAACATTATATCTGGATCTTGTTTAATGCAAGACGGTTATTCATTTAAGTCTGAGAATAATGGTTGTTCTATTTTTATGAATAATATCTTTTATGGTCATGCACCTGAGACGAATGGTTTATCCTGTTAAATCTCGATAGTAGTGATACACATGTTCATAACATTGATGCTAAGCGAATTAAATTGAATGATAATTCTACTTATATGTGGCACTGTCGTCTTGGTCATATTGGAGTGAAACGCATGAAGAAACTCCATTCCGATGGACTACTTTAGTCACTTGACTTTGAGTCACTTGATAGATGCGAAGCATGTCTAATGGGAAAAATGACTAAGACTCCATTCTCTGGTATTATGGAGCGAGCTACAGACTTATTGGAAATCATACATACCGATGTGTGCGGACCAATGAGTGTAGCCTCGCGCGGTGGTTATCGTTATGTTCTAACCTTCACAGATGATCTGAGTAGATATGGGTATATCTATTTCATGAAACATAAATCCGAAACTTTCCAAAAGTTTAAGGAATTCCAAAGTGAAGTAGAAAATCAACGTAACAAAAAGATCAAGTTTCTGCGTTCTGATCGCGGAGGCGAATATCTGAGTTATGAGTTTGGCATGCATTTAAAGAAATGCGGAATACTTTCACAGTTGACACCGCCAGGAACACCACAGCGCAATGGTGTGTCCGAACGTCGTAATCGAACTTTCTTAGATATGGTTCGTTCTATGATGTCTCTTACTGATTTGCCATTATCGTTTTGGGGTTTTGCATTAGAGACAGCTGCATTCACTTTAAATAGGGCACCATCTAAATCCGTTGCAACGACACCGTATGAATTATGGTTTAATAAGAAACCTAAGTCTGTCGTTCCTTAAAGTTTGGGGTTGCGAAGCCTATGTAAAAAAGTTACAACCGGACAAGCTAGAATCCAAAGCGAGAAATGCGTCTTCATAGGATACCCTAAGGAAACTATTGGGTATACTTTCTATCACAGATCCGAAGGCAAAATCTTTGTTGCTAAGAACGGAACCTTTCTTGAGAAAGAGTTTCTCACTAAAGAAGTGACTGGAAGAAAAGTAGAACTCGACGAGGTTACTGAACCTTCTCTCGTTGATCGAGTAGCGCAAAGACGAAGATGTTCCTATGCCGACTGCACCGGTGACAGAGGAAGCTAATGATAATGATCATGAAACTTCGAGCGAGGTAGCTACTGAACCTCGCAGATCGACAAGGGAACGTACCACTCGATTGGTATGATCCTTGTCTAAATGTCATGATTGTGGACAACAATGATGAGGACCCTGCGACGTATGAAGAAGCGATGATGAGCCCAGATTCCAACAAATGGCAAGAAGCCATGAAATCCGAAATGGGATTCATGTATGATAACAAAGTGTGGACTTTGGTAGACTTACCTGATAGCCGTAAGGCTGTCGAGAATAAATGGATCTTCAAGAGAAAAACAGATGCTGATGGTAATGTTACTGTCTATAAAGCTCGACTTGTCGCAAAGGGTTTCCGACAAATTCAAGGTGTTGACTACGATGAGACTTTCTCACCTGTAGCGAAGCTAAAGTCTGTGAGGATTTTGTTAGCAATAGCTGCATTTTTCGATTATGAGATTTGGCAGATGGATGTCAAAACAGCGTTCCTTAATGGAGACATTGAGGAAGAGTTGTATATGGTACAACCCAAAGGTTTTATCGATCCTAAAAATGCTGACAAGGTGTGCAAACTTCAGCGTTCAATTTATGGACTGAAGCAAGCATCCAGGAGTTGGAACCGACGCTTTGATAAGGTGATCAAAGACTTCGGGTTTATATAGTGACATGGAGAGGCATGTATTTACAAGAAAGTGAGTGGGAGCTCTGTAGCATTCCTGATATTATATGTAGATGACATATTATTAATTGGGAATGATATAGAACTATTGAGCAGTGTAAAAGGTTATTTGAATAAGTGTTTTTCAATGAAGGACCTTGGTGAAGCAGCGTACATTTTAGGCATCAAGATTTATAGAGATAGATCAAGACGCCTAATAGGGCTTTCACAGTACATACCCGACAAGATTCTAAAGAAGTTTAGAATGGATGAAAGTAAGAAAGGGTTCTTACCGATGTAAGGTCTTGAGTAAGACTCAAGGTCCGGCTACGGCAGAAGAAAGAGAGGATGAATCGGATCCCCTATGCCTCGGCAGTAGGCTCTATCATGTATGCCATGTTGTGTACTAGACCGGATATAGCACATGATGTTAGTTTGACTAGCAGATATCAAAGTGATCCAGGAATGGAACACTGGACAGCGGTCAAGAATATCCTGAAGTACTTGAAAAGAACTAAGGATATGTTTCTTTGTTATGGCGGTGACCAAGAGCTCGTTGTAACCAGTTACACCAAAGTTGGAACTCTGATCCTGATGACTCTAAGTCTCATGGGTACGTGTTTATATTGAATGGTGCCAGTAAGCGGTGCACAAGCACGGTGGCGAAGTCTTCAACAGAATCGGAATACATAGCGGCTTCAGAGGCTTCATCGGAAGCGGTATGGATGAAGAGGTTCATTGTTGAGCTTGGTGTGGTTCCTAGTGCGTTGGACCCACTAGTCATCTATTGTGACAACATGGGTGCCATCGCCAATGCACAAGAACCAAGGTCACACAAGAAGCTGAAGCATATCAAGCTGCGTTTTCATTCGATTCGCGAGTACATCGAAGATGGAGAAGTAAAGATTTGCAAAGTACACACTGATCTGAATGTGGCAGATCCGTTGACTAAAGCTCTCCCTAGGGCAAAGCATGACCAACACCAGAATGCCATGGGTGTTAGGTACCTTACAATGTAATCTAGATTATTGACTCTAGTGCAAGTGGGAGACTGTTGGAGATATGCCCAAGAGGCAATAATAAAATGGTTATTATATATCTTTATGTTTATGATAAATGTTTACATACCATGCTATAATTGTATTAACCGAAACATTGATACATGTGTGTTATGTGAACAACAAGGAGTCCCTAGTAAGCCTCTTGTATAACTAGCTTGTTGATTAATAGATGATCATCGTTTCATGATCATGAACATTGGATGTTATTAATAACAAGGTTATGTCATTGATGAATGATGTAATGGACACACCCAATTAAGCGTAGCATAAGATCACGTCATTAAGTTCATTTGCTATAAGCTTTCGATACATAGTTACCTAGTCCTTTCGACCATGAGATCATATAAATCACTTATGCCGGAAGGGTACTTTGATTACATCAAACGCCACTGCGTAAATGGGTGGTTATAAAGGTGGGATTAGGTATTCGGAAAGTATGAGTTGAGGCATATGGATCAATGGGATTTGTCCATCCCGAATGACGGATAGATATACTCTGGGCCCTCTCGGTGGAATATCGTCTAATTAGCTTGCAAGCATATGAATGGTTCATAAGAGACTACATACCACGGTACGAGTAAAGAGTACTTGTCAGGAGACGAGGTTGAACAAGGTATAGAGATACCGATGATCAAACCTCGGACAAGTAAAATATCGCGTGACAAAGGGAATCGGTATCGTATGTAAATGGTTCATTCGATCACTAAGTCATCGTTGAATATGTGGGAGCCATTATGGATCTCCAGATCCCGCTATTGGTTATTGGTCGGAGAGAAGTCTCAACCATGTCTGCATAGTTCGCGAACCGTAGGGTGACACACTTAAGGTTTGATGTCGTTTAAGTAGATATGGAATATGGAATGGAGTTCGAAGTTTTGTTCGGAGTCTCGGATGGGATCCAGGACATCACGAGGAGGTCCGGAATGGTCCGGAGAATAAGATTCATATATAGGAAGTCATATTCCAAGTTTGGAAATGATCCGGTGCATTTATGGAAGGTTCTAGAAGGTTCTAGAAAAGTCCGGAAAAAATCACCATGGAAAGTGGAGTCTAGGATTCCCCCCTTGGGTAGGTTTTGTCCCTTTGGTAGGTTTTGGTTTCGGGTCTTATTCGAAGACTTGGATACCAACACTTGGGGATTTCCACCTATATAAAGAGGGGCAAGGGGAGGGGGCCGGCCACCACAATCACACCTTGGCCGCACCCCATAGAGGGACCAAGGCCGGCGCCCCCCTCTCTCCAAACCCTAGCTTCCCCACCTCCTCATACACCTCTAGTAGTGCTTAGGCGAAGCCCTGCCGGAGTTCTCCACCACCACCGCCACCACGCCGTCGTGCTGCCGGGATTCCGAGGAGGATCTACTACTTCCGCTGCCCGCTGGAACGGGGAGAAGGACGTCGTCTTCATCAACACCGAACGTGTGACCGAGCACGGAGGTGCTGCCCGATTGTGGCACCGTCAAGATCTTCTACGCGCTTTTGAAAGCGGCAAGTGATCATCTTCTGCAACAACGAGATCTAATCTCGTAGGCTTTGGAAATCTTCAAGGGTTAGTCTCGTGATCCCCTCGTTGCTACCATCTTCTAGATTGCATCTTGGCTTGGTTTTCGTTCTTGCGGTAGGAAATTTTTTGTTTTCTATGCTACGAATCCCATCAATCACATCTCTTCTACATATAAAGAGAGAGGGGGACGAGGGAGGCGAGAGGGGGGACGCGTATTAGATGTGTATATGTGGACGATCGCGACCTCGCCTCGCAGTGACCGCGTGACCGAGAGACCGCCGCTCACCTCTGCCAATGGACTGGGTGATCGGCGCGGCCGTTCCGCGCCGGTATATATAGGGACACCCCAACGCCGGGGGTCGAAGGCGGAGCAGGAGGAGGCGGAGCGAGGGTACTACGTAGGAGGGGGCGAGAGGAAGGGATGGGAGAGGGTGTCGCGGAAGAGCGCCAGACGGGGCGGCAGACGACGGCGTCACGGAGAGGGAGGCGGAGGAGGACGTTGTTGAGCGCGTCGGCGGCGATTAAAGGTTAGTTACAGGAGAGAGACGCGCGCCGCTTTTTTTGTTTTTTAACTAATTAAAATTGTAACTAATTAAAGTGTAATTAAATTTGTAACTCCGTTTTTTTAGTTTTTTGAGTTTGTAACTAAGTTTTTTTGTTACACTTTAATTACACTTTAATTATCAAGTTTTAATTTTTTTTTGTTAAGTAGTCAAATTTGTTAACAAAAAAACAAAAAAACAAACAAAACAAAAAAAACCCGCCGCTCTCTCTCTGCTCCTCTCTCTCTCTCTGTTACGTTATACGCGGGCGATGCGCCGATGGCGCACGGCGGCTGGCGGCGTCGAGGCGAGGGGGCGGACGGCGATGGCGGGCGGGCGAGGAGGCGGGCGGCCGCGCGCTTCGCGCAGGGCGCGCGCGGCGGCGAGGGAGGCGGCGGGCGCGACAGACCGGCAGTCGACGCACGGAGAGGCGCGGCGGCCGCTCGTCACGGCGGGGAGACGATGACGGTGGGGGCGCGGCGGCGACGGCGGCGTGGCGGCGATGGTGGCGCGAGCAGCCCGACGGCGTCCGAGAGCGAGGGATCGCGCGCGCGCGTGTGTTCGAGGAAGAAGAGAGAAGTGAACCGCCATCGCGCGCGCGTTTATATAGGGACCCCCCCTTTAGTCGCGGTTGGTGTCGGAAACCGTGACTAAAGGGTTTTTCACCGGAAATTTCGTTCCCGCGAAAATTTTGACCCCAACCGCGACTAAAGGTATTTTTGAAATTCTTTTAATTTCTGAATCTTCAAAATACAAATAATATATGAAAAATTCAGAAAAATAAAACTAATTCATTTCAAAATCTTAAAAATACAAATAATATATCAAAAAATTAAAATAAAACTAATTCATTTCAAAATCTTAAAAATACAAATAATATATCAAAAATTTCAGAAAAATAAAACTAATTCATTTCAAAATCTTAAAAAATACAAATAATACATCAAAAAATTCAGAAAAATAAAAATAATTCATTTCAAAATGTTAAAAATACAAATAATACATCACAAAATTCAGAAAAATAAAACTAATTCATTTCAAAATCTTAAAAATACAAATAATACATCACAAAATTCAGAAAATAAAACTAATTCATTTCAAAATGTTAAAAATAGAAATAATATATCAAAAAATTCAGAAAATAAAACTAATTCATTTCAAAATCTTAAAAATACAAATAATATATCAAAAATTCAGAAAAATAAAACTAGTTCATTTCAAAATCTCAAAAATACAAATAATATATCAAAAAATTCAGAAAATAAAACTAATTCATTTCAAAATCTCAAAAATACAAATAATATATCAAAAAATTCAGAAAAATAAAACTAATTCATTTCAAAATCTTAAAAATACAAATAATATATCAAAAAATTCAGAAAAATAAAACTAATTCATTTCAAAATGTTAAAAATAGAAATAATATATCAAAAAATTCAGAAAATTCCAATTTCTTCCCTCATCTATCTTCCCGCCTCCTGTCTTCCCGCCCCCGCTTCACACAAGTTCTTCCCGACCATGTCGTAGGGCGTGTGCACCGACGACATCTTCGAGAAGCTGCGCCACGGGAGATTTTCGAACCCTTTACCCAACACTGTTAGAGGAGCAACTTCCGAAGATGTCGTAGGGCGTGTGCACCGACGACATCTTCGAGAAGCTGCGCCACGGGAGATTTTCCAACCCTTAACTCCATCCATGGGGATGAAACTCTCCCTACCTGCTAGGTTGGCTTGTTGGTCTGCCAAGGCGTATCGATGCTCCTTTATAGGCACGGCGCCGCTCCGCTTTGTCTTGTTCCTCCGACAGGCGTCGTGCGCTACATGCTTTATCTCATCGAGCAGTGCGTCCACCCACGCGTCTTTATCCTGCCGACAGCTTTAGTCACGGTTGCACCCTCCACCGGGACTAAAGCTTACCCAAACGTCCTTATCCTACCGACGTTTTCTTAGATGACACAAACCACCTTTAGTCCCGGTTGCACCCACCAACCGGGACTAAAGCTTACCCAGACATCCTTATCCCACCGACAATTTTATTAGATGATACAAAACCACCTTTAGTCCCGGTTGCACCCATCAGCCGGGACTAAAGATTAGATGACCAACTCTCCTCTTCTTCCGCCATTTCTTCCCTGTCTTCCCCCGCCTATTTCTTCCCGCCTCTTTCTTCCCGCCTCCTGTCTTCCCGCTCCCATTTTCCCGCCATTTCTCACTACATATATGTAGCCCAGCATTATCACATCTCTACAATCTCTCATCACTCTCTCATGGCTTCCACCGTACCCACTCTAACCTACCAGCAGGTGGAGGAGCTTTGCGCCTCGAACTACCCTTGCCCACCGGGCTACCGCGTCCCCGCCGGCCGGAGCCTAAGCGCCGGAGGCGTGCCGGTCCCTCCCCGTCCCTCAGGGTACTGTGCGCCGGGCGGCCATCACGAACCACTACTACCTCGACCTCACGCCGGAGCAGCGGATGAATCCCCGCGGCATCCCGATAACCAGCATACTTGGGACGCTTTCTTCATCAATCGGCGTGACAGGCGCTCGCTGTATGAGGAGGACGGTCCTCCCGGGAACTTCCACGAGGCCGGCCGGCTATGGTGGTACGGCCGGACTCTGAGCGTCATGGACTACATCACGGCCGGCGATATCCCCCGCCTGCGCTACCCTCAGTTCGAGCCACGAGCGCCGCCCGACGACAGCGACGACGACGGCAGCGACGACGACGGTGGCAACTTAGAAGACGACGACTACCAGTACAACGGCGGCGACTATGAAGACTACGAGTATGCATATTATACGCCTAGGCAGGAGTATGACTAAGTCACTCCAAATTTCATGTATCATCAGTGGTATCTCGAATCAATCGAATCATTCGAAAATGGACACCAAACACATCACGATAATATAATTCACATGATCCATTCAACAAAGTTTGGTACAATAAATTATTACACATCATTTCTTCCCTTATGTCCCTGCTTGCTTACGATTGTACCGTATCCATGGAGCATCCTCATCATTTAACTTAATGCTTGGGTCGGTGTTCACTTTGAAGGGCGGAATTTCACCAAACATATTATAATCTTCTGACATGTCTGTCTTGTCCTCCACTCCCACGATGTTTCTTTTCCCTGAAAGAACAATGTGGCGCTTTGGATCATCGCATGATGTACTGATCGTTTTCTTATCTTTCCGTTTCCTCGGTTTGCTACTCATGTCCTTCACATAGAAAACCTGAGTGTCATCTTTGGCTAGGACGAATGGTTCGTCAAGGTAACCAAGATTGTTGAAATCCACCATTGTCATTCCGTATTGCTGGTCCACCTTTACCCCACCTCCTGTTAGCTTGAACCATTTGCACCGAACAAAGGGACCTTAAAGGAGGGTCCATAGTCAAGTTCCCATATCTCCTCTATGTAACCATAATATGTGACCTTTTGCCCATTCTCGGTTGCTGCATCAAAGCGGACACCACTGTTTTGGTTGGTGCTCTTTTTATCTTGGGCGATCGTGTAAAATGTATTCCCATTTATCTCGTACCCTTGGAAAGTCGTTATAGTCGAAGATGGTGTCTTGGCCAACATGTACAGCTGATCTCCAACATCATTGTCATTCATTAAATGTTTTCTCAACCAACCGCCGAAAGTCTCCATGTGGGCCTTTCTAATCCAGGATTCTTCCCCGGGTTGTCCGAGCGTAAAATATTCTTGTGTTTCTCAAAGTACGGAGCCACCAAGCTGGAATTGGTCAGAACTGTGGTGTGCTTCACTCATAGAATGGCCGTCCATACATATCGTTGATTTCCTTCCGATCGTGCCTTTTCCACTTAGTCTCCTCGTGCCGCGATCGAGGAAGACCAATCGGCTTAAGGTCGGAACAAAGTCAACACAAAACTCAATTACCTCCTCATTTCCATAGCCCTTGGCAATGCTTCCTTCTGGCCTAGCACGGTTACGAACATATTTCTTTAATACTCCCATGAACCTCTCAAAGGGGAACATATTGTGTAGAAATACAGGACCGAGGATGGAAATCTCTTCGACTAGGTGAACCAGGAGGTGCGTCATAATATTGAAGAAGGATGGCGGGAACACCAACTCGAAACCGACAAGACATTGGACCACATCGTTCTGTAACCGTGGTAGATCTTCTGATTGATTACCTTCGAGAGATTGCATTGAGGAATGCACATAGCTTCACAATGGCTACTCCAGGAGCCCCCTCAAAGCAATCGGAAGCAATTGCGTCATAATCACGTGGCAGTCGTGAGACTTCAGGTTTTGGAACTTTTTGTCCGCCATGTTTGTTATTCCCTTTATATTCGACGAGAATCCAGACGGGACCTTCATACTGCTCAGGCATTCAAAAAAGATGACCTTCTCTTCTTTGGTAAGAGCGTAGCTGGCATGACCTTGAAACCATTCCGGATGCCGGTCATCAGGGTCTTTCAAACGTTGCTGGTCCTGCCGTGCTTCCTTTGTATCATTTGTCTTCCCATACACGCCCAAGAAGCTTAGCAGGTTCACGCAAATATTCTTCGTAACATGCATCACGTCGATTGCAGAGCGGACATCTAGGACTTTCCAATATTCTAGCTCCCAAAATATAGATTTCTTCTTCCACATGGGTGCGTGTCCTCCCTAGGAACTGATTGTCCGCCAGACCCTTTCCAAAGATGACTTTCAAATCCTTGACCATATCAAATACCTCCGCACCAGTACGTTCCGGCTTCGGCCGTGATCTGCCTTGCCGTTGAAATGCTTGCCTTTCTTTCTTACGTTATGATGTCGGTGAAGAAATCGACGATGCCTCGTACACGTTCTTCTTACAATTTGGCAAATACACACTTTCGGTCTCATGTAAGCGTGCATGCATTGTATCCTTATTTGTCTGTCCCGATAGGTTACTAAGAGCAGGCCAATCGTTGATGGTTACGAAAAGCAACGCTCGTAGGTCAAATTCCTCTTTGTGCTCATCCCACACACGTACACCAGGTCTGCCCCACAATTGTAAAAGTTCATCAACTAATGGCCTTAGGTACACATCGATGTCGTTGCCGGGTTGCTTCGGACCTTGGATGAGCACTGGCATCATAATGAACTTCCGCTTCATGCACAACCAAGGAGGAAGGTTGTAGATGCATAGAGTCACGGGCAGTGCTATGGCTGGAGCTGCTCGCCAAAAGGATTCATGCCATCTGTACTTAGACCAAATCTTATGTTCCTTGCGTCACCAAAATCTTTGAACTCTCTGTCGATCTTTCTCCATTGCGTTCCATCTGCGGGGTGTCTCAACTCCCCGTCCGACTTACGGTCCTCTTTGTGCCATCGCAACAACTTGGCATGCTCTTTGTTCCTGAACAGACGTTTCAACCGTGGTATTATAGGAGCATACCACATCACCTTGGCGGGAACCCTCTTCCTGGGTTTCTCGCCCTCAACATCGTCACCAGGGTCATCGCCTCGATCTTATAACGCAATGTAGTGCATACCGGACATTCATTCAAATTCTCGTATTCACCGCGGTACAGGATGCAGTTAATGCATGCATGTATCTTCTGAACCTCTAAACCTAGAGGGAAGACAACGTTCTTTGCTTCGTACGTACTAGCGGGCAACTCGTTATTCTTTGGAAACATATTCTTCATCATTTTCAGCAAATTTTCAAATCCCGAGTCGATAGACCTTCTTGCCTTCCATTTCAGCAAATCCAGTGTGCAGCCCAGCTTTTTCAGACCATTATCGCATCCGGTACAGCGACTTTTGTGATCCTCTAACATGCGATCCAAATTCTTCCTCTCCTTTTCAGTTTCGCAGCCTCTCCGTGCATCCAATGGTCCGACCAAGATCATCAGCGGGCTCATCACGTGCCTCTTCTTCACCTTCCCCTTCACCTTCCCCTTCACCTTCCCCACCTTCAGCATCCTCCATGAAAGTATCACCGAAATGATCAAGATAGTTGTCATCGATGAAATCATCCCCTTCTTCATCTTCTTTCATTATAACCCCTCTTTCTCCATGCTTGGTCCAACAATTATAGCTTGGCATGAAACCCGCCGAACAGGTGCAGGTGAACGTCTCTTGAGGAAGAGTAACTCTTCTGATTCTTACAGCCAACACATGGACAGATAACAAAACCCCCCTGCTTGTTCGCATTAGCCACTACGAGGAAATCTTTCAAACCCGTAATGAACTCGCCGGAGAGTCGGTTACCGTACATCCATTGCCGATTCATCTGCATTATTATTATATAAAATATATAATTAACCATCATGCATTTGTTAAACTAACTAGCTACAAATAATAGAAATTAAACAATGAACTACACACATGCATATTTTATCAATGACACATGAAAGGTTCAAGTTGCTAACCGCGATCGAGGAGAAAAAATAAATGAGAAAGCTCAAGTGTGGCTCGGACACTTCATATCATATTTGTTTCATGCTCTCGCATTTCATCGAACACCTTGTGTGCATAAGAGGAACCAAAAGCAAACCCACCACCCCTTGTGAAGATTGTGAAAAGAAATGGCACCAAATGGCTAAGTGAAGTGAGCTGAGCTGCCTTTTATAGGGATGGGCCTTTAGGCCGGCCACCGCGACTAAAGGCCTTCGGCCAGCTCGAGGACCTTTAGTCGCGGTTGGCCTGCCAACCGCGACTAAAGCTCCTCCCGGCCACCGAGCGCGCTGGGCCCAGGTCTTTAGTCGCGGTTCGCCTCCCGAACCGCGACTAAAGACCCCTTTAGTCGCGGTTCCTATATTTTGGGGACTAATGGGGGTGGACGGAAGCCTCTTTTTCTACTAGTGACATGAAACAACGGGAGGAGCCGAGGAGGTGTAGGCTTCCAGTTCGTGGCGCACAGAGCTGCGAATTCGTAGCACGTGCGGGTGTGGACATGTGGTATCGCCGACGCCTCCAACATATTGCAGTCACGAGCCTTGTCGTGGACAGGGCCATGAGATGGACCGCTTTGCCATGAGATGGACTGCTTTTTGTCGCAGCGGTTGTTGCGTGAGGAGTGAGGACCAGAAGGCGAAATCGATCGATGGTGGTGAATACGGATTTGGGACCCAGAACACGCCTTTCCGAGTTGAACCAAGATGCATTGACAGCGTCACGGGAGTACGGCACTTCGGCCTCAATGGGATTCCAGCGAGATGCTGGGCCCGGGGAAGAGCTGTTTGGCCCGTTTGTGACACCAGGCAGCCATCTATTTCAATTTAATAGTAAAGATTAGTGTGCCAGAGGAAACATTTTTGTGACCTATATTTTATTTCTGGGAATTTTATAATCAAAACAGGGTACCATTTCAGTATAAAAATTATGATAATTATTTTATAGCTCAGGAAAATGTCAAACCAATTTTGGTGGATCAAAATTTCCAGTACCTATCCAGTGGTATGTTTGTTGCTAGTTTGATATGCTCTGATAACTGTGTGCCTTGAAAGTGGATTGCCTTAGCTTCTGCCTTGTTAAAGTGTTTAAAATTAATTAAAAGCTTATTTTTTGAAAACTTCGATGTGAGTTCTTCTTGTTATTAGCTTCCTGTAGATACCTTATTTGTATTTTTGTGAGCCACATAAAGTTTTAGGTCACATTAATTAGCTCCCAGGCCATTTCTAGTTTTAGAAAAATCTTATCTTTTGTTTTAAAAACTCAATTTGGGTGAATCCAATTTCTATAGCTTTATAAAGTCAAGCTTTACTCTCTATGATTTTACCAAATTTTTGTGTGCTTTGTTTTGAAGTAGCTTGTTAATTTGGTGTTGTTGCTTATTTTGCCCATTGGGAAATTGAGTTGTTTTTGTTTGAAATGCTTTATAATAAACTTTAGCACCAGACCCTACTGGTGTTTTCCAAAAGTGATTAGCCTCCTGAGCTTGTGTAGATTATGTTTTGATGAAAGGTAGAACCCTTTTTAGCAAATAGATGTTTTGTTAAGGTCTTTTCTAGTGAGAATAGAAATGGTCCTTTTATAAATAAAATAACCATTCATGTCCTAGGTGTTGTTTGTTTGAAATGTTTAGTGTCCATGATTTAGTGGTTTGCTGTTGTGTGTTGTTTGTGTGGTTCGATGCTATGGCTAGGGATTGATTGCCTTTTATATTTTGCGACGTTAGATTGCGAACACTATCGGAGAAGGAGGAGAGGACCATGGTGAGGATTTCTAAGAGGAAGGAAGATCAGAGGTTCTTGAAGAAGAAGTCCGGGGACAAATAGCCAGCCAAGGCAAGCCACCTCTTGATGCATACTTTGTCCTAATTATCTTGCTCTTGCATTATTACAAATTTTATAAATTGCATGATTTTATTCATTTATGTGAGTGGTTCTGCCACTCGAAGTTTTATTATTCCACCCTTACGGGTGCTGCCCCTCGTTGATACCTACTGGACATTCCTGTGAGCGATATGGTGCATAACACCTTATCCTCTCTTTGTCACCACTTTTCAAGTAAAGCTGGACTATAGGTTGGGAGCCCTTTGAAAAAGATGTTTTATGAAAAAGGTTTCAAGAAAGGAAGTTCTTCGAAAACCTTGGAACGGGGCAACCCTGCCCAAGTGTGAGTTTTTGAAAAGAAAAAGAGTTTGCAAAGGAAGTTTTGCTGGAGGCGAGTGGAATAAAAAATGGTTTTCGAAAAGCTTTGGTGACTGAGTACCTAACCGGACCTAGCCAATGCAACCACACTACCCTAACGTGGGCACGGGGCTTAACCCGTAGTTTATTGAACCTGGTGCGGGACACCTCATAACTGCTATGAGGGTCATATATTATGGCCCTTGAAGTCGGGTTGCTCTCGCGGGAGGAGGCAATACACCGTAGTTGCCTACGGCCGGACGATACTGTGGGTCTTCCGACGTGGTTCTGGGGACACACTCAATGGTTGAGGTGTAGTGCCGGGAAGCCTAGCCCACAGGGAAGGACCCAAACCAGGGGATGTAGGCGAAAGGTTATGTTCGGGAGTTTGTCGTTGCATAGTTGATATGCAGGGAGGAGACCCACAAGACAGATTTCCGGATAGTTGTGGGGAAAGTGTACAACCTCTACAGAGTGTAAAACTATTCGAATAGCCGTGTCCGCGGTTATGGACGTGGGAATGGAAGCTGCTTGGCATTAAAGAAATTTTTGGTTTATAAAAGTGTTTTCCAAAGGGTTCGGAAAAGAATACCAGTGATACTGGTGGAAGTGTACCTGGGAGGTACGGTGGAAAAAGAAAATCAGTGGGATAGGTGGAAATGTACCTGGGAGGTACGATTGAAAGTTGGAAAAGTTGTTTTGGTCATACTGAGATGGCTGAAAAGGAAAAACGGATCACCCTTACCTATTAGTCTTCAAAAGAAACTTATTTTCAAAAATGTTTTCAACAAAGATATAGAGATGTCATACTCTCGTGAGAAACTATCTCTCACTCCTTGTAACCCTAGAATAGTGCATATTTCTTGCTACTACCAAATTGCATATCCTTTACTTCTCTCTAAGGTGGTTTGCGAGTACAATTCATAATGTACTCATGGCTTTGTCCCTGGCTATTTACTTGGCCAGACTTGGTGGAGCCCAACAGATGAAGAAGGAGTCGGCGACCTCTATGCGAGCTAGGAACGTCTTCCCAGGCAACCAGTTGCCTGTAGGGTTATGGCTTGACTTGGGCCATGCGAACACTTTCGTGTGAAGTATTTGCGCTGTGTGGTTGTTGATCTCCTGCCATTGCGGCTCTTATGTAAGTATTGGTCACATGACCTATTGTAATCCTTTTATTCGATACTGTAATGGATGATGTACTCGATACCATTTCGGTTATGCCTTCACGACACACTGATCATGGGATCGTGGATGAGTATGCATAACGGGTGTTTCGGACAGCTAGTCCAGGACCCCACACTGGGTGTAATTGGTATCTATCGATATTAATATATTCCCTTTATCGAAAAAAACTAATCTTGGCAGCCTTATCATACTGCCATATCGCCTGCAAATATGCACCATACGAGGCTTCATTTATATATTATATAGCCAAAAAAGGCTTTGCTGAGCTACTATAAATATAAGCCAATGGACAAAAGATTCCATAACATTGTCAGCAAAGACATATGCTCATGTCATATTGCAAGCACAGCTGCAGTGGGCTAAGGTGTGTACAGGTCGGTTTGGTGAGCTACTATTACCTTGCTAATACTATCAGCTCCCATTCAGCCTTAATAGTTGGCTCTGTCAGCAGGTTTGCAGATTTGAAGCCCGTGCCATTTAGCCTTCATATCTGATTACTGGAGAAATGAAATCTTCAGGGGTTTTTACTCTGTTCAGCTTTGGCAATTGTAAAGGGCAGAGACGTTCCACCCTATTTTGCTCAGAATTTCAGGTAGCAATAGATAGCAGAAGTACTTCCAGATAATAACAGGCAGACCGGATTAGATTTCAAACAGTGAGTTCCTCTGGGCTATGAAGTACAGCGTATATATTTTGCTTCCAGGCAAGCAATCTCTTGAAAAGCTAGCAGTTGAACACACATAAACGGCAGACTCATCTAAACATTTGTGTTAGATGTGTATGACCAATACTCCTTGACCAGTTCGCGGAAGAGAGATCCTTCGGTTTCCATAAGCTTTGTAGGCTTGTCATACTCCACTGCTCGTCCTGGAAGTGTGTACAGCTCATTATTATGGACAATAGAAAAAAATGCTTCAGACATAATAAGAGTTTTGATTGGAGAAAAGGAAAAAGTCGTGTTAATGTTATGATAGTGCAGATTTGATGTTCTACAGGATGACAGTGGTAAAGTTCGAACATTAGTGAAAATTGGTGAAAATTTATAGGGGAGAAGATTCACAATACATTTGGGTTCAAGTATAATAATTCATACATTTATATTCCATAATAACTGTAGCTGGCTTTCTTCTTTTGTTGCTGTTAGCCTTTAGGTTTTTGCTAGCGCCTATTGGTTCTTTTTGGTTCTGCAGGTTTACCTTTGTAAAACCATGAACTGTCTTGCAATTCTTTTTATAATACAAAACGACACGTTTTGGCACATATTCGAGAGAAAAGGTAAAAATATGTCGACAGAGACATACCATCGCTCATTGCAAGTACCATATTGCAGTCCATCACTGTTGGTATACGGTGGGCAACTGTAATAACTGTGCAATATTTGAATTCTGTCCGGATCGTCTTCTGAAGGACAGCATCTGTTGCATTGTCTATAGAGGCTGTGGCCTCATCAAGAACTAAGATACGGCACCTTCTCAAAAGTGCGCGTCCCAGACAGAAGAGCTGCCTTTGGCCCATGCTCCAGTTTGACCCATCTTCCACAACTATTATGAAATAATCTTTGATCAATACTACGAATGAGATAGTTCCAAACATCATGATAGAAAAAGGGTATAGGTAATACATCTAGGGCTACTAAAAATTTGACATGTGTAAATGGCACATGTACTTCAAACCTATTTTTAATTTCTGAAATGCCTGGAGCAGAGTTTATGTTTGCGCAGCTTATTAGGTTCAAACAGTAAACTCTAGGTGCCAAATATAGATGAGATGAAGTTTCCTACCATGTGAGTCCAATCCCTGTTCCTTCTCCTGGACAGCTTCCAGAAGTTGACATTTGTCAAGAACCTGCAGCACAATAACAAATGGAGGAACTACTTAGTGATTATTGTAAAATACCTGCATGACATTAGACAATAAAGGGGGTCGGAGCCTAGGTCAGTCGGCGGGAAGTGTGGGTGTACAATCCTGCCATCCGGATTCAAGTTTTCGTGCCTGTTTCTTCTATCAGTGAAAAGTTCCCTTGATATTTCTATGTGATCTAGGTTTTTAGTAAGAAAGGCTATTTGTCATTTCAGATTCCGCAATTCAAATTACTCACCCCATTTTGACAATGTGCTAAAATTTCTGAAATTTTTAGGTATATTATCACAGTAACCGAGCTGAGTTGCCATGGCACTAAATAGAACTCCATCAGGTTTTTGTCAGTGAAGCAACTTGAATGGTAATCTTACTTCATCATTGGGTAGGACAGAACAAAAATCAGCAAAGACAGTTGGGCACATCTTACCTCCCATATTTGTTGATCCGAGAATTGCCCAAGGGGGTCTAGATTGTATCTTACTGTACCCTGAAAAAGTGTTGGATCTTGTGGAATGATACCCAAACGCGAACGTAGGTCATGTAAGCCTATCGTGCTGATGTCCACAGAGTCTATAATAATTCTCCCTTCAGCAGGTTCAACAAGACGAAACAATGCACCAATTAATGTTGTCTTGCCACTTCCTGTTCGGCCAACTATACCAATCTTATCTCCACCTTCAAACCTGCAAGTGATTCCATGTAGTACAAGGGGGGTATCTTTCCTATACCTAATCTGTAGAGTGAAAATCAATCACACAAAATTTGTTAGAACTGTTAACAGGATTTCGGATTTAAAGGTATTACATGTAGATATTTATATTAGATTACCTTCAAATCTATAAGCTCCACATTGCCATCTTGGGGCCAATCTGGTGCCGGTCGATTTTCTATAACAACTTCTGCTGCTTCACTTTGTATGTCCATGTACTGGTTCACCCGTTCCACCGAGATTATTTGATTTGCAAGGTTGCATTGGTTTTGAATAGAGAAAACAAATGACATATTTAGGGAAAGACCATAGGACAATGCCATTCCCACAAAACCTGTGCAAGTATGAAAGGAAAAAAATATTTTACTAACTTGTAATGCTAAACTATTCATATACTGAATGATATCAGACACTTATATTTTGTTTGTGCATAGACAGGACTAAAACTGCTGGCAAAAATGAGGAAATTATTTTGCAGCAGTCATCGATACTACCTCGGCATCAGGAGGCTACAAATAACAAGCTATGATAAGGAGAGAGTATCAAGTATGTTTTCAGAACAAAATCTTTTCATAACTCAGTATCATGAGGCTATGAAAAGGTAGCAACATTTTCATGGCAACACATGTAACATTTATCGCAACTCAGATGCAAGTAGCAATGGACACACAACGGCCTAGCAATTGTGCCCAATATTTGACGCAAATGTGGTGGCCATGCACAGCTTACCAGGGCTAAAAGTTCCTTGTGGAAGAACAGCCATGACAAAGGCAGAAAAAGAAAGAACTGCAGCACTCATTATTTCCAGGCGTTGAATCAACCATTCAGTTGCTGCAAAATTGTAGAAATATGGACTGGCATTCTTGTCAACAAGATCCAAATTTTTAACAAAGAAACGATCTTCTTCTTCGAAGGCCCTTATTGTTATAGCCCCTGAAATAGATTCACCCAAGTGATTTGCTAGAGCAGACTTGGTAGTGCCATTGATCCGCATCAATTCCTTAGCCGAGGCTAGATAGTACCTCTGCATGACCAAAACATAACAGTTTCAGTTAACGAAAACTTAGAATGCAGAACAGAGGGATCATTCACACCTTTTAAACAAAAATAGAAGCAGAACGCATCAGTTGGTGAATGAAATCAATAACCCAAGATACGGGCTGAGCCATAAAGATACTGGGGCTTAGCCAATTACCTGCAACCTAATTGCCAAAATTATCATAGGCACGGATACAAACAGAACTTCCCATGTAACAACAGCCAATACCCCTAGATTGCTATATGCATTTAAGCTGGCACTAAGGCTGAACATGAAGGCAAATGGAACATCAAGGTCAACGATACTCAAATCTGAAGAGACCTGTATTAAAGGGGAAAAAGGGAACACTGGGTAAAATTATCATGAAAATAATCTCTTGATGGAAAATAGACTGAAATTCGTCACATATGCCATCTTTTTAAGGATTCTTACCCGGCTAAGAACCCTTCCTAAAGGAGTAGAATCAAAAAAGGACATCGGTGCACGGAACAACGAATTGAGTAGCTGGGAAAACAAAGATCTTGATGTCTCGATCCCAAGAACAACGACTGATAAAGATCTTGATAGCAAGAATAACATTGTGGAGACTCCGATAATAATGTACACTGAAATTAACTTCAGCGTACTAACATGAGGATTTTGGACATTGGCAGCCATCCATGAATTTTGTGATATTTGCCCAGCTATGAAAATTATGTGGGAAATAACACAAAAGGAGGCATACAGAAAGCCTTTGTTCTGGCGCAGGTAAAGCATATAAGGCTTAGCACCTGCATCCCCTGTTTCTCTTTCCTCTTTCTTGATCAGTTGATCTACTGGTGATGGCTTTAAAGACTCTATATATCTGCCTCCATGAATACCATCAGCCTCCTTTACTGATATTTCCTTAGTTCTTTGAGGGGGAATATTGTTGTTAAGGTCTGAAACACCAATCGTATCTTTATGGGCATTTACAAGTTCCTTAAATTCTTCACAATCTTCCAATAGATCTTGATAAGGTGCAGACCGAATGACCTCTCCATCTGACATTAACTGCCAAAAATCATCACTAGTTTTAGATGGCATCAACAAACAAATAAAACTTGCTACAGATAAATATAAATCATAAAGGCACAAATATAATCATATGGCGAATTTTTCTAAGTCGAGAGAGATAATACCAAAATGGAGTCAAATACGGGTAGAAAATCCACTTGGTGGGTCACCAAAATAACAGTCTTGTCTGACAGAGCACTCATGACATATTCCTGTCACACAACTAAGATGGTCATACAATAGTTCACAATAAAATAGAAATACAATCTGCATATGCTGACATGGTACTTACATTGAAGAGGCTTGTTGCTGTATGGGCATCAACAGCACTGAAAGGGTCATCAAGAAGATAGATGTCTGCATTTTGGTATAGTGCACGAGCAAGCTGGACGCGCTGCTTCTGACCACCACTAAGATTTACTCCTCTCTCCCCAATTTGAGTACAATCTCCATATGGCAACATTTCAAGGTCCTTCACCAACGAGCACCTCATGAGTGTGTCTCGGTATCTTTCTCTGTCCATCGGAGATCCAAAAAGAATATTGTCTTGCACAGTTCCTGTCTGGATCCATGCATTCTGAGAAATATATGCAATTTTCCCACAGACTTGAATCTGAAATGTTTATGCAAAGATGGATATAATATAATATGAACTTATCATGAAAAAAACTAACATATTTTATAATGGTTCCTATTGTCAGGCATATAAATCACAACAACTTAGCAAAACCGAAAATGATGCAAATGTAAACAGGCTGTGTTTTGAGAAATAAAATAGCTCTCAACTGCACATGGCAATACTGTGTTTTCCTAACTATTCGGCTGTAAATTTTGGATAGTACATTTGCACATGGCAACACTGCAAGATTTCTGAGATTACAAAATTTGCAACATGAAAAAATGGAACTTAATGGAAGTAAAAAAAGAGCACATTGTATCCTCATAAATCAATTAACAGCTTTGTGATTTTCTATTTCATTAAAAGGTGAAGCGAACAAAAACATACCGTGCCTTCCGTTTTGGGGACCTCTCCGAGTACAGCAGCCAAAAGTGTCGACTTTCCTGATCCTACCTCTCCACAGATTGCAACCTTTTCTCCACCTTTGACAACCAAATTTATATTCTTTAGAGTTGCTTTGGATGGATTTTCATCCCATGAGAAACTACACAAATTCATCGCTATTGGGTAATCAATACCAACATAGTACTTCTTCCTAACTTGCCCATTCAGCTCAGGTGCATCAAGAAACTTTGATATCCGAGTGAAAGCAACCTTAGCTTGTATCACAACACCAATAACATCTGGTATTGACCTTATCGGGTCTTGCACCAGGCGTAGAGTTGCCACAAAGGTGAAGACATTGCTAGCATCAAGTGGGATGTTGAGAAGATAACATGTTAGAAAGGTTGCCGCTGAAACCAAAACAGGTGATGACCAGAACAGGAAACTGTTGTATGCCCTCCTAAGCTGGAACGCTGACAACCACTTGTACTCAACCTCCCTCAACCCTTCGATGACCTTCTTGAAATGACCTTCCCATGCATAAAGTTTCAAAACTTTCATATGAACTAATGACTCGGACATGGCCTTTAATCTCACATCTTGTGCTTCCATAAGTTTACTCTGGAATTTGTGTTGCAGTTTGGCTAATGGAGCATTGCAGAGTACGGTGATAACGATGACAATCAATGATGAAACCATCGCAGCACCAACCGCGTTGTACAGAATTGCCAGAGCAATGCAGAGTTGAACACTTGTTGTCCATGTTTGATGGAACCAGTATGGAAATTCCCCAATCCGGTAGGCATCAACGGTCACATAGTTCATAATTTCTCCAGAAGAGTGCTTCGTTTTTGCTGCGTTTGATAGCTTCTGTTGCTTTTTATAAATAGATGCTGAGAGTAATGACCTCACCTGCAGTCCTAATCTCCGTGTACGGAAATACCACTGTCTCTGTGACAATGATTCACAAAATTTGCAGATGAACATTATCGCAGCAAGCACATGCCCTTCATATTTAAAGGTACCTTTCCCAAGCGATACATTGATGAATGCCTTGAGAAGTACTGGGCCTGTAGATATTGTGAGAACCTTGAGCAAAGCGAAGAATCCTGAGACCAAGATTGGACGCTTGTGACAAGAAACAATCGTCCAGAACATTGATGGTGTGGCATGCGACTGTGACTGCTTCTTGGTGTTTAGCTTCTCCATGAACATCATGTACAGATTCTGTGCTCGATCATTGACGCCTAAAAGTGGAAGGTCTTTGTCCTCAAGAGGCTTCACATATCCCATCTTCATTAAAGGATTCAACCACCAAAATGACATCTTGCTGAAAAAACCAGCTTTGGCAAATGGAGTAACCAGACACTCAGAATCAGCTACCTCAGAGTCTGTCTCGGCATTCAGGGGCTTGTATAATCCATTTCCAACTCCTGCGTAACCTTCTTCATCATGGGTACACCAAAAGCCATATAGAAGGAGGAGTACTGCAGCTGGTAGGGACAGAAGATCTAAACATGCCTTGATGGTGATCATCTTCTCTGCAACAATATTAACAACTGAAGAACAGCAGATGAAAGCTGCGAAGATAGTCAGCAAGACTGACCAAAACCGAACAAACGCCTCTCCAACAAACCGAGGCCTGATGCTGAAAGTGCAGGCGGCAAGGATCAAAGTCAATCCTTGAGATAAATTTACAAGCCACCAATGTGGCAGGTAAGCAGAAGCATCTTGACTGACGTTATTCCCTAGCATCCACAGCCCCAGCCCAAGATAAACCAGACCCAAGCTGCCATTGAACACCACAGCAGACAGATGCAGTGGTGAGCTGAGCGCGACCAGCTGCCGCGCAGATGCCCTGCTCTTGCAGATTTTGACAAGCAACTGGATTGTCAGCACCACTACGAAGAGCGCTGCGATGCCGATCGCCACAAGATGATTCATGCAGGTGGAGGAATCGAATGTTTCCTTGAACGCGCACGAGGCGACATCCTGGTTGGAGCAAATTGGGCCCCCGCACCACAAATCCATCATCCGAGAACCTGAAGTATGTATAGTTCAGTCGTGCCGAAGGAAGTTGTTGGTCAGGTAGCAGCAATGATTTGGCTCTGTAGCAAGAGACGGTTGGGGAAAAGGCTTACCTGTGAGGGAACCCATGTGTGCAGTTTAAATTGCACCGCCGGGTGGATCAGTTGTTTATTGGGTCCTGCAGCAACCATGAAGAAGAAGCTAGTCAGGCCAAAGAAGAGATTGTTGTATATATATGAAGAACAAACGGACAAAGAACAGATACTCTCTTCCTCTTATTCATTTATGAACAAACGGACAAAGAACAGAGCAACACTAGGAAATCGAGATTCCAGTGAATTGCGGAAGATTCAGTAGTGGGAGCACGAATCCATCTGAACAAAAAGTTATCGGATCACGGTGCCGCAAAACTAGTGAACCCGGGGGTGATGTATCTGCGGCCGCCATTCCACGATCGGGAGGAGAAGTTTCCGAGGCGGAGGAGAAAAGAAAGAAGTGAGAAGATGGACAAGAACAAAAAGCGATAACTTGCGGTCATCTGCACCCGCGACGCACGTTGGATGAGGAGACGGAGGAATACATCAAAACCTGAACCCCGCCCCGCATCCACCCCCAAAATTAAACCCTTGGGGAGGCCGCGCCCAGAAAGGACACCCCGAATTTCTTGGCCATCCCCTTTTCCCAAGACGAATTTCTCGACCATCCCCGCTTACCCGGTGAAGCGATGAAGGAGGATGGCAGTATCGAGCTTGGTTGTTCGTGGCCGCCGCCCCGCCGGGGAGATTTTCAGTGTCCAGCAGCAGACAGCAGGACGTGAGGCTCTTATTACGGCAAGGGAGGAGGAGAGCTAGCGCGGCGCGTGCGCAGGGCGTGGAGCACGCGGTATGCACACGTGACCGATCGTCGGCGGTGAGGTGAGGACGTGCCGTGCCCCGTATCGCTTGTCCTACCCTCCGGTCCCCGAAACTGCGGTCTACGTGGGCCGGTCAGGCCTCGTCGCTGCTTTTACCATCTCAAGTGAGCAGGTCGACCACAGTCGTGAATTCGCGTGGTACACGTGATACTCTCAAAACAAACACAACAAAAAACATTAGCATTGATGGTCTATGCACCCACACAGTCATGCAAACTGATTACATTGCATTGCATGCATGCGTCCCATCCTTATAGCATCTCCAACCGTTTGGGCTCCCCACGTCCAAATTCGGCGATATTGTCGTCCGGATCGGAGAAAAATTTGGCCTGGGGAGGCCCATTTTCCCAGCCGCGAGCCCAGGATGGATGTAACGGACTTTGGCGAATTCAGACAAAATGAGTTCGTTCAAACATAAGCGAAATTTAATGATATTTAACATATAGAGGCGAGTTCGTACATAAGTAGGCCGAATTCGAACATATATTTGAATTCGGCGATTGGCAAACTAAAATTTAAACTAAAGAACGGCCTACTACATGCCGAAATGGCGGTAGAAGGACGTGTAGTCGCCGCCGTCGTGCCGTCGCCGAGCCGGCGTTGTCCTAGAGCGGCGGAGCCTCGTACCAGCTCGTGCCTCGCCGCTGCCGCCGGCGCGTGGCGGCGACGGACGGTACATGTCGTTGTCGCTGCTGTCCTCGACCTTGACCACCTCCCTGGGCGCGGCGTTCCTAGCGGCGGATGGTGTGGCGGTGCGGGCGGCGCGTTGACGCGGCCGGGCCGGCAGCGCTGCTCCGCCTCCTCCCGCTCCCGCCTCGGACCACTCCGCGGCGTCTTCGGGAGGGTGTTGTCGGCGGGCACCAGGTCCTTCAGCGACCGGCGATCGCCTCCGCCACCGCGGCGTCCTCCGCGCGCCTCGCCTCCTCCTCGCGAGCCGGTTTGCGGCGTCCTCCTTCTTCGACGCCTTCCTCTTCCGCCCGCTTTGGAGAGGACGGCTGGTCGCGGATGACGAGGGGGCCGCTACTGCGCCGTCTGCTCGGCGGTGGCGACGACGGTTCCTTCTTGATGGTCGAAGGAGCCGCCCATTCCTGTTGACGGTGGCTGGCGTCGACCCGCCGGACCTGGATGCTGACCGCGAGCCAGACGAGGAGGAGGACGGCGTCATCCTCCTCGGCATCCACGAACTACCGTGCCGGCGCGACACGGCAGCCGCCACCGGCGGTGGCATCCCCAGGACGGGGGAGTTTCCGTCCTCGATGTGTGCGAGCACGCTCTCGAGGGTGCGGCCAGGCGCGCTCCACCATCGTTTGCGGCCGGCGGCGTTGTTCCTTGCCGGAGGAGGAGGAGGGCCGTCGTAGGACGCCAGTTCCCGTTCATACCTGCGCCTGAAGAACGCGATCCACGACTCGTGGTTGTCGGGGAAGAAACACGTATCCGCGCGCTGCTCGTCACTGAGAGTGACGAGCACCTCGTCGATCGCCGCTTCGAGTAAGGCACCGCCCGTTGGCGGCGGCGGGATCGGCACGCCGCCTGCGCTCAGCCTCCATCCCCCCGGTGCGCGGAAGTCCGGCGGCCCGGGTAGCCCGTCGCGTGGAGGAGCCGTCCCTCCCATTGGTGGAGAGCGGGCGGCCGTTGTGTTGGCCGCACCGTCGCTCGCCATTGCTCGTTCGAGTTCGGGGAAGATTTGGTGGAAGGCGAGTGAGGTGAATGCGGGGCAGACGCGGTAGTTCGGCGATAAATAGAGGTAGGTGCGCGTGATACCGAGGCGACGGCATTAACTCGCCGCGTGGAAGCTACGCGGTCGGCGAATGCTGACCGGCGGCAGGCTTTTACAGCGCGCGGAAGACGATGCGATGAGGACGACGATCGGTGTCTCTCGCCGACAAGTTGGGGCCACCAGACGCGCGTGAAGTTTCGCCGCTTCGCGCTTTGTTTCGTCCGGAGTCCCCGAGCTCCCCGGGGGGATGGCGTGGGATCGCCGGATGAATTTAGGCCCAAATCCGGACGAAAACGAGAAACCGGGGGCGCGACTGGGCGAATTTCGCCTTCCGGATGGAAAAAACGTCGTTCGAGGGCCTCGTCGGGGAGACGAGTGGAGATGCTCTTAGCTCGTTTTTCCCCATGGCTCTAGCAAGAACTAGTGGAGTGATGATTAAGGAAGTAGCAACTGCGAGGGTTTTTTTGCAAACCGGTTCATCCCACAGCTTTTTAGAACATCTCCAACATACGTGTCTAGGGCAAATCGCAACACATCATTGTAATCGTGCACTGGTTGCCCATATAGCGATTTATAACAAGAAGTAGGATCGCATCACAGATGTGAAATCTGGATTTGGGTAACTCGTGTTTCTTGGCTCCCCGCTTTACACTCTACTATCTGGTCCACGTTCACGATGCAACGACATTATTGGCAACCGAGGTGAGAGTGCGAGATACTATAGGACACAACACCAGTGAAAATCTGATGCGGGTTAATGCTATGGAAAATGCACTGATGATATCTAATGCAATTTCGGTGTAATTTTTCCTTACTATTTACTTTAGCCTTCTTATCCAGCCGGCCACACAAACTTCTAAAAAAAATGCTCTAAAAAGACTCTGAGAAATACTAGCACTACAGCATAATATGAGCCGTGCTTCAGTGCAACCCAACGATGCTTCAAGTTACTTGTCTTTTGCTAGAGAGGGTGCACTGAGTGACATAGGTTTTTTAGAACATCTCCAACGGACGCGCTTACCTTTGCAAAACGGTTTGAGCAGATCGCAACACATCATTGTAATCGTGCACTGATTGCCCATATAGCGATTTATAACAAGAAGTAGGATCACATCACTGATGTGAAGCATGGATCTGGGTAACTCGTGTTTCTTGGCTCCCCGCTTTACACTCTACTCTCTAGTCCACATTCACGATGCAACGACATTATTTGGCAACTGAGGTGAGAGTGCGGGATACAATAGGACACAACACCAATGGATATCTGATGCAGGTTAATGCTATGGAAAAATGCATGATAATATCTAATGCAATTCAGGTGTAACTTTTTCTTACTATTTACTTTGGTCTTCTTATCCAGCCGTCTACAAAAACTTCTAAAAAAATGCTCTAAAAGACTCTGAGAAATTCTAGCACTGCAGCATAATATGAACCGTGCTTCAGTGCAACTCAATGGTGCTTCAAGTTACTTGTCTCTTTTGCTAGAGAGCGTGCACTGAGGTTATGAACCTTTCTACCGAGCTTGGCAGGGGAAGAGTTATTAATTGAGATTTTGGAACCGATGCTCCAACCTAAAGGCTATCTTTTACAATATTTTTGTGACATTTAATTTCTCAGCTGCACCTGCTAAACTTTAGCTCGGCAAGATGCCCTAATATACAAAGATGGCCCGAAACATGCCATAACTTTCTGCAGTGCCACGTTGTCCTCCTGGCCTCCTCTTTGTCAACGGACGAAGCGTGGATAGCGACGATGATGCTATACAATTTCCTCGGATATGGATAGTTAAGTTGACACCGAACTACTAATGAGTAATGAGCACGATTTGATTTTCTATTGATTCGATTCGACAGGCACCATCATCGGTTCAGCCTATGTCCAGCGTCAGCAGCAGCGACGCGCGTGACTTGGCCGATCGAGCTGTTACGTCGGAGTGGGAGCGACGATGTGAGCAGGCTGCCTCGATCTGTCGTTTCACGGTTGCGTGCCACTGTCACACGACCTCAGCGTCTGGACTTTGGCAGGGCAACGCTAACATCACAGAGAAACCAGGCGTATGATCGCGTCCCTATACGTTTGGCTCTACCGATGAAAGAATCTTCAAAGTAAATGTGTTAGGTGCTTCGCTTGGCCACCATGAAACCGTCACGGTTAGGCATCCCAGCGGTACGACGCATTTCGGACGTTCAAATTGTCCGCGGGCGTCCATTTGCGTCGCCTGTCGGACGAGGAAATGGTCGTGTGTCCGTTTGCGTCTGGGGTTGGCTCCAGCGGCGACGCATTTTGGGCGCAGGCCAGAATTCAAAAAACGATGAAATAGCGTCGACTTTGCACGAAATTACAGCCGCAAATTGAGGGCTGAAACAAGTTCATCACACTTTGCAGCTCGTACGGCGCAAAGTGGAGCAAAAACAACAAGGCCTGAACAAAGAAAAAAAAGGAGGCCAAGGTGTTGGCGGCGATGGCGCCGGCGAAGGGCTCTCGCGACGGATTTCGCGCGCTTCTTCATGAACCATGCCCTGGTGTCGCGCCGACGCCGCTCAAGCATGATCCTTGTGTTGTCTCGCACGCAATTTGGCTCGGTGTCGCTTTTTTCGATGTCCATTTTGGACATCGAGGACCTCCTTGGCGAGGTTCGTAGATAATTTCCTGGATGTCCGAATCATGGCGGTCCTTCCAATAGTCCTACGAACGACCGGACATCAGACGCATGATACATGGCACTCGCACACATTGATAGAGCTCACGTACCGGGCCGTCCATCGTCGGGGCAGGCGGCGCCATTTCGTCGAACAGATGCGGGGCTGCGGCATGCTCTCCTCCGGCACCTAGCGCGCTTGTGTCACGCCGGCAGGAGTCACCGCTTCTAGGCGTCCGGAGGTCGGGAACCGCCGCCCCGGTCAACTTCACCGCGGCAGGCCGGAGGCGAACCGCGACGCCGCGTGGCCCTGCAAGGGAGCGGGAGTTCCAGGGCGCAGCTGGGAACTTACCGAGCTAACCGAAGAGGCCGGAGAAGCGACGCCGGCGATCCCCTCTCTCTTGACGATCATGTAGCCCTCCGCTAAGGTCGGATGGAGGGCTACTGCGCGACCCGGATCTGCATCCATGCTGGTTGGCGGCCGCAGCCTTCATCTTTCGGCGCCGTGCGACGCCGCGCCTCAGGACTTTCCCCGGAGAGCACCTTTTTGCCTTCGCTTTGCTCTGCCGCCGCCGTCGACGCCGCTGCTTCCGAGTGTCCATTCTGGCTATGGCCGTGGCTACGGGGAGTGTGGGGCGGCGGCGGGTGCGAGGGTTGCTCCGCATCCATGGCGGTAGCGCGGCGCGAGACGTCCATCGCTTCTGCCGCTGCTCGCGCCGGTCTCCACTGGCGGGGAATGGCCGGCGGGAATAATATCGCCCTCCAGCCACCGACGCGCGGGTCCTACGTCTTTTTCGGCGGACACTGAGCTTTCGCGAGTCCGCGGAGACGCAAACCTGGCGCTGCCAGGTTGGCGCGCCTCCGGACGGCCCGATCACTTTGCGTCGCCTCGCTGAACAGACCCCGACGTATTTCACGGGCGATCTAAACGGTCGCCACAAACCGCTTCCGATGGAGATGCCTTAGCATGGGTGTGGTGGGCCACTGACAAGTGCCCAAGATGAGAATTCGGAAAGAAAAAGTGCCAAGATGAGAAAAGACGGGCAATCAGCGAGCAATTCGATCATTCAAGCTAGCAATGTTCTGCAACAAAACATCTCCTTTGTAAACTAAGACCATGTACTATGTAGTGCAAATAGTGCAAAAGCCAACCATGAAGACCTTTGAATCGATTCAACATATCTGGATCATCAGTTCAAGAGTACTGACAAAAAAAGCAAACCAAGTTGTTGCTTCGATTCCTATCTAACACAAATGCACTGTTGATGAGTTAAATGCATGGCACAAGTACTGTACAAGCTTCAGCATCATGATGATGCACCATGATGATGCACACGGCCTTCGAAATGGGGAGTATCACTCCGGCTTCTGCATCATGATGATGCACACGGCCTTTTATTAATAATTTAAATTTAGTTTAGTATAGTTTTACAACTCAAGCATCGTCCAGAATTGATATAAAAATCAACCAGCGAAAGAAGCACAAACTACTCCAAGTAGCCATCAAAGTAATCTTCTAGTATGACGCCAGCCAGTCTGGCACTAGATATCATCAGCGACCATCTGGAGCCGTGTGCATCCAGTAACCATGGTATTCCGCTGTCCCTTCGGCGAAAGGAGGACCCAAAGCTGAACCCAGTGTGACACCAAATGGATAACCTGCGGAAAATGAAAAGATTGTTTTTTGTTAAAGATAATATCATTTCTGATCCTCCATATAGACCAACATAAAGCAGAAACCCCAATCCAGATAAAAGCCATAGATTGTCTATCTACTCCGTTCAACCAATTACCAAACATATTAGTAGTATTGGTTGGAGGTGGAAGATCATATGTGAAATTCACTATACGCCAAAGAAGCTTAGCTGTGTTAGTGAAACCCAACACACATAGTGCATGGCCTAAAGCATCAAAGAAATAAGCCAAGCTTACTTGGTTAGGGAAGTAGATGTACAACCCAACCACCTAGGTTTAAATCTCCAAAAATGCATATTTCGATTCTTATATTATCTTTTCTTTCTATAAAGACACAGCCTACCTATTCTGCAAAGTATTGATAAAGTAAGCAGGGCCGTACTTGAAAAAACGAAGATCCTAAGCCAAACAAGATACAAGAAGCTTTGACGGAACCATGGACAACTAAAAAATATGGGTGCCTCTAAGGCTGTAACATCCAAAAATTTCAAAACAAACAAAATGAATTTCCTTTTTTCCAAATTTCGGAACCAACAAAAACTTTTATTAAATTAAGTTTGATACATAGTGATCTTGCTTAATTCTTGTGCTTTTGCCATGATTGTTTAATTAGTATGTGAAATACTCTTAAACCCTAAACCTCACACCCCTTTTTACCATCCAAGTTAAAATAAAATAAAAAGAATTTAAATAAGAAAAAGGCATATGTGCCTATGGCTATGTTTGTAAAACTTTACCCTAGGCCTTTCTACTTTGTTTAGAGGATTGGAAAACCTTCATAAACCTTACCTAGTACTTATCAAATCAAATCCAAAGTGAAACCAAAGAAAATGAAAAGAAACTAAAAATACCGTAGAGGCATATGAGAGCAAATAGCAAATTTGTAAATTTGAGAATCTTGACCCTAAGACTTGTTGTGAATGGTTGGATCACTCCTCTATACCATTTCAACACTCAACAACATCAATTGGGTCAAGAAAGGTCAAATTAAAAATCAAATGCAACATAGGCATAGAGGCATATGTGGCACATATCCATTTTACCCCAAACCTTGGCCTATGCCATTATACCTTACCCAAATGGTGTGAAACCATCTCTAAACTTAATCTTACACTAAATTGACCCTAGACCTTGCCCAAGTAAAGCAAGATGAACAAAAGGGGAAAATAAGAAAAATTGGAATATCACCTCTTATGTGTTATGGCTATTTTTGCAAATCTTTGAGCTAGACCTTTTGGAATGGTTTCAATGGTTTAGAAATGTTCCTAAACTAATAAGAATCACTTTTAAGTCAAGAAAAATCAAATCAAATGGAGAGAAATGAAATAGTGAGAAAATTCCATTTTCACTCACATACACTTTGGCCCACTTTTCAAATCTTTAACCAAGGCCACCTTTGCTTGTGCCATTATTTGTAAAACACTTATATATCAATAACACACCCTTTTGAATCAAAGAAACCCAATTCAAATCAAAGAAAAATTCAAATCCAACATACATGTGATCATGGTCATTTGGCCACTTTATAATATCTTACCCACTTTGCACCCCTGGTTTGGATTATTCCTAAACTAAACTTGGTCAACTCTTGCCACCTAATCCAAGACCATGTCAAGATGAACAAGTTTGATGTTGACCACCAGTGTTGACTCTGCCTAGGTTGACCAGAATAAAGATGCCAAGTGGAGACATTGAATCAAAGAGAAGATCACCTCATATTTGGATTTCTGCAAAACACTTCAAATTTGACCACCACCACCACCAATCTACTTCAAATATTATATGATAATACTCCACCAAAATTCTTTGAAAATTTTGAAAGTTGATTTCTTTCGGCCATATCATCAAACACCTTGTATGCACACCCTAGATATATGCCCATGCTGGATTTTGGAGGTGGACCAAGTCCAACCTGACCACCTCTGCATCCCTGCACCTCTCCTCTACCTCACCATCCACTTGCACCTTAGTCAAAGCAAAGAAATGATAAATGCCAAGACCATGCCGGCCACCATGACACCCACATGCTCACCTCCTCTCCTCTCCCATCTAGACTACCTCAGCATGTCCTCTAGCTCGTCCTCACCTTGCTGATCCTGACCATGCACGCGTTGACCCCAGGAGACGCTGGCACTGGCCAGGACACGACGTGCCCAGTGACACGCCAGAGCGCGCACGGCGATGCCACAGGCACGCCAGTACACGCGTGCGCGCCGTTGACTCCGACCACCCCCAACCCTGTCCTCTCTCCTACGCCACCACCACGACACCACCTACCTCCCAGACACCATCATTGGTCCGCCGGTGCCCTGTAGACGATGACGCCATCGACGCCATCCGCCACTGCTGCCAGAGCGCGAGGACGATGACGATCGCCACAGACCTCCTTTTTCTGCGCCGTCAAGTCCCACGCCCTCAAAACAAGGCCGCCAACTCGCCTGCGTCAGCTCCCAACCCCCTCGACCATTGTATCGCCATCGTCATCGACGACCTGCCCGCTCCGCCTCGGCCTTGCCTCGCCACTATAAAATCAAGCCACGCTGAGACGATTTCTTCACACCCTCGCGTTCCCCTCTCCTTCCTGAGCCTCCCTGACTCCTTCCCCTCTCCAATTAAGCCCTAGGCCGCCGGAATTTCACTGGAGTCCGCCACGATAGCAGCCAGACGGAGGCGACGACTCCGACCCCCTCAGCACCTCTCCCGACCCTCGTTCGCCTCGTCGTCGTCTTCCACGCCGACCGCCCGCCTCGCCGAGCCTCGCCGGAGCCCCAGGTATCCCCTAGCGACCCCTCTGGCTGACGGTAGGGTTTGGACCTCGCCGGATCTCGTCGCCGACGAGGACGAACCACAGCCGCCCGATTTTCTTTTAATCCAACGGCTCACAGTGCGTACCGTTTCGGGCGGGTTAAAATCCCACTGACAGGCGGGGCCCTATGTCAGTCGGCCTGCTGCGCGCTAGAGCGTCACTGGGCCGGCCCGTTTAGTTTCCCGCGCGTCTGTTTAGTTTGAATTCGTTAAAATTAATTTAACCCAAATTTGAATACTGGTGCTGTGTTCAAAATTGCATAACTTCAACTCTACTAAACCAAATTCGTTGAATTTTATATATTTGGAAAGCTGGTGAAATTCCCCAAACAACTACACTGGTCACAACCCTAGAATTGGTGTAGAATTGAAGTGACAAAAATAACAAGGCAGGGACTTTTGTGACTTCAATTAATTTAAAAATCAACCAAAATTGCTATTTAGTTGATTCCAACTCCTATAGCTCACATTTTACTTACACTAATTATTTCTGCAAAAATATGGCATGGTTGCTTTGAGTGATCATGGCCTAGTTTAATTAGAGGACTATATGGCTATTTCTAGTCAATGATATTGTCCAAAACCATTTATAAATCATATGGGAACTTTTCTCTCATTTAAATCTTGTCACAAACATTTCAAAATGAGGTAGAGATCCTGGTCATTTAGGTCTCATGAGAAATTGTTTGATGATATTAAATCATTTCTATGTTAGGATTTAATTTGCATGAGGTGCTTCACCTCATTTAAATCATTTTCTTAAATGATGAGTATGAAGAGGTTGACTTTGGTCAACCTAGGTCATATATTCATCATGAAGGAAATTAAATTGTAATAAGATAATGAGAGGAAATTATTTCTCTAAAGAAGGAAAAGAAACACCTTAATTAGTATGAGAGGAAATTATTTTTCTTGGATAAGAAAACAAAGTCCACCAACCTAGTATTAATGAGTGATGCTAGCCTAAGTTGTGTGACTCATGTGTGTGCTTAGTCTAGTACTTAAGTTTGGTATGATGATTGTATACCCCGTATTCGTATTTTAGACGCTAGTACCGAGGAGCATCAAGAGGAGGAGGAGGTCTACTTCCAAGGAGAAGAAGACCACTTTGACCAATTCCCCAACCAAGGCAAGATAATACTCTTGCAAAGTGCAAAGCTCACCCAGAGCAAGGCATCCCTCTTTTACTTTATGTTAATGATCCTATTTCCAAGTTTTTACTTTACAAGCTTTATTACTTTTGTTTTATCAAAGTACTTTTTGATTTATGATTCACTTGGTTAGTTTTGGATTAGTACAAGAGTATCAAAGTTAGCCTAGAAGCAAAGCAAATTACTTAGCACCCCACATACTTAGATGCTAGTGCTAAATTAAAAATGACTACTCTAGTTGGGAACATGTGTTTGTGAAATGATGGTGAAAACCTTGGAATGATGAGTCATTTCCATTGAAAGTTTTGAAGGTGAATATGACATGAATTTGACTTGGTGAACTTGATAAAAACTGATGATTGAGTTGGATGCGATACCATTCCAATTCTTGAGTACCCCCATAATACCTGATTATGGGTAAGGCTTAGCTGGAAATTTATGTGTCTTAGTATGGGTTTCCTCTAAACAAGCGTCATAGAGGTTATGCCGAGGCTGCCTCCGTTGAAAGTGAAATGACGTGAAATGAGGTGAATGTACGACCCAATCCCTGTGCAGTTCCCGGGATAACAGTTGGCTATCACCGGGAGGCCAAGCTCATGGGGAGAGGTGCCTATACTAGGATGTGTAAGTGAAAGGTTAACGGTTGATGATCCGCGTACTGAGTTGCGATGATTTTGGGGTTATCCCTGACGGATGTAATCAAATGTTGTGGCACAAGTGTGCAACCTCTGCAGAGTGTAAACCTATTCGAATAGCCGCGTCTGCGGTCATGAACAGTTGGAAAGGCCATACTGTTTCCGTCATCAGAAATTTATATCTTTTTGACTTGTGAATTGAACTTGAAAGGTGACTTTGAATTTGAATCACAACAGAGTTGTGGGAATGACACTAATGTTCCCACTTGAGTTAGTTAGCACATGGGGTGGCTTTATTAAAAATGTTTATGAACTAATTTTGGCTTTATGCAAATAACCCTAGAGCTTAGAACACTCTCATTAGAAATGTTAGTGCTTACATTAGTATTAGTTTGCGAGTAGTTGAAAGTACTCACGGTTGTGTCCCTGGCTATTCAAATGACCAGACTATGAAGAGGAGCAGAACTACCAAGGTGACGACCAGCAGAACGTCTACGACAACTAGGGAATCTTCTGACGTCAGACGTTGGCCTGTGGATTAGATAGTCCACTTCCGTTACGCTTCCGCCATGTAATATGTTCGTTAATCATTAGATCAACTATTTCTGTAATAGTGGATCATGTGATCTCTATTTGTAAGACGACTATGGATGTAATGAATGATGACTTATGATATTCAACTATTATGTCTCGCAACAACAATATTCCTGAGATTGTGATGTATGACATAATAGGCATCTGGACTTAAAAATCCGGGCGTTGACAAAGGCTCAGTCGACTAAAACTTACTTATGTCTCAGTCGAATTATATTAGTGTGTTTCAATGTGGACCTAAATAAAGTGCAAACAATAATAAACATGAATCTTCAAGCAGAAATAAAATCCAACGGTGAAGCATGTGACAGAGACATAAGCTACGTCTTAGCTAGCTGAAACTTAGTAATTCCAAAAAAATGGTTTTATACTATACATACATCATTTTGGCAAGACAAACATTCGCACTCCAATTTTAAGAAAAAGAAACGTTTGAATCATTCACTAAAAACTTATGAAGAACATACTTTTTAGATCGAGTACATTCTTTAGTCTTTTTTGCTTTTGTTTACATTTCTGGATATAGGGAGGTTCCTGACGGGTATTTCCTAAGTTTTGCGAACATTACGAAAAGTAAAACTTGGAGGCAAGTATCATGTATTCAATCTGAACATGGAGACAATATTTGGATGAAACAACCTGTGATTGGTTTTGGAAGTAGACCATTGGGCCAGCGCGCATATGGCTCTGGCAGTCCGATTCACCCCCAGATCTTCTTTTGATTAATCGGCGACCTAACATTTGTTATTGGGTGTTGAAATAAATTGCCTACATCTTTCCATCAGCTTGGGCTTTTGGAATAGTTGGCTAGTGCATGCAATTCAATATGGTATCAGAGCAGGAGGTCCTAGTATCAAATCATGAGCAACGCAAGAATTAAAAGAAATATTGCGGCTCCCCAAACATGCGTCACAATAGGCCAAAGGGCAAAGACGTAGGGTGAGTGTTGAAATAAATTGCCTACATCTTTCCATCAGCTCGGGCTTTTGGAATAGTTGGCTAGTACATGCAATTCAATATTGGGCCTCCAACTCTAATCGAGATACACACAGATCGCAGGGGCAATAACAAGCAGCAAGGGGATCGAAAGAAGCTGAGGAGAGAGATGAGAAATTTGGAAGAAAACCATTATGTAAATAGATGTAGGATTGACAAATGGTCATTAAAAACATCCAACATATTTTGGGGAAGTCACGATGAAGTTAACCGTGATTAGAAGATGGGAGATGAACAAAATTGGCTGCGCCCAGCCACTCGTGCTGCAAGGCAACCGTACCTACCCGGTGTCATATCTACCATTCATCCTCTGCTTTGAGATTAGTGTGGCTTTTGATATTTGTATAATCTATATCTAATAATAAATGAGCTAAAGTTTCTGCTAAAAAGTTTCGTCAACAATATTTTTTGGACCGTTTCACACCAAGTCGTATAATACTCACAATACCATCATATACCGGTTCACTGCTTTTCTTTTTTACACCCGACCAGCTCCTCCCTCTCGCGTCCGCTCGAACCGACTCCATCACGAAATCATCCCGGGCCATCCCAATAAAAGTCGAGCTCGATGTGCGCTTCTATTTTAGTTTTTTTGAAATCCGAGCAGACCATTGAGACCATAGAGCAGACCAAGAACAACCAAGATCACCACCAAAACAGCTCCACTACTGGACCTGAGAGCTCACCCGATCCGATGCAAGCATCTGTTGGCACGAAGGAACATCAGATCCAACAAGATATAGCACCCTTGCCGGAGAACCGAAGAGAGGCACCACATATGGATCCAACCATTGCCACAAAACGAACTTGGACCAACAAATTGATGCCCCTTTACCCAAGGCGGCACCTTCAAGAAGGACACCATGACGAAGGCGAAGTCACCGCCCGTTTTGTTGGCTACTTGTTTGAAAATTGCAATGGAAGTAATATATTTTATCCTCATTTCTGAATTCAGTTTGATCTCGCAAATTAATTATCTGTGATTGGATGTTATGCTTGGTGAATGATCCTTTCATAATAATGATTCTTGCGCATCAGAAATTTAGAATAAGCAATTGTTGCAACAAATTAAAATTCAGGATTCAGGGCACACACTTTAAAGTTATTACGCAGCTGTTAACTGATAGCACGCATACTCTGCTTCTAGCAACACCGTCTCTGCCTAAACTTATTGTGATCAGTCAGCCTATGGGGCTATGACTCGCAAAGTTTTACAAGTTCAGAAGGCGGATATGAGTAGGAGCCACTCATCACTGCAGAAGCCATGATATTGTTTGCAGCTTCCGTGGCATGGATCCCATCCCAGCTCACGTAGTTTTGTGGGTCTTGGCAGGCCGTCGCACCTGTAGGTTGGCCATTAACAAGTTTGGTGTTACCACAATAGAGATCAGGGCTAAAATTGTAAGCTCCGTCACCGTATCCGCAGCATGCCTTTGTCGCGTACTTCAACCCTGAATATCATGACCAGACCAGTTTCAGAAATTAGAACACTTGCAGTGTTCAGCAGGGTATGGCTATGAACCATACTGGCTAACATACTGATGAATTATATTGCAATACACATTTTGAGGAAGCTTACCATGAGCTTCTGGATGCTGGAACAGCTCGAGCATGATGGAATGTTTGTCTACGTACACGATTGACGCATCCTGCAGTGTCTTCCTATCCCTGGCCAAGCTGTTGTTGAGGAGTTTGTTGTAGTAGACAACCGCGCTATTGTAGGTCGTCATACAGCCATACTCATCAAGATCATTGCCGTTATGCGGAAGCTCTACGAGGAAGGCTGGGTAGCATCCGATTGGAGGCATGTTAAATACCATGAACTTGCGAGCCCCGATGTTGTATAACTCCTGCAACGGTTAAGTAGATGTCATACATGAACTGCTCATGGAGTTCACCAAATTCTGCAATTCTTGCGATCATTTCAAGCTACACTGACCACCATTTCTAGTACACAAAGTTACCTGTATTGTCCCTGAGATCTGGCCGACAACTGAAGGAAGAGTTTGCTTGACATATTCAATTCCCTTGGATGCTAGATTGGAGGTGAAATCATTCTGGCCAATCTCTATCGTGTACAGAGAATTCCTGAAAACATCTGGCGAGGGAAGCTGTCCTGCAAACCAAGCGAGCATATAATCCACCTCTGCTTAATTTGAGCAACAATATCACAAAATTCAGAACATGGTCACATTATTTGCTCAAGATTCGCAATATTTCAAGTGTACCACTACTGCCACCGGAGACGATCACTCTGTGGCTGAATTCCTTCATCTGCCGGAGCTGGATGGCGAGTGAGAAGGGGCTGATCCCGGTGACGAAGACCGACGTGTTGGGCAGCAGCGCCGTCGAGGCCAACGTGGCGAAGTTGGCGCCATGCCGGAAATCGGAGCCGACGGACTGCAGGTAGGGGCTCAGCAACGGCAGCCCGATGGCCTGAGCTGATAAAACCACACATCATACACACACCAGCTTCTCGTCAGAATCAATCAATCCACAGGCTCGATCATGCGGCAATTAATGGCGGGTATGTACCTATGAAGTCGATGACGAGTCGGCCGTCGGAGGCGCGACCGGTGGGCCTGCCGAAATAGGTGACGCCGAACGGTGGCGGCTGCGCCGGGAAGGCGGCCCAGAAGCCGCCGGTGTCGGAGTTTGAGTCGCCGAAGTTGAACACGGCCGGGAACTTGCACCGCCTCTCGCTGGCCGCGGCGCCGAGGCATAAGCAGCAGCACGCCAGGGCAGCCGTCGGCAGGAGCAGCTGCCACGAGGACGCGATCCTCATCACCGAGCGAGAGAGAAAAATCACGGGCGAGCTCACTCTGGGCTTAGATTACAACAGTGGTGTGCGTAGAGCCGTAGAACTAAGAGGGCGCGGCGTGACATGCTTATACAGCAGTGGCTCTGGCTGGATATTCGGTTGCATTTTCATTTTGTTTCTTCTTCTTTTGGACTGTGACGACAGTTGAGCTGGATCGAGATTGGAATGCACATAGTTGGATTGCCCTGACAGACAGGCTGTTTCTCGAAAAGGGAAATGACATGCATGCTTTGCAGATTATAGCAGGGTGAGAACGCAATTTTGGTTTTTGTCCAAATTATATGGTTAGCACAGAAGATTATTAAGAATTATTATTATCTCTAGGCTTGATACGAGAGCTTTAGAGCATCTCCAGCCGCGTCCCCTAAACCGCGCCGGATTGAGCGTTTGGGGGACGTGTTTTGTTCGTGCCGCCTTTGGGGGACGTCGCTCCCCAGCCGCGTCCCCCAAACGCCGCCCCAAACATTTAAAATACTTCTTTTTAACACAGAACCATTTATCAAATATAGCATATGAATAAAAATGTTTGCGAGGATTGTTTTCAAATTAAATTACAACAAACAATAAAACAAGTAAACAAATATAATAAATAGGGGTAGATGCTACATCAAGGTGCCACGGTATTTCCTTTGATCCTCCACAAATGCTCAACGAGATTGAAGTTGCTCATGCACATTGTTGTCACGGATCTCTGCGTGCATAGCGAGAAAATCAGCAAAATCTGCAGGCAACTCATGATCAACCTCCGCAAGAGGGCCTTCACACTCATAGGGACAATGGCAAATTGTGCTTGAAGCACACCAAATGCCCGCTCGACATCCTTCCTGCAAGCCTCCTGTCGCGTAGCAAAGTGAGAATTCTTCAGACCTGATGGATTCGAGATTGTTTTGACAAAAGTGACCCATTTTGGATATATACCATCGGCTAGATAATAGCCTTTGGTATATTCGTGGCCATTGATCTCATAGTTGCATGGTGGAGCATGCCCTTCCACTAGTCTGCTGAACACCGGAGACTGCTGCAACACGTTGATGTCATTGTGTGATCCCGCCATGCCAAAGAAAGAATGCCAAATCCACATGTCATAATCTGCCACAGCTTCAAGCACCACACTGCAATATCCATGACGGCCTTTGTATATACCTTGCCAAGCAAACGGGCAGTTTTTCCATGCCCATTGCATGCAATCGATGCTTCCAAGCATTCCAGGAAATCCTCTGGCAGCATTTTGTGCCATAATCCTTGCAGTCTCTTCCTCAGTTGGCCCTCTCAAATAGTATTTGCCAAACTTTCCCACCACAGCTCGGCAAAACTTGTACATGCACTCAATGGCAGTAGACTCACTTATGCGAAGGTTGTCGTCCCGTGTATCGGCAGGTGCTCCGTATGCAAGCATCCTCATGGCGGCGGTGCACTTCTAAATCGACGAGAACCCGAGAACGCCTACAACGTCGAGCTTGAGCTTGAAGTAGGGGTCGAACTCTCGAACGCCGTGGAGGATATTCATGAACAGCCCCTTGCTCATCTTGTACCGGCGCCGAAAATTGTCGGCATGTGTTGCCTCGTCGGCGAAGTAGTCGTTGTGCAGCATGGCATGCCCCTCCATCCTCTGCCGGGGCTTCTACTTCCTTCTTCCCGGCCTTGATCCTCCGCGGCGTGGCCTCTTCCTCTTCTCCGCCTCAGCGTCAAGCATGTCCTGGAGGGACGCGATGATCAGCAAATGCTCCCGCAGGTCGTCGTCGAAGGCTTGCTCGTCCTCCAGCAGCAGGGCAACCATCTCATCGTCGCTGTCCATGGCTAAAGAAAAATCAATGGTTAAAATTGCGCCGAGGCAGACGACGCAACAAACAGCGGCCAATCGCGCCTACCTGGCAAGTCGTCGAGCACCTTCTGTGCGCGGAGGTGGGGCGGATTTAACGGCGCGTTCTGACGCGCGGCGACGCGGGCGGCGGCACGACCGGCGGGAGCCCCAGCCGCGACAACGGTGCCGACTCGCAGAGATCAGACGCCCAAACGGCCGGGAAATCCAGCGGCGGCGGGGTGGGAGGCGCGGGAAGGAAGGAGCGACGAGAAAAGAGGCGCGAACCAACGGTTTATGCAAATAGTCGCCGACATGTGGGAGCCCGCCTCGCTTTTCGTTGTGTCCGGCGTCCCCGGTGTGTCCCCTGTGGAACGGGGACGGGCTCGGGGCGCCGGACACCGTATCGGGACGCGCCGGACAAAAATGGGCTTGAGGGACGCAGCTGGAACGCATTTTTACTCCGGCGCGCCCCAAATCCCTTTGGGGGACGCGGCTGGAGATGCTCTTAGAGCATCTCGAGCGAGCCAAAACGGCGTCCAACAAACACGCCAGACACAGCCACACAGCGCATGGGCTGCGCTGGTGCGGCTTATCGCTTTTGGGATGCACATCCCCGTCTCCCACATAGCGTTAGACAAGGCTGTAAAAAGGTCTGGTTTAGCATTTATTGCCAAAAAGCGATTGACTATCCGCTCCTCTGTCGTCCAGGCGACGGGGGAGCGAAACCCAAGTTCCCCGCCGCCACCTTCCCCACCCTCTGCCCCCCCTCCTCGTCGCCTCCCGAGGCGGCCGCCGGCGAAGCCGTGCGCCGCCAAGGACGGGGACGGCGAGGATCTATGCCTCTCGGGCCCCCGCGAGGCTGGGAGGGAGGCCACCATGCCGGTCCCGGAGGTCGCGCCCCCGCTGGCCGCCGCCGCCCGCGCTCGTCGCCGCCCGCACTCGTCACCGCTTCCCCGCCTCCCCTCGTCGCGCCCGCGTTGTCCTCGCCGTGGTGCCTGATATGCGTACAACACGCGTCCGTTGGGAACCCCAAGAGGAAGGTGTGATGCGTACAGCGGCAAGTTTTCCCTCAGTATGAAACCAAGGTTTATCGAACCAGTAGGAGCCAAGAAGCACGTTGAAGGTTGATGGCGGCGGGATGTAGTGCGGCGCAACACCGAGATTCCGGCGCCAACGTGGAACCTGCACAACACAACCAAAACTTTGCTCCAACGAAACAGCGAGGTTGTCAATCTCACCGGCTTGCTGTAACAAAGGATTAGATGTATAGTGTGGATGATGATTGTTTGCAGAGAACAGTAGAACAGTATTGCAGTAGATTGTATTTCAGTATAGAGAATTGGACCGGGGTCCACAGTCACTAGAGGTGTCTCTCCCATAAGATAAACAACATGTTGGGTGAACAAATTACAGTTGGGCAATTGACAAATAAAGAGGGCATGACCATGCACATACATATTATGATGAGTATAGTGAGATTTAATTGGGCATTACGACAAAGTACATAGACCGCTATCCAACATGCATCTATGCCTAAAAAGTCTACCTTCAGGTTATCATCCGAACCCCTCCGGTATTAAGTTGCTAACAACAGATAATTGCATTAAGTATTGCGCGTAATGTAATCAGTAACTACATCCTTGAACATAGCACCAATGTTTTATCCCTAGTGGCAACAGCACATCCATAATCTTAGAGATTTCTGTCACCCCCATTCACGGAGACATGAACCCACTATCGAGCATAAATACTCCTCTTGGAGTTACAAGCATCTACTTGGCCAGAGCATCTACTAGTAACGGAGAGCATGCAAGATCATAAACAACACATAGACATAACTTTGATAATCAACATAACAAGTATTCTCTATTCATCGGATCCCAACAAACGCAACATATAGAATTACAGATGATCTTGATCATGTTAGGCAGCTCACAAGATCCGACAATTAAACACAATGGGGAGAAGACAACCATCTAGCTACGCTATGGACCCATAGTCCAGGGGTAGACTACTCACACATCACTCCGGAGGCGACCATGGCGGCGTAGAGTCCTCCGGGAGATGATTCCCCTCTCCGGCAGGGTGCCGGAGGCGATCTCCTGAATCCCCGAGATGGGATTGGCGGCGGCGGCGTCTCTGAAGGTTTTCCGTATCGTGGCTCTCGGTACTGGGGGTTTCGCGACGGAGGCTTTAAGTAGGCGGAAGGGCAGGTCAGGGGGCCACACGAGGGCCCCACACCACAGGTCGGCGCGGCCAAGGGGCAGGCCGCGCCGCCCTAGGGTTTGGGCGCCTCGTGGCCCCACTTCGTCTCCTCTTCGGTCTTCTGGAAGCTTCGTGGCAAAATAGGACCCTGGCGTTGATTTCGTCCAATTCCGAGAATATTTCGTTACTAGGATTTCTGAAACCAAAAACAGCAGAAAACAGCAACTGCACTTCGGCATCTTGTTAATAGGTTAGTTCCAGAAAATGCACGAATATGACATAAAGTGTGCATAAAACATGTAGATATCATCAATAATGTGGCATGGAACACAAGAAATTATCGATACGTCGAGACGTATCAGCATCCCTGCTTAGTTCTCTCGTCCCGAGGTAAAACGATAACAAAGATAATTTCTGGAGTGACATGCCATCATAACCTTGATCATACTATTTGTAAAGCATATGTAGTGAATGCAGCGATCAAAACAATGTATATGACATGAGTAAACAAGTGAATCATATAGCAAAGACTTTTCATGAATGGTACTTCAAGACAAGCATCAATAAGTCTTGCATAAGAGTTACCTCATAAAGCAATAATTCAAAGTAAAGGTATTGAAGCAACACAAAGGAAGATTAAGTTTCAGCGGTTGCTTTCAACTTGTAACATGTATATCTCATGGACATTGTCAACATAGAGTAATATAATAAGTGCAATATGCAAGTATGTAGGAATCAATGCACAGTTCACACAAGTGTTTGCTTCTTGAGGTGGAGAGAAATAGGTGAACTGACTCAACAATGAAAGTAAAAGAATGGTCCTCCATAGAGGAAAAGCATCGATTGCTATATTTGTGCTAGAGCTTTGATTTTGAAAATATGAAACAATTTTGTCAACGGTAGTAATAAAGCATATGTATCATGTAAATTATATCTTACAAGTTGCAAGCCTCATGCATAGTATACTAATAGTGCCCGCACCTTGTCCTAATTAGCTTGGACTACCGGATCATCGCAATGCACATGTTTTAACCAAGTGTCACAAAGGGGTACCTCTATGCCCCGTACAAAGGTCTAAGGAGAAAGCTCGCATTGGATTTCTCGCTATTGATTATTCTCAACTTAGACATCCATAACGGGACAACATAGACAACAGATAATGGATTCCTCTTTTATGCATAAGCATGTAACAACAATTAATAATTTTCTCATATGAGATTGAGGATATTGTCCAAAACTGAAACTTCCACCATGGATCATGGCTTTAGTTAGCGGCCCAATGTTCTTCTCTAACAATATGCATGCTTAACCATAAGGTGGTAGATCTCTCTTACTTCAGACAAGACGAACATGCATAGCAACTCACATGAAATTCAACAAAGAATAGTTGATGGCGTCCCCAGGAACATGGTTATCGCACAACAAGCAACTTAATAAGAGATAAAGTGCATAAGTACATATTCAATACCACAATAGTTTTTAAGCTATTTGTCCCATGAGCTATATATTGTAAAGGTGAAGAATGGAAATTTAAAGGTAGCACTCAAGCAATTTACTTTGAAATGGCGGAGAAATACCATGTAGTAGGTAGGTATGGTGGACACAAATGGCATAGTGGTTGGCTCAAGGATTTTGGATGCATGAGAAGTATTCCCTCTCGATACAAGGTTTAGGCTAGCAAGGCTATTTGAAACAAACACAAGGATGAACCGGTGCCACCGTCTTCCTTGTTGTTCAAACTCAATACTAGAAATTATCTAGACCTTAGAGAGACCAAATATGCAAACCAAATTTTAGCATGCTCTATGTATTTCTTCATTAATGGGTGCAAAGTATATGATGCAAGAGCTTAAACATGAGCACAACAATTGCCAAGTATCACATTATCCAAGACATTTTAGCAATTTACTACATGTATCATTTTCCAATTCCAACCATATAACAATTTAACGAAGAAGAAACGTCGCCATGAATACTATGAGTAGAGCCTAAGGACATACTTGTCCATATGCTACAGCGGAGCGTGTCTCTCTCCCATACAGTGAATGCTAGGATCCATTTTATTCAAACAAAACAAAAACAAAAACAAACCGACGCTCCAAGAAAAGCACATAAGATGTGATGGAATAAAAATATAGTTTCAGGGAGGAACCTGATAATGTTGTCGATGAAGAAGGGGATGCCTTGGGCATCCTCAAGCTTAGACGCTTGAGTCTTCTTAGAATATGCAGGGGTGAACCACCGGGGCATCCCCAAGCTTAGAGCTTTCACTCTCCTTGATCATGTTGCATCATACTCCTCTCTTGATCCTTGAAAACTTCCTCCACACCAAACTTAGAACAACTCATTAGAGGGTTAGTGGACAATAAAAATTAACATGCTCAGAGGTGACACAATCATTTTTAACACTTCTGGACATTGCATAAAGCTACTGGACATTAATGGATCAAAGAAATTCATCCAACATAGCAAAAGAGGCAATGCGAAATAAAAGGCAGAATCTGTCAAAACAGAACAGTTCGTATTGACGAATTTTATCGAGGCAACAGACTTGCTCAAATGAAAATGCTCAAATTGAATGAAAGTTGCGTACATATCTGAGGATCACTCACGTAAATTGGAATAATTTTCTGAGTTACCTACAGAGAAACAGCCCAGATTCGTGACAGCAAAGAAATCTGTTTCTGCGCAGTAATCCAAATCTAGTATGAACTTTACTATCAACGACTTTGCTTGGCACAACAAAACACTAAACTAAGATAAGGAGAGGTTGCTACAGTAGTAAACAACTTCCAAGACACAAAATAAAAACAAAGTACTGTAGTAAAAACCATGGGTTGTCTCCCATAAGCGCTTTTCTTTAACGCCTTTCAGCTAGGCGCAGAAAGTGTGTATCAAGTATTATCAAAGGGTGGTGCATCTTCAGCGGGGTGTGGAGTTTTCTCAACTATGTATTTTATCTTTTCTATGTGAGTTTCAGAGGCTCCCTTTTCATTAGTCTTGGGCTTGCTACTCTCATCAAACAAATCTTCAGGAACAATCCAATCAAAATTCTTTTCTAGTGCCTCACACATTCCCAAGAGCTTGCAAGGTATTAATGTTTTAATATCCCCCTTATAATTAACTTCATTAGTGTACTTTTGTCTATCCTTTTCCATCTTCTCAAGGGTACTGGCAAAGTTGGTATAAGAGCCTAGCATATTATATTTAGTGAAGACTTTTCTAGCTTCTCTCGCTATTCCCCCAAATTCTTTAAGAAAGGTTTCTAATACAAAATCTTTCTTTTCTCCTTCTTCCATATCACTGAGTGTAAGAAACATATGTTGAATCACAGGATTAAGATTAACAAATCTAGCTTCTAACGCGTGTACTAAAGAAGCAACAACAATTTCATAAGTAGGAGCAAGTTCTACCAAGTGTCTATCTTCAAAATCTTCAACCGTACTAATATGAGTGAAAAAATCTTCTATATTATCTTTCCCAAGGATAGACCCTCGGCCTACCGGTACATCTTTAAGAACAAACTTAGGAGGAAACATGATGAAATAAGTAAAGCAAATACAAGTAACTAATTTTTTTTTTGTTTTTGATATAGCAAACAAGATAGCAAATAAAGTAAAACTAGCAACTAATTTTTTTTGTATTTTGATTTAGTGCAGCAAACAAAGTAGTAAATAAAACTAAGCAAGACAAAAACAAAGTAAAGAGATTGTGATGTGGAGACTCCCCTTGCAGCGTGTCTTGATCTCCCCGGCAACGGCGCCAGAAAAGAGCTTGATACGCGTACAGCACGCGTCCGTTGGGAACCCCAAGAGGAAGGTGTGATGCGTACAGCGGCAAGTTTTCCCTCAGATGAAACCAAGGTTTATCGAACCAGTAGGGAGCCAAGAAGCACGTTGAAGGTTGATGGCGGCGGGATGTAGTGCGGCGCAACACCAGAGATTCCGGCGCCAACGTGGAACCTGCACAACACAACCAAAGTACTTTGCCCCAACGAAACAGCGAGGTTGTCAATCTCACCGGCTTGCTGTAACAAAGGATTAGATGTATAGTGTGGATGATGATTGTTTGCAGAGAACAGTAGAACAATTGCAGTAGATTGTATTTCAGTATAGAGAATTGGACCGGGGTCCACAGTTCACTAGAGGTGTCTCTCCCATAAGATAAACAGCATGTTGGGTGAACAAATTACAGTTGGGCAATTGACAAATAAAGAGGGCATGACCATGCACATACATATTATGATGAGTATAGTGAGATTTAATTGGGCATTACGACAAAGTACATAGACCGCTATCCAGCATGCATCTATGCCTAAAAAGTCCACCTTCAGGTTATCATCCGAACCCCTCCAGTATTAAGTTGCTAACAACAGACAATTGCATTAAGTATTGCGCGTAATGTAATCAGTAACTACATCCTTGAACATAGCACCAATGTTTTATCCCTAGTGGCAACAGCACATCCATAATCTTAGAGATTTCTGTCACTTCCCAGATTCACGGAGACATGAACCCACTATCGAGCATAAATACTCCCTCTTGGAGTTACAAGCATCTACTTGGCCAGAGCATCTACTAGTAACGGAGAGCATGCATGATCATAAACAACACATAGACATAACTTTGATAATCAACATAACAAGTATTCTCTATTCATCGGATCCCAACAAACGCAACATATAGAATTACAGATAGATGATCTTGATCATGTTAGGCAGCTCACAAGATCCGACAATTAAACACAATGGGGAGAAGACAACCATCTAGCTACTGCTATGGACCCATAGTCCAGGGGTAGACTACTCACACATCACTCCGAGGCGACCATGGCGGCGTAGAGTCCTCCGGGAGATGATTCCCTCTCCGGCAGGGTGCCGGAGGCGATCTCCTGAATCCCGAGATGGGATTGGCGGCGGCGGCGTCTCGGGAAGGTTTTCCGTATCGTGGCTCTCGGACCGGGTTTCGCGACGGAGGCTTTAAGTAGGCGGAAGGGCAGGTCAGGGGCCACACGAGGGCCCCACACCACAGGTCAGCGCGGCCAAGGGGCAGGCCGTGCCGCCCTAGGGTTTGGGCGCCTCGTGGCCCCACTTCGTCTCCTCTTCGGTCTTCTAGAAGCTTCGTGGCAAAATAGGACCCTGGGCGTTATTTCGTCCAATTCCGAGAATATTTCGTTACTAGGATTTCTGAAACCAAAAATAGCAGAAAACAGCAACTCGCACTTCGGCATCTTGTTAATAGGTTAGTTCCAGAAAATGCACGAATATGACATAAAGTGTGCATAAAACATGTAGATATCATCAATAATGTGGCATGGAACACAAGAAATTATCGATACGTCAGAGATGTATCAGTGCCTCTGCACGCCGGCCCTGACAGCGGGCTTGCGGGCCGAACCCGGCCTTCGCTGCTCTCTGCGGCTCGCCGTCCGGTCTGCAGCTCGCCCCGTCCGGCCATGGCGGCGGCGGGATCTCCCCAATCCGATCTAGGGGCAGGCTGCGCGGGGCAGTCTCGTCGGCCGGAGGCGCAGGCCGGCGCCGGACTTGGGCGCAGGACAGCTCTGCTTGGCACGCTTGTCGATGCGGCGGAGCCGTGGTGTTGCCGTGCGACGAGGTGGCCGGCTTGGCTGAGGCGCGGGGGATGCAGCGGTCGGGCCCGATCTGGGGCTTCGGAGGGCCCGTGTCCAGGCTTGGCGGTGGGCGGCCGATCTGCCTTCTGCAGCGGTCTGGCCGGGTCGCGCTGCTCAGGCGAGTGTTGGGCGTTTTGGTGGACGGCAACAAGGTGGTTCTCTGTGCGGCTCGCCACGCCTACGACCAAGGCCTACTTGGCATGTCGTCAGCGTTGACACTCCAGGCGAAAGCCTCGCACCATTGGTGTCGATGTTGGCGGTGCCTCTGGGTACCGTTTCCCCTGTTGAGGGCTTCATCGGGGAGCCTGGTCTCCTGTTGTCACGAGTTGTTGCGTTCTCCGGGTGAAAACCTCTGCTCCTCGGTGTAGGGATTCGTTGCATAGAAAAAAAAAATTCCTACCGCGAACACGCAATCCAAGCCAAGATGCAATCTAGAAGACGGTAGCAACGAGGGGATTATCGAGTCTCACCCTTGAAGAGATTCCAAAGCCTACAAGATGAGGCTCTTGTTGCTGCGGTAGACGTTCACTTGCCGCTTGCAAAAGCGCGTAGAAGATCTTGATCACGGCGCCACGAACGGGCAGCACCTCCGTACTCGGTCACACGTTCGGTTGTTGATGAAGACGACGTCCACCTCCCCGTTCCAGCGGGCAGCGGAAGTAGTAGTTCCTCTTGAATCCGACAGCACGACGGCGTGTGTCGTGGTGGTGGAGAATCCCGAGCTTCGCTAAGCGTGCGGGGAAGAAGGAGGAGTGGGTGGGCTAGGGTTTGGGGAGAGGGGCGCGGCCATCTAGGTGGTGCGGCCACCTTGTGCTTGTTGGGGTGGCCGGCCCTCCCCCTTGGCCCTCATTATATAGGTGGAACACCCAAGAGTTGGTCTACAAGTCTTCGAATAAGACCCCAAACCAAAACCTTCCATATCACATGAAACCTACCCAAGCTAGGACTCCACTAGAGGTGGGATTCCCACCCTTCCTTGGGAGGGGTGGCCGGCCCCCTTAGGGGAGTCCACTTGGGACTCCTCCCCCTTTAGGGTTGGCCGGCCATGGAGGTGGAGTCCCTTGGGACTCCGCCTTCCAAAGTGGTTTCTTCCGGACTTTTCTAGAACCTTCTAGAACCTTCCATAAAACCTCCGGATCATTTTAAATCTTATAAAATGACTTCCTATATATGAATCTTATTCTCTGGACCATTCCGGAACTCCTCGTGATGTCCGGGATCTCATCCGGGACTCAACAAATATTCGAACTCCATTCCATATTCAAGTTCTACCATTTCAACATCCAACTTTAAGTGTGTCACCCTACGGTTCGTGAACTATGCGGACATGGTTGAGTACTCACTCCGACCAATAACCAATAGCGGGATCTGGAGATCCATAATGGCTCCCACATATTCAATGATGACTTAGTGATCGAATGAACCATTCACATACGATACCAATTCCCTTTGTCACACGATATTTTACTTGTCCGAGGTTTGATCATCGGTATCACTCTATACCTTGTTCAACCTCGTCTCCGACAAGTACTCTTTACTCATACCGTGGTATGTGGTCTCTTATGAACTTATTCATATGCTTGCAAGACATTAGACGACATTCCACCGAGAGGGCCCAGAGTATATCTATCCGTCATCGGGATGGACAAATCCCACCGTTGATCCATATGCCTCAACTCATACTTTCCGGATACTTAATCCCACCTTTATAACCACCCATTTACGCAGTGGCATTTGATGTAATCAAAGTACCTTTCCGGTATAAGTGATTTACATGATCTCATGGTCATAAGGACTAGGTAACTATGTATTGAAAGCTTATAGCAAATAACTTAATGACGTGATCTTATGCTACGCTTAATTGGGTGTGTCCATTACATCATTCATATAATGACATAACCTTGTTATTAATAACATCCAATGTTCATGATCACGAAACCATGATCATCTATTAATCAACAAGCTAGTTATACAAGAGGCTTACTAGGGACTCTTTGTTGTTCACATAACACACATGTATCAATGTTTCGGTTAATACAATTATAGCATGGTATGTAAACATTATCATAAACACAAAGATATATTATAATAACCATTTTATTATTGCCTCTTGGGCATATCTCCAACACTCGGTGCGAGCGGCGGCGACACACTGTGCCGTTACCTTCCTGAAGGCGCCGCTTTTGGAGCCCGTGTTCCTCGTGGTACGATAGATGTGTGCCAGCTGTGCATGGTTGCCTTGTTGTCGGGGGTAGTGGATGCCGGGGCGGCGGCCCCGGGCGGTTGACGTACGCCGAGGCGGCGGCCTCGGAAGGTCTTGCATCTTTGACTCCATGGGGTGTGGTCATGGTCTAGCAAGGCATGGGTGGCGTGTTGGTGCTACGTGGGTAGCAAGCTCGTCGGCCCGGCCTACGCGACGGGACGGTCGGTGTGGCTGGCATGTCGGGGCGGCGGCCTCGGATCTTTTGGCGCGGCGTTCGTGGTCTGCGGGTGGTCGCCTTGGTAGTTTGGGCTACAAGACGTCCATGCCGTGCGGCTCGCCTCCGAGCAGGGGACGTCGGGGCAGCGGCTCCGGGTTTGGTGGTGTGTGTTTGGTCGTCGGTAGTCTGGTTTCGTGTGGGCGATGAGGCTCCGATATTTGTGCGGTTTTTGGGCCGGTTTCCCTCATAAACTCGGCCGCTCTGTATGGTTTTTGGGCCCGGATTTCCTATTAACCGAGTCAAATCTTCCTCTATCAATACATCGTGCAGCTCACCCGCCGAATTCTCAAAAAACATAGCGTTAGGCCATCTCCAGCGGCGCGACGCATTTCGGACGCCCAAAAGTGGTCGCGAGCGTCCGTTTGCGTCGCCCCGCGGACATATTTTGTCCGCTTGTCCGTTTGCGTTTGGGTGTGCTCCCACCGGGGCGACCCATTTTTTGAATTGCAACGTAGTTAAAAACATTCAAAGTAGTACATAAAAACGCATAAAAACTATACAAAGTAGATTTATAGGCCTAAACTACTTGCTTCCTGACGGGCCGGCACCGTCGTTGCGTCGCTCCGCCGCCTGCTTCTCCGCCGCCTCCCGCGCGGCCGCAATGGCTCGGTGCGCTGCCGTGTCCTCTTGCAGGCACTGCTCTAGCCTCGCGTTAGCGGCGTCGTCCTTGAGCGTCTCGAAAGACTCAACGAGTGCCCTCTGCTCTGCCGCCTTCTCCTCCGGCGTCGGTGCATCAGGGTCATCAGAGGACCAAGATATCTCCGAGTTGAAGTCCTCTGCTGCAGCGGCGGCCGCGAGCCTGCGCTGTTCCAGCTCGGCGTCCAACGCCGCGTGGCCCGCCAGCTCCTCCTCTGCTTCCTGCGCCGCGAGTGCCGTGCCCGGCGTCCCTGACCGGGTCGAGGAGGTCGCCCGTGCTGTCTTCGGAGTCGAACTCCTCGGAGGAGCTCGAGGCCGGAGGAGGTGGAGTGGGAGGTGAAGGTGGAGGTGGAGGTGCGGCAGCCTGGCCGCGTCCGGCGCTGCTCATGGTGGATCTTCTGGAGGCTGAGAGGAAGCAGTGCTAGGGTTTAGTGGGGAGGAGATGAGATGCTCGCGCCCCTGTATATATAGGTCGGAGGCAGGGCGACGGCCGCACCACGCGTGGCATCGCCATTACTACGTGCGCAGAGGTAGGCGACGGCCGCGCCACGCGAGGCATCGCCATTTACGCGGTCGCAGACTACCGAAGCGACGCCTCGCTGCCAGTACTGGCGGAGAAGACGCATCGACGCAGGGTCGCTGCTAGGCGGGCTAGACGAAACGTCCGCTTGACGAAACGTGGCCCTGCAAAGGCTGCAGCGCGCCGCCCGGAAATAATGCCGCGGAAGACGAAGCAGTTGTGCCGCTGCCAGGCGGGCCCGGTGGAGAAGCGAGCGGACACTTGCGTCCCGCAGCGTCCGCAGAGACGCAAACCTGGCGCATATTTGGGCCAGGTTTGTCTCGCGGACGGCCCGGTCACTTTGCGTCGCCCCGTTGGAGGGGGTGCCAGACGCATTTCCGGTCACGGCGGACACAAATGGTCGCTCAGCGTCCGTTTGCGTCGCGCCGCTGGAGATGCCCTTATAGAAAACCCTAAATTCAAGTTAATTTTTTTTTTCAAAGTTGAATGAAATTTTAAAACTTAACTTAAACTAAAACCCCATTATTCTTCCTTTACCGCTTTGCACATGGTCCCCGCCTCGTTGAACTCGCCGAAATCGAACTCATCGTCCGAAAACGGAGGCTAGGCGGCACCGGTTCAGCGGTGCAGCAAGCAGAGTGCGCCGTTTGCGGTCCAACATGGAATAAGTGGTAATTAGGTGGCAAGGCTTTGTAGTAGGTGAGGTGGTGTAGGCAGGTGTGAGAGGGAACGTGAAACGGTGACCGATATTTAATAGCCGGAAAAGAGGCATAAAACAGAGGCGGGAAGCATGGGAGAAAGGGCGGGAAAGTGCGGCAGTGACACATGGGAACCATCGCCACAATCAATAAAAGCTAACCGCCTATGGGTTTTGTGTATGACAGGTGTGGCCCGTCACCCGCCATGTTTTCCACGACTCGTGTCCAGCGCATCCACCACACGTCCAGTGGGTTGGGGGTTGTCCTGGGGACGCCAGACAGGCTATTGGACCACACTAGACATAAAACCTGGTTGGAGCACATGGCTGAACGCGATTTTCTGTCTCGCACGTTTCTTTTGAACGCGATACTCTCGTCTCTTAGTTGTTGTAGGATGATCCTAGCCACAGATGCAAGGCCCCTCCACCGCTGATTCGCCTCCACCGGCTTCGTCCCTGGTGGCAGCACCTCCGGTCCTGAAGGGGCGGGGATCTCTGGTCGTCCCTTCTGGTGGCGGAGTTAGGGCTTCAAGTTGGCGGCCCAGACTCTTCGAGGCGCGTGACGACTGCTTGGACCGCTTGGTGGCTAGGTCCGTAGGCTGCACACGGTGTCGCCCAGTGGCAACAGTGGAGCTGGGAATCGTCGGACCGGCCGGGAGTGTCTGGCCCTCGTCTTCTGCCATGGTTGGAGCCTCGCCAAGGGCCTACTTGATGCGGGTCGCACAGTGCGGCGTCTCTAACCAGTGTCTACAAGTATGGATCAAAGGCGAGCATCGTGTGGACTGATAGCTTCGGCCTATTAATAATGTAGGTTTGGACCTAGAGATCTTCCGCCAAGTCATCTTTTTGCCAGATGTCGACCACTTCGATCTAGCCACCGACGGGTTCTGGTTTTCCCGTTGGAGATTTATACGGATTGAGTATGGTGCCCCTTGATATCTAGATCGGAAAGGCTCCAGTCACGCGCGCCCATGTTATCAGCCAACATGTCTTCTAGAGGACATGGCGCAAAGCTTCACTTTCTTACTGGTTTCATGGAACATGTCTAAGTCGAGATTCCCATGGTACTGGTAGAGGTGGAGAAATTCATGGCGGTTGCATTGAAGACTTTTAAGCTTTGGTGAAAGGGTGTATTGGATGCGATGAAGAGTGTGTGTATGTTGTTTGTTGGCTTGCAACAGCAGCCTCTGCAGGTAGGGCTGCAACATTGGAGGAATACATTTTTGTAGTGCTTCTAGAGTACCATTCACGATTCTCAGGGTGCAAACCCAAGGTCGAAAAGGCATTTGTTTGTTATAACTGGCAATGATCTTGTTGAAGACATTGTTTTTGGTGAACTCAGACTTTATTTAAGGTGAAAACACTAGATTTTTTATCGAGTGATAATAGTGCATTGTTTTCTTCTTTGAGGTGTTGTTTTTGGAGAAGCTTGTTTGTAGTCCCAGTATTGTCTTCAGTGGTGGACGTACGAGTGTTCATCAATGAGACGAGTCTTTGTTTTGGTTTTCTATCTTTTTCTTCTTTTTTTGATTATGTGTATCCTCGAATTTTTTGGATATCTTGTTGATGCTGAGGCTGGATGCAATTGATATTTTCGTGATATCAATATATTCTTTTTATGGTAAAATTAATTTCTTCCGTTTGCTTTTGGTGTCTCAGCGATTTCAATCAGACTATGATGGCGCTTGGTTTCACTATGATAGGATTGGAGAGTTTTTGTCCTTGTTTATCTTCACCGGCGACGTGTTGGTTCTTGTGATATCCACCGGCGTGGCTCCATGGGCACATCATAGTCAATAACCCTTTGTTTCGAGCTTTTACGAGCAAGATCGTTGGCGTTGTCTGACAATGCGCCTGCCTAAATCAGGGCAGTGCCCCGCTGATATGCAAGTTTCAGTTGCCAATCGTTGTCATAAACGACAGTCTATTAGTGTGGCAGTTCAATGCGATTTAGTCCTGTGTAGGATTTTGGTAGGTTCTTCAGCGTGTGAAAGTTTTGATGCTGTAGATTGTTATCTAAAGGTACGATAATGACGCAATGACGACATGTAAGCTTGAGCGCAATTTCGACCTGTTTAACTTTTTTTGTATGTATGCGAGTTCAATTGCTGTATTATCTAGTTCTAAACGATGTTCTCTTTATCTAGTACTAGCAAAAGTGCCCGTGCGTTGCACCGGGAGAGAAAAACTGAAATACTTAAGCTAATCATCTCGATGAAACATTTCCTCTATGTCATCTTCTACAGTTCTACCAAGGTGGTTATATTTTTTTTCTAATTCTGAAGTGGCCGATCCCAGGTGAACCGATGCTGAAGGATTATAACCAATTGAGAATTTTTTAATTGAGATTTTTTTAACATACACTACAGAAATAAGCATATGTGTTTGACTTAAATCTAAGTCCCTGTAATGGGAACTCACACCCGGATAGATTTCCCTTTGTCCCGGTCATCCTAATTGTTTCCGTGCCATCTTGCGATACTCCTCAAGAGTGATTCATCTAAGTGCACAATCTAGAAAACCCAATGGCAACAGGGTTAATTTGATGGCGAAGACTTCGCTCCATCGTTGTGATCCCAACGACACCCTGCTGTTTGCTGGCGGAGCACCTGCAGGCTGCAGCGGCTCTCTGGTCATCGTGACCAGCACGGACGCACCGCTCAAACTCCTCCCGCCTTTGCTTGAAGGTGCTCACGGGCAGCCAGGTATGCCTTGGCGAGAACCACACTGTTTTCATGGGCACCAGAGTCGATCGTTTTTTTTTCCTTTGCTTGAGGCGGCCGCTGACGCCACCTTTTAGTTGCCGGGCACGGAAGCCCGATGCGATGTGATGTTGCCTCCTGGCTCTACCCAAAGATTAGAAAGAGTAGAAGATTCCTTGGATATAAGAGTTTTCCGATCATTGCCATGTCAGTTTTTAGTTTTCATGGAAATCATCATGTCGCAACTTTGCCGGGGCTTTTTTTTTATCTTGCTTGCTGACACTTTTCCGATCGAGAGGCATCGATGTGTCAGTTTTCTCTGGAATCAACATGTCGCAGCCTCGTAGGGGAAATTTTTTTATCTCGTCTGACGACATGATTCGATCGTCGATCAACCAATCCAATTCTCTCGCAGGATACAGAGTTTTGGTTCATCTTGAAACTCTTTTCAAAACCAATATTTCACACGGAAGTGCCTATTAAAATAATTTAATACGTGATCACAATTCTCGAAAACAATTTGTTCTAGGTTCTAGCTCTCAAATATATTTTATTTCATTTTAGTTTTTGTTTGTACGAGCGTTTCTTTTTGCCGGCATATAAAGCATCAAATTACTGACATGTCATGTCGTGAAATAAAGAATCTCATAGAAAAAAACAGACAACCACAATGTACGTATTTTTGTAGGCCTGTAGAGCAAAGAGCCAAAGTAAATTCATTCAGGTGCACGGCCTGTTGTGTTTCCAATGGCTCAGTAGAAAAATTCAGGGTCGTTTGCATATATGAAATAGATGGACGGACTAAACAGAAAAATAAGGCTCCCTCCATCGTCATCCTCTCCGCGGATATCACATCTGATATATTCCCAGGCGTAGGTTTGGAGTAGCATCTGCCTTTGGGAGGAGAGCAAGGCCGTGTGTCGTGCGCCGCCCACCTCGAGGAGGGGCTTCATCAGGCGGCTGGCAAGCCTCGGGCACCAGAGCCTGTTGGATAATTAGACACAATTTCCATGATTAATTTCAGAATATTAAGCATGACGACAGTAATTACTAACATGTGAAACTCAAACATACTAGATGTAGTGATCAACATGAACAGTAGCAGAGCAAACAGTACAACATCCATCGCTAAACAGATCGAGATATGTCGCACGTACCGATCTGGTGGAGGTGGCGGTGGAGGTGTAGCAGATGTCGCAGCAGTAACGTTGTTGATGACAACGTTGTTGACGACAGGGGACGACGGGTCGAAGTAGATGGCGTTGAAGACGACGGTAGGCAGCACCGCCCGACTTGGACGGAAGGCGACCCGTGATGAAGAGTTTGAGCAGTCGCAGAGCGCTTCCCAAAAACCTATCTCCCGTACAGGATCGCAAGGACGAGCGGTTCCGGAGACCTGCTCTCCCGTTCGCCGATGCACGTCGGCGCGCGGGATGGAGTAGGCTACGATGGCGGCGCAAGCAGAGAGAGGTGGAAACCCTAACTCGTATGTTAGATGTGTTTCTGCGGTAACCGGGCAAGAGATTATATAGGCTCGGGAAACCCTAGGCAACGTGGGCCACGCCCATGTCGCACGAACGTTTCGAGTCGGTTACAGATAGCCCACGATCCGGGAGCGACCCGAACCGACTAACTGCGACGCGTCCATCTAGGACTCTCGTTTTCCTGAGCTGCAAAAAGTAAGGAAAGTCTCGGCTCGAGGCTCAATCCACTCACTACGAGCGCGGCGCGCGTCGTGACGAGTCGAGACGAGCGAGCGAGGAGGAGCGCGCGCGGTAGCACTCCTATTCTCACTCACTTACTAGTGATGGAACAACCCACCTTATAAGGTGGTCTAACTTCCTCCCAACTTTCCATGTGGGACTAAACTTCCCACCTCTTGCCACTCCCTAGTGAGCTGCCACCAACTTGGGCTCAAACTCACAAGGCTGCCACTATGTGGGCTTTGAGATTTATAGGAAAATCTGAAATCTAGTATGGGCCACTAAGTGTAGGCCCAATATTTCAACAATCCCTACCAGATCTCAAATCCCCATTTAGAGATTTACCAATACTCGCTGCTTGTTTATATACCATGTTTCAGCGGAGACTGTTAAGTTGAACTTCCGCCTAGAACCTTAAGCTACATCCATTCACACTTGAACAATGGACTAAGCCTTGAATTGCAAGTTTTGCGTGAACAGGGTTTCACTCAAAGTCATGACCAGTACATGGCTGCCAGTAGCCTACCCCGCGGGTGAAGCATATGCGTCATACTTCGTGGTCTCTTCATGAGTTTACTAGAGATCACCCAAATCTCATAGATTGCGACGTTTAGCAATCAGACTCATATAGGTGTGTTATTTCAAGAATGCTCTGTAGGACAGCATCTTTGCTAATATAGCCAACATAAACACATTAAGGCTTGTTGCCAACCTGCCTTACAGCAATTGAGAGTTGTGCATCTTCACATAGAGAGGGTTACATAATACTCTCCTCAATTAAACCACTAGTTTGTTCTTCCCAGGTCCTAATTCACGGGATCTCCGATCACAAAGGTTGGGTTACCACTATGGTGTAACATCAACGGGTCTCAAACCCATCTCCCTCGATGCACTTTCTATCACATTACGTGATAGTCCCTTTGTAAAGGGATCTGCCAGGTTTTTGTCTGTTTGAATATATGTAACAGTTATTACTCCGGAGTTTCGCAATTTCCTGACAGACTTCAAACGTCTCTTGACGTGTCTTGATGACTTCGCGTTATCCTTAGAATTGTTCACTTTGACAATTACAGTTTGATTGTCACAATTCAAAAGGATTGCCGGAACAGGTTTTTCAACCACATGCAAGTCCATCAAGAGCTCACGCAACCATTCTGATTCAACAGTGGTTATGTCTAAAGCAGTAAGTTCTGTTTCCATAGTTGACCTCGTCAATATGGTTTGCTTGCAAGATTTCCATGATACTGCGCCACCTCCAAAGGTAAATACATACCCACTTGTGGCGTACAGATCAGCTATATCTGACAAGGTATCAACTTGTCAATGCCTATGGATTGTAGGCTAGGGTTTAGTTGGAAGTAGAGGGTAAGTAGATCTCGAAGGTTTCAGCCGAAAAGTACTCGACGATTATGAAAACTAGGGTTTGCAGTCAATGATTCGATTGATTCTTCGTCCCTCGACTCCCCCTTTATATAGGAGGTGGAGCGAGGGATTCGTGCTATACAAGTAGAGTCCGACGACTTCTAACTCATCCCGCCAGATTACAAACAACACTTCCTATTACAACTCTATCTTTCCTTAGTAAATCTTGGGCTCCCGAATCTTCTTATTCTTCGGATTGGGCCTTCAGTAAACCCCGGGTACCATCTTCGGCAGGCCCATTTGGGATGCCTATGTCAGTAGCCGAGATTTTGCTTGAATCGTAGAGTCGAAAATCTCCACTGTTTATTTTTATTCGAAGCTTTAACTTTTTTATACTTCTTCACATAAAATTCTATATTGTACAGGGATAATGGTAGTTGGGGCTAGTTCATCTGACGGATCAGGTACTAGTTAACTGCTCTAGTGGCAATCCGCAAAAACCTACTTCAAAATCACGTCCCGGACATGATCTCGGATACTGGTGTAAACTTCGACAGGTGCCGCTTAAGGTCTTACCATTCTGTCGAGTCCCAGTCAAATTTATCGGGTACCTAACGCGTCCGTTAGGATTTTTCTTCGTATCTGCTGATACGGATAAAGGTAGCAGAGCGCAGTCTTTGCGATGCCACGCCCAGCAGAGACGGATCCGGGGTCTTACCTTCGCAGTTGCGGCATTCAGAAATTGATCGCAACTTCGGCTTCGAGAATATATTGTCGAGTGCTTTTCCGGCTGTTGGAATGGCACATTTTATCGAGTCACATATGACTTATGTTACTCTCCCGATGGGAGTATATGTAGAGTTAACTATAACTCGAAATATACTCTCTTGCTTTTCTATTTTCCTTTGTTAACTTCATCGGGCACGCGAACAGCGTTCCCGATGGGAGCTCCAGGCTACAACCAAGAACTTGTGCTTGGTTGTAGGCTCAACATTTTAGTCCACCTTGTCGCTATATTGTCATTATTTCCCAATATGATCTCTTTCTTCTTCTTCTTTTTTTTTTTTAATCTCTCGGGTGCGCGAACAGCGTCCCGATGGGAGTAGCCCCCGAGGCTACAGCCAAGGACTTGCTTGGTTGTAGGCTCCCACAATTTCTATATTGTCATACTAAATTTTACTTTTTCCAAAGTAGCCCCCGAGCATTTGGGCAAAAACTTGTATTTGGTCAAAGGCTCCCGAAGTATTGAATAATTCTTTCTGTCGCCAATCTTCTTTTATTTTTCTTGTCGACATGCTTCCCTTAATCAAATTTACTTCATCCTTCTCGAATAGTCGTAATTTTTCTGCTCTGTGGGTCCATTGTTTCTACCATGTTGACACGTCGTGCAAGTGGGGACACACGTTCCGCTTTCTGGCGCACGTGGTAACGCCTATCTCAGTAAAAATACTGTTTTGCCCTTGTATCTAGAAGATCCATTCTCACCACACGATTTCTTCATCCAACGGCACACTGCCTCACCCGAGTCTTATATAAACCTTTCTTCAACCTCCGTTCATCCCCTCGCTTGCGCCGCTCACCTGTTCCTCTTCGCAAAACTCCCCCTGCGCCCAACTCTCTCCAATCTTCCGCACGCACACACATTGCTCTGCCCATTGCCGTTGATGCCACCGCGCGACGCGCTACACAGTCCCGAATCCAAGATGGCCGCCGAGGATCTTGAGTGGGAGAGATCCAAAATCTCCAACCAAGACACCAACACGCTGAAGAGGCTTGGCCTCATGAAGAAAGAAGGCGCCATCCGCTTCCCTAGCGAAGAAAGCTACCCCAATCCTCCAATGGAGTACCGGGTTAGTTTTGTTGATCATCTAATCCGCGGCCTTTCGACCCCAATCCACGATTTCCTTCCGCGGCCTTCTTTTGTTTATGGGATTCAACTGCACCAGTTGACCCCCAACTCAATCCTTCATATTTCTATTTTCATTACGCTTTGCGAATGTTTCCTCGGAATCCCTCCCAATTGGGCTCTGTGGAAACGCATTTTCTGCCTCCGCCGCAATGGCTCCCACAACGCCACTTATAACATAGGTGGCGTTGTTATCTGTGTCCGTACTGATGTCGACTACTCGACGTCAAGTTTCCCGATTCTGTCCAAGGATGGCGCAAAAAGTGGCTCTACATTCACGAAGAAAGTGCCAACTCCGTTGAGCACAACATAATCCCCTTCGACGGAAGTGCCAAAATCCAGCGCCGCCGCTCCCGGGATGCCGAGGCTTCTGAGGAAGAGAAAAAGGACAGAGGCACTCATGTCTCGTATTCATCAACTTCAAAACACTCGAGGCAAGGAGCTGTCTGGTGTTCAAATCACTGCCTACTTCCTTAAGATTAGAGTGCAGCTCTTCAGGCTCGCAAAAATCCCCTTTGGACGTACTCTGGTAAAAATGACGCCAACAGAATCTCCGATGATCTGTCCACCAAGGACTTCGAGAAGTTGCTTCGAAGACTTTCTCGTCTGGGCAAAGACCCAATTCCTTCCCCAAGTCGCGTGGAACCGTACAGCTCCACCAATCCACTCCCCGAGGTATTTTGTCTTCCCGAGTTTTTATCTTGTTCTGCATCTCATTGTATTGTCTTCTCTTTAATTTCCTTTTTGTCACTATTTTTTACAGAACCATCCTACTATGACTTCCCTTCCTCCTCTTCCTGAGGGTGGAGAAGTCGAAGAAATGGCCATCGTTGCCGAAGATACTCAAGGCTCTTCTGTTCCTGAAAGTGAAGTCGCGGGTTCTCACAAATCTGCGGCTTCTCATGAAAAAGAAGTTGAGTCTGATGAGTGAACGCAGTCCCTTCCTCCTGCTGTTTCTCCAAGGAACAAAAGGAAAAGAACTGATGCCGAGGATTCTGGCACCTCTAAGGCTAAAGAAGTTGTTCCTTCCCATCCGAAGGCAGCTTACGATCCTTATGTTGAATCCCTCGTCAGCTCGTAAGTCGTCTTTATCTCTCTATTTTTGTACTCGAAAGATTTATCTTGTCTTGCTTTTTATACTGCCGATTTTTTGATCAACAGTGATGAGGAGGAAGAAGTACCAGTTATCGACGTGGCTCCTCGACAAGCACGTCACGTACTGTACTTGCCTCAGACACGCTAGTTGAAGGAGAAGAAACGTCGCCTCCTCAACAAAACGTCGTCACCACTACTCCGCCATCAAGCCCCCGTGCCCCTTCACCAAAAAGGGCAAGGGTGGAAAAGATTGTTGATCCTGCCCCTCAGTTGGGCAGTTCGTCGACTCTGCTCTTAGATGATGTAAGTTTGTCGACATCTATATTTTTCTTATTTTGTTTTGTCACACCTTTTCTCTTTTTCATGCCGATTTTTTCTCTTACTGTGTTCACGTTGAACAGCCTATGATCAAGGATCTTCTCCGCATCGGTTCCCAATTTATTGGGTACCGTGAATGTGCTAACAGAGCCGAAGGTAACGACTTTCATACTTGCGTTTTTCCTTAATTTGTGCTCCTGTTGCTCGCGCGATTTTTGATCTTTCTTCTCTCTATTTTCCATATCTTGACAGAGAAACTTGCAGAGGCCAACGAACGCGCCGACGCACTTGCTCAAAAACTTGAGCAAAGTGAGGCGGCTCGCAAGAAAGCCGAACTTGTTGCTAGCAAAGCCAAGGTCGAAGCTGATGAAGCTAAGGCGAAAGCTGCTGGTGTCGAGGAACTGCAGAAAAACTTGAGGATGCGACAACTGCCTTCGATGAGCACAAAGCTGCACAAGCTTCTCGTGAAGAAGGAATCCTCAAGCGTCTGAAGTCGCAAAGTCGACGTACTCTGAGTAATATTATCAATCTCTTTTATTTTATTGCACTTCCTGTTTCTTGGTTGTTGACTGATGTCTTGTCTTGTGTGGCAGCCCAAACAAACCAGGATTTTGATCTGGATAATCCCGTCAACGATCCTCTCCTTGACGCACTTTCTCTTCTGAGTTTCACGGGCGCGAAATTCGTGAAGGCGTGGCGAATGCTAGTGCAAGATTGTCGGCGTTGTTCCCTTACTTCTTCCCGAAGAAAGAAGAACCCGCAACTTTCCTTAACTCGCCAAGATGTTCAATACTTCGGAAGACCTTGACTGAAGGTGCGCCAAGAAAATATGAAGGTCGCCGTTGAGAACACTGTCGCGTTGGTTGCTGACAGTCAACAGACTATTGACTGGATAAAAGTTGGCGACACCGAGCAAATAGAGCAGCCAAGGTGGAAGTCACTGATTAAGGCGGCCAAGCCCAACACCAAGAAGATCTTGGCGTATCTCGGGATTAAGCCATCGTCGACTCCTAGCTCGTCAAGGCCGGAGGTCTAGTTGCATGCCTCTCGTTTTTCTTCTATTTCTTTTGCTCCTGTCGCCAAAGTAGTCATTTGGCGACACGTACTTCCTTAGCTCCACTGTAATGCCCTTGTAATTATTCCAAGAAATTAATGAAAACTTCTATCTTTGCTGGTTGTTTGATGTTGTCTTGTTTAAATTTCAGTTGATATTTGACAATTATACTCCATCTGCCGCTCCTTCCAATGTTTCGCCTTCTTCTTCCCACGCGAGGAGAGCTTTTGCTGATACCGCTCCTGTCGACGATACCTTGTCGCAAGAACTGGATGAACTTCAGCAACAACTTCAGTATGCGAAGAAGCAAACACTTGTGATGATGGAGCAATCTCGTAAGTCATCTGAAGCCGAAAAAGTTGCTCTTCAGCAAGCTCACGAGGCCGTGGCTGCTAAGGAAATTGCTGCTTCCGAAGCTGAAAAGGCGACTACTCGAGAAAATTTCATGCTCGAATTAATGAATGAAGCCAATGTCGGGTATGCCTGTTTCATCCTCTGATATCTTCCATCTTCATGCTACTGTCTTTTTAAAGGTTTCCACTTCTTTGTTTTGATAGGTGCCTTTACTGATGCTGCTGCCGAGGAAGAGAGGGTAAATGCTAGGACAACCCTCCTTGTTAATCTTTCTCTGGACCATGGTTCTTTGTTTTGGGCTACCCCAGAAAGGACCCGCCAAATTGTCAGATTTCAAGATCGCGCTCTCAAACTCGCGATTTCCTTGACTTCTGTACCAAAACCTTGTCCATGGTTTACAACTCCATGTTTCCTCGAACGTCCAGCCAAAAACTCTTCCTGACTTGATGGAAAGGTTTAGGGTGCTCGCAAGTATCCATGATTTTGTCGAGCTCAACTCGTAGGTCGGCGCCGGATTTGCTCTTATCATGCTCCAGATCTGCCACTCGAAACTTGACCTTACCCAGGTTGTCGAGAAAGTTCACCAAAAGGTAAAACGTCTTGAGAGTTGGTGTTGACAGGATTAACACGAAGGTTACGCCTATAGCCGAAGAAATGATTGAGGACCTGCTTCGGATGGATGCCGACTTTTTGCCGATGGCGATTTTCTTGGTGCTACTCCTGAAGAAAACAGAGTTACTCTTGATGACATATTGAATCAAGATTAGTTATTTTCTTCTTGTAGATATTTTTTGTTTGTAATCCATGACTATATTGTAAAGCAATCATTATATTTCTCTGTTTGTCTAGCCCCCGAGTGTTTCGGTGTATATTTGCGAGGTTTTGAACCAAGGCATTTATATATTTATGGCGGAGATGAGCCCCCGAGCTTTTTATTGAGTACTATTTTGTATTTCTATTGTCTCACGAGGTATTTGAATACCAAAGCAAGGCTTTTCTTTTGCCGATGAGCTATATTTGAAATTCGTCGGAGCAAAGACTTTGATCATGTCGATAAAGAAGAAAAGTTATACTGTCACTATCTTTATTATATTGCAGCACCGCGAGTCCGCCTCATTAAAAACCTTCTCCGCCCCACTCCTGCCCGAAAAAGGAAAAGAGTGCGTCTGAAAACTCGCGCGTTTCAGTACATTGAAGTTTTATAAAGACTATATTTCACTCTAGGCGTAGAACCGCCGGTTGCGCCACGTTCCAGGGGTTTGGCTCCTCCACCCCTGTCTTCTTGTCCTTTATCCCGTATGCTCCTCCTCCGATTACCTCCGTGACAATGTAAGGACCAAGCCATGGTGACTCGAGTTTTTCATGACTTTTTTGCGTGAGCCGAAGAACTAGGTCTCCCACCTGGAAAGATCTTGGCCGTAAACGTCGACTGTGGTAATTCTTCAAGTCCTGTTGATATTTGGTTACCCGAGATAATACTTCATCTCGAGCTTCATCAAGTGCGTCAACGTCATCTTCTAACGCTTTTCTCGACGTTTCTTCATCATATTCAGCGACACGTGGAGAGTTATGCTCAATCTCTATTGGTAGTACCGCTTCTGCTCCATGAACCAGGAAAACGGAGTTTCCTCGTTGCTGTGTTTGGTGTTGTTCGGATGCTCCACAACACGCTTGGTAGTTCTTCCGGCCAGGTATGTCGAGCTTTTTCCCAAAGTGGTCCTAATAAGCGCTTCTTGATGCCATTGCAGATGCCATTGGCTTTCTCGACTTGCCCATTGGTTTGAGGATGTGCAACCGACGCAAAGTTCAGTTTGATACCCACCTCTTCGCAATAATCTTTGAATTCATGGATGTGAAGTTACTGCCGTTGTCTGTGACGATGCTGTGTGGCACTCCAAATCTGAAGACGAGGCCTTTGACAATTTTACTGCGGATGCTCCGTCCGGTGAATTTATCGGCTTCGCTCTTCTATCCACTTTGTAAACTTATCGACAGCTACTAGCATGTACTCCTTCCCTCCCGGCCAGGATTTGTGTAACTTGCCCACCATATCAAGTCCCCATTGAGCAAAGGGCCATGATAATGGTATTGGTGCTAGCTCTGCTGCTGGAGAATGAGGTTTTGCGGCAAACCTTTGACACGCGTCGCAAGTTCTTACTATGTCCTTGGCGTCCTCGATTGCTGTCAACCAATAGAATCCTGCCCGAAAGACCTTGGCTGCGATAGCTCGACTACTTGCGTGGTGGCCACATATTCCTTCGTGTACATCCTTCAGATTATTCTTCCTTCTTCGGGTGTGACGCACTTTTGCAAGACGCCTGAAATACTTTGCTTATACAATTCTCCCTTGACCACCGTGAAAGCTTTGGAGCGTCGAATTACTCGCCTTGCCTCAACTGGATCGTCGGGTATTTCTTTCCTTAGGATGTATGATATGTACGGTTGCATCCATGGTATTTGTATCACCATGACCAGGTCCTGATCTTCTTCTTCGTCCTCTTGCTTGTCCTTGGTAGCCCCGAGGGTTTCTTCTCCTTCTTTTTTGATTTTGTCGACTTAGTGGATCTCTCTGTTATCTCTTCCCAGAATACACCTGGCGGGACTGCAAGGTATTGCGACCCGATGTTTGCAAGAACGTCGGCTTCGTCGTTGCTCAATCTACTAACATGGTTTACTTCGCATCCATCGAACAACTTCTCGAGCTCGTTGTACACCTCCTTGTATGCCATCATGCTATCATTGATTGCGTCACATTGGTTCATAACTTGCTGTGCCACCAACTGTGAATCGCCAAAGATTTTCAGTCGAGTTGCTCCGCATGCTTTCGCCATCTTCATCCCGTGTATTAGAGCCTCATATTCTGCTTCATTGTTAGATGCGTTAGGGAACGTCATCCGAAGGATGTACTTCAATTTGTCGCCTTCAGGTGATATGAGTACTACTCCTGCGCCAGCTCCTTCTAGTCTTTTGGACCCGTCAATTCATGGTCCAAGTTCTCGACAAATCTGAGGTCCCGTATTTTGCAACTCCATCCACTCTGCGATGAAGTCCGGCAAACTTGCGACTTGATTGCTTTTCTTTTTTCATACGTGATGTCCCGAGGGGAAAGTTCTATTCCCAAAGGGAGACACGACCCGTAGCTTCGGGTTGTTCAATATATTTGACAAAGGAGCTCATTGACCACTATGATCGGATGTGCCGAAAAATAGTGACGCAATTTTCGTGCTGTCGTGAACACTCCGTATGCTATCTTTTGGTACTGCGGATACCTTTGTTTTGAGGGCGATAAAACTTCGCTAACGAAGTATACTGGCCTCTGCACGCCGTGGAGCTTTCCTTCTTCTTCCCTTTCGACAACTAGCGCCGTGCTCACTACTTGGGGCGTGGCTGCGATATACAACAAGAGAGGTTCCTTTTGGCGCCACCAAGATTGGTGGTGTCGAGATTGTGCGCTTCAAATCCTCGCCTCTGTCGGCTTTCTGCTCCACTGAAATTTATCTCCTTGTTTTATCAAAGCGTAGAACGGCAACGCTTTTTCTCCCAACCTTGCGACGAATCTGCTCAAAGCGCGATCTCCCAGTTAATTGTTGTATTTCTTTCAACTTTGTTGGCTTCCTCATTGTTACGATAGCTTGTATTTTATCGGGATTTGCTTCAATCCCTCTTGCGAGACTAAGAAACCCAGAAGTTCTCCTGCTGGGACGCCGAAAGAACACTTCGTTGGGTTCAGTTTGAGGCAGAACTTGTCGAGGTTGAAGGTTTCCTTGAGATCCTCAATCGTTGCTCCCTTTTTTGATGTTATGACGACATCATCGATGTATACTTGCACGTTCTTCCCAATCTGTGTCGCCAAACACTTCTGCATCATCCTCCGATATGTTGCTCCCGCATTTTTAGACCAAAGGGCATTGTTCGTAGCAAACACGCCGTAAGGTGTAATAAACGTTTTTTACTTCATCTTCTTCTTTCAATCTGATCTGGTTATAACCAGAGTATGCATCCAGGAAGGAAAGACGTTCACATCCAGCCGTGGAGTCGATAATTTGATCGATCCTCGGGAGGGGAAAGTGATCCTTTGGACAATGTTTATTGAGACACGTAAAGTCGACGCACATGCGAAGGAGCTTAGTGTTTTTCTTCGGCACCAGCACGGGATTTGCTACCCATGTGGCTTCTGTAAATATCTCTTTTATAAATCCAGCTTCTTGTAGTCGATTGATTTCTGATAGCATGGCTTTGCGGTTTGGTTCCGAAAAACGCCGCAAAGGTTGTTTGATTGGTCTCGCTAGTGGATCCAAGTTTAGGTGGTGCTCGGCAAGTTCCTGGGTACTCCTGGCATGTCAGTTGGACACCATGCGAAGATTTTCCGCTCTCACGGAGGAACTCGACGAGCGCTTTCCTATGCGATATCCATGTCGTTTGCGATAGATGTCGTCTCTTTTGGGTCCGTCGGGAATCTCGCACCTCTTTTGAATTTTTCTCATCTGAAAGTTGATTCTTTGTTTGGCCTCCAACGTCCGGCAAGACGTCGTAATCAGTCATGCTTTTTGACGCCAAGTACTCAGCTGTTTCCTTCGACAACCGTGGAAATCCTTGTCGCACTTATCGGCTAAGGCAAAACTTCCTTTGACCGTGATTGGTCCCTTTGGTCCGGGCAACCTCCACAACAAGTATGTATAGTGTGGCACCGCCATAAATCTAGCATATGCTGGTCGTCCCAACAGAGCGTGATATTGCGACGAAATCCACGACTCAAGCCTCTCGATTCTGTAATTTTCTCGGGTCCCAACCGAACGCCGAGATTGATCTTTCCCAATGGATAACTTGGTTTCTCCGGTGTGATGCCGTGGAACCTTGTGTCCGTTGGTTTCAAGTTTGCTAAGGATATGTTCATCTTCCTCAATGTATCTGCATACATGGTTGCTGCTGCCGCCGTCTATGAACACTCAAGAAACATCAAATCCCGCGATAACTGCTGGCAAAATAAGTGCTGATTGCCCTGGTCGAGGAACTTGCTGCGGATGATCTGCTATTGTGAAGCCGATGTCTTGTCCTGACCAATTAAGGTACTCAATTTGGTGGAGGCATTTTCTCTGCCATAAACACCTGTCGTGAGATTACTTTCGGAGCTCTATTGGACGGCCTTCCTTCCGAATCATCGACACCGCTCCGTTGGAGTTAGGATCAACATAGGTGGTGGTGCAGTGCTGCCGCTATTCTGCCGATGCCGATTGTCATCTCAATCGCAGGAGGAGGCGGCAAGTGGATCTCACTCCTGGGTTCCCAAGGATTTCTCTGCTGCTCGCGCATTGGCGCTTCTTCGCATACCGCAACATTGCCCAAAATTTGACACCTTTCCGCAAGTGCCCGACCTGTCTTTGCCGTTGCCGTCGAGGAAAATGCATCCGGCACGGTCCGTTCATCATCTCTTCAGGGACACGAAGGTCTTGGGAACCTAGGCCCGCTATTTTGCCTGTTGCGTGAATCATCCCTGTTATCACCTCGCTGTTCACGCTTCTCCGGTAATCATCTCTGTTGCTTCCTCCTGTATTTGTCCGAAACCTGCCGAAATTTGTCCCGGAGCGTCGTAGTTCTGGTACGTCCGAGGAAATCTTCGCCTTGGTTGATAGTTTCGACCGCGGTCCTCTTCTGGCGACCTGTGTCATTTGTTGTGGACAGCATCTTCTCCATCTGCCCATTTATTTGCTATCTCCATTAACGCGGATACTGTCTTTGGATTGGTCCTTCCCAAGTCCTCGACAAAATCTCCACGCCTGATTCGCAACAAACGCATCTATTGCTCTCTCGTCGATATATTTTCTGCCGAGTTTTTGATGATATTCCACCTCTGGATGTATTCCTCATTGGCTCATCTGCTTTTGTCGACACGCTCTCAACTCCTCTAACGACGCGGGTTTTTTGCACGTGGATCTGAAGTTCTTGACGAACACATCCTCGAAACTTTCCCAGCTGTCGATGGATCCTGGGGCGAGTTTCTTTATCCAAGATCGTGCGGCTCCACTCAAATGCACCTGGATGCTTTGCATGGCTGTTGCCCTAGTTCCTCCGTGAGCTTCACCGTTTCCAGATAGTCGACTAGCCAATCCTCTGGATCTGGAGGCCGTCGAACTTCTTGAAGTTATCGGGTAACTTGAATCCTGAGGGGACTCGAGTTTTTCGGACTCTCCTCGTAAAGCATGGCAAGCCACACATATCTTCGTCGTTCAACTCCGGAGATTGCCGATGATCCCTTCTGCTCTGCCGCGCTCTGTCGACTCTTGCTTGTGCGGCTGTGTCTCTTGCTCCACTTGGCCCTTCGGTGCTGCCGCGTTGACGCTCAGCAGGTCGTGGACTATTTTGTCTGCCGCTCCTTCGGGAGGCGTTGATACAAACGTTGTCCCCATAGCTCCAACTCCCTGCTACCGCCATATTGTACAATGTTTTCCCTTGGATCACCCGGAGGTGGTTTAGATGCAAGGATAAAAGCATGTGTGTCGCCATATACCCAGCCTCCCGGTGTCTTAGGGATGATGTTTCCTCTTTGTATCTATCGACATAAAGGACATGTCGAGGTTTTGGACCAAGTGCTCTTTCTCGCTTCGGGTATGTGTTGCAGCCTTGATCTTGCTCTGTTCCGCGCTCCCGATGGCTATCACCCGTGGTTCTAGATTGTCGACTTAGATCTGCTCTTCTCTCGCCGGATGCGAAGCTGCCTCCTTTCTCCCGTCCAACTCAGCCGTCCCTGTTTTTCCACCCCGCAGCTCGTGCGAGCCTATATTGATATGCTTGCAGTTCTTCTGGTGTGGCCGTGGTAGCCATTGGTTCTGTGCCGTTCATAGCTCTCGTGGCTCTGTCCCACGCTGCTTGTGACAGTTGAACTCTATCTCGCGGCTCTGGCCCGACGTATTTGTTGCCCAGGCCTTGTCGCAGATTGGAGGGATCAACGTATGGGTTTCCCAGACTGTCGAAAGCCGCAGATTGGAGGGATCTACGTTGGGTTTGGTGACATCATCGTTGAGATTGATGAAGACCTTGCCCACTGTGAGAGATTTGTCGATGAAGTCGCAACTGTCGACATCGCTTGAGCCATCGCTATATATGAGTCCGCAGATGACACCCAAACGACATGTCGTTGAAGATCTTGGCGAGTTTCTCTCTTGCTCTGGTGCTGACGTAGCATGTCGCCGAGGTTTCTTCTTCTCCTGACTCGGTTGACGATGCATAGTTTGAAAAATCGGAATCGACCGCCGACGATCCCGACGAAATCGGAATCTCGACACGATACGATCCTTCCTTCTCGACGCGAAAGTGGAACCTTCCGAACGTCATCTCCCATGGGCTCCGCGATACGCATATGCATCCAAACGGAGGGTGGGTGAGGAACAAAATCGACAAGACCAGCAGCGATCTGTTTACCTCGATCCATTGTGTTGCTTGCGGTTGACGATGTCGAAGATCTTGAGCGTGCCATCGAGATCAGCTCCTTACGCCTCTAGTCCCCACAGACGGCGCCAATTGACAAGGTATCAACTTGTCAATGCCTATGGATTGTAGGCTAGGTTTAGTTGGAAGTAGAGGGTGTAGATCTCGAAGGTTTCAGCCGAAAAGTACTCGACGATTATGAACTAGGTTTGCAATAATGATTCGATTGATTCTTCCCTCGACTCCCCTTTATATAGGAGGTGGAGCGAGGATTCGTGCTATACAAGTTTACAGAGTCCGGGACTTTCCAACTCATCCCGCCAGATTACAAACAACACTTCCTATTACAACTCTATCTTTCCTTAGTAAATCTTGGGCTCCCGAATCTTCTTATTCTTCGGGTATTGGGCTCCAGTAAACCCCGGGTACCATCTTCGGCAGGCCCATTTGGGATGCCTATGTCAATATCTGAGATCCAATTCGAATCACTATATCCTTCAAGCACAGCTGGGTGCCCTGAATAGTGAATCCCATAACTCATTGTACCACATAGGTAGCGCATGACCCTATCAAGTGCATGCCAATGATCGGTACCGGGTTTGACATGAACCTACTCAACTTGCTAACAGCAAAGAGATGTCGGGTCTAGTCGCGCTCGCTGAGTACATGAGTGAGCCAACGATCCGAGAATATCTCAATTGAGCTATGGCAATCCTCCGGTCCTTGCGTAGTGTCACACTGGATCATAAGGTGTTGGAGAACACTTGCTATCAATATAGCCGAACAGGCTCAAGATCTTCTCAACATAATGGGATTGCGTTAGAGTAATCCCACTCGTTCTTAATCAGCTTGATGTTCATAATCACATCAGCTTCTCCCAGATCTTTCATATCAAAGCTCTTTGACAAGAAAGACTTGACCTCGTGTATTACTCATGTTTGTACCAAAGATCGAATATCATCCACATACAAACATAGTATAACACCTTCGCCCCACCATGATAGTAAACACACTTGTCAGCCTCATTGACAACAAAGCCATATAAGTTAAAGTTCTGTCAAACTTCTCATGCCATTGCTTAGGTGCTTGTTTCAGGCCATATAAAGATTTCAGCAACTTGTACACCTTTCTTTCTTCATCCTTTTACTACAAACCCATCAGGCCGATCCATATAGATTTCCTCTTCCAACTCTCCATTAAGGAATGCGGTCTTTACGTCCATTTGATGAACGATAAGACCATAGGAGGAAGCCATGGATAGTAGTACTCTAATGGTGGTAAGTCTAGCGATAGGTGAATAGGTGTCGAAGTAATCTTCACCTTCTCTCGTGTAGCCTTTCGCTACAAGCCGCTCCTTGTACTTTTCAATAGTACCATCAGGTCTTAGCTTCTTGAACACCCATTTGCAGCCCACAGGCTTGCATCCATGGGGTCGTTCTGATAGCTCCCAAGTTCCATTAGAAAGAATCGAGTCCATCTCGTTATGGACAGCTTCTTTCCAGTCATCTGCATCTGGAGATGCATATGCCTCTGCAATGGACGTGGGAGTATCATCCACAAGGTACACAATGAAATCATCACCAAAGGATTTTTCAATCCTTCGTCTCTTGCTCCGTTTAGGAGCTTCATTGTCATCCTTCTCAATAACATTCTCATGTGATTGTTCAAAATACTCATTAGATGTACTGGACTCAGGAATATCTCAGTAGAAATTCTAGCAATGCTATGCATATCTTTCATAGGAAACATATTCTCAAAAAATATTGCATCACGAGATTCCATAATAGTATCAACATGCATATCAGGCTCTGATTGAACTACTAAAAATCTATATCCTACACTCCGAGGAGCATAACCTAGAAAGATACAATCCATTGTCTTTGGTCCAAGTTTGCTTCTTAGTAATTGGAATATTGACTTTCGCCAAACATCCCCATGTGCAAATACAAAGTGATGGTTTTCTCCCAGCCCACTCCTCGTAAGGGGTTTTATCTTTATTCTTGTTAGAACTCTATTCAAGACATGACATGAAGTCAACAAAGCCTCCCCCACCATGCCTTTGATAAACCAGCAGAGTTAACACGGAATTCACCAAGTCATTCAGATGCGGTTTTTCCTCTAACCCCGTTTCATTGGGGTGAATAGAGGCGCCCTCTCATGAATAATACCATGTTCCTCACAGAATTCATCAAAGATTTTAGGAAAATATTCGCCACCACGATCCGACCTGAGACGCTGATCTTTCTCTCTAGTTGATTTTCAACTTCGGCCTTATAAATTTTAAAGTAGTCTAAAGCTTCATCTTTAGTTCGCAATAAATAAACATAGCAAAATCTAGTCGCATCATCAATCAATGTCATGAAATATCTCTTTCCACCTTTTGTCAACACACCATTCATCTCGTATAGATCGAATAATGCCAGAGGTGCCGTGCTCCTCCGCCTTAGAGGCTTCCGAGGTTGCTTTGATTGCACACAACTATGGCACTTAGAACCTTTGGCAATAGTGAAATTCAGAATTAAACTCAAAAAATGGATAGCCGAGACATTAAACCAAAATTAATGTGACATAAACAAGAATGCCAAACACCGGTATCATCACTAACATTGCCACAAATATGGTTCACAGACTTATTAATGAAATCGAAGGAAAAGCAAACAAGCCTCCGCACTCATAGCCTTTACCAATAAATTGTCCAAACTTGAAACAACTACTTTATTCGACTCTAAAACAACCTTAACCCATCTCATGAAGGAGCCGCTAACGAGATTCTTGTTCATAGTAGGGACATGCCGTTCCTCAGGCACGATCTTTCCCGAAGTAAACTTCGATCTACTGCCAACACCACGAACAGAAGCATGACCCATTCCCATCAAGACTAAGAATCCCGGCGACTGGTAAGAAGTGAACATGGATATGTCAGCACACACATGAACATTAGCACCGTATCAATCCACCAACATGGAGATTGAACACCGAAAGAACAGCAAAGAGATTACCGTACCCATCAGCATTGCTAGCGGTCACCGTGTTGACTTGCTTCGCCTTTTTCTTGCGGTCTGCCCTCTCTGGACAGTCCTTAGAAAAGTGGCCAGTCTCTCCACATGTAAAGCAGCTCAGATCTGCTTTGTTTATCATCTTCTTCTTCTTGAAGGTTGTACTCTTCATAGGCTTATTGAAGGAGGGCTTGTTATTCCCTTTGTTCTTGTTGTAGGCTTTCTTCTGCACCATGGCGCTAGACTGACCCTCTCCTTTCTCAGTATTATCCTTAGCCTTTTCCTCAACATCAAGAGATGCTATCAGATTTTCAACTGATATCTGTCTCTTGTGTTTGAGAGTTGTGGCAAAGTTCCTCCATGAAGGGGGCAACTTAGCGATGATGCATCCAGCCATAAACTTGTCAGGTAAGGCACACTTAAGGAGTTCAAGCTCTTTCGCAATGCACTGTATCTCATGAGCTTGTTCGACTACAGAACGGTTGTTAACCATCCTGATGTCATGGAAGTTCTCCATGATGTACAGTTCACTGCCTGCATCGGTTGCACCGAACTTAGCATTCAGTGCATCCCAGAGCTCTTTACCATCTGTTATGTGCATGTACACATCACACATACGATCAGCAAGAATACTCAGAACGCATCCGACAAAGAGAGTATTGTTTTCCTTGAACTTGTTCTGATCTTGGTCGATATAGTTCCTTCGGTAAACCATCACAACTTCGAACACTTTCAGATGAGTGCCAGAGCATGGCCTTATACTGCCACCTCTTAAAGTGCACACCGGTAAACTTATCCTCAGTGCATCGGAAAAACCAGCCATTGTTAACTCAGGAAATTGCCTATTAGCACAATTAGGTTTTTGGATTGTTGGATAATTAGGCATAATTTCCATGATTAATTCCAGAATATTAAGCATGATGACACTACTAACACATGAAACTCAAACATACTAGATGTAGTGATCAACATGAACAGTAGCAGCAAACAGTAAATCATCCATCGCTAAACAGATCGAGATATGTCGCACGTACCTCTCGTGGAGGTGGCGGTGGAGGTGTAGCGGAGATGTCGCAGCAGTAACGTTGTTGATGACAACGTTGTTGACGACGGGACGACGGGTCGAAGTAGATGGCGTTGAAGACGACGGTAGGCAGCCCGACTTGGACCGAAGGCGACCCGTGATGAAGAGTTTGAGCAGCACAGCAGGCGCTTCCCAAAAACCTAACCCGCCTCTCCCGTACAGGATCGCAAGGACGAGCGGTTCCGACCTGCTCTCCTGTCCGATGCACGCGGCGTGCGGGATGGAGGCTACGATGGCGGCGCAAGCAGAGAGAGGTGGAAACCCTAACTCGTATGTTAGTGTGTTTCTGCGGTAGCCGGCAAGAGATTATATAGGCTCGGAAACCCTAGGCAACGTGGGCCACGCCCACGTCGCACGAACGTTTTGAGTCGGCAAAAAGCCACGATCCGGGAGCGACCCGAACCGACTAACTGCGACGCGTCCGTCTAGGACTCTGTTCGCTTTCCGAGCTGCAATTAGTGCCAAAATTCTGGCCGAGGCTCTATAACTTACAACAGCGACGAAAGCGCGGACGAGGAGGAGCCGAGCTGAGCACTGCCTCGTACAGCTACAATAGAACAACCCAGATTAAGCCGCTCTAACTTCCTCACCAGCCCGCCACAGATCTCCAGCACATCCGAGCTTGCTTTCCTTTCTCTCTTTTATAGTGTCGGCCTAATCCTTCACAGGCACAATCCTGTTTATAATTAGGATGCGTGCAGTCCTCTCCCTTTCATTCTCTCACGTTGGGCAAACAACAGTGTTGTTGGTTGGCTTCTTGACTCCCGACTCAGCTCGACGATCAGCAAGTTGCGATCCTATATAAATCGCTGAGACTCAATTTAATGAGGCGAGGTGGGACTATCGTCTATTGAACACAAGCTATGCATATGCAAATTTGGTTACGGTAACATCAGGTCAGGTTAAGAGTAAGAATATTTAGTAGGGCAGCGGCCCATCAGTGTTAGACATTGGATTGGCCCAGGGTGACAAAGGAACAACGCCTAAAGGGATAAAGGAATGGCCCAACGTGCCATCGGAAGAAGCGGACAGGAGGCGAACCGTGAACACAGCGAATCGTTTTCACTTCGCGGTGGCACATCCAGTAATTATTTCCTAACCTAGCGTAGCGACCAGGGGTAAAATTGGAAAAAAAATGTCGGACGGATGGTTCCGCTGCTCGCTGGAAATCGATGGGTGGCCGGGGATTGGAAGGCCCTTTCCAAAAAAACAAACCGGTATCATGATTTTTTGTTGTATTATGTATTATGGTGGAAGGGTAAAACTGGAAAATAAAATGTTGGACGAAAATTTTGGCAGAAACCTTAGCTCCTTTATTATTAGGTATAGATTAACAAAATTAATTTTTAAATAAATATATTATTGTATTTCTAATTTTTTTAATCAAAAAAATTAATTTTTAAATAAATATATGATTGTATTTCTAATGTTTTTTAATCTAAAGGGAATAAATTTATACCATGATGGTATCAATTACATGTAGCATCTGCAACAACATAATGACTAAAATAAAATAAAACTTTGAAATGGGGTAAGCCCCAGCCTCTGCATCAATAGATACACACAACCATCTATTAAAAAAAATGAACAATTTAAAGTTTACAACTCACGAATCCGAATGTGTCGATACAAAAATCAACCATCAAAAAAGAAAACCAGTAATGTAACGTCTAGACATGTTGGAATCTACTAATAGGTTGCCAAGTAACCCAGTAGAAGAAGCAACCATCAATATACGGTTGCACTCAGTAACCATGCATTCCCGTTGATCCGCCGGTGAAAGGGAACACCGTAGCTGAATTCAATGAGCTGCTATATGGATAACCAGTAAAAAAAATTGTAGAAACCTTCCTGTTAAACACTATATCGTTTCTAAATTCCAAAACAACCGATATAGAGCTGAAACACCAATGCGAATTTTAGTCTTAGTTTTCTTGTCGATACCATTCAGCCAATTTCTAAATATATTTGTGATATTGGATGCAGGTGGAATATCATACGTGACATAAACAACTCTCCAAACCAATCTAGCAAAAGGACATAAGATAAATGGGTGATTCACTGTCTCATGAGAGTGGCAGAAACAACATTTCTTACCCCCGTTCCAATTCCTTTTAGCTAGATTATCGCATATGAGCAAAACTTTCTTATTTAGGAACCACATGAAAATATTTATCGGACTAAAATAAATTTAGACATCCAAGATGTGAAACAAAACGAAGACCCCGCGAAAGCAAACAGATATTTGTAGCAGCTATAGTACACCCGTGGTGATGATATCTCGATTCCGAAAAAACATCTTTAAAAAAGATGCCTCCAAGAAGGTAACCATGCAGCAATATTGTAGTCGTCCAGCCTAACCAACATGGTGAGATATTGGGTTTTCACTCTCGAGAAGGTCCAATCTTCACACGATGCCTTCAACAAGAAAATAATCAGGGAGCCACCATTGACATGTACAACTACCACAGGTGAGGCCTAGAATTTTCACACCAAAAACTAAGACACAGAACTCAAAAAACACCGGCAAGAATGAAGTCTGGAATTATCACCCCACTTGTCGGGAAGAGAACAATGCTGCAAGACGTTGATCATCTGGTACACATATTTTTCCTGATCCGATTTGAGTACTCTTTGGAATATCTCGACTCGACATGAGCATGCGCGAGATAGGAACATCCGAGGCCTATCCGGTCTTCTCACGACAGCAATGATCCCCATCAACACCGACCTTAGAAATCGCAACAATGAAGATGCCAAGGCTCACCCAATGTGAATGGAGATAACCACGAGCCAAGGTTGGGCGATTAGAATTTATGATAAAGAAATGTGATATTTCTTAAGAGTATGATGATATACTGCCAACATTTTTGTGCGGAGGGGTGTTGGCTTTTTACGGAAATGCAAACTAGCAAAATTTCCTACAGGGATTCGTACTCGCGCGCAATATCAGCTTACAATATACTAGCTCCCTCCGCTCCAAATTGAGTAATATTTTTTTTATAAAATGAGCGCACCTACACGTAATAAAACACATATAGATACGTGTGTACATAAATCAAATCTGAGGAAAGCTAATTTGGACCGGAGGCACACTGCAAATCTCAAACTCTATCCCGACCTATCGTTCCGTCACGGGTGTACAGCTCATGTAAAGGGGGCATGCATCAGTTCCATCTTCCATGCTGCTGGACAACAAGCACAAAAGCAAACGCCAAGGACAAACCGTTCATTCATTGGGCTGCGAGCCATAGCTGGGAAATCTTACAATATTTCTTACGTTCAATATTGGAGCTAAAATGAAACCCGATGAACCAGGTGTTGCAGTTCACCTAAGTAGAGGCATATTTTGAAGTAGACATGCATGTTCACCACAAACTGACCCACACCAATCTAGCAACACTGGTAGAAAAACAGGCTTCGGGTGAGCCCCATAAGTCGCGAAGCTGCAGGAACCGCGACTAATGGTACCTTTAGTCGCGGTTCGAGGCGAACCGCGACCAAAGGCCTGGGCCTGTGGCGCCGGTGGCAGCCGGTGCACGGGTTAACGCGTGCGCCAACCGCGATCAGTGCTCGGGTTTTTAGTCGCGTTGGCTAGCCAACCGACTAGCCCCTCCCCTATATATACCCATCCAGCAACACTTAGCCATTTGGTGCCATTCTTTCACAAGCTTCACAAGTGGGTGTTAGGTTTGCTTTTGGTTCCTCTTATGCATATAAGGTGTTTGATGAAATGCCCCAAGAGCATGAAACAAACATGATATGAAGTGTTGGAGCCACACTTGAGCTTTCTCATTTATTTTTTCCTCGATCGCGGTTAGCAACTTGAACCTTTGATGTGTCGTTGATAAAATGTGCATGTGTGTGTAGTTCATTGTTTAATTTATATTGTTTGTAGCTAGTTAGTTTAACAAATGCATGATGGTTAATTATATATTTTATATTATAATAATGCAAATGAATCGGCAATGGATGTACGGTAACCGACTCTCCGAGTTCAGTACGGGTTTGAAAGATTTCCTCGTAGTGGCTAATGCGAACAAGCAGGGGGGTTTTGTTATCTGTCCATGTGTTAAATGTAAGAATCAGAATGGTTACTCTTCCTCAAGAGATGTTCACATGCACCTGCTTCGGCACGGTTTCATGCCAAGCTATAATTGTTGGACCAAGCATGGAGAAAGAGGGGTTATAATGGAAGAAGATGAAGAAGGGGATGATTTCATCGATGAAAGCTATCTTGCTCATTTCGGTGATACTTTCATGGAGGATGCTGAAGGTGAAGGGGAAGGTGAAGGGGAAGGTGAAGAAGAGGCACGTGATGATCCCGCTGATGATCTTGGTCGGACCATTGCCGATGCACGGAGACGCTGCGAAACGAAAAAGAGAGGGAGAATTTGGATCGCATGTTAGAGGATCACAGGAAGGCGCTGTACCCCGGATGCGATGATGGTCTGAAAAGCTGGGCTGCACACTGGATTTGCCGAGATGGAAGGCACAGGCAGGTGAGCACTCGGCATTTGAAAACTTGTTGAAATGTTGAAGAATATGTTTCCAAAGAATAACGAGTTGCCCGCCACTACGTACGAAGCAAAGAAGGTTGTCTCCCTCTAGGTTTAGAGGTTCTCGAAGATACATGCATGCATCAACGACTGCATCCTCTACCGCGTGAATACGAATTTGAATGAATGCCCGCATGCAATCGCATTGCGTTATAAGATCGAGGCGATGACCCTGGTGACGATGTTGAGGGCCGTAAACCCGTGAAGAAGGTTCCCGCCAAGGTGATGTGGTATGCTCCTATAATACCACGGTTGAAACGTCTGTTCAGAACAAAGAGCATGCCAAGTTGTTGCGGCACAAAGAGGACCGTAAGCCGGACTGGGGAGTTGAGACACCCCGCATGGAACGCAATGGAGAAAGATCGACAGAGAGTTCAAAGATTTTGCAGCTGACGTAAGGAACATAAGATTTGGTCTAAGTACGGATGGTATGAATCCTTTGGCGAGCAGAGCTCCAGCCATAGTACCTGGCCCGTGACTCTATGCATCTACAACCTTCCTCCTTGGTTGTGCATGAAGCGGAAGTTCATTATGATGCCTTGCTCATCCAAGGTCCGAAGCAACCCGGCAACGACATCGATGTGTACCTAAGGCCATTAGTTGATGAACTTTTACAATGTGGGGCAGACCCGGTGTCCGTGTGTGGGATGAGCACAAAGAAGAGGAATTTGACCTACGAGCGTTGCTTTTCGTAACCATCAACGATTGGCCTGCTCCTAGTAACCTTTCGGGATCACAAATAAGGGATACAATGCATGCACGCACTGCCATGAGACTGAAAGTGTACATTTGCCAAATTGTAAGAAGAACGTGTACCTTGGGCATCGTCGATTTCTTCCGAAAGGTCATCCAAGAAGAAAGAAAGGCAAGCATTACAACGGCAAGGCAGATCACCGCCGAACTGGAACACACTGGTGCCGAGGTATTTGATATGGTCAAGGATTTGAAAGTCATCTTTGGAAAGGGTCCTGGCGGACAATCAGTCCCGAAGGGAGCTGACGGGCACGTAGCCATGTGGAAGAAGAAATCTATATTCGGGGAGCTAGAATATTGGAAAGTCCTAGAAGTCCGCTCTGCAATCGACGTGATGCACGTTACGAAGAATATTTGCGTGAACATCCTAAGCTTCTGGGCGTGTATGGGAAGTCAAATGATACAAAGGAAGCACGGCAGACCAGCAAAGTTTGAAAGACCTGATGACCGGCATCCGGAACGGTTTCAAGGTCGTGCCACCTACGCTCTGACAAAGAAGAGAAGGTCATCTTTTTTGAATGCCTGAGCAGTATGAAGGTCCCGTCGATTCTCGTCCAATATAAAGGGAATAATAAACATGGCGGAGAAAAAGTTCCAAAACCTGAAGTCTCACGACCGCCACGTGATTATGACGCAATTGCTTCCGATTGCTTTGAGGGCTCCTGCGAAAATGTTCAAGTAGCCATTGTGAAGCTATGTGCATTCCTCAATGCAATCTCTCGGAAGGTAATCAATCCAGAAGTTCTACCACGGTTACGGAACGATGTGATCCAATGTCTTGTGAGTTTCGAGTTGGTGTTCCCGCCATCCTTCTTCAATATTATGACGCACCTCCTGGTTCACCTAGTCGATGATTTTCCATTCTCGGTCCGTATTTCTACACAATATGTTCCCCTTCGAGAGGTTCATGGGAGTATTAAAGAAATATGTTCGTAACCGTGCTAGGCCAGAAGGAAGCATCGCCAAGGGCTATGGAATGAGGAGGTAATTGAGTTTTGTGTTGACTTTGTTCCCGACCTTAAGCCGATTGGTCTTCCTCAATCGCGGCACGAGGGGAGACTAAGTGGAAAAGGCACGATCGGAAGGAAATCAATGATATGTATGGACGGCCATTCTCTGACTGAAGCACACCACACAGTTCTGACCAATTCCAGCTTGGTGGCTCCGTACTTTGAGAAACACAAGAATATTTTACGCTCGGACAACCCGGGGAAGCCTGAATCCTGGATTAGGAAGGCCCACATGGAGACTTTCGGCAGTTGGTTGAGAAAACATTTAATGAGTGACAATAAGGTTGTAGATCAGCTGTACATGTTGGCCAAGACACCATCTTCGACTATAACGATTTCCAAGGGTACGAGATAAATGGGAATACATTTACACGATCGCCCAAGATAAAAAGAGCACCAACCAAAACAATGGTGTCCGCTTTGATGCAGCAACCGAGAATGGGCAAAAGGTCACATATTATGGTTACATAGAGGAGATATGGGAATTGACTATGGACCCTCCTTTAGGGTCCCTTTGTTCGGAAGAATGGTTCAAGCTAACAGGAGGTGGGGTAAAGGTGGACCAGCAATACGGAATGACAATGGTGGATTTCAACAATCTTGGTTACCTTGACGAACCATTCGTCCTAGCGAAAGATGTCGCTCAGGTTTTCTATGTGAAGGACATGAGTAGCAAACCGAGGAAACGGAAAGATAAGAAAACGATCAGTACATCATGCGATGATTCAAAGCGCCACATTGTTCTTTGGAAAAGAAACATCGTGGGAGTGGAGGACAAGACAGACATGTCGAAGATTATAATATGTTTGCTGAAATTCCGCCCTTCAAAGTGAACACCGACCCAAGCATTAAGTTAAATGATGAGGATGCTCCATGGATACGGCACAATCGTAAGCAAGCAGGGACACAAGGGAAGAAATGATGTGTAATAATTTATTGTACCAAACTTTGTTGAATGAATCATGTGAATTATATTACCCGTGATGTGTTTGGTGTCCATTTTCGAATGATTCAATTGACTCGAGATAGCACTGATGATACATGAAATTTGGAGTGACTAAGTCATACTCCTGCATACATGAAATTTGGAGTGACTAAGTCATACTCCTGCATATAGGAAATTTGGAGTGACTAAGTCATACTCCTGCATACATGAAATTTGGAGTGATTTAGTCATACTCCGCCTAGGCGTATAATATGCATACTGTAGTCTTCATAGCCGCCGCTGTACCGGTAGTCGTCGCCTCTAAGTTGCTTGCTGCTGTCGCTGGTTGCAGCTGCCGGCTGCGCCGTGGCTCGAACTCGAGGGTAGCGCAGCGGGGATATCGCCCGTGATGTAGTCCATGACGCTCTGCAGAGTCCGGCCGTACCACCATAGCCGACGGCCGGCCTCGTGGAAGTTTCAGGAGGCAGACCGTCCTCCTCATACCTGGCGAGCGCCCTCTCACGCCGATTGATGAAGAAGGCGTCCCAAGTATGCTGGTTATCGGGATGCCAACGGGGATTCATCCGCTGCTCCGGCGTGAGGTCGAGGTAGTAGTGGCCCGTGATGGCCGCTCCAGTGACTGAGGGACGGGAGGCGGCACGCCGCGCTTAGGCTCCGCGGACGCGGTAGCCCTGAGGGCAAGGGTAGTTCGAGGCGCAAAGCTCCTCCACCTGCTGGTAGGTTAGAGTGGGTGCGGAAGCCATGAGAGAGTGATGAGAGATTGTAGAGATGATAATGCTGGCCAAGCCGGGCTACCTATATGTAGTGACAAATGGCGGGAAAATGGGAGCGGGAAGACAGAGGCGGGAAGAAAGAGGCGAGAAAGGGCGGGAAGAAATTAAGGGAAAAATTGGCGGAAGAAAGAGGCCGAAGAAATTAAGGGAAACAATTGGCGGGAAGAAAGAGAAGGAAGACAGGAAGAAATGGCTGGAAGACGAGGAGGGAAGAGGGTCAGGAAGAGGCAAGAGGGGCCAACGAACTTTTGAATTGAATTAGTTTTATTTTTATGAATTTTTGATAATTTGTATTTTTAAAATTTTGAATTGAATTAGTTTTATTTTTATGAATTTTTTGATATATTATATGTATTTTAAACATTTTGAATTGAATTAGTTTTATTTTTCTTAATTTTTTGATATATTATTTGTATTTTTAACATATTGAAATGAATTAGTTTTATTTTCCTGAATTTTTTCATACATTATTTGTATTTTTAACATTTAGAAATGAATTAGTTTTAATTTTCTGAATTTTTTGATATAATATTTGTATTTTTAAGATTTTGAATTGAATTAGTTTTATTTTTCTGAATTTATTGATATATTATATGTATTTTTCACATTTTGAAATGAATTAGTTTTATTTTTCTTAATTTTTTGATATATTATTTGTATTTTTAACATATTGAAATGAATTTGTTTTATTTTTCTGATTTTTTTGATATATTATTTATATTTTTAAGATTTAGAAATGAATTAGTTTTATTTTCCTGAATTTTTTCATACATTATTTGTATTTTTAACATTTAGAAATGAATTAGTTTTAATTTTCTGAATTTTTTGATATAATATTTGTATTTTTAAGTTTTTGAATTGAATTAGTTTTATTTTTCTGAATTTATTGATATATTATATGTATTTTTCAGATTTTGAAATGAATTAGTTTTATTTTTCTTATTTTTGATATATTATTTGTAATTTGAAAAAGAAAAGTAATTCGAAAAAGTAATTTAAAAAGAAAAGTAATTTGAAAAATACCTCGCGGTTGGCCTCGGCAACCGCGACTAAAGGGTATTTTTCCGCGGGAAACGAAAACCCGGCGAAAATACCCTTTAGTCGCGGTTGGCCAACCGCGACTAAAGGGTACCCTTTAGTCGCGGGTCGCCTCCCCAACCGCGACTAAAGGGTGGTTACTATAAATACGCGCGGCCTGCGGGGCCAGTTCATCTTCTTCTCGCGAACGACGAACTCGACGCTGCCCGAAGCCCCCGCCGCCGCCGCTTCTCGTCACGCCGCTGCCGCTGTTGCTGTCACGCCGGCTGCCGCGCGCCGGAGCCGCCGAACGCGCGCTTCTCTTCGCGCCGCCGCACGTCTCGCGTCCCGCCCGTCGAACAACTGCGCGCGCCGATCGAATAACAACCGCGCGCTCACGGCTCGCGGCTGCTGCTGCGCCACCGCGCGCCACCCCCACTCGCAGCGGCCGGGCCGCTGCCCGCCGCTTGCTCGCCGCCCCCGCGCGCCTTTCCGGGGAGAGAGAGAGAGAGATCGAGCGGAGAGAGAGAGAGAGACGGCCGGCGCCCCTGCCTCTCTCTTTTTTTTTTTTTTTTTTTGTTTTTTTAACTTAACTAAAAATTTGTATACTAACAAAATTTAACAAAAATTTACACATGTAATAGTATAATGTAACTAAAATTTTACTAAAATTTAGACTTAATGTAACTAAAATTTTACTTAACAAAATTTAGACTTAATGTAACTAAAATTTTACTTAAATTTAGACTTAATGTAACTAAAATTTTACTTAACAAAATTTAAACTTAATGTAACTAAAATTTTACTTAACAAAATTTAGACTTTTAATGATCAAAATTTTACTTAACAAAATTTTAAGTTAAGAAAAATTTTACTTAACAAAATTTAGACTTAATGATCAAAATTTTAACTTAACAAAATTTAGACTTAATGATCAAAATTTTAACTTAAGAAAAATTTACTTAACAAAATTTAGACTTAATGATCAAAATTTTAACTTAACAAAATTTAGACTTAATGATCAAAATCCTCGGCACCGCCACCGCCCTCTCGGTCACCGCCACACCGGTCTCTCGGTCACGCGGTCACTGCGTCCCCCTTTCGCCACCGCCACCGGTCTCTCGGTCACGCGGTCACTGCGTCCCCTTTCGCCACCACCATCGTTCTCCTGGTCACGCGATCACTGCGTCCCCCTCTCGCCTCCCTCGTCGCCCTCTCTCTTTATATGTAGAAGAGATATGATAATGCTGGCATATACACAATTAATTTGTTTTTACTACATGTTTTCAGACTGACATATGGCCGACGATAGAGCTGACCCGATTCTGGACAACTATGATCCGGACGCTGAAGACCATATGTTCGGCATCATAAAAGGCGATATTCCATATGTGCCGACCGGAGAAGAAGAAGATGATATCTCTTCTTATCTGAACCTTGAGTGTGAAGATGAAGGGCGCCGTCAGCAAGATGATGCCGAAGAAACGTCGATAAACGACGATCTTCAATTGGAAGTAGCAACCACTCCGGCGCCGGTATATATATATACATATTGAGCGTCTGGTGATACAAACTAACTGATTTGAATAAATGTGTGTGTACTAACGCGCGCGACTCTCTTTCTTATTTTAGCCCTCGGCCGGATCGTCGAAAATCGAGTACGTCGTCAAAGCGTGGCGCAACCAAGACGATGAAACCAAACGAAACATGCACCATCGATGTTGTCGATGAACAAACCGGCAGGCCGCTGGAGCCCAGCAAGAACGCCACCAAGTTTGTCAGCCAATGCGGAGCCGTTGTTAGAGACAACGTCTCGATCACCGTCCAGGAGTGGAATGAGCCAAAGAAGGCACGTCTTGGTTTCACTTTTGTCGATAAGAGAACAAAAAAAGATTGCTTCAAGAAGCTTATGGAACATTTCGTTCTACCTCCGGAATACCGCAGATACGATGAGGCGGGTAACAAGATTCAGGAAAACAAGGAGAGGTGCAAGCTAGTCAAACAGTTCGCTCTTTCTAGGATGGCCAACGCATTCCGGAAATACAAGCAAAATCTAGCCCATGACTTTGTCAAGCAGGGCAAGACTCCGGATTTCACAGGACAATATGAGAAACCGCAACATGATTGGCCAGAATTTGTGAAGCAAAAGAAATCGGAGCAGTTCCTTGAAATATCGAAAAATAAGGAGAATGCGGCCAAGAAGGAGTACAATCATATCATGGGGCCAGGAGGGTATCGCTTTTGGCAGCCTAAGTGGGAGAAGATGGAGAACGAGCCGAGGGCGCGAGGAATCCGTCCAGGTACGGAGGGATGGGACCCAAGGGCCAAAAGCTGGTGGTACGGGCATGGGGGATCGCTGAACCCGGAGACAGGAGTGTGTTTATCAGGGCAAAATAATTACACCCACCCAAAAGCTTATTGAGGCAATGAGGGAAGCTCAAGAGGGGAGGATCAAGTTCAACAGAGAGAACGACGCCGACAAAAGCCCTCGGGAATCCCGAACACGGAGGACGTATACGAGGCATGGGGCCCATTCCGTGGAAAGTAGGGTTCCCCAAACGATGACCCGTACGGTTACAGAAGCCGTAAGAGAAAGATGGATCGGGATGCAGATGTTGTGGCGAAGTTGGTAACGGAAATGGATGTGATGAAGAAAACCGTGAGTGTACTAGTCGCCGAAAGAGATGCAGCTCGGGCGCAGCATGAAGATCATCCAATGGATCTCGGAAGCCAGCAGAGAAGAAGCAGCGTGGCTTCCACGGAGGCCTCACCGGCTGGTGCACCGACGATCGAAATTACTGCACCGGAGCCTCTGGTGGTCGAAATTACTGCACCGGAGCCTCCTCGCTACCCCGTGGACGATATAAAGGAGATGAAAGCATGTCATCTGTATTATCCTATCGGGAACATGTCCATGAAGGTAGCCATCGGCAGTGCTTTACCACTGGAGCACTCCACCACAACAACCCCATTCAAGATGGCTATGCTCGTGTCACGGTGGAGGAGATAGTCCAAGGGTTTGAGGACCTGACATTGACATTGCTACACCTGAAGGGGTGAAAAGACTTGGAGATGTCAAGCGCCAGTTCATTCTATGGCAGAAGAAATTTATCAAGTTTCCAGGCGAGGCGCCAACAAGTCCACCCCGTACGCGGGCGGTGGTGGTGACGGTGGCGGTGGCGGGCGGTGACGGTGGCGGGCGTGGTGGTGGTGGTGCTTCACCTAATACACCTCATTCACGCGCCCGACGCGCCTCCCAGTCCTCGTCTCGGCGGGTGATCGACACCGGTACCGCCCCCAATCCACCTCCGGCGAAGAGCAGTAGCAGTCCTGGGTTATTAACCCGGACCCTTATGTACCTAGAACCACAAAGATACCAGAGCCATCACTGAAGCCTCTCATCCCGAGGCCTTGGGAACTTAGTGTCGAGGAAAATGCAGCGGCCGTGGCTGCTCAGCATGAGAAATGGAAGGAGGAGTGCAAGAAGAAAAGAGAGGGCGAGCCCAAGCCAGTATTTTCTGACAAGCAAAAGAGTGGGCTAAGTCATTTTTGAACACACCGTCCCAAGCCGCGAAGAATCTGCCTGACGACTATTTACGTGAACTTCGTAGGCAAGCACTCGCGTTCAAGAGGAACCAAGAGTTGGCGGAGAAGAAAGCCTTGGAGGACGAGGCCGAGACAAAATTAGAAAGGGGGAAAGAAGTTGCCCAGCTCGGGGAACAAAGTAAACAATCGATCGCCCCGCTCATAGTGCAAGCCGGTCCGATGCCCCCGATATCACAGCAGCCGCGGCAGCACATGGATTGACCGTAACGAGTGCCAGAGAACAAGCGGCCGACTTAGGTATCACTCTTCGTGCAGTTAGGCCTTGATGAGGCGCCAATGAAGGACGTAGTATTTACATATGTGAAGAATGGCCCTCTCATCGAGCCTGCGCAGAAGAGGATCTACGACAAATGAAAGGTCTGCTAAATTGGTACAAGGGTTACATAAAACATAAAAACGCCAAAGACTATATCTATGCGGAAGTTAGATATGAGCATCACTTCAAACATTACTGGGTACAAATTCATCTGAGTGAATTGTTCCAGCTGTTCAATCTGCGCGACCTCGACAAATCTATCATCAGTTGCTACGTTCTGTAAGTGATTTATTAATTTCTACCCCATCTCGTTCATTGCCTGCACTATATATATATATATTGTCCTAACTATCTTGTTGTGTACGCTAATGAAGAAGCGGGAATGCGAATAAGGAACATCCATGATGTTGGGTTCATTGACCCACACATCGTTAATTCACATGTGTTAGAACACCACCCCGCCGACGTGGAGGATGACCTGTGGCGGTTTATTAGAAAACAGCAACGAAAAGTGATATTCTATTTCCTTACCATTTTGGGTGAGTGTTTCTGCCTTGAGCACATTCTCTTTTGTTTACTCCATGCATGGTATGTGGCTAATCGATGAGTTATGCATGATTGTGCATGTATCGTGTCCGCAGGTTCCACTGGATTCTTATGGTAATTCAAGTTCAGACCTCCTCAGTTCTCGTCCACGACTCTCTGAATATGGATCCGGCGCTTTGGGCCGACATGAGAAAAATGATGCAAAAGTAATTATTTTCATTCATTTGCGCTCTATATCGATCGGCCTATTTCGTTCATCATTTCCTAATATCAAGTAACTAATTAATAACTCTCTTGTTTATTTAATGTTCTTTGCCTCGTAGGGTTTGGAGACGGTTCGTAGATACCAAGGTCGGTGAATTCAAAAAAGAGCTACATTTTAAAATGGCAGTGCGGACGACTGGGATATTCAGCCACCGGACCAATCTATGTGGATACTATGTTTGAGGATCCGGAGATACTGCAATGAGCGGGACCAGAAGTGTGAGAACAACATCCTGAGGAATAACCTCCGGAAGACGCTTAGTCCAGAAGCTCGCTTCCGACCACTTCAAGAGGAACTAGCTGGATGGTTGGCGAGGGAAGTCATCGATCCTAGAGGAGAACACCATTACGATGACGTAGAACTTTATATGCACCAGAAGTTGTAACTAACTTGTTCAAAATTGTATATGGTCATCCGATATTGAATATATATTGTATATGGTCATCCGATATTGAATATATATTGTATATTCCTCTTGAATTCTTTTTGGTTCTAATTTCAAATTTGTTTGAAATTGTACATTCATATGCATGTATGTAGTACCGTAGAATATGTGAAACTCCTTCAAAATTAAAACCCAAAAGAAATAAAATAATACAAATTAAAAAGAAACCAGATTTAGTGTGTGGCTAAACCCTAAACTCGGGAGCCTTTAGTCGCTGCGGCCAGAAGAATCGCGACTAAAGGTCCTCCGCCCGGCGCCGTCTGCGGCCCACGTGGACGGGCTTTAGTCATGGCTCGATGAATCATGGACCAGCGTTCCTTAAGTAGAGGTATATTTTGAAGTAGACATGCATGTTCACCACAAACTGACCCACACCAATCTAGCAAGATTTCATCACGTAGAAAGCTCAAAAAAGATTTCATCACATAGAACAACGCACAAGATGGGGAAAACATCACCCTGTCCTAAGATGGAACGGATTAAGAGGATGCAAAGAGTGTAGCACGACCAACGCATACTCAAAACAAAACAAAACAAACCAAAATGACAAAGTACATGGCTAGAGGAGGGAGGCAGCGAGAAAACAAAGGAAAACAGCTAGCTAGCTTAGGCACGCTTGCACTTGAGGTTCTTCATGCAGCGGAGGTGCATCTCGGCGACCTTGACGACCTTGGCGAGGCCACGGCTGGGGCAGCTCCGGCCGGGAACGCAGTGGATCTCCGCCTCCCGCTCCACCTGGCAGAAGCACCTGGGGGTCTCCACCATCGCGCAGCACCTCTCGCCGAACCCGCGGCGGAGGCAGTTGATGAAGTAGCTGTTCTGCGTGCCGCAGCTCTCGGGCGGGTACGCCGTCGCCGGCGTCGTCGCCGCGCAGACGACGAGAACGGCGAGCACAGCGGTGAGCTTCAGGGATGCCATTGGTGTGTGTGTCTCTCTCTACCTTGCTTGGAGTCGATCTAGATCGAGTAGCAGACAGATCGAACACCTCTGCCCGTGATGGCTTTACAGGCACTCCACGGGTAGCAGCGGCCGGCTCACGTGCAGCATGCAGCGCACCCATGTCGAAAACAGGGCTAACGTGTGCGGCGTGCAGCCGACTCGTGTTGGGACCATTGTTCTTTTCCCTCTTGTTTGTTTGTTACTCCCCGGATACCCGAAAAAAGTGTCCGACGCCACAGTCTAATTACATTTTACAATAAACCCCTTCTAAATTAATCAAAAGAAACCCAGCACCATCTCTTCTCTCCCGGCGTGCAACCGGCGCCGCCTCTGCCATTGCGGGAGAAGAATCCGGCGCATCCGGCCTCGCGACCACCGGATCCAGCCCATCCAGCCTTGCCGCCGGCGGATCAAGCCTGGCCGACGCGGCGAGGGGATCTTGGTTGCGCGGCGCGGCGGTGGGATCTCGACGGCGCGGCGCGGCGGTGGGATCTCGGCGGTGCGGGGAGCTCGGTGGGGCGAATCTCGGCGGCGGTGCGATGGGATCTCGGGCGAGGAGCAGAATGAGCGGCTGGGGCGCGAATGGAGGTTTCGTATGGTCAAGATTTCACGGCACTTGAGGAAGGCGAAAGAAAAGGTTTGAGGGTTTTCCTGCAAAATTCCTCGTCCGACTCTTTTTTTCGGATCGGAGGGAGTATTCTATATCTATACCTAATAATAAAGGAGCTAAGGTTTCTGCCAAAATTTTCGTCCAACTTTTCATTGGACCGTTTTGCCCTCCCACCAAATAACATAATACCACGCAATGCCATTATACCGGTTCATGGTCTTTTCTTTTCCCCAGACCGTCGTGCTCCCAAACTTCGTATTCCAATCCAAATTCAGAGTCCCGATCGACCGCGATTCTTTCTTCCTACGGATTTAATACGGAGTATATTAGTTCCAGCCGCATAAGCATCACCAAAAATCCCAGAATCCAAGACGTCGGAAGTCGCGGAGGCCGGATACCTGACCTGACCAGTCAGATCTCGCCCCCAGCCCTGCTCCATCGAGGATGATGAAGTGCTAGCGCCATCCATGGCTTCCTCGGCGATACTCTTGACGTGAGCGTCGGCACAGTCCGCGGGTCGACCCTCCACAGCGAGGATGCCCGATGCAGCCCCTGGCCTGACCCTCCACAGCGAGGTTGCGGTCACAGCTCGACCCCCGAGGCCGAAGCGTTGGCGGCGCGCCCTCCACGGCGAGGCTGCCGGCACGGCTTGGCACTCCTCGGCGAGGACGGCTGGCAAAGATTCTGCTCGGGGCCTCCTCGTACGATGGGTGTGGTATCCGCTCGATACCCGTGGTGGATGCATCAGCGACGCGCTCTCGTTGGCGAGGCTCCCGGCGCGGCCATGGCCTGGCTTCCCATGTGCGTAGGTGTCGGCGGTAGAGGCAGCCGGAGGAGAGCGGGGCAGAGGGAGCCGGAACTGCTTCGTGATTAGCTGAGGATTCGAACTTTCTTTTCTCTGTTATTAGCTGAAGAAAGGAGTGACGGCCTCTACTCAGGACTTACTCATGCTTTTCAATAACTGGTGTGCCCGCAGGTTTGATGTTGAATTTCTCCATCTAGAATACAGAATGGTTGATTTCCATGGACCTATGAAATTCTTGCTACAACATCGTCCATGTGAAATTTGAATCTGCTGCTGCACTGTGGCCGGAGAGGCAGCGATGGACTCGTATCGTATCTGCAGTCTCTAATCCCGATCTGGTGGATACCAGGCAATTCTCCTCCGCTCCCATACACCGTTCGGCGGTGCTCGGCTCTTGATGGCCTCCACTTTCCCCTCTCTTTTCTGGTCATGGTGCCCGGATTGAAGGTGGCGGAGTAGCGCTGAGGCTCAGGTCTCTGGTCTGGGCGATGGATCTGCAGCTTTCCCTGCCGCCGGCGACTCTCCCATAGAGTATCCCTCTCTCCCTACTATTGTCCCTCTGTGGCGAGACATGTGCTGCCACAAGTGTGACTAGCGATGGAGCCTCTGGTACTGCTCTGGTCGGGATGTGATGGGGGATTTCATAACCAGGGGTAGGGGACACATGATCGAAGACATTGGTCTTTTTAGTCACTGCTAATATGTTCAATCTGTATGGATAAGCCCTTTGTATCAGGTTAGCTGCCTCTTGTGTTCCATGGTTCCTGTTTGTTTGAATCAACAAAGTAATACTAATATGTTAATTATGTATATGAACAAACCCTATGTATCAGGCAGCTAGCCTCTTGTGTGCTATGGTTCCTGTTTGTTTGAATCGACCAAGTAATTTTAATATGTTCCGTCTGTATGAACAAACCCTTATGTATCAGGTTCCTGTTTGTTTTTTGAAATTCCAGCATTTTTTTCAACATTCCTTCTTAAACCATTTAAACTAAAGAATTTATTTGTTTTCCGTGGCACTTGCCGGCTCCAGCAATCGATGCGGAGGTCATAATCACTTTGTGGAAGTACCGTAACTCCGTAAGTACTATCGTATATGTATGATGATTTTTTGGAATATTTGTCGGCAACATGCAAAGCCTTTTCGGGCGCTGCATGGATCATACCATGGTATCAGCACAACTTAGAGCAGATTTGATTTTGAAAGTTGGGTTGTGCTACATAAAAGATGCAAGGCAGTAGAGCCAGCGAGGCTTGTATTTGAAGTCACTCATGAACTCCCGATGTTCAGATCTACAACAAAAAAAATTATTTTATGTGTCGCTTCACTCTTATCTGGTATAATCTATCTTTAGAGTGTGTTCTTTTATTTTTCTTCATTTTTCAATCTGCTTTTAGTACTAACAATTGCTATGGTGACCTGCAATCTCGCCCGGAGTGTGTTCACTATTTTTTTACAACTGATTTTGCTCACTAAATTATTGCAGATGAAGACCGTGGTTCCCCGAGGTAGAGCGGCCGTAGGTGCGGCGCACCGGGGACTCGAGTTATGCGACACAGGGTGAAGGCCATCGAAACCTTGATCCAGGGTGGCGCGGTGATATACCACTGGTGCCCCGAGCCAAGATGAAGCGGTGTGCATGCGGACGGTCCCCGAGCTAGGCACTCGGCAAGCGGTGCCTCAATCCTTCGTTCTAGGAGGCTTAACAAATATGTTGGGTACTTCCCGACTTTAAAATTGCCTCAAATATTTTTAGTTTAATTTCAGTCTCATTATAGTAAAATTGTGTTGTTATTTCTTCTTGATACTCGTTCTTAGAGTAGCATCTCACCATGTCAAAAATGATTTGGTCTATCAAAAAATATTTAACAAAAAACAACCTATTGTAGAAAACAAGATTGTTTGTTTTAACTTTTAAGAACTTTGTGTTTTAGCCCGTCATAAATTTTTGACGAGGGATGCAATGGGGACATATGGGAGAGGGATGAAAGAAAGAGACATGGCCAGTACCGATTGTACGATACAACTATGTAACCTCATCCAAGGAGGTGGGGCTAACAAAAGGATGATGTTTGTGTTCTAGATATCAACCAAGGACCATGGGACAGACTTGCGATTAGCTCCGTAGCGAAGCACCGGTTTTGTCCTAGTTTTTGTTAAAGAAAAAATGCCGCCTTCCATGGACATTTTTTCTGAAATATTTCTTGGGTTTCAAAATAAATGTCACGGCTTTAACTAGTTAGGTTAAAATATTTTACCTAGATACTGATGTATAGCGCGGCTTTACCTAGACAGGTTGAAGTGCTTTATCTAGACAGAGGATGTATCTCCAGGTTAAAATGCATGCAGATTCCTTGCATATCCCTAAAGAGCTCTAAGCTCCCAGGGTTTTGGCGAGCTGTGGTTGCTCCACATCTTTCCGCTCGTTCAGCCCCATCTGTCAGCGGCATATGTTCAAGATGGTTGATGTGCATGTCGGTTCGCCCGCGCTATCTCTGAAGAGTATGTGTTCCGCCGCAGGGTGTGTATCGCCCCTTCCTTCGTTCGTACGTCCGTCCTCGCTAGCGTCACCACAAAAACATACCGCCTCCACATCTCACATCGCCGCTCCGGACCCTCATGTCCTCTCCCTCTACTGAGCGCCGCCGCCCGCCCGGACCTCCCGATCTCTTCGCCGCCGGTCGCCCGCACGTTGGATCTCTCCACCGCCGGCGGTATCCAGCCCTTGCCGCAGCCCCAAGCTCTCCGCCGCCGACAGCAGCCAGGTAGCCGGCGCGAGGACGCCAGCCTTAACTCGATCAGTCAACCGCGCCTCATCTTCTCCTTGCCGCCACAGCCTGAAGAGTATGTGTTCCGCCGCAGGGTGTATATCGCCCCTTCCTTCGTTCGTACGTCCGTCCTCGCTAGCGTCACCACAAAAACATACCGCCTCCACATCTCACATCGCCGCTCCGGACCCTCATGTCCTCTCCCTCTACTGAGCGCCGCCGCCCGCCCGGACCTCCCGATCTCTTCGCCGCCGGTCGCCCGCACGTTGGATCTCTCCACCGCCGGCGGTATCCAGCCCTTGCCGCAGCCCCAAGCTCTCCGCCGCCGACAGCAGCCAGGTAGCCGGCGCGAGGACGCCAGCCTTAACTCGATCAGTCAACCGCGCCTCATCTTCTCCTTGCCGCCACAGCCTGAAGAGTATGTGTTCCGCCGCAGGGTGTGTATCGCCCCTTCCTTCGTTCGTACGTCCGTCCTCGCTAGCGTCACCACAAAAACATACCGCCTCCACATCTCACATCGCCGCTCCGGACCCTCATGTCCTCTCCCTCTACTGAGCGCCGCCGCCCGCCCGGACCTCCCGATCTCTTCGCCGCCGGTCGCCCGCACGTTGGATCTCTCCACCGCCGGCGGTATCCAGCCCTTGCCACAGCCCCAAGCTCTCCGCCGCCGACAGCAGCCAGGTAGCCGGCGCGAGGACGCCAGCCTTAACTCGATCAGTCAACCGCGCCTCATCTTCTCCTTGCCGCCACAGCCTGCACTAGTGGAAAACAGGGCTTTTGTGGCGGGTGGTAAGGGCCTTTTGTCGCGGGCGGCCATCCGCGATAAGGAAGGCGCGATAAAAGGTAGCCTTTTGTCGCGGGTCGCTTACCACCCGCGACATATAGTCCACCACGTGGCAGGCTTGGGGCGCGCAGGGGACAGGCCCTTTTGTCGCGGGCGGTATTACCACCCACGACAAAAGGCCCTCTACGTGGCGCGCGCACAACGCTGCTGCTTTACGGTTTGAGGGGTGCAGCACCCCCCCCCCCGCCACCGACCCCCTTTTATTTCATTTTTCATTCGAAAATAAAAGTTGCATATATTTGTACGCTACTAGAAGTGGTACATGTTCATTCATTATATATAGATCGATCAAACAAATATTGGAAGCAAAAGTCGATTCCTCTTACATATTCGTAGATTCCCCTTACATATATATATACATGGAGCTCACGATCGACTAGCGGTACTAAAGACCGTCTATTTGGAGGGAGGGAGAGCATCTATTTGGACTAAACAAGCCGTTGTTGTCTATTACTTCTCTAACCAAAAGTTCCGCCAGTTCCTCCGCAATTCTTAGTAGGTGTTCCTTTGGTTGGAGTGTGCCCCGCATGAGCTCGACCTATATACGGAAATGAGATGAGTATGACTATATCAATCTTGATAACGAAATATTGACGATAATAGATAAAGTTGTGAATGTTATTGCTTACGTTGAATTTATTTTTGTTCTGCTTCTCAGTGGTTAACATGCGAATGGACTTGCAAACGTAGTATCCACATAGATTCGTCCCTTGTGGCTACTAGGCGCACGGTACAGGAGTAAATGTTAGCCTCTCTGCCCAGGTACCCTTATGATGTTTCTTGAAAGCTATCCAAGCCCTGCCAGGCAAAAGAATGATTGAATGAGTGGATAATTAATTGATATCTCACGAAAGATATAGCGCGGCGATGAAGGAAATTACACTTGGAGCAACTTCTGCAAGTTGCGGAACCCGTCCACGCCTCTACTCATTGGGTCTCTTACTTCAACTATTCCCTTATCAACTTGAATGTCTAGTAGAATCCAGTGAAAGCTGCACATGTTATGTATATACGTCAGGAATTGAACTTAACAACGAGTAAGAAAAATTGAATGTGCATAAAAGATCATTAAGACTCTCACTCGTAGTTGTAAGGAAACAGTATTGAATCACAGAAATATTGCTCCCCCAAAAATATTAGTAGGTTTCCCCCGTTTCTGAGTCTTTATGCTTTACCGTTTCAACATGTACTTTATCTGGGTCAACAAACCCAATATTGATAATATTATTACTTTTGCATTCACTGATCTTCAGTCTGCATAAGAGAACACATAAGATATAATGAGTATATGCAATGAAAACGAACATGAACCGAATGAAAATGAACTTATATGTAGTTAACAACTTACAAGCAATAGAAACTCATGAGAGATTTGTCGAGGGCTTCTAAATTGAATAACTGCCAGAGTTCATTCATCTCAATATGGATCTTCTCCTTTCGGTAGTAATATTCAAATGATATATTCGCCACGATGTACGTTATGTTCTCCTTGCATGCATCAAGGTACCACTGATGCAAATTTCTCATATGTGTTGGCAGTTTATGCAGCTGCTCTCTGCTGACCAAGTCGGCCTCGTAGACAAATTTAGGAGCTATATCAGCAGTGGCAAGTGCAGCATCTGCGGCACCCAGCAATTCCTCCACAGTAGAGACTAGACTAGTCATTTATCTATTTTATTGTAATTTCAATAAAGTCGTTGTCGGTTCTATTAGTTTAAATTTAGTTTATAAAGTCGTTGTCGGTTGTTTTTGTTCAATAAAGTGGTTGGCATGAAATTTATTACGATTGAACTGGAATTAAAGTACAGAGCTCAACTGAAAATTAAGATACATGGCCAGATTCGAATGTTGGAGCCATTCAATCATAGTCGTGCCTAGCCCTATAATAGTCGCCACTGTAGTCATCATAGTCGCCGACGTCATCGTCGCTAGCATCGGGGTCGCGGTTGTCGAACCTCGGCGGGTGAGCACGCGTGGGCTGGGATTGAGGGTAGCGTAGGCGGGGGCCACGATTGGCCATGATGCTCTCGAGAGTCCGGCCGCGCCACCACAGCCGACGGCCGGCCTCGTTGAAGTTCCAAGGAGGCGGGCCGTCCTCCTCATACCTGGCAACCGCCCTCTCACGCCGATTGATGAAGAAGTTGTCCCAAGTCGGGTTGTAGTCGGGATGCCACTGGGATCCCTCCGCTGCTCAGGCGTGAGCTCGAAATAGTAGTGGTTCGTGATGGCCATCTCGCGTGGCACGCCAGAGGGATAGGGACCGGTACGCCTCCGACGCTCAGCAACCAGCCGGTCGGGACGCGGTAGCCGGCGGGCAGGGGTAGTTCGAGGCGCAAAGCGCCTCCGCCTCCCGGGGTGTTAGACATACGATGGAAGCCATGGGAGAGAGTGATGAGGTTTGCAGATATGAGTCTACATGTGATATGTAAATGGAGGCCAAGCCTACATATATATAGTGGAAAAATGGCGGTAAGACGGAGGCGGGAACGCGGGAAGAAAATAGGCGGGAACGCAGTGGCGCGCGAAACTTTCATCTCGGGTGGAGGCTCAAACCGGGACAAAAGACTGGGGGAGGCTTATCTAGGAGGGCCTTATCTGGGGAGCTAACGTGTGGGTAACCTTTTGTCACGGCTGGTGGGTGCAACCGGGACTAAAGCTGTCGGCAGGATAAGGATGTGTCGGTAACCTTTTGTCACGGTTGGCGCAACCGGGACTAAAGCTGTCGGCAGGATAAGGACGCGTGGGTGGACGCACCGCTCGATGAGATAAAGCATGTAGCGCACGACGCCCGTCGAAGGAACAAGACAAAGTAGAAGCGGTGCCGTGCCTATAAAGGAGCATCGATACGCCTTGCTGCAGCATCAACAAGCCAAGCACAGTTTCATTCCCATGGACAAAGGAAAAGGTTGGGAAATCTCCCGTGGCGCAGCTTCTCGAAGATGTTGTTGGTGCACACGCCCTACGGCATCTTCGGAAGCTGCTCCTCGGAAAAATTTCCCTGCAAGCCCATGAAAGACTCCGTCTCCTCTAACAGTGTTGGGGAAATGGTTCTCATTATTACATAAATGTAGAGATTGTCTTGGGAACTATATATGAAGAATACATTATTACATCGCCATTTACTGTTGTGATCTTCTACGCCGTAGCCATGGAGAATCTTCATCATTTAGCAAGATGCTTGGGTCAATTTTCACCGTGAAGGGCGGAATTTCTTTAAACTTATTATAATCTTCCGACATGTCTGTCTTGTCATCCACTCCCACTATGTTTCTTTTCCCGAAAGAACTATGTGGCGCTTTGGCTCCTCGGTTGATGTATTCTTTTGTTGATTTCTTTTTCTCGATTTGCTAGACATGTCCTTCACGTAGAAAACTTGAGTCACCTGGTTGGCTAGGACAAATGGCTCGTCCACGTACGCAAGATTGTTGGGATCCACTGTTGTCATATCGTACTTATCGTCTACCTGTACACCGCTGAGCTTCACCCATTTGCACCGAAACAAAGAGACCTTAAAAGTGGGTCCATAGTCAAGTTCCCATATCTCCTCTATGTATCCATAATATGTGGTGGTCTGCCCATTCTCGTCTTTTGCATCGAAACGGACACCACTATTTTGGTTGGTGCTCTTTTTATCTTGGTCCATCGTGTAAAATGTATTCCCATTTATCTCGTACCCTTGGAATGTACATATGTTTGAAGATGGTAACCTGGCCAACAAGTACAGCTGCTCTACAACAGTGTTGTCACTCATGAGATGTCTTTGCAACCAACTGACGAAGGTATTCATGTGTTCACGTGTAATCAATGAATCGGGCTTACCCGGGTTTATTTCTCGTAAAACATTCTTATGTTTCTCGATGTACGGAGCCACCAAGCTGGAATTGTATAGAACTGTGTAGTTTGCTTGATTGAAAGAAATCTTGTCCCCGCACACCGTTGCTTTCCTTCCTAGTGTGCCTTTTCCAGTCACCTCCCTCATACCGAGATTCAGGAACACCAATCGGCTTAAGGTCAGGAATAAACTGAACACAAAACTCAATGACCTCCTCAGTTCCGTAGCTCTTTGAGATACTTCCTTCCGGCCTAGCTCAGTAATGAACATATTTCTTTAAAACTCCCATGAACCTCTCGAAGGGGAACATATTGTGTAGAAATACAGGACCGAGAATTCTAATCTCTTCAACTAGGTGAACGAGGAGGTGCGTCATAATATTGAAGAAGGATGGTGGGAACAACAACTCGAAGATGACAAGACATTCGACCACATCTTCCTGTAATCCTGACAAAGTTTTTGGATCCGTTACCTTCTGAGAAATTGCGTTGAGAAATGCACATATCTTCACAATGGCTAGTCGAACATTTTCTGGTAGAAGTCCCCTCAATGCAACCGGAAGCAATTGTGTCATAAGCACGTGGCAGTCATGGGACTTTAGGTTCTAGAATTTTTTCTCCTTCATATTTACTATTCCCTTTATATTCGACGAGAAACCAGACGGAACCTTGATACTGAATAGGGCTTCAAGAAAGATCTTCTTCTCTTGTTTGGTAAGAGCGTAGCTGGCAGGCCCTTCAAACTTCCCTGGATGATTGCCGTTTCGTCCTTTATGACGTTCCTGGTCGTCTCGTGCTTCTGTTGTATCTTTTGTCTTCCCATACACGCCCAGGAAACCTAGAATATTCACACAAAGATTCTTGGTCATGCATCACGTCGATTGCAGAGCGGACTTCCAGGACTTTCCAATATTCTAGCTCCCAAAAATAGATTTCTTCTTCCACATGGGCGCGTGTCCGTCGTCTTTCGGAACAGGTTGATTGCCTGGACCCTTTCCAAAGATAACATTTATATCCTTAACCATGTCAAATATATCAGCACCACTACGGGGGACAGGCTTCGGACGGTGGTCTGCCTCTCCATCGAAATGCTTGCCTTTTTTCCTTAAGGGATGCTTGCGCGGAAAGAAAAGGGCGATTGTACGGGTACACAACTTTTCTGCTTTTCCCCAAATATTTACCTTTAGTCTCATCTAAACAGTGTGTGCATGCATTGTATCCTTTGTTTGTCTGTCCAGAAATGTTACTAAGAGCAGGCCAATCATTGATGGTTATGAATAGCAACGTTCGTAGGTCAAATTCTTGCTCGGTGTGCTCATCCCACACACGTACACCTGGTTTGGCCCACAACTCCAAAAGTTCATCAACTAATGGCCTTAGGTACACATCAATGTTGTTGCCGGGTTGCTTTGGGCCTTGGATAAGCACTGGCATCATAATGAACTTCCGCTTCATGCACAACCAAGGAGGAAGGTTCTAGATACATAAAGTCACGGTCCAGGTGATGTGACTGCATCTCTGCTCCCCAAAAGGATTCATGCCATCTGTACTTAGACCAAACCATAAGTTCCTTGCCTCACCTGCAAAATCCGGGAACTCTCTCCCGATGTTTCTCCACTGCCGACCATCGCGGGGTGCCTCAACATCGCGTCTTTCTTACATTCTTCCATGTGCCATCGCAACAACTTGGCATGCTCTTTGTTTCTGAACAAACGTTTCAACCGTGGTATTATTGGAGCATACCACATCACCTTCGCAAGAACCCTCTTCCTGGGTGGCTCGCCCTCAACATCACCAGGGTCATCTTTTCTGATCTTATACCGCAATGCTTCGGACATTTATTCAAATTCTCGTACTTCTCACCGCGGTAGAGGATACAATCATTAATGCATGCATGTATCTTCTGCACATCTAATCCTAGAGGGCAGACAAGCTTCTTTGCTTCATATGTACTGTGCAATTCGTTATTTCTTGGAAACGGCTTCTTTAGTATTATCATCAATTTTTCAAATCCCGAGTCAGTCACACCGACCTCTGCCTTCCATTTCAGCAATTCCAATATGCTACCCAGCTTTCTCTGCCCATCTTCACAACTTGGGTACAACTATTTGTGGTGGTCATCTAACATCTTGTCGAACTGCAACCTCTCCTTATCCGTGCCACAATCTCTTTTTGCATCAGAAATGGCCCGACGAAGATCATCATCAACAGGATCATCTGCTGCCTGTTCTTCACCTCCTTCTTCTTCATTGTCTTCCATTGCGGTATCATCGCATTCAGAGAACATAGATCGGTACTGGTCATCGTTATCTTCTTCTTCAATCATAACCCCTTCTTCTCCGTGCTTGGTCCAAACATTATAGCTGGACATGAATCCAAACCGAAGCAGGTGGCTCTTAATATCTCTTGAGCAAGAGTAATCATTCTCGTTCTTACATTTTAGACATGGACAGCACATAAAACCTTGCTTCGACTTGTTGGCCTTAGCCACAAGCAGGAAAGAATTCACGCCCTCTCTGAAAGCGGGAGCACATCGGTTACCGTACATCCATGGATGACTCATCTGCATCATAAGTACAATTATGTATCAGATGCAATCACCTTGCTAAAATTAGTATTGTACGGACTATGTATATATATACGAGAAAATAGTTGCTAACCTTTTAGGATCAAAAAGAGGAGAAATCTTATCAAATAAAATCAAGTGGCATCCCTCACCTTCACCACCAAGGAAAAAATGAGGTGGGGGGGGCTGGTGTTCATATATAGGCATGGCCCTTTTGTCGCGGGCCGTATTACGACCCGCGACAAAAGGGGTGCCGGCAGGAGGCGCCAGACCTCAGACCCCTTATGTCGCGGGTTGTGATACGACCCGCGACAAAAGGGCGCGACAAAAGGCCATGCCCGCTCCAAATGGTTTCGGGGCGACGTGGCCACCCCATTTGTCGCGGGTGCAGGCGCGCCCGCGACAAAAGGCTCGCACGAAAGCTCTATTTTCCACTAGTGCTGGTAGCAGCGGCAGCAGCAAGGCAACAACACAGACCTGCACTCCTGCAGCAACATCTATTTAGGAATTCAGTTCAGACCGTGAGAAGTGAGTACTTCATTTTTTGCTTAAAAAACATATGAGTACCTCGTTTTAATTTTCGTTTCTGATTACCCGAGTTGAGATTAGAGGATGATCATTCGTTAATTTATACACCTACAAAATAATGAAATAATGGAGGAACTCAACACCATCTCATGGAGGCAGCGGCATGGGTACTCATTTGTTTGACTGGATAACAAATCTGTTGGTAGAGTATTATTTCAATGAGGATTATTTGTGTAATCTGAGCAACTGTGCTACTGAACCAATATATCCAAGATGTACAATTTATGCTACTTGTATTCTGTAAATGATTTAGTTGGCAGCCTGCTGTCAGAATTAGTCAGATTCCGTGGTATGTGCAACCGTAAACATCTCGACCTGACCAGTAGTATGATCTCACAGTGCAGTTTATGGAATTCTGCTCAATTAGGTAAACATTTGGTTTCCACCATTTGGTTACTGGATTAGTTGATCTATATGTATGGAAATAATTAGAGGGTGATGCCATTATAGGACATTCCAAATGATTGGTAACTCTAATGCCTATGTCAATTTCTTCATAGAATTTGTGCTGGAATTTTTAAACGTTGACCAACGGGGGAATGATCCCTCCCTTGGCTATACGTTGTTAGGTAGGATGAGACTCTCCCCGCGGATGGACGCTAGGATAATAACCCGGTTTAAAGTTCACCCCTCCCTGCGAAATTACCGCGTGATGGGGAATCGAACCCGGGTGGGCTGGCTGCACACTCGCTAGCCTTGCCACTGTGCAAGTGTGCTGGAATTTTGTTAAGTCAGATGGAGAGTTACAGGTGTTTGCAACAACATATATGTGCTGGCAGACACCAGCGAGCCAAAAATGAAACCATATATGCATCGGCAAAAGAATAGCTCAGCTACAAAACGTATAGTTTTGTAGTGGTTTCAGTAGCATTTCTACCCATGGGCGGCTTACCCCGGGGTCAAGGGCACTGCCTTTTTTTTTCGAAATGGGATTACCCCGGCCTCTGCATCGGTTGATGCACACAGCCATTTATTAATAAAGATCATTCAAAAGTTTACAACTCAAGGATCATCGAGGGTCGATACAAATATCAGCCATCGAAAAAATAGGGAAAAGCTAAGCGAGCTAGGCATCTTGCAATCTTCTAATAGGCCGCCAAGTAGCCTGGTAGAAAATATCCTGGGCAACCATTCGAAGGCGGTTGCATCCAGAAACCATGCACTCCCGCTGATCCTCCGGGAGCAGGAAACGCCAGAGCTGGATCCAGTGAACCATAGTGTGGATAACCTGTAAGAAATTAGTAGAGTCTTTTCTGTTAAAAACAATATCATTTCTGCAATTCCATATTGACCAACATAAAGCGGAAACCCCAATACGAATCCTAGCTTTATCAGTTTTGTCAGTTCCGTTAAGCCACTTCCCAAACATATTTGTGATATTGGAAGGAGGTGGGATATTATATGCAGCAAAAACCACTCGCCAAATAAGCTTAGCAAAAGTACAGGAAAGGAATAAATGTTCAACTGATTCCTCATTGTCACAGAAAGAGCATTTGGTATTTCCATTCCAATTTCTCTTTACTAGATTATCGCGGGTCAAAAGGACTTTCTTACTAAGGAACCACATGAAAATTTTAATTTTGAGTGGGATTTTTATTTTCCAAAGATACTTCCGAGGATATCTCCTCTGTCCATTTATCATATCACCATACATAGATTTAACAGTGAAATTCCCAGAAGAAGTTAAACCCCAAATAAACCTATCTTGGTCATCATTTAAATTTATCTCCATTAATCGTTGGCATAGGTGTACCCATTGATCCCATTTATCACCAATAAGCCTTCTCCGAAACCAATATTTAACGGAGTTGAACTCATAACTTTTGCCACCGTATCGTGCTTACGATGAACTATATTGTATAATTGGGGATATTGTGATGCAAGAGTCTGATCACCCAGCCATTTGTCTTCCCAAAACCGCACACCTTCTCCAGATCCTACCTCAAATTTTCCTCTACTAAAGAAAGCATCTTTAACTTTCATTAGTCCTTTCCAGAAAGGAGAATCAGTAGGTTTACTCTGAACTTCCGCCAAGGTTTTTTGCGAGAGATACTTATTTTTTAATATTTGTTGCCATAAGCCTTCTTCAGAAAGTAGTTTAAATAACCATTTGCTAAGAAGGCAAGAATTTTTAATCTCCAGAACCTCAATGCCAAGACCACCTTGATCTTTAGGCCGGCAAATCATGTTCCACTTAGTTAACCTATATTTCTTTTTGTTTTCCTCACATTGCCAAAAGAAGCGTGATCGGAAAAAATCTAATCTCTTCCTTACCCTTTAGGTAAATCGAAGAAAGATAACATAAACATAGGTAAACTAGTGAGCACAGAATTAATCAATACAAGGCGATCCCCATATGATAGTAATTTTCCAGCCCAACACCCAAGTTTTTTTTCAAATCTACTTTCCACTGGATTCCATTCAGAATTTTTTAATTTTCTATAATGAATTGGGATACCCAAATATCTGAAGGGCAAAGAGCCTGATTCACAACCAAATAGTTGTTTATACTGCTCTTCTTCTTCTTTGGCTTTCCCAAAGCAAAAGATCTCACTCTTGTGAAAATTTATTTTAAGTCCTGATAATTCTTCAAAGAAACGTAGAATAAGTTTCATATTTAGCGCCTTTTCAAAATCATGCTCCAAGAAGAGTATCGTGTCATCAGCATATTGCAGTATAGATATTCCTCCGTCAACTAAATGAGGGATAAGACCTCCTATCTGACCATCCTCTTTCGCTCTTGCTATAAGTATGGCCAACATATCTGCAATAATATTAAACAACATAGGTGACAACGGATCACCTTGTCGAAGACCCTTCCTGGTTTGAAAGTAATGACCAATGTCATCATTAACTTTGATCCCAACACTTCCTCCCTTAACAAATTGTTCAATGAGATGACACCATTTAGGATCAAAACCTTTCATACGCATAACTTGTTGAAGAAAAGGCCACTTAACCTTGTCATATGCCTTCTCAAAATCAATTTTAAATATCACCCCATCCAATTTCTTCCGATGAAGTTCATGAATGGTTTCATGTAAGACCACAACTCCTTCAAGAATATGTCTTCCAGGCATGAATGCCGACTGTGTAGGGCTAATAACTTTTTCAGCAACAGTATTAGCTCTAATAGTAGCGACTTTCGTGAATATTTTAAAACTCACATTGAGAAGACAGATAGGTCTATACTGTTGAATTTGAATTGCATTCTCCTTCTTAGGCAACAAGGTGATAACACCAAAGTTCAGTTTGAACAACTGTAATTTCCCTAAATGCAGTTGGTTGAACATTAACATTAAATCACCCTTGATTATTTCCCAGAAGGTTTGGTAGAACTCAGCTGGAAAACCATCAGGACCCGGAGATTTATTTAACTCCATTTGAAAAATAGCATCCTTAACCTCCTCCTCTGTGAATTCAGCAACCAGGATGTTATTCTCCTCTTGGGTTAATTGCGGAATGTCCTGTGTATATTCCTCACTCAGTGTGAGAGTAGAAGTAGCCGGCTCTCCAAACAGTTTCTTATAATATTCAGAGATATAAGATTGTAAATTTTCATCACCCACTATGGTTCCTTCCTCTTGTTCTAATTGAAAAAATTTCTTCCTTCTGTGTTTGCCATTTGCAATTAGATGAAAAAACTTAGTGTTATTCCCCCCTTCTTGAATATATTTGACCTTGGCCCTTTGTGCCCATTTAGATTCTTCATCTCTACGGAGTTTAGTTAAATCATCATTTGCCTTTCTAAGCTTTGCTCTCTCATCATCATCTAGAGGAATAAACTCCGCTTTCAAATCAAGTTCATCTATTAATAAAATTAGTTTCTCCTTTTGTTTCTTGTATTGTCCGCTTAAACATTTTGCCCATCCTTTGAGAAAACGCCTCAAGTGTCTGATTTTATTCTGCCAGATGGCAATGGGAGAATTCCCTCGTGTCTCAGCCTCCCATTCAGCTTTCACTATCTCATAAAAACCCTCATGCTTGAACCAAGAGGTTTCAAAAGAAAAGTGAGATTTGTTACCAATATGGGCATGGTTACCCGAGTCAATTAACAAAGGAGCATGGTCCGAACCAGTCCTTGTCAAGGCTCGAACTGTGACTAAAGGGAATTTCTGCTCCCACTCAACTGTCGAAAGGATTCGGTCAAGCTTCTCAAAAGTTGGGTTTTCTTTTCGATTAGCCCAAGTGAATTGCCTACCTGAGAGAGCAATCTCTCGCAGGTTTAGGCTCTCAATGATGGCATTAAAAACGAAAGGCCAATGCGGCTTAAAATTATCATTGTTCTTGTCCTCTTTTCTCCTCAAAATGTTAAAATCTCCTCCAATGAGGGAAGGTATGGATCCTGAATCACCCATTCTGGCAAGTTCAGCTAGAAATTCTGCTTTATGAGTATCTTGAGCAGCCCCATAGACTGGCACCAATACCCACTCAAAACCATCATGTTTACATTTAACATGAAGTTTGACACAGAAATCCCCAGTTACCACTGTACCAACTTGTAAGGATGTATTATTTATTCCCACCAAAATGCCTCCAGACCTCCCATGAGGTGGAAGACAAAACCAAGAAAAGTCTAACCCATTTGCCAATTTTTGCAAAAAAGGTATTGAAAAATTAGATCTTCCCATCTCCAGTAAGGCGATAAAATCTAATTTTTCCTCCCTTAGTTGTTCTTTGACAAACAAGTGTTTGGCAATGTCCCCGAAACCACCTGAATTCCAAAAAAGACCTTTTATAGAAGACATGTTAACTTACAATTTTTGTTTTGAATCTAGCACTTCTACGAACCCCAGACAAGTCAAACTCTTTTTTCCTACGAGGCTTCTTAAGATTAATAATGGGCATCAACAGATCATCCTGCTCCCACTGTCAAGGGCACTGCCTACAAGAGGGATTGCGTCGTTGGGAAGAGATATAACCACTATGGGTTTGAAGAGCAGCCGGTGACTGGATGCAGAAGGGCTTCGTCATGCCTGTCAAGAATCACGGCAAGTGGGGTCAGAAATTTCTCCTATTGAGCGATTATATGTGATGATTAGATGTGATTCTCACATTCTCTGAATTGGAATCTCATACCTGAGTGCGTGCACGTCAATTTGATCTTGGTTCTATTGCAGCCCAAATCATCAATGATTAAAAGTCTGGCCGTTGTGGTAAAGAAGAATTCAGTTCGGCTTTGGTTGGCTGCAAAAAGAATCCTGTAAGGTTTGGTTAGTTGTGTTGTGAAGTGTATATGTGGATTGCCTAGCACTTTCCATCAGTTCGGACTTTTGGTTCAAGTGGCTAGTGCATGAAGCTTAACATGGTATCAGAGCCCCAGGTCTCAAGTTCAAATCCCGGCTTTCACATGGTTTTCGCAATTAAGCCTAAAATTGTTGTTGCCCCCTCTATAGCCACCGCTGTTTCGGTGTGCTCTTCTTCTTTCACGTGTTGACTTCTCTTCTCCCGTCACACGCGAGTGAGGGTGTTGTGAAGTGTATATGTGGATTGCCTAGCCCTTTCCATCAGTTCGGACTTTTGGTTCAAGTGGCTAGTGCATGAAGCTTAACATGGTATCAGAGCCCCAGGTCTCGAGTTCAAATCCTAGCTTTCACATGGTTTCGCAATTAAGCCTAAAAATTGCTGTTGCCCCTCTTTAGCCCTGTTTCGGTGTGCTCTTCTTCTTTCACGTTTTGACTTTCTCTTCTCTCGTCACACGCGAGTGGGGGTGTTGTGAAATATATGTGGATTGCCTAGCCCTTTCCATCGGTTCGGACTTTTGGTTCAAGTGGCTAGTGCATGAACCTTATCATGGTATCAGAGCCCCAGGTCTCAAGTTCAAATCCCGGCTTTCACATGGTTTTCGCAATTAAGCCTAAAAATTGCTGTTGCCCCCCTCTATAGCCACCGCTGTTTCGGTGTGCTCTTCTTCTTTCACGTGTTGACTTTCTCTTCTCCCATCACACGCGAGTGGGGGTGTTGTGAAATGTATATGTGGATTGCCTAGCCCTTTCCATCGCTCGGACTTTTGGTTCAAGTGGCTAGTGCTTGAAGCTTAACATGGTATCAGAGCCCCAGGTCTCGAGTTCAAATCCTGGTTTTCGCAATTAAGACTAAAAATTGATGTTGCCCCCTCTTTAGCCACCGCTGATGCCTTGTTTCGGTGTGCTCTTCTTCTTTCACGTGTTGACTTTCTCTTCTCCCGTCACACGCGAGTGGGGGTGTTGTGAAGTGTATATGTGGATTGCCTAGCACTTTCCATCAGTTCGGACTTTTGGTTCAAGTGGCTAGTGCATGAAGCTTAACAAGTTGTAGTCTGATTGCTTACGAATGTGCTTCTTTTCTTCATATTTTGCTTGTGAAGAAATATAGGCCAGCGGGTCTTTGTAATTCCCTATAGTTTTGTAGTGTTTTTAGTAGCAATTCTTTTTCATATCACTGTGAATTGATGGTTCTGCTATCATAGTTCCACATAAATAATTGTTTCTAGAGGAATGATCATGGCGCAGATGATTACAAAACTAGGACCTGCACCTCATAAGAACAAGGGAACCTGTTTAAGCAGAATGATGACTGCATGAGGCTTAAAATATCATCAGTATATTGGGTATAATCTGCAGCTTGTTGAAGTTTCAGGTAGTTTTTTTTACGGTCATGCTTGATGATGTGTTCTTGATCTTGTTGCAACTCAGCTTCGAGTTGGATAATCTACTGCATGTATGTGTTGCTATTAGGTTAGTTCTAATTACATAGCTATTCAGTGCAGTAGATCTTATCATTGTTACAATACATATTCATTTTTCAAGTATGAGCAGCAATCAATGTGACAGGCACACCCTAATGGATGTTTCACTGAAGTAGTGCTGCATTGCCGAGTTTTGCAGGTAGGTGAAACCCATGTGGCATATTACATGAACCTAAAGCCCTCTTTCTTTTAGATAACAGGGAGGTCATAAAATCCTAGCTTATGATACGGTGGTCACTTGAACTGTAGTTTGTTAAATTTATTTGAAGATACGCAACTCCTTCCTAGCGCACGAAAACAAACTGAAGTACTTCCTTTATCGTTTTTGTAGGTTAAAATAGCTTATTAAAACGTCTTATATTTTGGCAAGGAGTTAGTACATAGCATGATTCCTGAGCTCACTGCTCTTGCACTGAATTAACACAAAATGGATCAGCCATCTGGGGGCTGTTTGGTTACCCGAGACAATTCATTATTCATGTTTGTTCACAACTCCATAGTTTACTATTTTTGCTTTCGTGTGTTGCATGGAATAATATATATAGATTTTTTTGTCTTTCCAAAGAATGGAAGCAATGATCCAAAAAGTAGATTGGAGAAAACGGCGGAAACCAAATGTTTGTGTGATTTGATAAGGACATGTGATGATGTAGTCATTATCTTTTCCTACTTGCGGTCTGAACCTGTCTAGATCATATCTTTGATGGCTCCAACATCTTAGAAGAGCTTTGTCATGGCTTATTATTTTCGAGTTAGTTCGTGTGCACATCAATAGTATATGTTCTGCCACAATTCCACTTCCATACATTCCTCTAAATTTCTTTAAGAAGGCATCAATCTTCCTTGAAGTGCTGCTCTATTCACCAAGAAATTGGTTATTCTTTGGTTTCTAAAGGTATTATTATGATATAAGAGAATTTTTTTCCTGATATTAGGTTGCAGTATAACTTCTGCGTGCCACTGCTACACCCAATAATTTGTGAAGATTGCATCTGCCTTACTGCTCTAATTCATGAAGTTTTCTTGGTCATTCCATAAGTTGTAATATAATTTTTCTGATATTAGGTTGCAAACTTAAGTTCCGCAGCTATTGCTACACTCAATATTTTTGTGAAAATCACATCTACCTTACTGCTCTAATTCATGAATCTCTGTGGGTCAATACAACCAATATATGGGTGCATATTGTGCCAAAAACTTGCACCTCTTCATTGTGTTTCCTTTAATTTTAACAAAATGTTAATGCTCTCATATTTTCTTTATTTATGTAAGAATTGTTTGCTAATGCAGAAACTGCACTAAGCATGTTATCACTAAAATTGGGGCCATCATATTCTCGATGAACAGCGGGAGAAGGTGCTATGGAGTTCATCTTCCATAATTGATATATTATTATACCTTCTTTGTAAGCCATTATCAGTTTCTAAATTGTTTATTGAGTTTTAGAGTTTGAGATCTACCATACTTCCTGGTATGGAAATTGAAAGTCAACTAGCTTGGATATCAGTCTGACTGTGTGAGGGTGACATGATTTTTATTTTCATATGTATGTCTGAATTGTAATGAATAAGAAGACGTCAATTTTATCTTGGTCAATTCTTCTTCTGCCAAGTAACCAATGGTTATTGTGTAAAGAAATAGTAGCAAAAATTCTGCATATATTATTTGTCATCCAGCAAAGGTTTTTTTTAAGAGAATCTATAATATGTATGTTATACAATGTTGTATTATCAGAAATTAACTTGAGCATAATTTACATCTTTATAGAGGCACAATGTACAATAATATGTTTCTGGAATACATCTTCCCATGCATTTTATTTCTCCATTGCACTTTTGAGTAAATAAGAAATGCACCTGTGAAATGTGGCCAAAACCGAAAATTCAAAGGAAGGTCATATGTAAAAAAACGTGAACGAAAAAGATACATATTCGAGGTGACTATAAGAAATAACGCGCGCAGCAAGGCACGCGAGGTCCTTCTAGTAGAGACTGTTCCACACAGCCTAAAATGGAGAGAGAAAGAGCCCTGCCTCGGTGCAGCTATGGGTAATTATGAAAGGCAAATAATTAGCTGATTAAAAGAGAGCCTTATTTCTTAAGTGTTTTGGAACAAATAGATTTTCACTATAAACTCAGAATACCGTACCAGAGGAAGTACAACCTACAACTTACAAAATCAAGTAATTAAAGATAGGAGCAAATGGCATGTCATCCCAACAACCTGGAACGTTCACGGAACCCTCTTACCTGTTTTACTTTTGAACCTCCTGGGAGGCGTGTAATAAATTCTACCTTTTCAATGAAATGAAACACAAAGAGTCTCGAAAAAAGGTTTCTGTGCCGACCAAACTGTAACATCACTTATCTGAATCTCAGCAACTGCAGTGTTTCATTGCTTTTAATTAATCGAGCTATTCGATTGGCTAAGATGTGTTGTCTCTTCTCTCTGTTTCTTGTCTTCTGTAAATGACACACAAGAAACAGATGACACGCCCACAAAGGAGAGTGCCCAGCGTTTCTCGAGCAAGGCAACAGATGTCATGATCACGACTGAGTTCGGTATGGACCAGTCGAGTGCGGATCAAATCTCCATAGATCAGAGCGAGCAAGAGCAATATGGGAGCCGGAGCGCGGGCTGCGTGTCCAAGGGAGGGGAGGGGGTTGGAGAAGACATGATCTGTTTCCTATGATGCGTGGGCTGCCGTGTTCCTTGGCGGCAGGGCATGCGGCGAGGTATTACAGTCTGGTCGATCCAAGCTGCCCAAGAGCGTGCGTGACCAAATTCCGTTTCAATAGTCCAGGGCAGTTTTATCCTTTCGTGTCTACTGGTTATCATTAGAAGGGCCAAGCGTAGTTTTGTATTTAATTTTAAGTCCCTAATAGGTATTTTACTATTGGGCAAACCACTTTGGGTATATACTCCAAGACCAATGAACTTTTGGTAAATAACCAACTTTCCCCATATCCAATTGATATGGTACATCAAGTCTTACACAGCTAGGAAGATGGAAGAATTGCGTCGGAGATCGCCGACAAATCTGAGGTTGCGGTGGACTGTATCTAATCTAGTACAGAGCAGTTGGCATTTTGTTTGTAGTAATATTTTTGATGTGTGACACACGGCATTCGGGAAGCCCCTGCACTGTAATATTAGGCGGCCTATGATAATGTACCAATCGAAATGATACAGGTGAAAAATGTAATGTTAAACTCTGTAGAGAAAATATTAGCATAGATATTGTTTTATTCAGCATATCCTCGCAAGTAACACATTAGTCATACATGGCGGGAGGAGGATCATGGGGTGGGCAGGGGGGGAACTTCTCATGACACGAGGTGCCAGGAGTAGCACGATCGGGCTTGATTGGAATTGATGTAGCACGAACCTCCGGAGTCGCCAGATAGGGCACCGATCCTTTAGATTCTTCCAACACACGAGCGGCCACTGCTCCCTCTTGCATCGCCAAGACTATCATCAAGGAAAGAACCATCGGGATGACAAGGCGCACGTCAACGTATTTTGACATTGCCATGCTTTTAGCTAACTAGTGATCTAATGGAATATGTTCTGTAGTTATCTCACCACACGAGACTGTTTATATAGTCTTCAACTGGTACTATTTATGGCAAATATCGATGCATATCTCAGTATATCAAAAGGAGAATATCAAATCCGTAATAGAATACTAAAAAAAAGGACAATATCTCAGTAGTATCAATTTTGAGACGTTCTCAATTGGCATGGAACCTTTATTGTCTGTGATGTAATCCCGCGGTTGCATTCCCCTATTGGCCTTCCACAGGTTATTTAGAAACCTTATATGCCGTAATAAATTAGTACTCCCTTTATTGGGCTCCTAATAAAATTAGAAAGTTACTGTACCTTAAAATTAGGCCATGTATACTACTACTAATTAATACGTGATTTTATTCGCTTTGATTCCTGGAAACCTACTAATTAATACGTGATTTTATTCGCTTTGATTCCTGGAAACCGGCTCGTTCGCCTCTTTTCCCCCTGATTTCGCTAGGTTTTCATTTTTTGAGGGTTCCCTGATTTCGCTAGGTGTACCCGCATGTAGATAAAGCTGTGAGGTAGAGTTGGACGGTTTTGAAGCAGCGGCAGCCGCCGCATTCTGTCGTCACCCGAGATATTTACGTATACACACCACGAGTCCATGGCCATGCAGTGGCATTCTGTTGTCCCACACGTAGACAAGTTCAGCGACAATTCTCCAGAAAATACATACACACATATCTGGAAAACCGAAAAACCAACGAATCATGACGAAAGATCCTTACACACCACGTGGCAATCGGTTTGATGCGTCAGCTAGAACCGTTCCATACTGCATTACAAGTTCCACGCATAATGTATGTAGTAGTACAATACTGTTGAGCAGCATAGGATGGGACCTGTACATACGTGTAGAAGCTGTACTCTCGTGCTGGACTATGGTGAGCTGAGCAAGTGCTGGATAACTTTGTCAGGGTCGTTGTCGTGGATCGCCAACAACTCGGGGACGTTCCCGGTGGTGAAGCCCATCTCGTGGAGGTCGTTGTAGGATTTCACAAACTCCTTCACCTGGAGGACAAGGCAACCACCAGAATTATATTTGCTAGTTTTGCGAAAAAAATGAGAAGACGGAGAAAAATATCCAAAAAAAACTCTAGTACTGAATGAGTGATAGATACATATAAGGCAAGTTCTATTTAGGGATTCAACTAATATTCTAGTTGTTACAGTTAAACACTGGTTTCAAGCTTCGCCCTGACCCAAAAACATTTCATTTGCTAAAAATTAGGCTAACTTTGCATATCGATATTTTGGTAATAGGACCATGGTTTTTAAGGCGGCACTTTGGCGCCTTAAGGAGGGAGGGCGCTTTGGCGCCTAGGCGCCTAAAGCGGCCGTTTTTACAAAGCGGAGGGGGAGCGCCTTGACGCCTAGGCGTCGCCTAAGCGACGCTTTTTAAACCATGAATAGGACACCTAAACATGCAAGCAGTTTATTTTGGCAAAGGAACTATGTCAACAAGTTAAACCGTTATAATAGCCAGCATAATGTAGCTCTCACATTGATTAGCATATGGTACCCAAAAAAGTCATCAAACTGACTGCAAATAGTAAATGTGATCAGCTGTGGCCTTCAAACATGTTGACTTAGCAGAACATTAGTTTTTGAATTGATGATGATGAAAGATAGCATTGCTGAAGTAAAAGATGAACAAGGGAAAGGAGCATGCCTTTGTTGGATTATCTCCATAATTTAACACAGCAAATGACACAGCTTCACGTCCAAGCCCCATGGAGATATACTTCTCCACAACTGGATCTACTGGTGCAACCTGCAAAAGGGCCAAAACAGAATGAAAATAGAGATTCAGAGATATCATATTATATTAATAGACACTGATAAGGTACCCAGCTGTTATAAACATCTGGCAAGTATTTATCATGTGGAAGGATGCGAAGGAGGCAAGGAACCTATAGCGAGATCATAAAATGCCTTCCAGAGAGAAAAGTTTAATGAAATGCATTACCGTAAGATTTCAGTGACGCAACAAACGAGTAAAAGTACGAAAGAAATACACAGACAAAAGAGAAATCATAATGATAACAAGTGACAGATGGTCTTGTATCTTTCTCGAAAATAATAAAGTCCATACATTGATTAAGTATGAGTCAATCTTACAACAAAACATGTTACTTTTGAAACATATTTATCAAAGGGTTACTTTTGAAAAATGTTTATCAGAGAGTTAACTAAACCAAAGTTTAAAAAACCAGGCCGGCGAGTGAGCCGGACAAGCAACACTGCCTCACCAGTACAACCGCCATTTCAGGGTTCAGTAGCAACAAAAAATCATCACATTGAATTAAAAATTAAACTAATTTCAGGGAAAATGGATTTCCGAATGTATATCTAGCATTTGTTTAGGGAATGTATATGCAGCATATACTTCAATAGATATCACAAAACTAGTTCAGCCCAATTTGTAATGGGCCTCAAGCCGGAGTTACTTGCGTGCGGGTATATGTTGCAAGTTCAATTCCTACAGGCAGCAGCTTGATTTGTCTCTCTGGTTTTCGCTATTGCGATTCTTGTCTCTTAGAAAACCAAACAAGTCTTCCGTTCGGTTTTTTCCGGTCAGATTGGCGGTCAAGTTTTTGAAACTATGAACTAAACGAGGAGGTAACAATCCCCTGGGTTTTGGACACCACATCCTAAGCATACTATCCAAATTCATAGGAGATAACTGCACATGAATGCATTCTCTTGAACTGAACTATATAAAGTAGCAGAATCAATCAAGTGGCAGAACCATGGTACCAACTCTCATTGTCGGAATCAACTTTAGCTGGCAATGTTTGGACTTCACTACTTAACTTAAGGTTTGGGGCTAAACAATAGAGTGCATATGACAATATCAATAGACGAGAACTTGCCAAAATACTAGTTAACTAGATAAAACTGGCTTTCAGTCTAACCTGATAAAAACTTCAAGCAAAATGCAATTTAGATGCATAGGAAAAAGTGGCTTTGAGTCTGATCATGGAAACCTTGAGCATAATACAACTTATAAGTAAAAAAACTCTTGTAGGATTAACAGTCTGTTAGACAGAAGAAGGCATAAAAATTACCAAAAGAAGTGGTGTTGTTAGCTTTGAACAAACTGCAAAGATATTATAGTTACTAGTTGAAAGCCAGTGCGTTGCTAGGGCCTCTAACATTTTTTCCGATATGTTTTCGGCAATTTTCCAACAATATCGCATTGCGGTTTAGTTGGTATTTTTTTTTAAAGCGTCAAGAATATCTTTTTTGTTCCGACCAACATTTATGAGGTATAAATTGTTACATGTTTTTGTTCTGTAACACATGGCAATATAATGCATGCTGACATTCACGTGTATAAAAAATAGCCACAGAGTAGTCTAAAAAAATCCACCTCAGTTAAACTATACTTGGATAAATGGTATGGTTATAATACATTCTTTTTTCACCATATATTAATGTAGGAAAGAATGGGAGGGGGGGAAGATGTCAGAGTCCGATAGATAGTGTTTACCGTAGAAGTAGTGGGAGTTGTGTGTCTTGGCCCTCTTGGTGTCAGTGGTTGTTGTTGCTGCTGCTGTTGTGGTGGTGGTGGTGTCTTTCTTTCTACCACAAACTTGCCCCAGTTGGGGTTCTCCTTCTCTGCCTCCGCAAGAATCTTTCTCTCATACTCAAAATCAAAGTTAAAGGTGCTGCGGGGAATTTCTACCATCTGCGGTGCCAACTGAGGCTGAAAAGATAACATCAATTAGAGGACACCAAATTCTTGAAATACTGACTTCCAGAGTGGGAAGCATACTAAATAAATAAATAGAAGATAACATTTCTAACAAAAAACGGGTGCCTTGCATAAACTGTACAATTTTGGAGAATAGAAAGATGTCTCTTGCAAAAAAAAAAAAAAAGAACAGGAAGAGTTTTGAGTGAATCAACCCTGACAACAAGTTAGGCTAGTGTTGGCAGGCATTGGGGACAGCACAAAAGATGATGGGCTGCTAGTTCCAACATGATTCGACAACGTGGCAACTCCTACGGGGTCGACCACGAATCAGCCTCCCCCACTATGAAGTACTAACTGGTACACCAACATTCTACAGTCCAGATCTCAACTAATGAAAAATGGAAGAGTTGGCCAAGGAACTAAAATAAAATTAACTAAATATAGTCACATGCAAAATCTTCTATTGTAAACCAACACGATTATGTTCATCTATTGTTTAGACACACGCTCATTTAGAATTTCAAGCAGACTTCTATAGACTATTTAGTGTTTAGAAATGCAAAGAGCATGGAACAAGCTGCACCATGCATATTTCCAATAGGCTACTAAACAACATGGTACATCAGCAAAACCTGAGATGCCCATGTAATGTTAATACACCTGGTCTTTGTCTGTGGAACGTGGCTCGGATCAAAGGAGTAAATCATGAATGTTTGTTAGCCATGCTTAAAAATATCACACACAGTGCTAACTGGACAGTAAATGTGACCCTGGAATAACGCCAATAATCTATCATTTTTATATTTTGGTACATAGGACATGCTCTAATTGAGCACACAAAGTAAGAAACGGAGAATAATTAACCAGCATATCGTGGTGAGATGCACCACACTTTATTTACAGAAAACTAGCCACTCATGGTAGTATGGTTCATGTCCAGCCAATGCACAGAAGCTAAGAAAGCACCCATTGAGGTATGAAATAGCATTTCATTGGCTAAAGGCTAGAGGAAAAATCAATCTGTTGGGAGTAATACACTTAACATCCAGAAAGAAAACTTAAGTCACTGGCATTGCAGTGAATATAGATTATTTTGGGTAACAAAGAAGATTAACAGCTTTTGCATAAGGGGTAAGAAAAATAGTGACCAAAAAGTGTAATAAACTATATAACTTACAGGAGGGGTTATCCGATATTCTGGCTTTATAATAACTTGTATGCCCACTGCAGCACAACAATGAATAATGTTAGTAACTCATGGCCTGCTTAGGTAAACAAGTACAACCAATCACGGAAAAAAAATAGATACATGCGGGTATTCCCGTCCTTGATATATAAATTCGAACTCCAAGCAATCCCTCCCAATATTCAGCATGGCCTCCTTGTTTGCGAGGACGTTGGTGACTTGCTAGTTAAACACGTTTAGGCACACACATAGGCCATCTATCAGAGCAGTGACGGGGTTACAAACTAAGTAAAGCCACCTAGGTCTTGATTATTCAGCTTCGACTTCCCAGTCAAGCTCTCTTTAATTAGAACTCAAACAAGATATATCTGCTGATCAAACACGCACCAATCCACTCGGAATTAGATCGAACAAGCCATTAAGCTTTTTTTTTATCGATCTAATACGACGCACAAGTTTCCCCTCTACCGAACAACCAACCAAGCAGTACAGGATGAGGGAAGAGGGGATTACTCGATGCAGAGGAGGAAGGAGCTGGGGCCGGGGCGGCGGGGGATGGGGGATGTGCGGTGACGTGGTGGTACGGCGCGGCCCGCTGCGGTGGGGCGGCGGCGCCGTGGGAGGGCTGGCCGACGCGCGGGTAGAGGGACGAGCCGCCGCCTCCACCGCCACCGCCACCGCCGGAGGCGTAGGATCCGGAGCCCGACCGGCCGCGGAATTCGTACTCCATCGGTGCCGGTGCCGGCGCCGGTGGTGGTGGAGTCGTCCGGCAATGAATCGGTCGGGGGACGCGGGTTGGGCGTGACTGGAGGAGTCGTGTTCGTCGGAGAAGAAAGGTCTGGTTTTTTTCTTGAGGGAAAGAAAAGGTATGGTTTGGTTGTGTGTAATCAGTGCGCGGTGCTTAGTGTAACGTCCGCCTGAGCAGCACATAGAGCTCCGGCGCGCTCTCGGCCCTACGGGGCGAATTATTTTTTTTAGTACTCCGTATCGTCAAAGTCCACAACGCATACATCCGCCACACTTCTGTTGCCGATACCTTGGAATGAGATCCAAAAACTTGCACATGTTCTTGTATGTACTAGACTACCATGATAAAGTAAACTTTCTGAACAATAGAACACCACTGTACAATGATGGGTACCACCGCCAGTGGGATGGTGCAAGATAAACGTCGACGGTGCCGTGGACAAGACGGCGAACCGTGGAGTGGTGGGAGTCATTTTCCGAACAGCGGAGGGTTCTACCTGGGATTATGGGCAATTGGGTTTGAAGGAGTACGTGACTCATTCAAGGTGCTTGGAAGCTTTGGCTTGCCCAGAAGCCCTAGCTTTCGCGGACGAGCTGCATGTGGGGGCAGGCGTAGTTGTGAATGATTGCATGGAAGTCATTCACGGCCTACAGTATAAAAAGCTGGGAGTTTTCAGCAGTGGTTTGCAAGAGATTACTACAAGAGCAAGGAGACGAGGTAGCATCTCTTTTTGCCATGAAGGTCGAAGATCCAACGTGGCACGATCAACAAGCTCGCTCCTTGCGGGGCCCAATGTTTGGTTTTTCAACTCACCTGAAGGCCGGGTTAAACTTTTCATGTAACTATCTCCAACAATAAATAGAATGAGCATGAAGTTTCTAAAAAAAACTTGATTTTTCAAGAAAAATATTTCATGATTCTATAACTTATGGAATTTTTGGTGATATAATCATATACAATAAAACATAAAATGTTGGAGTCTATATCCTTGTATAAAGCACAACGTATTTTGAACATGAGGAGTAGAGGGAAGAAGAAATATCTAGATATGATAAAAAAAAAGTTTAATGTTCAACCTTACATATATATTATTGGAAAATGTGGTGTTGCCACCTGGTGGCACTGCCCCCCCCCCCATGCGATGTCATCCATTCATGGTTGTAGATCTGTGCTGCATGCAACTAAGTTAGAGAGGGCTTGCTCTAATTGCATACGCAAGCTGCAAATCTTCTTACACATTTGCACCACGCCGCAGTGTTCAGTCGCACCAGAATCTGTAAACATGCCAACTCGTAGTAGGTGGAATAGGGTGCGGTCTCTCCAGTCAAAGCATTACTGACAAGGTCATTCCAAAGTTAGCAACACCGTGTTTGGTAAGCTCTTTGGTGGCAGCCACAGTGTAAATTGAAACGTATATATACGAGAGCCATAGGCAACACAGCATGCGATAGGAGCCCCCATCCCATTCGCCCTTTATTGTTGTATAGGGAACATCGAGCTACACCAAAGTGCCACTGGTGAGATTTTGTAAATTTTTCTATGTTTTTTGAGTTTCACGTAGTAGCTGCCATTTTTTACATCTAATATTTGCTTGGGTTTTTGGCTTTTCGATCTGGAGCAGATAGCCTGGTTCATCTTCCCTGTCGCGATGAACACCTGCCCGAACTGTAGCCTACGCCAGTGTTCATGCCCACCACAAGTGGAAAAGGGTCAGAGAGTGGCCTGGTGGGAAACAATATTACCCAGGTGTTTCAGTGAAACATACGTTCATGCTGACTAGGGATTTAATGTGCTCATGCACTGCCCAAGACATGTGCAGGTCGTATCCTTAAGTTTGCATGTCAGTAACATGCGGTGATGTCACGTTCTGCTATCCAATACTAATTCCTATCAGCAGTGGTCGGTTTAGAAGTCTAACAAGCTGGATTCAGATCGATTTCTATATAGTAGTGTGTGTGATTTGTGTGTGCTTTGTTCGGTAGCATTGACAGGCTCCATCCTTACCTAGGAGCAGTTTGTTTTAGTTTGCATGTGTGCTTTGTTATGTACTAAGTAGGCCAAGAGTTGCTTGACTTAATTTGCATCTGTGCATGCGTGTTAGACAGAGAGAAGAGCAAAGAGAAAACAAGACATTTAATGTTCCCTGTGTAGGTAAGAATTTATGTAACATGCATTCTCAAGTGAGAGAGCGAGGCAGGCATGCCATCTACTTAGGCTAGAACGACACGGGAGCTAGTAAAATGCAGCTTAATATGTAGATCTTGTATGAACAGTTGAAAACGCATGCATGCGGAGCATTGGTACGGCGCGCCAGGGAAATAAATTTCTCATTGCAGATGTGCCACGCGCATGAGCTGACATAAGGCCGGTATATCGCTGCACCCTGCTGCACTCCCTGCCAATGCATGCGTGTAATTAGGGTTGAAGCTTGTTTAGGAAGCGCGACGTGCAAATCTCAGTGCCTCAGACCGAATCTTAAAACACTCATCCGACGGCAGCTACCAGGGAGGCAGTGCCACCCGGTGGCAACAAATCCACTCTCTATATTATTTGTACTAATCCCCTGTCCCTTATCCACCTCCCTCTCATTGAGAGTCATCTTCTTTGCTCCGGCTCTTCTCTCCCTCTTCTCTGCCGGCCTCGCCGGCCGGAGAGAATGGGGGATGAGAGGCCGGCCTCCGCCCGTGCATAGGAGTAGTTGTAGGTTGTTTACCCAAGTGGAGACTGGCGCTATGTCATTAGATAGAAATGGAGCACTCGATATGTTCGGCCAGATCTGGTGCTAGTTATGGTTCGTTGTCGACGTTCTCCTACTTCAGAGGTTATGCTTTCATCATGCCCACAAAACAAGCAAGTTTTAGTACAAATGTCGCCGTCATTCAACAAAATATCCCTAGTCAGAGTACTCTTTTTCAGGATCAGCCACATGAAAGTTTTAACCTGAACTGGAATTCCGTTCTTCCACCTAAATTTGAAATGCAATGCCCCATAATTTTCAACAGCAGCATAGAAATATTTCACAGAAAATAATTTAGAGGATAACAACCAGATCCAGACTGTTAGTCTTTCCCAAACTAGAGTTCGCCTGAAAGTCAAGGATCTCAAGCCACGGGCAAAAGCTTTTTTCGCAGTTATGTTATGTTATGTTCATTCAAGAAGAAGTATATCCCGGGAAATTGTGTATCCAATTGATGTCTACGCACGCTTCTATTCTTGTAGACAGTGTTGGGCCTCCAAGAGCAGAGGTTTGTAGAACATCAGCAAGTTTCCCTTAAGTGAATCACCCAAGGTTTATCAAACTCAGGGAGGTAGAGGTCAAAGATATCCTCTCAAGCAACCCTGCAATTACGATACAAGAAGTCTCTTGTGTCCCCAACACACCTAATACACTTGTCAGATGTATAGGTGCACTAGTTCGGCGAAGAGATAGTAAAATGCAAGTGATATGGAGGAATATGAGTGGTAATAACAATCTGAAATAAGTATGGCAGCAAGTAAACATGCAGTAGAACAGTAAATAAACGGTGATTCGATATTTGGAAACAAGGCCTAGGGATCATACTTTCACTAGTGGACACTCTCAACAATGATCACATAAATAAATAACTTCTCTTCACTTGTGCTACTTTCTCACACTATCTTGTTGGATAACAAACACCATTCATTGTGTAGGGCTACAAAAGCACACCTCAAGCCGGAGTAAACAAGCTCCACAACATCCGGAGTTCATATTTAAGTAACCTCTAGAGTGCATAATAGACCGTTGCAATTTAGACCGAGTACTAACATAGCATACACACTGTCAACAATAGTTATGAAAGGGGGAATAGATCGCATCAATACTATCATAGTAATAGTTAACTTCATAATCTACAAGAGATTACAATCATAACCTATGCCAAGTACTACATGATGCACACACTGTCAACATTACATCATGGAGGAGGAATAGACTACTTTAATAACATCACTAGAGTAGCACATAGATTAATAGTGATACAAAGCTCATGATCACATAAAGATCACACCATGGGAGAGAGAGATGAACCACATAGCTACCGGTAGAGCCCTCAGCCTCGGGAAGAACTACTCCTCCTCATCATGGGAGACAACAACGGCGATGAAGATGGCGGTGGTGTCGATGGAGATGATTTCGTGGCAATTCCTCGTCCGGCGAACCGAGACTCTGTCCCGAAACGGAGTTTCGCGATGGCGGCGGCGTCCCTGGAGTCTTTCTGGAGTTTCGTCAATTGGAGTCGGGTTTTTAGGTCACGAGGGATTTTATAGGCGAAAAGGCGGCGCGAGGGGGTGCCTGGGGGGCCCACCCCATAGGGCGGCGCGCCCCCCTGATACGCGTACAGCACGCGTCCGTTGGGAACCCCAAGAGGAAGGTGTGATGCGTACAACGGCAAGTTTTCCTCGTAAGAAACCAAGGTTTATCGAACCAGAGGGAGCCAAGAAGCACGTTGAAGGTTGATTGCGGCAGATGTAGTGCGGCGCAACACCGGGATTCCGCGCCAACGTGGAACCTGCACAACCAAAGTACTTTGCCCCAACGAAACAGTGAGGTTGTCAATCTCACCGGCTGTAACAAAGGATTAGATGTATAGTGTGGATGATGATTGTTTGCAGAAAACAGAAGAAGTATTATGAGATTGTATTCGATGTTAAGAATGGACCGGGGTCCACAGTTCACTAGAGGTGTCTCTCCCATAAGATAAATAGCATGTTGGGTGAACAAATTACAGTTGGGCAATTGACAAATAGAGAGGGCATGACAATGCACATACATGATATGATGAGTATTGTGAGATTTAATTGGGCATTACGACAAAGTACATAGATCGCTATCCACCATGTATCTATGCCTAAAAAGTCCACCTTCAGGTTATCATCCGAACCCCTTCCAGTATTAAGTTGCAAACAACAGACAATTGCATTAAGTATGGTGCGTAATGTAATCAATAACTACATCCTCGAACATAGCATTGATGCGTGTGGTTGACACGTCCGTTGGGAACCCCAAGAGGAAGGTGTGATGCGCACAGCGGCAAGTTTCCCGAAGAAACCAAGGTTTAATCGAACCAGTAGGAGTCCGATGACCCACAAGTATAGGGGGTGTATCGTAGTATCTTCGATAAGTAAGAATGTCGATCCCAACGAGGAGCAGAAGGTGTTGACAAGCGTTTCGATGAAGGATTCACTGTAAATGCTCACAGACAAGTATTCGGGGTTTTGATGTAACAGTTGAATAAAGTACGAGTAAGTAAAGTGCTAGAGAAATAATTGCAGAGTGGCCCAATCCTTTTTAGCACAAAGGACAAGCCGGTTTGTTTACTTATAATGACCAAACGTTCTCGAGGACACACGGGATTTTAGTCTAGTGCTTTCGCTACATACGGCTAAATAATCTTCATTGTTATGATAAGTGTTGTGTGGGTGAACCTATGCTAATGTACCGCCCTTCCTAGGACTAATACATACTTGTGATTATACCCCTTGCAAGCATCCGCAACTACAAGAAAGTAATTAAGAATAAATCTAACCACAGCCTTAAACTCTGAGATCCTGCGATCCCTCCTGCATCGATATACCAACGGGGTTTAGGTTTCTGTCACTCCGCAATTAGCAAACGAATACAAGATGCATCCCCTAGGCCCATAAATGGTGAAGTGTCATGTAGTCGACGTTCACATGACACCACTAGAAGAATAACACCACAACTTAAATATCACACCATTAAATATTACTCAACCATAGTTCACTACTAACATTTAGACTTCACCCATGTCCTCAAGAACTAAACGAACTACTCACAAGACATCATATGGAACATGATCAGAGGTGATATGATGATGAATAACAATCTGAACATAAACTTGGTTCAATGGTTTCACTCAATAGCATCAACAACAAGTAGAGATCGATACCGGGAGAGTTTCCCCTATCAAACAATCAAGATCAAACCCAAATTGCTACGGCGGTGACGGTGTCCAGCGGTGATGACGGCGGATGATGGTGGAGATGATGATGATGGTGATGGAGATGATGTCCAGCTCGATGACGGTGACGATGGCGTCGATTTCCCCTCCCGGAGGGAATTTCCCTCGGCGGATTCCTGCCCGCCGGAGAGCTCTTTCTCTCGTGTTCTCCGCCCCGCAGAGGCGGCGTAACTCTTCGCGAGGTACCCCCTGTGGCTTAGGTTTTCGGACGAAGGATTTCGCGAAGAAAAGGAGGCGAAAGGGGTCGTGGGCCCCCCAACCACATGGCGCGGCCAGGGCATGGGCCGCGCCGCCCTAGGGTGTGGGCCCACCCTGGTCCTCCTGGCCCCCTTCTGGCTTCCTTCGTCATCTTGAAAAATAGGATTTTTGGTATAATTTCCTTCCACAGTTGATCTTCCGAAATATTGCGTGACGGTGCTTTTCCAGCAGAATCCCGGCTCCGGTGCTTGATCCTCCAATAATGATGAAACATGCAAAATAGATGAAACAACATAAGTATTGTGTCCCAATATGAAATATATCAATGAATAACAGAACTTATGATATAAAATAGTGATGCAAATTGGACGTATCAACTCCCCCTGCTTAGACTTCGCTTGTCCCCAAGCGAAACTGAACTCGATAGACAGACCACATGTTTATGGAGTGAAGAGTCGATAAATAAAATACGGACAAGAAGCATCATATTCATTCACACAAGACATTATAGTAAACAACCTCTCATAACTCAACTTGAAACAAGTATAAGGTAATCACAAGTAAAGGTGCATAAGAAATCATAATTGGTGATGGCAAACTTCGTTCTTGGTCAGAGAACAATTAACAGATTATATTTATCTCATTGAGCAGCACTCTCATGTTAAAGTTTATAAGGCACAACTTGCATACTCAATCATAATGGTCTTTTCATGATCATTGATAACTTGCAAAGCTATATTCATTCAGATAAAACTTGTACTAAACAAGGAAGAATAAAAGACATGATGAAGCAAATCACAATATAATGGTTTGATCACAACTACTCAAATGCTTGCTTGAGATGGAGGGAAATAGGTTTACTGACTCAACATAAAGTAAAAGACAGGCCCTTCGCAGAGGGAAGCAGGGATTAAATCATGTGCTAGAGCTTTTTCAGTTTTGCAATCATATAAAGAGAATAAAAGTAACATTTTGAGAGGTGTTTGTTGTTGTCAACGACTGGTAGCGGGTACTCTAACCCCCTTGCCAGACAACCTCCAAAGAGCGGCTCCCATATTATTTTCATTTTGTGTGGCACTCCTTCCAACCTTTCTTTCACACACCATGGCTAACCGAATCCTTCGGGTGCCTACCAACAATCTCATACCATGAAGGAGTGCCTTTTTATTTTAGCTTTATTATGATGATGACACTCCCCCCAACCTTTGCTTACACAAGCCATGGCTAACCGAATCCTCGGGTGCCGTCCATCAATCACATACCATGGAGGAGTGTCTATTTAGTTTAATTAATTTGGGACTGGGAATCCCATTGCCAGCTCTTTTTGCAAAATTATTGGATAAGCGGATGAAGCCACTAGTCCATTGGTGGAAGTTGCCCAACAAGATTGAAAGATAAAACACCACATACTTCCTCATGAGCTATGAAACATTGACACAAATAAGAGATACTAAGTTTTGAATTGTTTAAAGGTAGCACATGAAGTATTTACTTGGAATGGCAGAAAAATACCATGTAGTAGGTAGGTATGGTGGACACAAATGGCATAAGTATGGGCTAAGGTTTGGATGCACGAGAAGTATTCCCTCTCAGACAGGTCTTTGGCTAGCAAGGTTAATTAGCAAGCATAAGAGTCGAGGAAACAAACAAATATACATGTAATAGAAACAATCATGCATCTTCCTTGTAAGCACAAACAATTTTAACTTCAGAATAATAAGCTATGAGCTAACAAGAAAGAAAGACAATGAAACAACTACATGTATTTCTCTTTTCTACTTAAACCTCAAAGTGTTGTTGCTATTGACCAATGCTAAGTTTGCCAAAACCAAATAGATTTATTCAATGCTCCCAAAGTGATACCAATACTAACAACAAGGTAAATCATATAATAGAGATTGCAAACTAGAATAAGATGTGCAATATGTAAATGATAAGACTTCTCATTAATATTCCATAACGATAACTCACACCAAGGGATACATAGATAACCAACTAAAGGAGAGATACTTCCAACCGCAACCCATCTTATATGATAACTTCCCTACTCATGATATGACACTACTTAACAATAAAAGTAAAAGGTAGTGATAATGTGATACCGCGGCACTCCCCCAAGCTTGGAACAAACCAAGGGATGCCAATACCGATGATGAATTACTTCTTTGGCGATGGTGGTGATGAATTCCGACAAGCTTCTCAATAAGCTCCCGAAGCTCGTCAATCATATGAGATTGCGAATCATCTCTGAATTGTGCTCACGCGGTTAAAGAGTCTGTCTGACGGCGAGTCCCAGCTCTTGGAGTTATTTCCCCACTCTTCAGCCTCAGGCTCCTTCTCTCCTGCAGTGTTAGAGCGATCTATATCCCACTGGCTAGGCAATGCTGCCTTGGGAGTCCCTTCAATTTGATTATTGAAAATTAGATTGTGGAAGGGGTGATGAGTGCCTGATGGAGATGTTTTCGGAGCTAGGTAATGACGTGGAACCCCTCCTCCAGTGCGAATTCTTGCGCTCTTGCTTGCACTAAAAGGGTTCTCCACTACCTTGATGCTTGCGATAGTAGCGCGCGGGTGTGCGCGCGAATCTTCCTCCACCTCTTCTTCATCCTCTTCCTTGACGTTCTTGTCTTCCTCTTTCCACCCAAGATCTCGATCATCTTCATCCGGAAACTCCTTGCCCTTGTTCTTGGAGACCATGGTGCTTCTAAACTGAAAACAGATCCTGGCAAACAGCTCGAAACAAAACACGTTGAGAAAACGATATACGGACCTCCAGTCCGGGATTATATAGCAAAAATTTCACGACAAAGGAAAGTACCAGATCGAACTAGAGTCGGAAAGGGGCGACGGGGCGGCAAACCATAGGCGGCGCGGGCCCAGCTTGGCCGCGCCGCCCATGGTGCCACGCCCTCGTGCGTCCTTTCCACTCCGTTTCGAACTCGTAATTTTTCATATTTTCCAAAAACAGCGAAATATTGTTCGGAAAGTAAATTGCGTACTTTTCATTACCATCTGTTACCTATTCAAAGTCGAGTTCGCGGACTGTCAATTTGCCCTTTTATGAAAGCTTCCGGTGTTTCCACTTGAATAATATCAACATCAATATTATAGGAATCACCTGAGATATAATGCTTGAGTCTTTGTCCATTCACCACTTGCGTAGCATTGCCTTGGAGAGAGCTAATTTTGATTGCTCCTGAACGATACACCTCCTCGACAACATACGGTCCTTCCCATTTCGAGAGTAATTTCCCTGCAAAGAATCTGAGACGAGACCGATACAATAGGACTTTATCCCCAATATTAAATTCTCTTTTGATAATCCTTCTATCATGCCATTTTTTAACTTTCTTTTTAAAGAGTTTAGCATTTTCATAAGCTTCACTTCTCCATTCATCTAGAGAACTTAATTGCAACAACCTCTTATCACCGGCAAGTTTAGGATCTTTATTTAATTCTCTAACAGCCCAATAAGCTTTGTGCTCTAGTTCTAAAGGTAAATGACAAGCTTTCCCATAAACCATTTTATAAGGTGACATTCCCATGGGATTTTTATAAGCAGTTCTATAAGCCCAAAGTGCATCCTTCAATTTACTAGCCCAATTCTTTCTAGTTTTATTAACGGTCTTTCCCAAAATAGATTTAATCTCTCTATTTGATAATTCTACTTGACCACTAGTTTGAGGATGATAAGCGGAAGCAATTCTATGATTAATACCATACTTAGCAAGAGTTTTTCTAAAATCTCCATGAATAAAATGAGAACCTCCATCAGTCATAATATATCTAGGTACTCCAAATCTAGGAAAAATAATATCTAAAAGCATTCTTAAAGAAGTCTCACCATCAGCACTTTTTGTAGGTATAGCTTCCACCCATTTAGTAACATAATCAACAGCAACAAGTATGTGAGTGTTACCTTCCGAAGACGGAAAAGGTCCCATGAAGTCAAATCCCCAACAATCAAACGGTTCAATAACAAGAGTATAATTCATAGGCATTTCATTACGTCTGGAGATATTACCAACCCTTTGGCATTCATCACAAGATAAAATAAACTTTCTCGCATCTTTGAAGAGGGTTGGCCAATAAAAACCTGATTGTAGAACCTTTTGTGCAGTTCTTTCTCCGGCGTGATGTCCTCCATAAGCACTACCATGACATTTACTCAATATCTCCTGTTGTTCATATTCGGGAACACATCTTCGCATAATACCATCTACTCCTTCTTTATATAAGTGTGGGTCATCCCGAAATAATGCCTCAAGTCATAAAAGAATTTCCTCCTTTGCTGAGCTGAAAAGGTTGGAGGCAAGTACTTGGAAACAATAAAGTTAGCATAATCAGCATACCAAGGACTGTCTCGCGAGCTCACCTTTATTACAGCCAATTGTTCATTTGGAAAACTATCATTAACAGGAACAGGATCATAAGCAATATTTTCCAATCTAGACAAATTATCAACAACAGGATTATCAGCACCTTTCCTATCTACAATATGTAAATCGAATTCTTGCAAAAGAAGTACCCATCTAATAAGCCTCGGCTTAGCATCTTTCTTTGTCATTAGGTATCTAATTGCAGCATGATCAGTATGAATAGTAACCTTTGAATCAACAATATAAGATCTAAATTTATCACAAGCAAAGACTACAGCTAATAATTCTTTTTCAGTTGTAGCATAATTTCTTTGAGCAGCATCAAGAGTTTTACTAGCATAATGAATAACATTCAGTTTTTTATCTACTCGCTGTCCAAGAACAGCGCCTACAGCAAAATCACTAGCATCACACATAATCTCAAAGGGTAAGTTCCAATCAGGAGGTTCAACTATAGGAGCAGTTGTTAAGGCTTTCTTAAGAGTTTCAAAAGCTTCCTTACAATCATCATCAAAAACAAAAGGTACGTCTTTTTGAAGAAGATTAGTAAGAGGCTTTGAAATCTTGGAGAAATCTTTAATAAATCTCCTATAAAACCCAGCATGACCAAGAACACTACGAATACCTTTAACATCCCTAGGATAGGGCATCTTCTCAATTGCTTCAACTTTAGCTCTATCAACTTCAATACCTCTCTCAAATTTTATGTCCCAATACAATTTCTTCATTAACCATAAAGTGGCATTTCTCCCAATTAAGAACAAGGTTAGTTTCTTCACATCTCTGCAAAACTTTATCAAGGTTTCGCAAGCAACTATCAAAAGAATTCCCATAGACAGAAAAATCATCCATGAATACCTCTACAATACTTTCACAAAAACCATGAAAAATAGCAGACATGCATCTTTGAAAAGTAGCAGGAGCATTACATAAACCAAAAGGCATACGTCTATAAGCATAAGTTCCATAGGGACAAGTGAAAGTGGTTTTCTCTTGATCTTTAGCTTTAACAGCAATTTGTGAAAACCCAGAATAACCATCAAGAAAACAAAAATGAGTATTTTTAGACAATCTTTCTAGCATTTGATCAATAAATGGTAAAGGGTAATGATCTTTCTTAGTAACTTTATTAACTTTTCGAAAATCAATGCACATTCTATACCCTACAACTACTCTTTGAGGGATGAGCTCATCATTATCATTAGGCACAACAGTCATTCCTCCTTTCTTGGGAACGCAATGCACAGGACTAACCCATCTACTATCAGCAATAGGATATATAATACCAGCTTCAAGAAGTCGTAATACCTCATTCCTTACCACTTCCTTCATCTTCGGAATTAGACGACGCTGATGTTCAACAACAGCTTTGCATCATCTTCCATATTAATAGCATGTTGGCAAATAGAAGGAGAAATCCCTTTCAAATCATCAAGAGTGTAACCAATAGCTCCTCGGTGCTTCTTCAATATTTCCAATAACCTTTCTTCCTCAATCTCTGAAAGCTTAGAACTAATAATAACAGGATATATTTTCTTATCATCAATATGAGTATATTTAAGATTATCAGGTAAAGGCTTTAAATCAAAAACAGGATCTTCCTTTGGTGGCGGTGTTGTACCCAAATCTTCAACCGGTAAATCATGCTTAAGAATAGGTTGGCGAAGAAAAATTTCCTCAAGCTCATCTCTTTCTTTCCTAAAAACTTCACTCTCGCTATCCTCCAAATGTTGCTGCAAAGGATTGTTAGGAACAAGAACAATAGATGCACACTGCTCCATTTTAAAATCATTACTAGGCAAATCAGCTTTATAAGGAGTTTGGGTAAATTTAGAGAAGTTAAACTCATAAGATTCACCAGCAAATTTAGTCAAAATTTTCTCTTTCTTACAATCTATAATAGCTCCACAAGTATTTAGAAAAGGTCTACCAAAAATAATAGGACAATAATCACTAGCAGCAGAACCAAGTACCAAAAAGTCAGCAGGATATTTAATCTTACCGCATAAAACTTCCACATCTCGAACAATACCAATTGGAGAAATAGTTTCTCTATTAGCCAGCTGAATAACCACATCAATATCTTCAAGTTCACAAGAATCAATTTCGTGCATAATCTCCGTAAAGCTCATACGGAATAGCACTAACACTTGCACCAATATCACATAATCCATAATAGCAATGATCACCAATTCTAACAGATAGCATAGGAACACTAGCTTGTTTGGGTTTATTAGGATGTGAAACAATATTAGAAGCATCTTCACAGAAAATAATATGACCATCCTCCACATTTTCAGTCACAAGATCTTTAATTATTGCAACAGCAGGTTCAACTTTTATTTGTTCTTCAGGTTCTACAGGTTTCTTTTCACTTTTATGAACCGCACTATTTATAACAGAGTACTCCTTCATTTTAGCAGGGAAAGGAGTTTTTTCAATATAAGCTTCAGGAATAACATGATCAGCAGTTTCAACTACAACGCATTTATTAATAGATGAATCAATTTTATCTTTATACGGTTCATGATACTTATCAAAATTCTTCTTTGGCAATTCATAATGGGAGGCAAAAGCTTTATAAAGATTTACAGCAACTTGAGAATCAAGACCATATGTAGCACTCATATTACGAAATTTATCAGTATCCATAAAAGCTTCAATGCATTTATAATCATAAATTATACCTGATTCTCTATCCTTGTCGTTCTCCCAACCTTCAGTATTTTCTTGGATCCGATCAAGAAGGTCCCTTTTAAACTCTTCTTTGTTGCGTGTAAATGATCCAGAACAAGAAGTATCCAGCAAGGTCTTGTCTTGAAAAGAAAGTCTTGCATAGAAATTATCAATAATAACATTACCAGGAAGCTCATGAATGGGGCATTTGAGCATTAAAGACTTCAATCTCCCCAAGCTTGGGCAATACTCTCTCCATCATGAGGCCAAAAATTATATATGCGGTTCCGATCCTTATGAATTTCACTTGGAGGATAGAACTTAGAATAAAACCGGGGCACAATATCATTCCATTCAAGAGAATCCCCATTATCCAATAATTTATACCAATGCGCCGCCTTACCAGACAGCGATAAAGAGAATAGTTTCTTCCTCACTTCATCCATAGCAATACCTGCACACTTGAATAAACCGCATAATTCATGCAAAAACAGTAAATGATCACCAGGATGGACAGTTCCATCCCCTTCATAGCGGTTATCCATAAAACGTTCAATAATTTTCATAGGTATTTTATATGGTATCACTTCCTCACCTGGCGCCTCATCCACTACCGTTGCAGTAGTAGTAGATTTCCCAAATAAAAATTGAAGAGAAGATCTCTCCATAATGACTTATAGCAGCAGGCAGAAATAAAATCAGCACAACAGTAAAGGTTTTCCTTACCAATTCCACTTACCAATAGCGCTTCACTCCCCGGCAACGGCGCCAGAAAATAGTCTTGATGACCCACAAGTATAGGGGGTGTATCGTAGTATCTTCGATAAGTAAGAATGTCGATCCCAACGAGGAGCAGAAGGTGTTGACAAGCAGTTTCGATGAAGGATTCACTGTAAATGCTCACAGACAAGTATTCAGGGGTTTTTGATGTAACAGTTGAATAAAGTACGAGTAAGTAAAGTGCTAGAGAAATAATTGCAGCGAGTGGCCCAATCCTTTTTAGCACAAAGGACAAGCCGGTTTGTTTACTTATAATGACCAAACGTTCTCGAGGACACACGGGATTTTAGTCTAGTGCTTTCGCTACATACGGCTAAATAATCTTCGTTGTTATGATAAGTGTTGTGTGGGTGAACCTATGCTAATGTACCGCCCTTCCTAGGAATAATACATACTTGTGATTATACCCCTTGCAAGCATCCGCAACTACAAGAAAGTAATTAAGAATAAATCTAACCACAGCCTTAAACTCTGAGATCCTGCGATCCCTCCTGCATCGATATACCAACGGGGGTTTAGGTTTCTGTCCCTCCGGCAACCCCGCAATTAGCAAACGAATACAAGATGCACTCCCCTAGGCCCATAAATGGTGAAGTGTCATGTAGTCGACGTTCACATGACACCACTAGAAGAATAACACCACAACTTAAATATCACACCATTAAATATTACTCAACCATAGTTCACTACTAACATTTAGACTTCACCCATGTCCTCAAGAACTAAACGAACTACTCACAAGACATCATATGGAACATGATCAGAGGTGATATGATGATGAATAACAATCTGAACATAAACTTGGTTCAATGGTTTCACTCAATAGCATCAACAACAAGTAGAGATCGATACCGGGAGAGTTTCCCCTATCAAACAATCAAGATCAAACCCAAATTGCTACGGCGGTGACGGTGTCCAGCGGTGATGATGGTGGAGATGATGATGATGGTGATGGAGATGATGTCCAGCTCGATGACGGTGACGATGGCGTCGATTTCCCCTCCCGGAGGGAATTTCCCCGGCGGATTCCTGCCCGCCGAGAGCTCTTTTCTCTCTGGTGTTCTCCGCCCGCAGAGGCGGTCTTCGCGAGGTACCCCCGTGGCTTACGCGGGACGAAGGATTTCGCGAAGAAAAGGAGGCGAAAGGGGTCGTGGGCCCCCCAAACCACATGGCGGCGCGGCCAGGGCATGGGCCGCGCCGCCCTATTGTGTGGGCCACCCTGGGTCCTCCTGGCCCCTCCTTCTGGCTTCCTTCGTCATCTTGAAAAATAGGATTTTTGGTATAATTTCCTTCCACAGTTGATCTTCCGAAATATTGCGTTCTGACGGTGCTTTTTCCAGATTCCTGGCTCCGGTGCTTGATCCTCCAATAATGATGAAACATGCAAAATAGATGAAATAACATAAGTATTGTGTCCCAATATGAAATATATCAATGAATAACAGCAAATTATGATATAAAATAGTGATGCAAATTGGACGTATCGAGTCAAGAAGCACGTTGAAGGTTGATGGCGGCGGGATGTAGTGCGGCGCAACACCAGAGATTCCGCGCCAACGTGGAACTGCACAACACAACCAAAGTACTTTGCCCCAACGAAATAGTGAGGTTGTCAATCTCACCGGCTTGCTGTAACAAAGGATTAACCGTATTGTGTGGAAGATGATTGTTTGCAGAAAAAGAAACAAGATTGCAGTAGATTGTATTTCAGATAGAGAATTGGACCGGGGTCCACAGCTCACTAGAGGTGTCTCTCCCATAAGATAAACAGCATGTTGGGTGAACAAATTACAGTTGGGCAATTGACAAATAAAGAGGGCATGACCATGCACATACATATTATGATGAGTATAGTGAGATTTAGTTGGGCATTACGACAAAGTACATAGACCGCTATCCAACATGCATCTATGCCTAAAAAGTCCACCTTCAGGTTATCATCCGAACCCCCTCCAGTATTAAGTTGCTAACAACAGACAATTGCATTAAGTATTGCGCGTAATGTAATCAGTAACTACATCCTTGAACATAGCACCAATGTTTTATCCCTAGTGGCAACAGCACATCCATAATCTTAGAGGTTTCTGTCACTCCCCAGATTCACGGAGACATGAACCCACTATCGAGCATAAATACTCCCTCTTGGAGTTACAAGCATCTACTTGGCCAGAGCATCTACTAGTAACGGAGAGCATGCAAGATCATAAACAACACATAGACATAACTTTGATAATCAACATAACAAGTATTCTCTATTCATCGGATCCCAACAAACGCAACATATAGAATTACAGATAGATGATCTTGATCATGTTCGGCAGCTCACAAGACCCGACAATTAAGCACAATGGGGAGAAGACAACCATCTAGCTACTGCTATGGACCCATAGTCCAGGGGTAGACTACTCACTCATCACTCCGGAGGCGACCATGGCGGCGTAGAGTCCTCCCGGAGATGATTCCCCTCTCCGGCAGGTGCCGGAGGCGATCTCCGAATCCCCCGAGATGGGATTGGCGGCGCGGCGTCTCCGGAAGGTTTTCCGTATCGTGGCTCTCGGCACCGGGGTTTCGCGACGGAGGCTTTAAGTAGGCGGAAGGGCAGGTCAGGAGGAGGCACGAGGGGCCCACACCATAGGGCCGCGCGGCCAGGCAGGCCGCGCCGCCCTAGGGTTTGGCCACCTCGTGGCCCCACTTCGTCTCCTCTTCGGTCTTCTAGAAGCTTCATGGCAAAATAGGACCCTGGGCGTTGATTTCGTCCAATTCCGAGAATATTTCGTTACTAGGATTTCTGAAACCAAAAAGCAAAAAGCAAAGAACTGGCACTTCGGCATCTTGTTAATAGGTTAGTTCCAAAATGCACGAATATGACATAAAGTGTGCATAAAACATGTAGATAACATCAATAATGTGGCATGGAACATAAGAAATTATCGATACGTCGGAGACGTATCAGCATCCCCAAGCTTAGTTCTGCTCGTCGCGAGCAGGTAAAACGATAACAAAGATAATTTCTGGAGTGACATGCCATCATAACCTTGATCATACTATTTGTAAAGCATATGTAGTGAATGCAGCGATCAAAACAATGTATATGACATGAGTAAACAAGTGAATCATAAAGCAAAGACTTTTCATGAATAGTACTTCAAGACAAGCATCAATAAGTCTTGCATAAGAGTTAACTCATAAAGCAATAATTCAAAGTAAAGGTATTGAAGCAACACAAAGGAAGATTAAGTTTCAGCGGTTGCTTTCAACTTGTTACATGTATATCTCATGGATATTGTCAACATAGAGTAATATAATAAGTGCAATATGCAAGTATGTAGGAATCAATGCACAGTTCACACAAGTGTTTGCTTCTTGAGGTGGAGAGAAATAGGTGAACCGACTCAACAATGAAAGTAAAAGAATGGTCCTCCATAGAGGAAAAGCATCGATTGCTATATTTGTGCTAGAGCTTTGATTTTGAAAACATGAAACAATTTTGTCAACGGTAGTAATAAAGCATATGTATCATGTAAATTATATCTTACAAGTTGCAAGCCTCATGCATAGTATACTAATAGTGCCCGCACCTTGTCCTAATTAGCTTGGACTACCGGATCATCGCAATGCACATGTTTTAACCAAGTGTCACAAAGGGGTACCTCTATGCCGCCTGTACAAAGGTCTAAGGAGAAAGCTCGCATTGGATTTCTCGCTATTGATTATTCTCAACTTAGACATCCATACCGGGACAACATAGACAACAGATAATGGACTCCTCTTTTATGCATAAGCATGTAATAACAATTAATAATTTTCTCATATGAGATTGAGGATATTGTCCAAAACTGAAACTTCCACCATGGATCATGGCTTTAGTTAGCGGCCCAATGTTCTTCTCTAACAATATGCATGCTTAACCATAAGGTGGTAGATCTCTCTTACTTCAGACAAGACGAACATGCATAGCAACTCACATGAAATTCAACAAAGAGTAGTTGATGGCGTCCCCAGTGAACATGGTTATCGCACAACGAGCAACTTAATAAGAGATAAAGTGCATAAGTACATATTCAATACCACAATAGTTTTTAAGCTATTTGTCCCATGAGCTATATATTGCAAAGGTGAATGATGGAATTTTAAAGGTAGCACTCAAGCAATTTACTTTGGAATGGCGGAGAAATACCATGTAGTAGGTAGGTATGGTGGACACAAATGGCATAGTGGTTGGCTCAAGGATTTTGGATGCATGAGAAGTAATCCCTCTCGATACAAGGTTTAGGCTAGCAAGGCTATTTGAAACAAACACAAGGATGAACGGCGCAGCAAAACTCACATAAAAGACATATTGTAAACATTATAAGACTCTACACCGTCTTCCTTGTTGTTCAAACTCAATACTAGAAATTATCTAGACCTTAGAGAGACCAAATATGCAAACCAAATTTTAGCATGCTCTATGTATTTCTTCATTAATGGGTGCAAAGTATATGATGCAAGAGCTTAAACATGAGCACAACAATTGCCAAGTATCACATTACCCAAGACATTTATAGCAATTACTACATGTATCATTTTCCAATTCCAACCATATAACAATTTAACGAAGAAGAAACTTCGCCATGAATACTATGAGTAGAGCCTAAGGACATACTTGTCCATATGCTACAGCGGAGCGTGTCTCTCTCCCATAAAGTGAATGCTAGGATCCATTTTATTTAAACAAAACAAAAAACAAAAACAAACCGACGCTCCAAGAAAAGCACATAAGATGTGATGGAATAAAAATATAGTTTCAGGGGAGGAACCTGATAATGTTGTCGATGAAGAAGGGATGCCTTGGGCATCCCCAAGCTTAGACACTTGAGTCTTCTTAGAATATGCAGGGGTGAACCACCGGGGCATCCCCAAGCTTAGAGCATGTTGCATCATACTCCTCTCTTGATCCTTGAAAACTTCCTCCACACCAAACTTAGAACAACTCATTAGAGGATTAGTGGACAATAAAAATTAACATGTTCAGAGGTGACATAATCATTCTTAACACTTCTGGACATTGCATAAAGCTACTGGACATTCATGGATCAAAGAAATTCATCTAACATAGCAAAAGAGGCAATGCGAAATAAAAGGCAGAATCTGTCAAAACAGAACAGTTTGTATTGACGAATTTTATGAGGCACCAGACTTGCTCAAATGAAAATGCTCAAATTGAATGAAAGTTGCGTACATATCTGAGGATCACTCACGTAAATTGGCATAATTTTCTGAGTTACCTACAGAGAAAACAGCCCAGATTCGTGACAGCAAAGAAATCTGTTTCTGCGCAGTAATCCAAATCTAGTATGAACTTTACTATCAACGACTTTACTTGGCACAACAAAACACTAAACTAAGATAAGGAGAGGTTGCTACAGTAGTAAACAACTTCCAAGACACAAAATAAAAACAAAGTACTGTAGTAAAAACCATGGGTTGTCTCCCATAAGCGCTTTTCTTTAACGCCTTTCAGCTAGGCGCAGAAAGTGTGTATCAAGTATTATCAAGAGACGAAGTGTCAACATCATAATTTGTTCTAATAATAGAATCAAAAGGTAACTTCATTCTCTTTCTAGGGAAGTGTTCCATACCTTTCTTGAGAGGAAATTGATATTTTATATTACCTTCCTTCATATCAATGATAGCACCAACAGTTCGAAGAAAAGGTCTTCCCAATATGATGGGACAAGATGCATTGCATTCAATATCCAAGACAACAAAATCAACGGGGACAAGGTTATTGTTAACGGTAATGCGAACATTATCAACTTTCCCCAAAGGTTTCTTTGTAGAATGATCAGCAAGATTAACATCCAAATAACAATTTTTCAATGGTGGCAAGTCAAGCATATTATAAATTTTCTTAGGCATAACGGAAATACTTGCACCAAGATCACATAAGGCATTACAATCAAAATCATTAACCTTCATCTTAATGATGGGCTCCCAACCATCCTCTAGCTTTCTAGGAATAGAGGCTTCGCGCTCTAGTTTCTCTTCTCTAGCTTTTATGAGAGCATTTGTAATATGTTTTGTGAAAGCCAAATTTATAGCACTAGCATTAGGACTTTTAGCAAGTTTTTGCAAGAACTTTATAACTTCAGAGATGTGGCAATCATCAAAATTCAAACCATTATAATCTAAAGCAATGGGATCATCATCCCCAATGTTGGAAAAAATTTCAGCAGCTTTATCACAGGCAGTTTCAGCAGTTTTAGCAGTTTAGGCAGTTTTCGCGCTTTGCATTAGAAGTGGAAACATTGCTAACACCAATTCTTTTATTATTAATAGTAGGAGGTGCAGCAACATGTGTAGCATTAGCATTGCTTGTGGTGGTAATAGTCCAAACTTTAGCTACATTTTTCTCTTTAGCTAGTTTTTCATTTTCTTCTCTATCCCACCTAGCACGCAGTTCGGCCATTAATCTTATATTCTCATTAATTCTAACTTGGATGGCATTTGCTGTAGTAGTAATTTTGTTATCTAAATCCTCGGGCTTAGCAGCCATTTTATTAATTAAAGAAGATTGTGATGCAGACATGTATGAGATTCGATTTCAGCATTAGCAAGTTTAGTTTGCAACCCCGAGATCTCCCTATTTAGATTTTCAAGTTGATTCCCTATATTCTTCAACAAGGTAGATTGCTCATTCATTGTTTTAGTAAACAATTTATTTTGCTCATATTGTGATTGCATAAAGCTTTTATTGGATCTTTCAATTTCTAGCATCTTTTCTTCATTAGGTGAAACATATCTATTATGAGAGTTACCATTAGCAGGATATGGCCTAGGATCATTGTAATTGTTATTTTTAATGAAATTCACATCAACATATTCTTTTTGAGCAACCAATGACGCTAATGGAACATTATTAGGATTAACAATAGACCTACCATTCACAAGCATAGACATAATAGCATCAATCTTTTCACTCAAGGAAGAGGTTTCTTCGACAGAATTTACCTTCTTACCTTGTGGAGCTCTTTCCGTGTGCCATTCAGAGTAATTGATCATCATATTATCAAGAAGCTTTGTTGCTTCACCAAGAGTGATGGACATAAAGGTACCTCCAGCAGCTGAATCCAATAAATTCCGCGAAGAAAAATTTAGTCCTGCATAGAAGGTTTGGATGATCATCCAAGTAGTCAGTCCATGGGTTGGGCAATTTTTAACCAAAGATTTCATTCTTTCCCAAGCTTGAGCAACATGTTCAGTATCTAATTGTTTAAAATTCATTATGCTACTCCTCAAAGATATAATTTTAGCAGGGGGATAATATCTACCAATAAAAGCATCCTTGCATTTAGTCCATGAATCAATACTATTCTTAGGCAGAGATAGCAACCAATCTTTAGCTCTTCCTCTTAATGAGAAAGGGAACAATTTTAATTTTATAATGTCACCATCTACATCTTTATATTTTTGCATTTCACATAGTTCAACAAAATTATTAAGATGGGCAGCAGCATCATCAGAACTAACACCAGAAAATTGCTCTCTCATAACAAGATTCAGTAAAGCAGGTTTAATTTCAAAGAATTCTGCTGTAGTAGCAGGTGGAGCAATAGGTGTGCATAAGAAATCATTATTATTTGTGGTTGTGAAGTCACACAACTTAGTATTTTCAGGAGTGGCCATTTTAGCAGTAGTAAATAAAGCAAACTAAATAAAGTAAATGCGAGTAACTAATTTTTTTGTGTTTTTGATATAGCAAACAAGATAGCAAATAAAGTAAAACTAGCAACTAATTTTTTTGTATTTTGATTTAGTGCAGCAAACAAAGTAGTAAATAAAATAAAAAGCAAGACAAAAACAAAGTAAAGAGATTGGGAAGTGGAGACTCCCCTTGCAGCGTGTCTTGACCCCCGGCAACGGCGCCAGAAATTTGCTTGATGCGTGTGGTTGACACGTCCGTTGGGAACCCCAAGAGGAAGGTGATGCGCACGCCGCAAGTTTCCTCAGTAAGAAACCAAGGTTTAATCGAACCAGTAGGAGTCAAGAAGCACGTTGAAGGTTGATGGTGGCTGGATGTAGTGCGGCGCAACACCAGAGATTCCGCGCCAACGGAACCCGCACAACACACCAAAGTACTTTGCCCCAACGAAACAAGAGGTTGTCAATCTCACCGGCTTGCTGTAAACAAAGGATTAACCGTATTGTGTGGAAGATGATTGTTTGCGTAAAAACAAGAAACAAGTATTGCAGAGATTGTATTTCATTATAGAGAATTGGACCGGGTCCACAGCTTCACTAGAGGTGTCTCTCCCATAAGATAAATAACATGTTGGGTGAACAAATTACAGTTGGGCAATTGACAACAAAGAGGGCATGACCATGCACATACATATTATGATGAGTATAGTGAGATTTAGTTGGGCATTACGACAAAGTACATAGACCGCTATCCAGCATGCATCTATGCCTAAAAAGTCCACCTTCAGGTTATCATCCGAACCCCCTCCAGTATTAAGTTGCTAACAACAGACAATTGCATTAAGTATTGCGCGTAATGTAATCGTAACTACATCCTTGAACATAGCACCAATGTTTTATCCCTAGTGGCAACAAGCACATCCATAATCTTAGAGGTTTCTATCACTCCCCTGATTCACGGAGACATGAACCCACTATCGAGCATAAATACTCTCTTGAGTTACAAGCATCTACTTGGCCAGAGCATCTACTAGTAACGGAGAGCATGCAAGATCATAAACAACACATAGACATAACTTTGATAATCAACATAACAAGTATTCTCTATTCATCGGATCCCAACAAACGCAACATATAGAATTACAGATAGATGATCTTGATCATGTTCGGCAGCTCACAAGACCCGACAATTAAGCACAATGGGGAGAAGACAACCATCTAGCTACCGCTATGGACCCATAGTCCAGGTAGATCTATCACCATCACTCCGAGCGACCATGGCGCGTAGAGTCCTCCAGAGATTCTTCCAGGCGCTGGAGGCGATCTCCTGAATCCCATGGGATTACGCGGGCCGTCTGAAGGTTTTCCGTATCGTGGCTCTATGCTCAAGGTTTATGAGGCCAAGTGAGCAGGTCAGGAGGCGGCACCAGGGGCCCACACCATAGGGCCGCTGGGCAGGGCAGTGCCGCCCAGGGTTGGGCTTACCCGTGGCCCCACTTCGTCTCCTCTTCGGTCTTTCTCTGAAGCTTCGTGGCAAAATAGGACCTCGGGTTGATTTCGTCCATTCCGAGAATATTTGCTACTAGGATTTTGAAACCAAAAACAGAAAATGGACAAACCACTTCAATCTTGTTAATAGGTTGTTCTGAATGCGGAATATGGATGACAAAAGTGTGCATAAAACATGTAGATAACATCAATAATGTGGCATGGAACATAAGAAATTGATCGATACGTGAGACGTATCAAGCATCAATATTTTATCCCTAGTGGCAACAAACATCCACAACCTTAGAACTTCTGCACTGTCCAGATTTAATGGACGCATGAACCCACTATCGAGCATAAATACTCTCTTGGAGCAGAGTAAAACTTGCCTCTACTAATAACTGAGAAATGCAAGATCATAAACAACACATAGATAATAGATTGATAATCAACATAACATAGTATTCTCATCCATCTGATCCCAACAAACACAAGCATTAAAAATACAGATTGATCTTGATCATGTTAGGCAGCTCACAAGATCCAACAATGAAGCACAATTAGGAGAAGACGACCATCTAGCTACCGCTATGGACCCATAGTCCAGGGGTGAACTACTCACTCATCACTCCGGAGGCGACCATGGCGGTGAAGAGTCCTCCGGGAGATGATTCCCCTCTCCCGCAGGTGCCGGAGGCGATCTCCGAATCCCCCGAGATGGGATTGGCGGCGGCGGCGTCTCCGGAAGGTTTTCCGTATCGTGGCTCTCTGTACGGGGCTCGCGACGGGCGGCAAGCAGGCGGAGGAGATAGGCTGGGGGCCACGAGGGCCCCACACGACAGCCGGCGTGCCAAGGCCCTCCGCGCCGCCCGTGTCTGGCACTCGTGGCCCCACTTCGTATCATCTTCGGTCTTCCGAAGCTTCGTGTGAAAATAGGCCCCTGGGCGTTGAGTTCGTCCAATTCCGAGAATATTTCATTACTAGGATTTCTGAAACCAAAAATAGCAGAAAAGAGCAACTGGCTCTTCGGCATCTCGTTAATCGGTTAGTGCCGGAAAATGCATAAATATGACATAAAATATGCATAAAACATGTAGATATCATCAATAATGTGGCATGGAACATAAGAAATTATCGATACGTCGAAGACGTATCACCCCCCTCTTGGCGCGCCAGCCTATGGTGTGGGGGGCCTGAGCCTCCACTCCGTCTCCCCTTCGGTGTTCTGGTCCGTCTCGTGAAATAAGATGTTTGGCTTTGTTTCGTCGAATTCTGAGAATATTGCCGAACAGCCTTTCTGAACCACAATGCAAAAACAGGAACTGGCACTTCGGCATCTTGTCTCCAATGTATATATAATTTATGATGTTCCATGCTAGTTTTATGACAATACCTACATGTTTTGCTCACACTTTATAATGATTTTATGCATTTTCCGAAACTAAGATTAACAAGATGCCGAAGTGCCGTCTCCTTGCTCGCCGCTTGTTTCCAAAGGCTGTTCGGCAATATTCTCGAATTCGAAATAAAAGCCAAACACCTTATTTTCCTGAAGGTTCCAAGTCCGAAGGGGAGACGAGGAAGGGCAGCAGGGGACCCACACCATAAGGCAGCGCGGGTGGCCCCTGGCTGCGCCAGCCTATGGGGAGGGGCCCCCCTGGCCCCTCCGACTCCACCTCTTCGCCTATATAAGCCCTCGTGACCTAAAAACTCGATACCAATTGACGAAACTCCAGAAAGACTCCAGGGGCACCGCCGCCATCACGAAGCTCCGTTTCGGGGGCCAGAAGTCTCTGTTCCGGCACGCCGCTGACACGCGTACATCACGCGACCGTTGGGAACCCCAAGTGGAAGGTGTGATGCGTACAACAGCAAGTTTCCCTCGCTTAGAAACCAAGGTTTATCGAACCAGAGGGAGTCAAGAAGCACGCGGAAGGTTGATGGCGGCGAGATGTAGTGCGGCGCAACACCAGGATTCCGGCGCCAACGTGGAACCCGCACAACACAACCAAAGTACTTTGCCCCAACGAAACAAGAGGTTGTCAATCTCACCGCTTGCGTAAAGGATTAGATGTATAGTGGATGATGATTGTTTGCGAGGAACAGTAGAACAAGTATTGCAGGAGATTGTATCTGATTAAAAGAATGGACCGGGGTCTTCACTAGAGGTGTCTCTCCCATAAGATAAATAGCATGTTGGGTGAACAAATTACAGTTGGGCAATTGACAAATAGAGAGGGCATGAAAATGCACATACATGATATGATGAGTATTGTGAGATTTAATTGGGAATTACGACAAAGTACATAGACCGCTATCCAGCATGCATCTATGCCTAAAAAGTCCACCTTCAGGTTATCATCCGAACCCCTTCCAGTATTAAGTTGAAAACAACAAACAATTGCATTAAGTATGGTGCATAATGTAATCAATAACTACATCCTCTATTACAGCATCAATACTTTATCCCTAGTGGCACAAAGACACCACAACCTTAGGAACTTTCCTCGTCATCGTCTCCAGATTTAATGGAGGCATGTGAACCCACTATCGAGCATAAATACTCCCTCTTGAGTAGAGTAAAACTTGGCCAGAGCCTCTACTAGCTAACGGAGAGCATGCAAGATCATAAACAACACATAGGTAATAGATTGATAATCAACACAACATAGTACTCTATCCATCGGATCCCAACAAACACAACATATAGTATTACAGATAGATGATCTTGATCATGTTAGGCAGCTCACAAGACCCGACAATGAAGCATAATTTGGAGAAGACTGCCATCTAGCTACCGCTATGGACCCATAGTCCAGTGGGTGAACTACTCACTCATCACCCCGGAGGCGACCATGGCGGTGAAGACTCCTCCGGGAGATGATTCCCTCTCTAAGCAGGGTGCCGGAGGCGATCTCCTGAATCCCCCGAGATGGGATTGGCGGCGGCGGCCTCTCTGGAAGGTTTTCCGTATCGTGGCTCCGGGGTTTCGCGACGAAGGCTATAAGTAGGCGGAGGAGATAGGTCAGGAGTGGCCCCACACTAGGCCGGCGCGGCCAGGGCTTGGGCCGCGCCGCCCTAGTGTCCGGCCACCCGTGGCCCCACTCCCCGTGACTCCTTCTATTTTCCGGGAAGCTTCATGTGAAAATAGGCCCCTGGGCGCTGATTTCTGGCCTTAATTCCGAGAATATTTCTTACTAGGATTTCTAAACCAAAAATGTGAACAAAGAATCGCTCTTCAAGATCTCTTGCTAATAGGTTAGGCTGAAAATGCATAAATATGACATAAAGTATGCATAAAACATGTAGATATCATCAATAACGTGGCATGAACATAAGAAATTATCGATATCGTCGGAGATGTATCGCATCCCTGCTTAGTTTCTCGGCCGTCCCTGTTGCAAACGATAACAGCGTACTTCGAGTGACATGCCATCATAACCTTGATCATACTTGACAAGTATATGTAATGAATGCAGCGATCCAAACAATGTAAATGACATGAGTAAACAAATGAATCATATAGCAAAGACTTTTCATGAATAGTACTTCAAGACAAGCATCAATAAGTCTTGCATAAGAGTTAACTTCATAAAGCAATAAATCAAAGTAAAGGTATTGAAGCAACACAAAGGAAGATTAAGTTTCTGCGGTTGCTTTCAACTTATAACATGTATATCTCATGGATATTGTCAATGTAAAGTAATATACCAAGTGCAATATGCAAGTATGTAGAAATCAATACAGCTTACACAAGTGTTTGCTTCTTGGAGTGGAGAGAAATAGGTGAACTGACCCAACATAAAAGTAAAAGAATGGCCTTCGCAGAAGGAAGCATCGATTGCTATATTTGTGCTAGAGCTTTGCTTTGAAAACAAGAAACAATTTTGTCAACGGTAATAATAAAGCATATGTATCGTGTAAATTATATCCTACAAGTTGCAAGTCTACATAGTATACTAATAGTGCCCGCACTTGTCCTAATTAGCTCTGGATACTCTGATTATCATTGCATAGCATATGTTTTAACCAAGTGTCACAAAGTGGTACTCTATGCCGCCCGTACAAAGGTCTAAGGAGAAAAGCTCGCGATTGGATTTCTCGCTATTGATTATTCTCAACTTAGACATCCATACCGGGACAACATAGACAACAGATAATGGACTCTCTTTTAATTCTTAAGCATTCAACAACAGTTAATATTCTCATAAGAGATTGAGGTTGATTTTGTCCAAAACTGAAACTTCCACCATGGATCATGGCTTTAGTTAGCGGTCCAATGTTCTTCTCTAACATTATGCATGCTCTAACCATTCTAGCGGTAAATCTCCTTACTTCAGATAAGACGGACATGCATAGCAACTCACATGATATTCAACAAAGAGAGTTTCGATGAAGTGCCTGGCTGGGACTGGAGGTCAGAGGCTGGGACAAACCTGCATCCGCATCCTGCATAAGCCTAACCTAGATCTCTAGGGCCTACAGGTGAGAATCGGTAACACAATAGTGACTCTACGACTCAAGAAGTAATACAAGCTCACAACTGAGCGAAGAACCAAAGTGTTACAAGCAGAGGTCACTGACCGACATTTCATCAATCAACGAAGCCAAGTTATGCTATTCTAAATAGCAAGATAGCAAAAGGCCTAAGAGGCCAGGAGCATAACGGCGTCCTGACCATAGATTCCAGGCTGCCACCTGGGAATCCCAATCTACTCGTCGATGTCGACCTAGAAACCACCATTGTTGGAGCGACTTCGTCTGAAACAAAGCATGCAAAGCTGAGTACAGGGACTCAGCAAGACTTAGTACAACCTTTTAGCAAAGCTGGTATGCGAGGCTTTATGTGGAGCTTATTTTGCAGAAAGCCAGTTTTCCTTTATAAACAGGAGGGAGCAGAAGCTTGTCTACTCAGATCATTTTAAAAGGGGATAAGAGAGCGATATCACTAGCTCTACTAATCATCATATTGAATCCACCGAATCTTCATCATATGCTGAACCTATCCACTAGGATCACCCCCTCGATACCCTGAGGAGGGATCCTTATCACACATTGATTCCAAGTTTTACGATTAGGTTCATGTTATCTATGATCACATAATCCATCACCAAGTCGTTCGTAACCGTGGACACGGCTTTTCGAAAAGATTTACCCTGCAAGGGTGTACAACTTTACCCACACGCGCCGACCGACTCTTAATGCCAGAACGTTAGCACACTTCCTTGGTGTGCCGGCAGAGGGTGGTCGACCAAAACCTTTCCCTTGCTTCGCCTATTCCATGAGTCAATCTAACTGGGGAGCTCCGTCATCGTAGGTAGCCATTCTCCGAGGCGGTCCCGGTCATTGTGCGCAGGGGATCCAGTTCAATGCCTCCAGCATCCTTCACCCCGGCCACGCCCTGTATGATGCACCTTTGAAAACCTTTTCCACGCCTTCGCCATGCAGAATGCCAAATGGAACTCGCAAACTAATTGACTCATGGGTAAGCTAGGCAAGTTCGGGCCAAGGGGTTCCCATGGGCTGTGTGGTTGTACGCTCAGTCTTGGTTCCGAAGGCGAGAACTCAGGTCCTAGTATCGACGAGAACGAGTCAAATCACCACATCCCCATGTGGCGGCCCATCCAAGCCTTTAAGCATGTTTAATTATCATCACTGATCTTACCACGTCATCCTGCCATACTAGGTTCATTCGCAGCTCTGATTCATCAACCGGATGGATCAGGATTCGTCAACTAAGCATGGCTAAGCATATCCGATATAACAGCTCTAGCGATGCACACATAGCCCAAACCTAGTCTTGCTGGGAGCAGTGGATCAGGGTATTTAGGCTACAAGGATGGTAAATGCAACACACATAGGATAACTATATCTGCCGATAAAGCATATTGGAATCGAATGCATTATGTAGAAACCAGAAGTAAAAGCATTTCGAAATCATAATATGAACCAGGCTAGGGCTTGCCTTTGTCCCTGACAAACCAATGTGGATCTTCGGAGATCCCATGCTTGACTTGTTCGTCGGTGGACAAACATTGACCTTCGGTGATGTCGATCTTCATCGTCTCGGCACTTGCCCTATCGATCATGAAGAAGCAAATACCGGAAAGGTAGAACAACAATCAACACATGGCATCGATGCAATGCGCATACAAGAATGATGATGACATGTTAATTAGGTTAAGCTAACCCTAAGACATCATCAATTTAACTGGGGTTAACCAGGGTTAGTAGTTCCGGAAACCTCAGAGGGGTTCATTTTAGTTCTTCTACAACAACTAGGTTTCAAGTTGTTTAACAATGCATGATTTTGTAACCAAATTGTAGATCTCATATTTCTGAAAATTTTGATATATTATACATATTTTTATGATTTAAAATGAATAAGTTATGAATTTTACAAGTTTCGATATTTTCTGAAAATGGAAAGCAGAATACGAAATTGGTCTTTTAAACTGTCTGAAACGATGCTCACGAATTTTGCTACCCATCACTGAGTTTAGATGTTTGTACTGTAGAGTTTTAACTGAAGTATGGGTAGAGAAACTAGCTCAAACACCAAACTAAACTGGAACCTGGGTATAGATGCTGAATACAACCAGTACTGTGAACTGATGGCTTTGTGAAATAGGAAATAGTATGTTTCAGTTTTGCTCGTATTTGCTCAGAACGGGATTTCACTAGAGATGAACGACCCAACAACGGATGCATTCAGGGATCTCCCGTACAAAGACTGTGTATATACAGGCATTTAAACATGGACAACACCCCAGTAGAATTAGCTCCGGCCATCTAACGAATATTTTACTGAACGTATTATTGAGCTGTAGCCGAAGCGCCCTTGTTCTGTGTTTTGCTTCGAACTGAACTTTGTGCTACTGCTCTCTCTCTGCTCGCGCACGGACATGACGGAGGAGGCTGTGCAGGGCAGCGCGAGCGTGTGTGTTGGATGCGGAAGATCAGAACGAACCGAACGGAGGCGGCACCACTAGCAAATGGTCGACGGGACATGGCCGGCGACGAGGCCGAGCGGCGGCGGTCGCAGACGTGCGGCGCGGCGGCGTTACAGGCTAGAAGGAAGAAAGGCGAGTGATGCATGGGCACCAGCAGCTCACCAGGAGCGTCGTGGAGTCGGGAGGCCGGGGGAGGGCGGATGGCGACGGCGGCGGACGTCGGCGTCTCGATTGGCTCGGCTCCGGGCTTCTCGGCTTGTGTGTGTCAGCGAGGAGACGCAGGGCGCCAAGTAGGAGTTTCCAGGCGTCAAGGCGGAGCTCGGGGTGGCTCAGAATTTTGGGGCAACGCGGCGGCCGAACCTAGGGTTTCGGCGAGCTCATAGCAAGAGCGACGGGAGAGAGGAGAGGGGGTTTGTGGGCAGCTAGGGTATGTCTTGGCGGCGGGGAGGGTCTTGTAGACGCCCGGGGGCGGCGGCGTTCATCTCGACGCAGGCGAGCGACCAGAGGTCGACAGCGAGCTGCTTCGTGCATCCTGAGGTAGAAGATGAACGGGAGTTGGTGGGCTGGGCAAAGTGGACTGGTAGCTGGGCCGCGCAGAGAGGAAAGAGAGGGAAGATAGTTGGGCTGCTGCCCAAATAGAGAGGGTCTCTCTTCTCTCTCTTTTTCAAAAATTCTGTTTTATTTTGTTTCCTAATTCTTTTGCATTTTGAAATCTGTTTGAAACTTCAAAATTTTGTGCATATTTTCAAAGGAAAATAACATGATGCAAATGATGCACAATCAAACCCTAATCTAGGTTTTGCAAAAACAGGGGTGTTACAGCCAGGAACATGGTTATCGCACAACAAGCAACTTAATAAGAGATAAAGTGCATAAGTACATAGTCAATACCACATTAGTTTTTAGGCTATTTGTCCCATGATCTATATATTGCAAAGACATTAAAGGTAGCACTCAAGCAATTTACTTTGGAATGGCGGAGAAATACCATGTAGTAGGTAGGTATGGTGGACACAAATGGCATAGTGGTTGGCTCAAGGATTTTGGATGCATAAGAAGTATTCCCTCTCGATACAAGGCTTAGGCTAGCAAGGCTATTTGAAATAAACACAAGGATGAACCGGTGCAGCAAAACTCACATAAAAGACATATTGTAAACATTATAAGACTCTACACCGTCTTCCTTGTTGTTCAAACTCTTTACTAGAAATTATCTAGACCTTAGAGAGACCAATTATGCAAACCAAATTTTAGCAAGCTCTATGTATTTCTTCATTAATAGGTGCAAAGTATATGATGCAAGAGCTTAAACATGAGCACAACAATTGCCAAGTATCACATTTTCCAAGACATTATAGCAATTACTACCTGTAGCATTTCCCGTTTACAACCATATAACAATTTAACGAAGAAGATTCAACCTTCGCCATGAATATTATGAGTAAAGCCTAAGGACATATTTGTCCATATGCAACAGCGGAGCGTGTCTCTCTCCCACACAATGAATGCTAGGATCCATTTTATTCAAACAAAACAAAAACAAACCGACGCTCCAAGCAAAGTGCATAAGATGTGATGGAATAAAAATATAGTTTCACTAGAGAAACCTGATAATGTTGTCGATGAAGAAGGGGATGCCAAGGCATCCCCAAGCTTAGACGCTTGAGTCTTCTTGAAATATGCAGGGGTGAACCACCGGGCATCCCCAAGCTTAGAGCTTTCACTCTCCTTGATCATGTTGTATCATCTTCCTCTCTTGATCCTTGAAAACTTCCTCCACACCAAACTCAAAACAACTCATTAGAGGGTTAGTGCACAATTAAAATTCACATGTTCAGAGGTGACACAATCATTCTTAACACTTCTGGACATTGCACAAAGCTACTTAAAGTTAATAGGATCGAAAAATCCATCAAGCATAGCAAAACAGGCAATGCGAAATAAAAGGCAGAATCTGTCAAAACAGAACAGTTCGTAAAGACGAATTTCTAAGAGGCACCAGACTTGCTCAAATGAAAATGCTCAAATTGAATGAAAGTTGCGTACATATCTGAGGACCACTCACGTAAATTGCCATAATTTTCTGAGTTACCTACAGAAAATTAGGCCCAGATTCGTGACAGCAAAGAAATCTGTTTATGCGCAGTAATCCAAATCTAGTATGAAACTTTCTATCAACGACTTTACTTGGCACAACAATGCACAAAACTAAGATAAGGAGAGGTTGCTACAGTAGTAACAACTTCCAAGACTCAAAAATAAAATAAAGGTACTGTAGTAAAAACATGGGTTGTCTCACATAAGCGCTTTTCTTTAACGCCTTTCAGCTAGGCGCAGAAAGTGTGTATCAAGTATTATCAAAAGACGAAGCATCAACATCATAATTTTCACAATTTGTCTCATTGGGGATCTTAGATGCTCCCTTATCTATCAATTTTAGGCCTATAATAGCTTTTTGGTTTAGGCACCTTAGAGACATACATGAACTTTTGCTCCTTACCCACATAAGCTTTCTCTCTAAACTTTATAGATGAAAAGGTTGAACCCAATGTTCCCATAGCCTCTTCAAGTTCGCTAATCCTTTGGGTTTGATTATCATGAATAGCACAAGATTCTAAGATGGCGATTCTCTCATTAATTCCACCTAGAGATTTATCAAGTTTATCAGTGCTATCAAGTAATGCTCCCAAAGTAGTATCAATACTTGGAAGGTTTTGCTCTATGGTTTCCAACTTTTTCATGACATCTTCAAGAGAGGTTTCAATTTTAACTTCATTAACAGGTGGTATTCCAAATAGACTCTCAATAATGCAACTAGCTTCTAAGGCAGGAGTACCTAGGAAGTTACCTCCCGCGAGACAATCAAGAACATACCTACTCCAGCTAGAGATGCCAATATAAAAATTCCTGAGTAGGATAGTGGTGGAGTGTTTCTTGTGCACCTATTATGGGCATCACTAATTCTATACCAAGCATCTTTTAAACATTCTCCCCCTTGTTGCTTAAACGAACGAACTTCAACTTCAGGATTACTCATTTTAGTAACAGTAAATAAAGCAAACTAGATAAAGTAAATGCAAGTAACTAATTTTTGTGTGTTTTTAATATAGCAAATAAGATAGCAAGTAAAGTAAAACTAGCAACTAATTTTTTTGTGTTTTGTTTTAGTGCAGCAAACAAAGTAGTAAATAAAATAAAGCAAGACAAAAACAAAGTAAAGAGATTGGAATGTGGAGACACCCACAGCGTGTCTTGATCACGCAACGGCGCCGAAATTTAGCTTGACACGCGTACGCACGCGACCGTTGGGAACCCCAAGTGGAAGGTGTGATGCGTACAGTAAGTTTCCCTCAGTTAGAAACCAAGGTTTATCGAACCAGTAGGAGTCAAGAAGCACGTTGAAGGTTGATGGCGGCGAGATGTAGTGCGGCGCAACACCGGGATTCCACGCCAACGTGGAACTGCAACACAACCAAAGTACTTGCCCCAACCAGTGAGGTTGTGAATCTCACCGGCTTCTGTAACAAAGGATTAGATGTATAGTGTGGATGATGATTGTTTGCGAGAGAACAAAGAACAAGTATTGCAGGGTGTATTCGATTAAAAGAATGGACCGGGGTCCACGATTCACTAGAGGTGTCTCTCCCATAAGATAAATAGCATGTTGGGTGAACAAATTACGGTTGGGCAATTGACAAATAGAGAGGGCATGACAATGCACATACATGATATGATGAGTATTGTGAGATTTAATTGGGCATTACGACAAAGTACATAGACCGCTATCCGGCATGCATCTATGCCTAAAAAGTCCACCTTCGGGTTATCATCCGAACCCCTTCCAGTATTAAGTTGCAAACAACAGACAATTGCATTAAGTATGGTGCGTAATGTAATCAATAACTACATCCTCGGACATAGCATCAATGTTTTATCCCTAGTGGCAACAACACATCCACAACCTTAGAACTTTCTGTCACTGTCCCAGCTTTAATGGAGGCATGAACCCACTATCGAGCATAAATACTCCTCTTGGAGTTAAGAGTAAAAACTTGGCCAGAGCCTCTACTAATAACGGAGAGCATGCAAGATCATAAACAACACATGGTAATAGATTGATAATCAACATAACATAGTATTCTCTATCCATCGGATCCCAACAAACACAACATATAGTATTACGAGATAGATGATCTTGATCATGTTAGGCAGCTCACAAGACCCGACAATGAAGCATAATTAGGAGAAGACGACCATCTAGCTACTGCTATGGACCCATAGTCCAGGGGTGAACTACTCACTCATCACTCCGGAGGCGACCATGGCGGTGAAGAGTCCTCAGGAAATGATTCCCCCTCCGCGGGGTGGGAGGCGATCTCTGAATCCCCGAGATGGGATTGGCGTCGGCGGCGTCTCTCAAGGTTTTCCGTATCGTGGCTCTCGTCTTTGTTTTCGCGACGAAGGCTATAAGTAGGCGGAGGAGATAGGTCAGGGGGCCGACGGGGGCCACACACTAGGCCGGCGCGGCCGGCTTGGGCCGCGCCGCCCTAGTGTCCCACCCCGTGGCCCCACCCGTGACTCCTTCGGTCTTCTGAAGCTTTGTGTGAAAATAGGCCCCTGGGTGTTGATTTCGTCCAATTCCGAGAATATTTCCTTACTAGATTTCAAACCAAAAACAGCAGAAAACAACAATGGCTCTTCGGCATCTCGTTAATAGTTAGTGCCGGAAAATGCATAAATATGACATAAAGTATGCATAAAACATGTAGATATCATCAATAATGTGGCATGGAACATAAGAAATTATCGATACGTCGGAGACGTATCTAGCCGGGGAAGGCTCTCCATCGACACCACCGCCATCTACATCGCCGTTGCTGTCTCCCATGATGAGGAGGAGTAGTTCTCCCCTGACGGCTCTACCGGTAGCTATGTGGTTCATCTCTCTCCCATGTGATCTTTATGTGATCATGAGCTTTGTATCACTATTAATCTATGAGCTACTCTAGTGATGTTATTAAAGTAGTCTATTCCTCCTCCATGATGTAATGTTGACAGTGTGTGCATCATGTAGTACTTGACATAGGTTATGATTGTAATCTCTTGTAGATTATGAAGTTAACTATTACTATGATAGTATTGATGCGATCTATTCCCCTTTCATAGCTATTGGTGACGGTGTGTATGCTATGTTAGTACTCGGTCTAAATTGCAACGGTTATTATGCACTCTAGAGGTTATCTTAAATATGAACTCCGGATGTTGTGGAGCTTGTTTATCTGCTTGAGGTGTGCTTTTGTAGCCCTACACAATGAATGGTGTTTGTTATCCAACATGAGAGTGTAGAAAGAAGCATTTATTTACTCAGTTATGTGATCAATGTTGAGAGTGTCCACTAGTGAAAGTATGATCCCTAGGCCTTGTTTCTAAGCATTGAAACACCGTTTCCAACAAGTTCTGTTACATGTTTGCTTGCTGCCATCTTTATTTTAGATTGCAATTACTACTTACAATCATTCATATTACTTGTATTTCACTATCTCTTCGCCGAACTAGTGCACCTATACATCGACAAGTGTATTAGGTGTGTTGAGGACAAAGAGACTTCTTGTATCTTAATTGGGGTTGCTTGAGAGGGATATCTTTGACCTGTACCTCACTGAGTTTGATAAACCTTGGGTGATTCACTTAAGGGAAACTTGCTTATTCTACAAACCTCTACTCTTGGAGGCCCAACACTGTCTACGGAATAGAAGCGTGCGTAGACATCAAGCTATTTTCTGCGCCGTAAGGTAAGGTAAAGGTATTCACATCCTCCGACTACTAAGCTATTTCCTAGCAGTGTTGCCGGTGTGTGAGTGCTCGAAGCTATTTCCTTTAGATCCTGCAATTGCATCTTTTTGTTTCTTGTTTTTATTTTTCACTAGTTAGATATAATGGAAAACAACAGTGAGCTTTTTAATTTATTTCCTGAAATAAGACATGAATTGTGTGATGCGAAAATTAAAAAACCTATGGAACCTTATTTGCATGCTAGTAGCAACGTTATTAGTATGAACGCAATTACTGCTAATGCTATGGAGAAATCTAAGCTTGGGGAAGCTAGTTTTTATGATCTTTTTAGCTTCCCATCTTTAGGGAGAAAATTGCTCTGATAATACTTTATCTCCCATATGCGATAACTCTAATGATGCTTGTGATATTTTAAATCCACCTACTGAAAGTATTCCTTTCAAGATACCTATGAAAATTGTTGAACTTGCTATGAACAATTGCTATTTTGGAGATGGGACTGTCCATCCTAGTGATCATTTACTCTTTATACATGAATTATGCGAGTTGTTCGAGAATGCAGGTATTTCAAAAGACCAAGTTAAGAGGAAGCTATTCTCTATATCTCTGAAGGGCAGAGCTGCGGAATGGTATAAGATGCTGAAGAATGGTCGATCTCTTGGTTGGGAGGAAATTGTACCTCTCTTTTATTCTAAATTTTATCCTCCTCATGAAGTGCATATTGATAGGAATTACATTTATAACTTTTATCCTTGTGATGGAGAGAGTATTTCCCAAGCATGGGGGAGATTGAAGTCACTAATGCTCAAATGTCCCATTCATGAGCTCCCCCGTAATGTTATTATTAATATTTTTTATGCAAGGCTTTCAGGACACCACAAGGACTATCTAGATGCCTGTTTGGAGGGATCTTTCACAAGCAAGGTGGTTGAAGCTAGATGGGATCTTCTTGAACGGATTCAGGAGAACGCTGAAGATTGGGAGAACGACAAAGGTAAAGAATCAGGTATAAACTATGAATATGAATGCATTAAGTCTTTCATTGAAACTGTTGATTTTCAAGTGCTTAGTGCTAAATATGGCCTTGATCCTCAAATTATGGTCGATTGCTATAGAGCCTTTGCTTCTCATATTAATGTTCCTAAAGAAAATTGGTATATGTATCATGAACCTTTTAAAGACACTTGCATGGAAAATGAAATTGTTGTTAATGATTGCAATAAACATGCCCAAACTTCTGAAAATACTATTTCTTATAAGCATGTTAATTTTTGTGGAATACATAGACCTTGTGGAATTAATCAAATCGAAGATGAATATTGTATCCATCATAGGAATGAAAAAACTAGAAAGTGGTCTAGGGCTCTAGATGATCTTGGTGAAAAAGTTTGTGCCCTCTATCCTTTTATTTGTGAACTTTGCCATAGAGTGGGTCATTTTAATTTTCAATGCTCCTCCAATGATAATTTGAACCTCATGAGTGCTGCAAATTTGTATTGTGATGATGAAATTACTCCTAATCATCATGATGAACTTAATTTATTTTTGAAGTGTGAAGAGTTATCAAGAAAAATTTCTTTGTTAGATATTAATGATCTTGATATTAATAGTGTCCTGCATGGGTGTCTTTCTTATTGCATTGATAATTGCCATACAAATGCTTACATACAAAATATTTTAGAAGATGAAACTTTGCCAAAATATGATAGGACCGCTGTGTGTTTTAAACATATTAATGAAAAGGAGGAATCCTCCCAAGTTTCTTCTATTGTTTCTGGAAATAAACCAGGTTATGTGGAGAAGCCTCCCTTCAAGCCTCTTCCTCCTAAAGAAGGGAACGAGGAGAAGGAAAATAAGAAGAAGAAGGGAACGAAGAAGAAGAAGAGGGGAAATAAAAAGAAAGAGATAACGGCATATCCCCGCGTGTATGAGATAACGATAGGTAACCGTAAGTATGTTGCTCCTAATGATTATTATGATAATGAATCCGAGTACAATGATCTTCCTATGCCCTTTACCTACATTAGTGATCATGATTTGAAAGAGCAAACTACTTTTGATATTGAAAATCTCTGGGAAACTAATTCTGAAAATGATGATGTTAATAATTGCCATAGTATTAGTACTATCCATGCTTCTTCCCATAATGATATAGAAAGCTCTAAGCTTGGGGATGAGGTGTTTGAAAATCCTTTTGCTACTGATGATTATATGTTTGATACATCTCCTTCTAGTAACAATGATGGTATGGTTACAGATGAACATACTGTGTGAAAGATAACTATTCTATTTCTTATGATGACACTATGCCTCCAATCTTTGACAATTATTATAAAGAATACTATGACACAGGTTATAATTATCCTTATGAAACTTGTCATAGTTATGATGGGATTGCCAAAAACCATTCCCTTAGTATGCAACTTGTTTACCATGTTCAAATTCTTGATAATGATCCTGCTCCAATTACTATTAATGATAAGAATTCTTCTTATGCCAAAATTAATGATACTTTTATGCATATGAACCATGATAAGAATGTTTTAAGTGATGGTTATATTGTGGATTTCATCAATGATGCTACTGAAAGTTATTATGAGAGAGGGAAACATGGTTATATGCATCTTAATAATATTAAGTTTCCCCTCTTTATGTTGAGAATCTTGAAGTTGCGCTTGTGTTGCCTTTCTATGCTTGTTGCATTATGCTTACATGACTTGTTTATTTACAAGATTCCTTTTCATAGGAAGTGGGTAAGGCTTAAATTTGTTTCATACTTGCTTTTTGATGCTCTCTTTTCCTTCAACTCTTGTTATTTGCGAGAGCATCATTAAAATTACTGAGCCCATCTTAATGGCTATAAAGAAAGCACTTCTTGGGAGATAAACCATGTTTTATTTTGCTACTGTTTTGTTGTGTCTTGGAAGTTGTTACTACTATAGCAACCTCTCCTTATCTTTATTTTATTGCATTGTTGTGCCAAGTAAAGTCTTTGATAGTAAGGTCGATACTAGATTTGGATTACTGCGCAGAAACAGATTTCTTGCTATCACGAATTTGAGTAGCCCCTCTGTAGGTAACTCAGAAAAATCTGCCAATTTACGTGAGTGATCCTCAGATATGTACGCAACTTTCATTAAACTTGAGCATTTTCATCTGAGTAAGTTAAGTGCCCCTAAAAAATTCGTCTTTACGGACTGTTCTGTTTTGACAGATTCTGCCTTTTATTTCGCATTGCTCTTTTGCTATGTTGATGGATTTCTTTGTTCCATTAACTTTCAGTAGCTTTGTGCAATGTCCAGAAGTGTTAAGAATGATTGTGTCACCTCTGAATATGTGAATTTTTGATTATGCACTAACCCTCTAATGAGTTGCTTGAGTTTGGTGTGGAGGAAGTTTTCAAGGATCAAGAGAGGAGGATGATACAATATGATCAAGAAGAGTGAAAACTCTAAGCTTGGGGATGCCCCCGTGGTTCATCCCTGCATATTTCAAGAAGACTCAAGCATCTAAGCTTGGGGATGCCCAAGGCATCCCCTTCTCATCGACAACTTATCAGGTCACCTCTAGTGAAACTATATTTTTATTCCGTCACATCTTATGTGCTTTACTTGGAGCGTCTGTATGTTTTTATTTTTGTTTATGTTTGAATAAAATCGGATCCTAGCATTCCTTGTGTGGGAGAGAGACACGCTCCGCTCGTTTATATGAACATTGGTGTTCTTAGCTTTACTTTTAATGTTCATGGCGAAGGTTGAAAACTGCTTCGTTCATTGCTATTTGGTTGGAAACAGAAAATGCTTCATGTGGTAATTGGTATATTGTCTTGAATAATTTGATACTTGGCAATTATTTTGCTCAAATAGATCATGATTAAGCTCTTGCATCATGTAGATTGCACCTATTAGTGGAGAACTACTGTAGAGCTTGTTGAAATTTGGTGTGCATGATTGGTCTCTCCAAAGTCTAGATATTTTCCGGTGAAGTGTTTGAACAACAAGGAAGACAGTGTAGAGTCTTATAATGCTTGCAATATGTTCTTATGTAAGTTTTGCTGTACCGGTTCATACTTGTGTTTGCTTCAAACAACCTTGCTAGCCAAAGCCTTGTACCGAGAGGGAATACTTCTCGTGCATCCAAACCTTGAGCCAAAACCTACGCCATTTGTGTCCACCATACCTACCTACTATGTGGTATTTCTCTGCCATTCCAAAGTAAATTGTTGAGTGCTACCTTTAAAATTTCATTCCTTGTCTTTGCAATATATAGCTCTATGGGAAATAGCCTTAAAAACTATTGTGGTAAAGAATATGTAGCTTATGTATCTTATTTCTTATGTTGCTTGTTGAGCGGTAACCATGTTTCTGGGCGCCATCAACTATTACACCTTTGTTGAATATCATGTGAGTTGCTATGCATGTTCGTCTTGTCTGATAAGGGTGATTTATCATGATCAAATGGTTTGAGTATGCATATTGTTAGAGAAGAACATTGGGCCGCTAACTAAAGCCATGTATCATGGTGGAAGTTTCAGCTTGACATTAATCCTCTTTCTATGAGAATATTATCTGTTGTTGAATGTTGTGCATTAAAGAGGAGCCACTATCTGCTTTCTATGTTGTCCCGGTATGGATGTCCTTAATTGAGATCTATCAAAAACGAGAAATCAAATGCGATCTATCTCCTTGGACCTTGTACAGGCGGCATAGAGGTACCCCTTTGTGACACTTGGTTGAAACATATGTAATGCAATGATAATCCATGGAAATCCAAGCTATTAGGACAAGGTGCGAGCACTATTGGTATTCTATGCATGAGGCTTGCAACTTATAGGATGTCTTATGCATAACACATATGAATTATTACTACCGTTGACAAAATTGTTTCTATGTTTTCAAAATAAAAGCTCTAGCACAAAAATAGTAATCCATGCTTCCCTCGAAGGGCCTATCTTTTACTTTATGTTGAGTCAGTTTACCTACTTCTTTCTATCTTAGAAGCAAACACTTGTGTCAACTATGTGCATTGATTCCTACATACTTGCTTATTTGCATTCATCATATTACTTTGTGTTGACAATTATCCATGAGATATACATGTTGAAGTTGAAAGCAACCGCTGAAACTTATATCTTCCTTTGTATTGCTTCAAAACCTTCTACTAAGAATTTATTGCTTTATGAGTTAACTCCTATGCAAGTCTTATTGATGCTTGTCTTGAAAGTACTATTCATGAAAAGTCTTTGCTATATGATTCATTTGTTTAGTCATTGTCTTTACCATTGCTTCGAATCACTTCATTCATTTCATATGCTTTACAATAGTATTGATCAAGATTATGATAGTAGCATGTCACTTGAATTATCCTTGTTATCGTTTACCTACTCGAGGGCGATAGTAGGAACTAAGCTTGGATGCTTGATACGTCTCCAACGTATCTATAATTTCTGATGTTCCATGCTAGTTTTATGACAATACCTACATGTTTTGCTCACACATTATAATGATTTTATGGATTTTCCGAACTAACCTATTAACAAGATGCCAAGTGCCAGTTCCTGTTTTCTGTTTTTGGTTCCAGAAAGGCTGTTCGGGCAATATTCTCGGAATTCGACGAAATAAAAGCCAAACACCTTATTTTCCTGGGAAGGTTCCAGAAGTCCGAAGGGGAGACGAGGAAGGGCAGCAGGGGACCCACACCATAAGGCGGCGCGGGTGGCCCCCTGGCCGCGCCAGCCTATGGGGAGGGGGCCCCCTGGCCCCTCCGACTCCGCCTCTTCGCCTATATAACCCCTCGGACATAGGCATCCCCAATGGGCCTGCCGAAGATAGTACCCGGGGTTTACTGAAGGCCCACGACCCGAAGAATAAGAAGAATCGGAAGCCCAAGTTGATATTAAGGAAAGTTAGAGTTGTATTAGGAGATGATGTTTGTAATCTTGCGGGATGAGTTGGAAACCCTCACTCTGTAACTTGTACAATACGAATCCCTCGACTCCACCTCCTATATAAGGGGGAGTCGAGGGACAAAGAAAGTATCGAATCATTGTCTCTCAAACCCTAGTTTTCACAATCGTCGAGTACTTTTTGGCTGAAACCTTCGAGATCTACTTGCCCTCTACTTCCAACTAAACCCTAGTCTACAACTCCGTAGGCATTGACAAGTTAATCCCTTGTCAATTGGCGCCGTCTGTGGGAATTAGAGGCGTCAAGGATCTGATCTCGATGGCACGTTCAAGATCATCGACTTCATCAACAGCAAGCAACGCGATGGATCGAGGTAAACAGATCGCAACTGATCTCGTCGATTTTGTTCCTCACCCGCCCTCCCGTTTGGATGCATATGCGTATCCGGAGGAGCCTATGGAGATGACGTTCGGAAGATTCCACTTTCGCGTCGAGAAAGAGGGAACGTATCGTCTCGAAATCCGATTGCGCGGATCGACGAGTTCACTTCAGCCAATCGCTCAAAGCGAAGAGGAGACTTCATCGCCACGCTTCATCAGCACCAGGCAAGCGGAAAGAACACCAAGATCTTCAGCGACATGTCCTTCGAGTCATCCGCGGACTCCTATATAAGCGATGACTCGAGCAAAGCGTCGACAGCTTCAACTTCATCGACAAATCCACTACAGAGGCAAGGTCTTCACCAATCTTTATGATGGTGTCACCAAACCCAGCACAGATCTGAATACAAAATACCATCAGATTTATGCCATCGGAGAGCAAGAGGATCAGAGGAAACATCTGAGGCTTTCGACGATTTGGGAAATCCATATGTCGATCCCTCGATCTACGAGAGGTCTAGGCAACAAATATATCGGATCTGAGCCTCGTGATAGAGTTCAACTCCCGCAAGCACATGGGATAGAGCCGCAAGAGCTATGGATGGCTCAGAACCAATGGCTACAACAGCCACGCCGAAGAGCTGCAAGCATATCAATATAGGCTCGCAGCTGCAGGGAATTGAAAACGGACAGCTTCCCTGAACAGAAGAAAGGAGGCAGCCTCCACGTCGGGCAGGCGAAGGGCGTAGCTGAGTCGACAACTGGAACCCTCGGAGAGATAGCCACAGGAAGCCTCAATGCAGCAAGATCAAGGTTGCAACATATACCCGAAGGAGAAAGAGAGCACTTGGTTCAAAACCTCGACATGTCTTTTATGTCGATAGACACGAGAGGGAATATTATCCCCAAGACACCAGAAGCTGGGTATATGGCGACACATGCCTTTATCCTTGCAGGCCACCTCCAGGAGATCCAAGGGAGGCACTGTACAACATGGAAATGGCAGGAGTTGGAGCCATGGGAACGGCGTTTGCATCAACACCTCCCGAAGGAACAACAAGGCAAAATAGTCCACGACCTGCGGCAGCAGCAGCAGCTCCCGAAGGAACAAGTGGAGCAAGAGACACAGCAGCACAAGCAAGGGTGGACAGAGCACGACAAAGCGAAGGGAACATCGGCACTCCCCAGAACTAAACGACGAGGATATGTGCGGTTTGCCATGCTTCACGAGGAGAGTACGAAAAACTCGAGTCCCTTCGGGTTTAAGTTACCCGATAACTTCAAGAAATTCGACGGCCTGCAAGATCCGAGGATTGGCTAGTTGATTACCTCGAGACGGTGAAGCTCACTAGAGGGACCAGAGCAACAGCTATGCAAAGCATCCAGGTGCATTTAAGTGGAGCCGCGCGATCTTGGATAAAGAAGCTTCCTCCAGGATCTATCGACAGCTGGGATAGCTTCGAGGACATATTCATCAAGAATTTCCGGTCCACCTGCAAAAAACCCGCATCGCTAGAGGAATTGAGGGCGTGTCGACAGCACGACGAATCAATGAGAAAATACATCCAAAGGTGGAATATCATCAAACTCGGCAGAGAATATATCTGACGAGAGAGCGATAGATGTGTTTGTCGCAGGAATCAGGCGAGGAGATTTTGTCGAGGATTTGGGGAGAACCAATCCAAAGACAATATTCGCATTAATGGAGATAGCAAACAGATGGGCGGATGGAGAAGATGCTGTTCACAACAAACGGCATAGGTCACCAGAGGAGGACCGCGCCGAAATTATCAAAATAGGTGACAATTCTCTTCGCACTCTCTATGATGCACTGGGCAAATTTCCGCTGCTTCCGAGCAAGCGCTGGGGAAACAATAGAGATGATTACCAGAGGAGCAACGAGCAGCGAGGCGACAATAGAGATGACTCTCGAAACAACAGGCAAAACACTGGGTCAAGGTTCCAGAGGCCTTTCGTGTCTCCCGAGGAGATGATGAACGGGCCGTGTCAAATGCATTTTTATCTTGACAACAATGGAAAAAGACAATCGGGACACTTATAAGGATTGCCGAAATTTTCAGGCAATGTTAAGGTGGGCAGGCATGCCAATGCTCAGCAAAGACTCAGAAATCCTCAAGGACCCAGGACTGAGATTCACCTGCCACCTCCTCCCACAATTACAGGCGATAATCGACATCAGCTCAGAATTGCGGCAGCACCTGCACCACCGCCTTATGTTGACCCCAATTCCAATGGAGCGGTCTCGATGATTCAGAAAGGCAGGCCATCCAATAGAGCTCAGAAAGTAATCTCGCGACAGTGTTCATGGCGGAGAAGATGCCTCCACCAACAGAGTATCTTAATTGGTCAGGGCAAGATATTGGTTTCACAATAGCGGATCATCCACAGCAAGTTCCTCGACCAGGGCAATCAGCACTTATCTTACCAGCAGTAATTGCAGGATTCGACGTATCTCGAGTGTTCATAGACGGCGGCAGCAGCTTAAACCTTATGTATGCAGATACATTAAGGAAGATGAACATATCCCTAGCAAATCTGAAACCAACCGACACACGATTCCACGGCATTACACTGGAGAAGCGAAGTTATCCGCTGGGGAAGATTAATCTCGATGTTCAGTTTGGAACCTGAGAAAACTACAGAATAGAGAGGCTGGAATTCGAAGTCGTGGATTTCCCATCACAATACCACGCTTTGTTGGGACGACCAGCATATGCTAGGTTTATGGCGGTACCACATTATACGTACTTATTGTGGAGGATGCCTGGGCCTAAGGGACCAATCACAGTCAAAGGAAGCTTTGCGCTAGCCGATAAGTGCGATAAGGATTTTCATCGACTGTCAGAAACTTTCGGGATGCAAGCAGAATACATGGCGTCAAGACTCACGACTGACTATGATGTGCTGCCAGATGTAGGAAGGCCAAACAAAGAATCAACTTTCAACACTGAGAAAAATTCTAAGGAGGTGCAGATTCACCCGACAGACCCAAAAAAGACGACATCCATCGCAAAAGACATGGACCTCGCATAGGAAAGCGCGCTCGTCGAGTTCCTCCGTGAGCACCGGAAAATCTTCGCATGGTGTCCAGCTGACATGCCAGGAGTACCCAAGGAACTTGCCGAGCACCACCTAAACTTGGATCCATTAGCAAGACCAATCAAACAACCTTGCGGCGTTGGAGCCAAACCGCAAAGCTATGCTAAATAGATCGACTAAGAGAAGCTGGTTTTATCAAAGAGCTGCACAGAGGCCACATGGGTAGCAAATCCAGTGTTGGTGCCAAGAAAAACACTAAAGTCCTTCGCATGTGCGTCGATTTTACGTGTGTCTCAATAAACATTGTCCAAAGGATCACTTTCCCTCCCGAGGATCGATCAAATCATCGACTCCATGGCAGGATGTGAACGTCTTTCTTGGATGCATACTCGGTTATAACCAGATCAGATTGAAAGAAGAAGATGAGGTCAAAACAGCTGCTCATCACACCTTACTGCGTGTTTTGCTATAGAGCAATGCCTTTGGTCTAAACGCGGAGCAACATACAGAGGATGATGCAGAAGTGTTTGGCGACACAAATTGGGAAAAACGTACAAGTGTACATCGACGATGTCGTCATAACATCAAAGAAGGGGACGACGCTAATCAAGGATCTGAAGGAAACTTTCGACAACCTTGACAAATTCTGCCTCAAGTTGAACCCGACGAAGTGTTCCTTTGGCGTCCCTGCAGGAGAACTTCTTGGTTTTCTAGTTTCAGCAAGAGGGATTGAAGCGAATCCCGAAAAAATCCAAGCTATCGTAACCACGAGCAAGCCAACAAAGTTGAAGGAAATACATCAGCTAACTGGGCGAGTCGCAGCTTTAAGCAGATTTGTCGCCAGGCTGGGAGAAAAAGCGTTACCGTTCTATGCTTTAATCAAGCAAGGGGAGAAATTCCAGTGGAACGAAGAGGCCGATAGAGCCTTCGAGGATTTGAAGCGCACAATTTCGACACCACTCAATCCTGGTGGCGCGAAAGAGAAGGAACCTCTCCGCTATACATCGCAGCCACACCTCAGGTGGTTAGCACGGTGCTAGTCGTTGAAAGAGAAGAAGAAGGAAAACTCCATGGAGTGCAAAGGCCGGTATATTTTATCAGTGAAGTTTTATCTCCTTCAAAACAGCGGTACCTACCAGAAGTTAGCATATGGAGTATTCACGACAGCAAGAAAATTGTGCCACTATTTTTCGGCACACCCGATCATAGTGGTCAATGAAGCACCTCTATCACATATACTGAACAATCCAGAAGCTACATGACGTGTCTCCCTTTGGGGAATAGAACTTTCCCTCGGGACATCACGTATGAAAAAGAAAAGCAATAAAGTCGCAAATTCTGCCAGATTTCATTGCGGAGTGGATGGAGCTGCAAAATACAGGACCCCCGGATTTATCGAGAACTTGGACCATGAACTTCGATGGATCCAAGAGAGTAGAAGGAGCTGGTGCAGGAGTGATACTCATATCACCTGAAGGCGACAAATTAAAGTACGTCCTACGGATGACGTTCCCGAACGCATCTAACAATGAAGGTAATATGAAGCTCTCATACACGGGATGAAGATGGCGAAAGCTTGCGCAACTCGACTAAAAATCTTTGGCGACTCACAATTGGTAGCTCAGCAGGTTATGAACCAATGTGATACAACGACGTATGGTGGCATACAAGGAGTGTATACAAGCTCGAGAAGCTGTTTGATGGATGCGAAGTAAATCACATCGCAGGCTGAGCAACGATGAAGCCGATGTTCTGCAAACATCGGTCACAGGCCTGCAATACCACCAGTAGTGTTTTGGGAAGAAATAGCTGAGAGATCCACAAAGCCAAAGAAGGCGCAGAAGAAAACGAAGGAGGAGAAAACTTCGGCGCCTCTCAAAGAAGCTCCAGACGAAGAAGAGGACCAGGAGCTGGTGATGATGGTAGAAGTTCCATGGATGCAAGCGTACATATCGTATATCCTAAGGAAAGAAATACCCGACGATCCAGTAGAAGCAAGGCGAATTATTCGACGATCCAAAGCCTTCACAAGGTCAAAGGGGAGTTATACAAGCGAAGTATTTCGGGGTGCTGCAAAAGGCACACCCGAAGAAGGAAGGAAAATCTTAAAGGACGTACACGAGGGAATATGTGGTCACCACGCGAGCAGTCGAGCTATTGCAGCCAAGGTTTTTCGGGCTGGATTTTACTGGTTGACAACGATCGAGGATGCAAAAGAGATAGTACGAACCTGACACGTGCAAAGATTTGCCGCAAAACCCCACTCTCCGGCGGCAGAGCTGATGCCAATACCATTGTCTTGGCCTTTGCACAATGGGGACTCGATATGGTGGGAAAATTGCACAAGGCTTCGCCAGGAGGATACGAGTACATGTTGGTTGCTGTCGATAAATTCACCAAGTGGATAGAAGCCGATAAATTCACCAGATGCAGCGTCAGCAATAAAATTCGTGAAGGGCATCGTTTTTCGATTTGGAGTACTCACAAAGATCGTCGTACAACTGTAGTAACTTTACGTCCAAGGAGTTCAAGGCCCAGTAGGCATTAAATTGCACTGCTGCGCCGGGCAACCCGCAAACCAACGGCCAAGTCGAAAAGCCAATGGTATCATCTGCAACGGTATCAAAAAACGCCTGCTAGGACCGCTTGAAAAGGCTCGACATACCTGGCCAGAAGAATTGCCAAGTGTTTTGTGGAGTATCCGAACAACACCAAATACGGCGACACAAGAAACTCCGTTCTTCCTCGTCCACGGAGCTGAGGCAGTACTACCAATTGAAATAGAGCATGACTCCCCAAGAGTGACAGAGTATGACGAGGAAACTTCAAGAAAAGCTTTGGAGGACGATGTAGATGCACTCGATGAAGCTCGAGATGAAGTACTATCACGGGTCACCAAGTACCAGCAGACCTGAAACAACCACGCCGACGATTATGCCAAGATCTTCCAGGTCGGCGTTTGGTCCTACGACTCAATCAGCAAAGTACTGAAAAGCTCGAGTCACCATGGCTGGGCCCTTACGTCGTCACAGAAGTAATTGAAGGAGGAGCGTACAGGATCAAGGACAAGAAGACAGGGGTTCCCCTGAAAACCCCTGAACGTGGCGCAATCGTACATTTCTACGCCTAGAGCCAAAATATAGTCCTCCTTTGTAAAAGCACAATGTACTGAAACGCCCGCGAGTTTTCAGACGCACTCTTTTCCTTTTCAGGGCACCGAGTGGGGCTGGAAAGGTTTTTAATGAGGCGGGTTTCGCGTGCTGCAATATAGTAAAGATAGTGATGAGATACATCTTTTTCTTCGACAGGCTCAGGGGCTCATAACCCACGACAGCAAAATATACATATTCTCGCAAAAAAGTAAATTCTTTGATATAACAAAACAGTATAAGTTCCAGCCAAAGGCTCGGGGGCTTCGCATATAGATTACACTTTACATATAGACAGCTTCATCAACACAAAAAGTTCGACAACAAATATATAGACATAACTTTTTGCAATATAGCACAATTCAGTCAAGGCCTAATATATTATCTATGGATAAACCTCTGGTCGTCTTGTGCTCAGCATAGGTCCCCTTGACGAAGAATTCAGAATCCATTCGAAGAAGTTCATCCATCATCGCCTCGGCTACAGGAGTCACCATATCATTGATTTCGTCAATATTATTTTTTCGTCGCGATTCTTGGCCAAGCAGTCAGCGATAATCTTCGTCAGGTCCAATTTGGGATGGCAAATATGTATCATGATCATGGCGAATCTTGCTCCAGCAGTTAATTGAGCTCGCACAAAGTTATGAATACGGGGGGCATCTCTGAATTTCTCCATCAATCCAAGAAGAGTTTCGGGAGCTTCATCTCGAGGGAACATAGTCTTGTAAACAAGGGTCAAGGTTCTCGTGCAGAAGTTAAGAAATTCGCGAACCTGACAGGCGCGATCTTGGAACCTGACAATCTGTTGGGTTCGCTCGGGAGTGGCCCAGAACAGACAGCCATGGTTAAGAGAAAGATTAACGAGGAGGTTCGTTCTCACATTCACCCTTTCATCTTCAGCAGCAGCGTCGAGAACAGAACCTATTGAGCGACAGGACAAGAAATTCAAAAAGAGGGGTAAAAAAAGCAGAAGCAGTGCTAAGTTGGAAAAACATACCTAACATATCCACACTAGCTTCAGTCATTAGCTCGAGCATACTATTTTCTCGAGTAGTTGCTTTCTCAGCTTCCGAAACAGCAGCGTCCTTGGCAGCTATGGCTTCTTTAGCTTGTTGAAGAGCAATCTTCTCTCTTTCGGATGCTTTTCGAGATTGCTCCATCATCGCCAGAGTTTGTTTTTTCATGGATTGAAGTTGTTGGCGAAGTTCTTGCAAATCTTGCGAGAAGTGCTTACTCGAAGAACCTTCGATAAGGTTATCATCGACAAGGGTTTTCTTCGAGAAGGAAGAAGCAGGAGAAGTATCGGCAGGATGATTGGCGGAGTAGTTATCAAATATCAACTGAAAACAAAATTTCAGTATCAATGATCATGCAAAATAGAATTTCATTGATCTTCAGGAAATTTACATGGATATTACAGAAGGGGTCTTCAAAAGGACTGCTAAGAATAATTGTCGCCAAAGCTACTATGGCGACAACTTCAAAAGAAACAGGAAAATAAAAAAGATAGAGCATTCTACTAGACCTCCGGCTTCGACGAGCTAGGAGCAGGAGTGGGCTTGAATCCAAGATAAGTGATGTCTACGGGTGCTTCTATTCTTGTAGACAGTGTTGGGCCTCCAAGAGCAGAGGTTTGTAGAACAGCAGGTTTCCTTAAGTGGATCACCCAAGGTTTATCGATCTCAGAGGAAGAGGTCAAAGATATCCCTCTTATGCAACCCTGCAACCACAAAGCAAGAAGTCTCTTGGGTCCCCAACACACCTAATAGGTGCACTAGTTCGGCGAAGAGATAGTGAAATACAAGTGGTATGAATATATATGAGCAAAGAGCAACGCAGCGCGCAGAAACAAGAAATGTAAGCAAGATAGCAAATATTTAGGAACAAGGCCTAGGGATCATACTTTCACTAGTGGACACTCTCAACATTGATCACATAACATGAATAGATAAATGCATACTCTACACTCTTTGTTGGATGATGAACACCATTGCGTAGGATTACACGAACCCTCAATGCCGGAGTTAACAAGCTCCACAATTCAATGTTCATATTTAAATAACCTTAGAGTGCATGAAAGATCAACACGACTAAACCAAGTACTAACATAGCATGCACACTGTCACCTTCACACTATGTAGGAGGAATAGATCACATCAATACCATCATAGCAATAGTTAACTTCATAATCTACAAGAGATCATAATCATAGCCTATGCCAAGTACTAACACGGATGCACACACTGTCACCATTACACCGTGCAGGAGGAATAGAATACTTTAATAACATCACTAGAGTAGCACATAGATGAATAGTGATATAAACTCATATGAATCTCAATCATGTAAAGCAGCTCATGAGATTATTGTATTGAGGTACATGGGAGAGAGATGAACCACATAGCTACCGGTACAGCCCCAGCCTCGGGGGTGGATTACTCCCTCTCATCATGGAGGCAGCGATGGCGGTGAAGATGGCGGTGAAGACGGCGGTGGAGATGGCTCCGGGGCAATTCCCCGTCCCGGCAGGGTGCCGGAACAGAGAGTTCTGTCCCCCGAATTGGAGTTTCGCGACGGTGGCGGCACCCCTGGAGTCTTTCTGGAGTTTCGTCAATTGGTACCTGCGTTAGGTCGAAAGGGGTTATATAGGCGAAGAGGCGGCGCAGAGGGCTGGACAGGGTTCACCCAGGCCGGCGCGGCCAGGGTCCTGGCCCGCGCCGCCTTATGGTGTGGTGGCCCCCTGGCCCCTCTCCGACTCTTCTTCGTTGTTCTGGAGCCTTCGGAAAAAATAGGAGGTTTGGCGTTGATTTCTCCACCCGAGAATATTGCCCGAACAGCCTTTCTCGGAACAAAAAAAAGCAGAAAAACAGCAATCGGCCTTTCGGCATCTCGTCAATAGGTTAGTTCCGGAAAACGCATAAAATCATCATAAAGTATGTATAAAACATGTAGATATCATCAATAATGTGGCATGGAACATAAGAAATTATCGATACGTCGGAGACGTATCAATAAGCAAAGATTTTCTTCGTGTTGGGCTTCGCAGCCTTGATCAGCGATCACCACTTGGTGGTCTCCATCTCCTGTGTGTTGCCAACCTTGGTCCAGTCGATGTTTTGTTGACTGTCACAAACCAGGGCGACAGTGCTTTCAACGGCAACCTTCATATTTTCTTGGCGTAGCTTCAATTCAAGATCTTCTGATTAAAAACTTGGCAAGAGCAAGGAAAGTCGCGGTTCCTTTTTGAAGAAGAAGGATAGAGCCGCGACAATCCCTCCCGGGCCTGCTCAATACCCTCACGCTTCTGTTCCGTGAAACTCAAGGAAAGAAAGTGCGTCAAGAAGGATCATTGTCGGGATCTTCAAGTTCAAATTCTTGGTTTGTTTTCCCTGTCGAGGAAAAAATATGTTGGTCAACAAACAAGTAAAGAAAAGCAAGTCCAAGGAATGCAAAATAGGTCGGGTACTTACTGACAAAGCGACGGTTTTGTGAATCCAAGCGCTTGAGAATCGCCTCTTCACGAGCAGCTTGTTTTATGCTCGCTCAAGGCAGTCTCGGCGTCATGAAGCCTCTTCTGAAGCTTTTCACACCGCAGCTTCTGCTTTGGCCTTGTCACCGCCTTAGCCTTACTAGCATCAGATTCTGCCTTCTTACGAGCCTCCTCACTTTGCTCTAATTTCTGAGCAAGCGTGTCGGCGCGTTTGTTGGCCTCCGCAAGTTTTTCTGCCAAAATAGTCAAAAGTAAGTAAAAATTATGACAAGAAAGGAGCAAGAAGTCATGGGCAAAGAGAAGCAGGAAGTCAGTACCTTCAGTTTTGCTAGCATACTCGCGGTACCCAACGAATTGGGCACCGAAGCGGATGAACTCCTTAATTAAAGGCTGTTAAAGAAAGACAAAGAAAGAAAGTGTCGGTAGGAGACAAAAATGCGATAGCACAAAATAAAAAGAGGTAAACAGTGAAAATATCGACAGCATCAAAAGCATTCACGAACTTACATCATCCAAAAGAGGAGTCGAGGAGCTACCCAATTGCAAGGTAGGCTCTGTGATTTTCAACCCTCGCCCTTTTTGGTGAAGGGACAAGGGGGCTTGCAGGAGGAGCAGCGTCGGTGTTTTGTTGAGGAGGCGAAGATTCTTCTCCTTCAACTTGCACTTCAGAAACAACTAGAGTATGCGACGTACTCGTTCGAGCAGTCGCATCAAAAGTTGGCATTTCTTCCTCGTCGCCACTACGATTAAATGGAGGCAGTATAAGAAGCAAGATAGACAAAAATCTTCACGTAGCAAAATAGTAAAAAGCAAAAGGAGACTTACGAACTGACGAGGGCTTCAAGGTATGGATTGAAAGCTGCCTTCTGACGTGAAGGAGCAGCTTCTTCGGCTTTGGAGGTGCCGGAATCTTCGACATCAGCCCTTTTCCTTTTGTTCTTTGGAGAAACAGCAGGAGGAGGAGATTGTGCCGATGTAGTAGCCTCAGAGGCAGCCTCCTTTTCAGAAGATCCCGCAGATTTTCGAGAACCTGCGGGTTCATTCTCAAAAGAAGGGGCATCTTGGTTGTCATCCGTGACAACAGCTCGTTCTTCGACTTCTCCACCTTCAGGAAGGGGAGGAAGCGAGACAAGATCTGGATGGTTCTATACAAAAACAGGGGAGGTGTCAATAAAAGAGTTATGTAAAGGATGGCAACAAAAATGAGCCAAGCCGACAAAGGTTACCTTGGGAAGCGCATTGGTGGCGCTATATGGTTTTACGCGACAAGAAGAAGGGACAGGATCTTTCTTGGTTAGGGAGGAGATTTTCCGGACAAGTTTTTCTAAGTCCTTGACCGACAAATCCACCGACAACCGATCCACATCATTGTCGCCAGCATACCTCCAGAGGGGATTTTTGCGAGCCTGTAGAGGCTGCACTCTGATTCTAAGGAAATATGCCGTGATTTGGATACCCGACAGCTCTTTGCCGCGGGTGTTTTGCAGTTCATGGATGCGGGTCATCAGCGCCTCCGTCGCCGTTTTTCCTTCCGCGGTAGCCTCTGCATCCCAGGAGCGGCGGCGATAGATTTTTTCGGCACCGTCAAAAGGAGGGATGTTGTCTTCAGCACATCCATGGTTCTCCTCATGGATGTACAGCCACTTCTTGCGCCACCCTTGAACTGAGTCAGGGAATTTTACATCGAAGTAATCAACATCGGGGCGAACGCAGATAACAACGCCGCCTATGTCATAGGCGACATTGGGAGAGCCATTGCGGCGACAAAAGAAAATGCGCTTCCACAACGCCCAGTTAGGCTGGACGCCGAGGAAGGATTCGCAGAGGGTGATGAAGATGGAAATGTGGAGGATAGAATTGGGTGTGAGGTGGTGAAGTTGCAGTCCGTAAACAAAGTAAACCCCGAAGAAAAGGGTGAATGGGGGCAGAAAGGCCGCGGATGAGATGATCGACAAAACTAACCCGATACTCCATTGGAGGGGTTGGGTAGCCTTTCGCTGGGGAAGCACAGCGCCTTGGCTTCTTGCTTATCCCCGCTTCAGAGGTTGATGTCTGTCCAGATTTTGATCTCTCCCATTCCGTCCTCGATCCGGGAAGCCATTGTTGATTCTGCGTGCCGTGTCTGGTCACGCAAGGGTGGCATCAACAATGGCGCAGGAGTACAGCTCGAGGGAAGTTGAGCTCAGGGAACTATGGAGCACAAGAGGAGATTTTTGCAGAGGAGAGCAGGAGAGCGGCGCGAGTGAAAGTACTGGAGGAAGAAGAAGGGGACCTTATATAGAGGTGCGGCGAAGCGGCACCGTTGGATGGAAAAAGTGTGGGAGATGATGACCACGTGGAACAGGGGTAAAAAAGTAATTTCACCCTGGAGGAGTTACAAAGGCGTTTGGAAAAGCGGAGGACGTGTGTCCCACTTGCACGACGTGTCAATGTGATGCGTAATTTGGGCCCGCAAGGCAGAGAGAGACTTCTCGCGATTTCCAGGAACTCGTCGTGGCTATCGTCAGCAATGACGTCACCAGCAAGAGAAAATGTGAAAAATGGCGACAAGAAAGAACGGATTAATTTTGAGAGCCTTTGATCAAATACAAGTTTTTGATCAAATGCTCGGGGCTACTTTGGAAAAATGAAAAATTCGAGAAAGACAAAATAGAAATGGTGTGAGCCTATGATCAAATACAAATATTTGCTCATAGCCTCGGGCTATCCCATCGGGAGCGCTGTTCGCGCACCCGAGAGATTTGAAAATTTCGGGAGAGAAAAAAAATATAGCGGCATAAGGCGTGGAGCCTACACCCAAGCACAAGTCCTTGGGTAGACTCAAGCATCCCATCGGGAACGCTGTTCGCGTTCCCGATGAAATTATAAAAAAGAAAGATAGAAGAACAAGAGAGTATATTCCGAGTTATAAGTAACTCTACATATACTCCCATCGGGAGGACAATATAAGTCATCCGTTGACTCAATAAAATGTGCCATTCCAACAGCTGAATAAGCACTCGACAATATATTCTCAGAACGCCAAAGTTGCGATCAATTTCTGAATGCCGCAAATTTGCGAAGGTAAGACCCCAGATCCGTTCTGCGTGGCGTGGCGCCGTCTCTGACGTCGGTTTGCTACTTTTATCCGTATCAACAGATACGAAGAAAAATCCTAACGGACGCGTTAGGTACCCGATAAATATGACGGGACTCGACATAATGGTAAGACCTTAAGCGGCACCTGTCGAAGTTTACACCATATCCCGGGACATGATCCTGAAGTAGGTTTTTGCGGATTGCCACTAGAGCAGTTAACTAGTACCTGATCCGTCTGATGAACTAGCCCCAACTACCATTATCCCTGTACAATATAGAAATTCATATGAAGAAATATAGAAAAGTTTAAAGTTGTCGAGTAAATAAACAGTGGAGATTTTCCCTGACTCTACGATTCAAGCAAAATCTTGGGGGCTACTGACATAGGCATCCCCAATGGGCCTGCCGAAGATAGTACCCGGGGTTTACTGAAGGCCCATGACCCGAAGAATAAGAAGAATCAGAAGCCCAAGTTGATATTAAGGAAAGTTAGAGTTGTATTAGGAGATGATGTTTGTAATCTTGCGGGATGAGTTGGAAACCTCCGGACTCTGTAACTTGTACAATACGAATCCCTCGACTCCACCTCCTATATAAGGGGGAGTCGAGGGACAAAGAAAGTATCGAATCATTGTCTCTCAAACCCTAGTTTTCACAATCATCGAGTACTTTTCGGCTGAAACCTTCGAGATCTACTTGCCCTCTACTTCCAACTAAACCCTAGTCTACAACCCGTAGGCATTGACAAGTTAATCCCTTGTCACTCGTGACCTAAAAACTCGATACCAATTGACGAAACTCCGAAAGACCTGGGGCGTCGCCACCATCGCGAAACTCCGTTTCGGGGACAAAAGTCTCGGTCCGGCACGCCGCGGACGGGGAATTGCCCCCGAGTCATCTCCATCGACACCACCGCCATCTTCATCGCCGTTGTTGTCTCCCATGATGAGGAGGGAGTAGTTCTCCCCCGAGGCCGAGGGCTCTACCGGTAGCTATGTGGTTCATCTCTCTCCCATGTGATCTTTATGTGATCATGAGCGTTGTATCACTATTAATCTATGAGCTACTCTAGTGATGTTATTAAAGTAGTCTATTCCTCCTTTATGATGTAATGTTGACAGTGTGTGCATCATGTAGTACTTGGCATAGGTTATGATTGTAATCTCTTGTAGATTATGAAGTTAACTATTACTATGATAGTATTGATGTGATCTATTCCCCCTTTCATAGCTATTGTTGACACAGTGTGTATGCTATGTTAGTACTGGGTCTAAATTGCAACGGTCTATTATGCACTCTAGAGGTTATCTTCAATATGAACTCCGGATGTTGTGGAGCTTGTTTACTCCGGCTTGAGGCGTGCTTTTGTAGCCCTACACAATGAATGGTGTTTGTTATCCAACAGGAGAGTGTAGAAAGTAGCATTTATTTATTCAGTTATGTGATCAAGGTTGAGAGTGTCCACTACTGAAAGTATGATCCCTAGGCCTTGTTTATAAGCATTGAAACACCGTTTCCAACAAGTTCTGTTACATGTTTGCTTGTTGCCATCTTTATTTCAGATTGCAATTACTACTTACAATCATCCATATTACTTGTATTTCACTATCTCTTCGCCGAACTAGTGCACCTATACATCTGACAAGTGTATTAGGTGTGTTGGGGACACAAGAGACTTCTTGTATCTTAATTGCAGGGTTGCTTGAGAGGGATATCTTTGACCTCTACCTCCCCGAGTTCGATAAACCTTGGGTGATTCACTTAAGGGAAACTTGCTGCTGTTCTACAAACCTCTGCTCTTGGAGGCCCAACACTGTCTACAGGAATAGAAGCGTGCGTAGACATCACCAATCAATCATTAATGACCCACCTATCCTCCCAGAATCGTGTTTTCCCTCCATCTCGGACTTCAAATCTACAACAAGATAAGAAAAGATGTTTCACTTCCATGAGCCCTTGCCAGAAGTGGGAATCCCCACTCTTCTGAACACGTTGGCCCAAAGTAGTATTCCTCAAATACTTTTTTGGTAACATTGTTTGCCACTGTCCTTTCTCATTAAAAAGTTTCCACAACTACATCGATAACAAATCAATATTCATGACTTCCAGGTCAATCACCCCTAAACCCCGTTAGTCTTTTGGTAAACAAACTGTTTTCCATTTCACCAAGTGGTATTTTTCTTGTCTTTCTGCCCACTCCACAAGAAACCATATTTGGTTGCATCATACTTTCTCCTATTCCCAATAGGGTTCCTATAGAAAGAAAGCATGTGTAATAAGATACTAGACAATGAAGTGTAAATAAGCAATATTCTTCCACCTATATTAGATTTTTTTGCAAATTAAAATCCCAGTTTCTTCTCCAATTTCTCTCCAGTAGGATCCGAGTCACTATTTTTGAGTCTTTGTTTTCATCTACAAGAAGTCCCAGATATTTCAATGGAAGTGCGTCTACTTTACAAGTTAGAATTTTCTCAAATTGTTCACTTCTCACTTTTGCTTCTCCCAGGCAATATACTTAGTGTTTGTGGAAGTTTATTTTTAAGCCTGACATTTGTTTGAAAAGACACAATAATGAATTTCAAATTCCTATCTTGTTCTAAATCATCTTGGAAAAGGAAGATAGTATCATCTGTGTATTCCAAGATTGGCACTCCCTTCTCCACCAAGTGACATGATAGACCACTAAGGAGTTCATTATCCACATGCAAGATCAAATAATAGCGGAGATAAATGATCTCCCTGCTACAGGCCCTTATGTGTGTTAAAGTAAGGGCCAGTCTCCGTGTTTACCTTAATTCCCACTTTCCCTCTTGAAACTATTCGCATCACAAGATCATTAAAGTGACTAGGGAAGTCTTTCATTTCAAGAACTTGGAGAAGGAACGACCACTTGATCTTATCAAATGCCTCCTCAAAGTATATTTTGAAGGGCACCCCAGGCCCCTTACTTGAGTGAAAATCATTTAAGGTTTCATGTGGCATCACAACACCATCCATGATATATCTATTTTTAAGGAAAGCTGTCTGAGAAATACTAACCACTTTCTAGATTACTTTGATCAACCTGTTTACCAAGATCTTTGTGATGATTTTGAAGACAACATTCAACAAGCATATGGACCTATACTTCTATATTTTGTCAACATCGGCACCTTTTGGTACTAAGGTGACAACCCCATAATGGTTTGACCCGAACTTCTAAGTGCAGATCCAAAAAAAATTGAGCCTGTTCACCAAGCTTCTCGAATGATTTTGAGGTTTTTTTTCAAGGATACGTCATGGAGAGACTATCTAGTTCATAGAAGAAGGGCCAGAAGGCCGGTGTACAACGCACCCTGGCACAGCCGCTAGATGGTGCAACCCCACCCTACCCTCAAAGGGCAGCGGCACACACACACCACGAGACTACTCGCGATAACTCCACATACCCACGTCTAGCAGACTACCTCTAAACAGCCCAGCGTCACGCCACAACTCCGCTTCATCTGAGATCCGGGTAACTACCTCGTATAAAGATGGGGTGGCGCCTTCAAAGACAATGTCGTTCCGGTGGCGCCATAGACACCAACACACTAGGGTGATAGCCGTCCACAGGTCTCGGTCCTTCCCCGGACCTCCCTGCTTCGACTGGAGACAAGGGACGAAGCTCGTGTCAGCCTACGGCATCCAATGGAGCTTACCCCACCATCGCAAACACGTGGCCCAAACCTGCCGTGCCAGGATGAACCAAGCAGAAGGTGGTCAAGCGTTTCAGCCTCCTGGTGGCGGAAAGGGCAAGTAGCCAGGTGCGGGAGGCCACGTCTGCTCAACTGCCGCCTAGCATCCGTTCTGGCCGCCACCAAAGGAACACTCCGTTAGCGGAGCTCTAGATCGCCGCACCGTATCGGCTCCAGCCCATCTCCACTCTAGCTCAACATCGCACGATAGCAAGATCGTGCAGAGTAGCAAAGATCATGATCCCATTTCCAACGTAAAACATCCTCCACGCCTCATCAAGGGCAACCACCGTCGATGATCCGCTAGTTAAAGCTCGACACCCAACGTGCGATCCGGGGACGTTGTCTAACCAGCTCCCGGCCAGGCCCTCGCGAACCCATCTCTGCCTGAGTGCGTTCGTCGGTACGGCCTCAAACAAATTAGGCGCTAACTCACAGATCCGCCCACCCGGAAGCCAGTTGTATATCCAAAAGAAGGTACTCGCCCCATCTCCCAGTACTGAGTAGGTTGCCCCTTCAAAGAGCTTCCTCGCTATCTTGGGGACCTGAATGTTAAGCTCCTTCCACGGCTTGGAGTCATCCATACGTTGTAGCCACAACCATCTGGTCCTCAATGCCAAGTTCATCATCTTGATATTGGGGACCCCAAGTCCACCCCATTCCTTAGGCGCGCATACCTTGTCCCACGCCACTAAACAGTCGCCTCCCTTGACGTCCTTCCTTCCCTTCCAGAGGAAGCCTCTAATGATTTTCTCAATCGCGATGATGGTCTTGGCTGGCAAATCAAGCGACATCATGGCGAAGATGGGTATCGCAGAGAGCGTCGCGCGTACCAACTCCACTGTCCCACCTCTATCAAGGAGTGAGGCCCTCCACCCGTGGTAGCTTGTTTGCCACATCGTCCACAAGGTATTGCGCTTGGGCTGCGTCGGCTTTCTCAGAGTGAGAGGTAGCCCAAGATATCTCATGGGGAAAGGCACCACAGTGCATTGAAGCTCCTGATCTACGACAGCCGTGTCGGCGTCACTGCAGCGGATAAGGTTTGCTGAGCATTTTTCCATGTTAACACGTAAGCCCGAGGCGGCACCAAAATCTTCCACGATCCCAGCAAAGACCCTGAAATCAAGCACAGTAGGGCGTAGGAAGGTGACCACATCGTCCGCGTACATTGAAGTACGCATCCGCAACCCTGTGGACGCGAGCGGAATGAGCAGCCCCGCCCCCCGGCCGCTTTCTCAATCATCAAATGTAGAATCTCCATGATCAAAATGAAGAGCGCGATAAGGTCCTCTGACGCACCATGCTTATTGGCAACCAGGCACCGGAGTACTATCAAGCAAGACCCGGGTGGTCAATATGGAGAGGAGGGCTGATAACCCACAAGTATAGGGATCGCAACAGTCTTCGAGGGAACTAAAACCCAAATTTATTGATTCGGCACAAGGGGAGGTAAAGAATACTTATAAGCCTTAACAACTGAGTTGTCAATTCAGCTGCGCACCTGAAAAAGCACTAGTAACAGGGTGATGTGAAAGCAGCAGTAATATGAGAGCAATAGTAACAAAAACAACACGGCAGCAATAGCAATAATACGAGGCGATGGCACCCGTAAAATAGTTGATACTACTTCCAATGTGTAGAACGAGTATATGATGATGAGAGATGGACCGGGTTCCCAGCGATCTACACTAGTGGTAACTCTCCAATAACAAGTGACAAGTGTTGGGTGAACAAATTACAGTTGGGCAATTGATAGGATTGAAATAGCATTAAGATAGTCATACGTGCTCGCAATGAGAAACTTGCATGACATCTTTTGTCCTACCAGCCGGTGGCAGCCGGGCCTCAAGGGAATCTACTGGCTATTAAGGTACTCCTTTTAATAGAGCACCGGAGCAAAGCATTAACACTCGGTGAAAACATGTGATCCTCATATCACAGCCTTCCTCCGGTTGTCCCAATTTCTCTCACTTTGGGGCCTCGGGTTCCGGACAGCAATATGTGCAAACAACTTGTAGATACAATCTAAGCAATAATTATAGAGCTTAAATCTAAGATCATGCCACTCGGGCCCTAGTGACAAGCATTAAGCATAACAAGATTGCAGCAACAATAACTTCACAAACTTTATAGATAGACTAATCATAATGTATCATCCATCGGATCCCAACAAACACAACACCGGTTACATCAGATAGATCTCAATCATGTAAGGCAGCTCATGAGATCATTGTATTGAAGTACATGGGAGAGAGAGTACCGACTAGCTACTGCTAGAACCCGTAGTCCATGGGGGAACTACTCACGGAGCATGATGGAGGCGGTGGCGCGATGGAGATGGCTTCCGGGGCACTTCCCCGTCCCGGCGGCGTGCCGAAGAGAGATTCTGTCCCTCGAATTGAGTTTCACGATGGCGGCGACGCCCTGGAGTCTTTCTGGAGTTTCGTCAATTGGTATCGCGTTTTTAGGTCGAAAGGGCTTATATAGGCGAAGAGGCGGCGCAAGGAGGCGCCTGGGGCCCCCTCACCATAGGCTGGCGCGGCCAGGGGGCCACCCGCGCCGCCTTATGGTGTGGGCCCCCTGCTGCCCGCCTCCGACTGTTCTGGAATCTTCCGGGAAAAATAAGATATTGGGTCTTTGTTTCGTCGAATTCCGAGAATATTGCCCGAACAGCCTTTCTGGAACCAAAAACAGCAGAAAACAGGAACTGGCACTTCGGCATCTTATTAATAGGTTAGTTCCGGAAAACGCATAAAAACATCATAAAGTACGAGCAAAACATGTAGGTATTGTCATAAAACAAGCATGGAACATCAGAAATTATAGATACGTTGGAGACGTATCAGCATCCCAGCTTAGTTCCTACTCGCCTCGAGTAGGTAAACGATAAAAAGAATAATTTCTGTAGTGACATGCTACTTACATAATCTTGATCATACTATTGTAAAGCATATAAGATGAATGAAGTGACTCAAGGCAATGATCTATAGTTGCTAACAAATAGATAACATATAGAAAAACTTTTCATGAACAGTACTTTCAAGACAAGCATCAAAAGTCTTGCATAAGAGTTAACTCATAAAGCAATAAATTCAAAGTAAAGGCATTGAAGCAACACAAAGGAAGATTTAAGTTTCAGCAGTTGCTTTCAACTTTCAACATGCATATCTCATGGATAATTGTCACACAAAGTAATATGATGAGTGCAAATAAGCAAGTATGTAAGAATCAATGCACACTTGACACAAGTGTTTGCTTCTAAGATGGAAAGAAGTAGGTAAACCGACTCAACATAAAAGTAAAAGAATGGCCCTTCACGAGGGAAGCAGGGATAAAATCATGTGCTAGAGCTTTTCAAGTTTTGAAATCATAAAGAGAGCATAAAAGTAAAGTTTTGAGAGGTGTTTGTTGTTGTCAACGAATGGTAGTGGGCACTCTAAGCCCCTCATCAAACAGACTTTCAAAGAGCGGCACCCATGAAGGACGTTATCTCTACCAGCAAGGTAGATCATCCCTCTTCTCTTTTGTTTACACATGTACTTTAGTTTAGTTTATTTTATTTTTGGGTGACACTCCTTCCAACCTTTTGCTTTCACAAGCCATGGCTAACCGAATCCTCTGGTGCCTTCCAATCATTCACATACCATGAAGGAGTGTCTATTTATTTTATTTTTATTTAGAGATGACACTCCTCCCAACCTTTGCTTTCTCAAGCCATGGCTAACCGAATCCTCGGGTGCCTTCCAACATTTCACATACCATGGAGGAGTGTCTATTTGCAAAATTAAGTTGCTTACTGATGAATCAGAGCAAAACATGTGAAGAGAATTAATCAAAGAGCCGATCCACCCATGATCCGTACGAGGTGTACGAATATATGGTGGTCCTGCTTGATCAGAATAAAGCTAAAATGACCTACTACGATCTAGGGTTTTCACCACATAATCGGAACATCCTACTCGTGATTGAGCCTGGCGGCCACGCACGGTGATCGTAAACCGACCCTAGACAAGGCCTAAAACCAACACGAGGTTGATCCTCGGAACATCCCGTCTAGGGCTAGCAAACTACACCCTACGCGCCACTGGATCCTTCAACCCATTTGTAAGGCCTAACTATGCAGATAAACTAATCCTTGAAGAACAAGGAGCAACCATAACGGATCGGATCTACTAAATAATGATCAAGCGGGTGCCGCCCTTACACCTAAGATAGGCGTAGTGGCGGCTAGACGTCTCAGGGTTGCACGACGACGCATATGATACGAGGAACAATGCTGACCCTAACACATCTAAGATAACTACGTTGCTCACCATCAAAAAGGCTTCAGCACGAGCAACGCATGAACAACGGATGAACTGATACTGCCCAGATCGCAAGATGCGATCTAGGCAGCATGATGCTTACCGGAAGAAACCCTCGAGACAAGGGAGTTGGCGATGCGCCTAGATTGGTTTGTGGTGAACGTGATTGTTGTTTATTTCATAAACCCTAGATACATATTTATAGTCCGTAGACTTTCTAACGTGGGAATAATCCCAACCGGGCACGAGCCAAACTCTATCTAATCGATACGTATCCTACTATATTACAGATACACGGGCGAACTAGCCCAAACTTTGCATATAAGGCCGATTCATGTATTCCTTCCATGTATATTCTTCAAGCCCATCTTGATCGCGGCCCACCTCTGACTCGGTCAAATTCTGGTGATAACACATGCCCCCCTGGTTTTGGAATTGATAATTCCAAAATCACTCGCTTTTCTTCGTCGGGTCATGCAGAACCGTCGCAGTATCCTTCATCATGATGCCTTGCCTTCTCAACTTCTCCGCGTGACCTGGCAATTTTTTTTTGTTGGGCACCACTTCCTCGGAAACTGCTGTGGCATTAAATCTCCACTATACCCCTTTATTTAACCGTGCCGAACGGTTCGCCACTTCATCCCCTTGCTCTGCTCCGGCATCGGCACCTAAAAAACCCTCTTTCCTCGTAGCAATGTCTTCTCTCCTCCATCTCCTCAGGCCTCTCTCTCCAATCTTCCTCCTCGAGCGAGCAGGAGTGGAACTTTGATCCCGTGCCAGATGGCCCACCCGAAGCACTCGTCGGGTCAGATGGTGACTTACCCCTGACCGATGGGGAGGACGACCTCGAGTTCCTCATCGAAGGGGAACTGAAGAGCGAGAGCGAAGACGACCTCCACTCCTGGGCGAACTCCACCTCCTCCGACGAGGAGGAGGAAGAAGAAGAAGCAGAGGAAGAAGAGGAAGAGGAGGAGGATGATTCCTCCTCCTCCGCTGGGTATCCGCCGGCGAAGCGCTTCCGCGCTTGGGCGGACAGCGAGGACGATGATGATGACGAGGAAGAAGAGGCTCCGGCCGAGGGCTGGGGCAGCAGCGACGAGGAACTCTCCGGAAGCAGCGCCGACGGCAGCTACAATGGCGACGATGAGGACAGCGACGACCCCTAGAACAGGGGCCAACTAGTGTAGGACTAGTAGTAGCAGTGCACTAGGCATCGAATGACCCTTTTGAGAGCCATCGGCTCTTTCTTGTAAAGCCGTTCCTTTGAATCAATAAGAATTGTTCTTCTAATTTGACTCTCAATTAATCCAATTTCAAGTCTTCCGTTTGCCGCACCAAGACCGATAATAACGTATCGGACTTTTCGCCTCCGACGCCCATGAAGCCAGACTCAGATACCAATTAGACCGTCAGTCAAGCACTTCTCAAATTCAGACTGTAATTTGATGTCTGACCATAATACTTTGCAATCCTATAGCCGATGGCTGTTCATCGGCTGTTTTGAGAATCCACCAGACCCTGTAGATGACGATGGCTTCCCTTTCAGGCTCCTTTCCGCAGCTCTAGTAGTCTTCTTCTGCAACAACTCACCGCTTTCGAAGAAGGTTATGATGCAGGGTCAGCCGATGACACTCCAATCGGCTTCCAAAAACAGAGTGTCTACCAAATCAGCTGCCCCCCGAGCCTCAGTTAAGGTGAGAACAGTGGCGAGGACACACAGTTCAGTCCAAGGGCCTTGAACTCAGGCAATTGAGACAGCCACCATGCAGAGGTCCTAGCCATTCCTACGAGCGTAGCTGAGAAGGTGGCCAACTTAGCCAGGCCGACGGTAGATACACCGGAGCCGATCACCTTTTCTTCCTTTGAAAGCCGATATTGCAGACGAAACACCAACGGCCTAATGAGTAAAAGGTTGGAGGTTGGCCTTGAGGCTGAACTGAAAACCGACTTGGTCGAAATCCGTGTCTTGAACACGCAGCTGGTAGATCTTGTGTAATTGTACTAGAGTCGATGTCCGTGCATCGGCTGTATCCCATGAGAGATTTTTTTTTACTGGCCGATTTTTCTATCGGCCCCCCAATATTTCACTGCACACATGTTCATCTGCACATGTTCATCTGATTAGGTGCCCCCGAGCCGAATCTGCCGTGTAACTGCATATCGCTCAGAGGTTAGCTGGTTGAACGTCGGCTCCGGTAGGACCAATGTTGATTTTTTCCAGCTCATCAGCCGACGTAAAACCGCTGCCCATTAGATCGACGTTGAACACAGGCAGAACGTGTGGTGAGGATAATTTTGGCCGATTGCTGGAATCGGCCTCCACGTTGATTGAATCGCTCAATGAAGGTTTTGCAATGTTCCTCCATAGATCTTTGGGGCCGATCGCAAGGATCGGCCTCGCCATGTTTGTCCATAGGTTTGTTCTTGCTAGACGGTCAGGCCGGTGGATAAGACCAGCCTAACCCCGTCCTTCGTCACGTCGATGCGCTCGTCGTCCAAATTGATGCCCGAGAGTGGCTCTTGCCTGCTGTCTCTGCGTTCATGCCAGCCTGAAATCTTCGGCTGAGTCATCCATGGACGACCTCTACTTCATCTCCATCCCACTGTATTACAGCATTGGTGCATCATGGACGGAATGCAACAGTTGGCGTGATCCAATCTCTTCCCTAGCAAGGACAGCATAGGTGCTCTTGCTATCGACAATAAAGAACGTCGTAGGGATGGTTTTCCTTCCTACGGTCAGGTCCACGTTCAACACCTTGTGCGTCAGATTGGCCGCTGAAATCGCTCAAAGGTCACGTTGGTCTTGATCGATCCAAGCTAGAGCGTCCCAACCGACGTAGCATGGAGTATGGCATAATGTTGACCGCCGCTCCGGTGTCCACCAACATCTTGTTGACAGGCTGCCCATTGATATAACCTCGCAAGTACAGGGCCTTCAGATGTCTGTAGCTTCTTTCTCGTGGCTTCTCAAAGATAACCGGCCGTGGGCCGCAGTCAAGTTGTGCCACAGGTGCTTCGTCTAATCCTGGAGCACTAAACTCCGTCGGAAGGATGAACACCATGTTTGTGCCAGCCGATGTTTCATCATCGGCTTTCTTTGTCTCGGGCGCCACTCTTTCCTTTGTGGCCGACCTTCTTCGTCCAGGGTTCGCTGAATTTTAGCGGCCAAATCAGGCCGCGCTTCTCAACGTGTATAACCTTTCGGCTTCCTCCAAACCACGTAGTCGCTGAACCCTACGCTTTTGGGAACGGCTGAGTCCATCAGGGCACCACCTTGGTCGGTGGTACTTATCTTCTTCTTCTTCTTCTTCGTTCCCTTCAATTCCTCGAGATCTTCCACCCGAGAGGACTCAGCGTGCTTGTTCCGAGGCGGGAGAGGCCCTAGACGTTTGAACACGGACACGTTAGCTTCATCCTTCCTTCGTCTACATTCTGGCAGCTGCCGATTGTAGGCAATCGGCTCATTCCCGAATCCCAGCAATGTCTGAAGAAGGGGCAGTCCCAGTGCCTATCCTCGTCGTCTTGCTCTCTTGACTTTTCCTTGGCGTGGCGCTCATATCTCTCCTCGTCGCGATCATGCCGACAATGTCTCCTGGCGTCCCTAGCCAGACGATCTCTTTCATCATCGTCGTTGGGTCATCGGCGTCATATTGACTCACATACTTGTTGAGGAGGTGATCGGAGAGAGGTCGCTGATATCTCACGTTCCTCACTTCTCCCTCTGTGATGTAGCGCTTGCCATCGTGACGGAGCCGATCGCGTGGAACGGCTTCCTCTATGTCCTTGCTACGAGAGCAGCTGCCTCGTTCCGTCCTTACCAGAGTGGTGTCCAGGTGCTACCATGTTGATGTTGAACGAGAATCCTGGCTGGCACCCTCCAGGGTAAGTGCACTCCACCATGTTAACGGCGGGGAAGGGTGTGTGTCGACTTTCATGGTGTACTGGCTGAAAATTAGACGCCCTTGTTCTATCGCCATTTGGACCTGCTGCCGCCACACCCTGTAGTCGTTGGTGGCATGGGTGAACGTGTTATGCCACTTGCGTATGGCTTTCCATTCAGCTCCTGCGCCGTGGGGATCTTGTGGCCTTCGGGTACCTTTAGCTGCTTCTCCTTAAGTAAGAGGTCGAAAATCTGCTCAGCCTTGGTAACGGGAAGTCAAACCCTCTGGGAGGACCTTGGCTTAACCCACTTTCAGGACACGGCTTGCCCCGAGTCCATTCAGCCACTGCTACCTCTTGATCTCCCGCAGAGCCTTCGTCTTCATCTGCCTCAACCAGGACCACCGCACGCTTGAATTTATCCTGGTATACATCTGGGTGGCACTGTTCATATACTGACAGCTTCTGCACCATGTGCGCCAGTGAAGGGTAGTCTGCTTGGGAGGCCACGTCCTTGATCGGTGATGCGAGACCCACCACCGCCAACTCGACTGCTTCTTTTTCAGTCACACGAGCCGAATAGCATCGGTTCCCAACGGTCCTGGAAGCTACCGGACGTATTGCCACCGCTTCTCCGCGCTTCGACGTACTTGTGCAATCGCAATGCCAGCCTCTTTCCAGTGATACTGCATGTGGAACTGCTCTTCCAACTGCTTCCAAGTCCGGATTGAGTCTGGTGGCAGCGATGTGTACCACCCGAAAGCCGATCCTGTGAGGGACTGTGCGAAGAACCTCACACGCAGCTCATCCGATGCTGAGATCGTGCCCAGCTGTGCCAAATCGGCTCACATGCTCGATGGAGCTGGAACCATCTGATCCATTAAACTTGGAGAAATCAGGGAGCCGATATTTGGGTGGTAGCGGGATCAACTCGTACTCGTTGGGGTACGGCTTGGAATAGCCGATTGTCCTCCTTTTCACCATGCCGAACTGTCTCTCAGATGGTACTGATCTGATCCGCGGTGTCGGCTGCAGGAGTCGAACTCTGAAGATTCGCCGAGTGGCATACTTAGCCAGCCATGCTTGCTTTTTCAGCTCCGAGCCAACTGCAGGAGCTGAGCTCTGGAGGTTTGTCGGAGTGGCATACTTAGCTAGCCACGTCGCTTCTCAAGATCTCGTTCCTGTTCCTCCCGTTGTTCCAAGTCCCCGCCGTTGCACTGTTTGTGAGTGCCCAGCTACGCAGCTGGGCACGTATGTGCACGTGTATCCGTGAGGGATCTCCTTAGCGCTCATGCAAGAACTGGTAGTCACTAGGGTCACCACCGATCTTGTAGACGACGTATGCCGGTGAATTCGGCACTTCTGGTGCCGCCAACGCGAATGGCAGCGGTGGACGGGACTGGAGTGGCATCTCTCCTTGGTAAGTCCCGAGAGCTGGTCCTGACGGAGAGTACTGATGGCTCATGATTTCCTGGATCACCCGAAGAGCGACACGCTCCAAAGTGTTCACCAGGCTCGAATGGCGGTGCAGCGAGTGAGCTACCATGAAGTTAATCTCCTGACGCAGGACCTGGTGCGTTCTTCCGACGGGGCGGACAGGTCTTCCAGGTGAGAAACCCTTTCCACCTGATGCCATGTGAGCGGTTCTGTGAAAAGAGCCGATGAGGTCGGCTTCGAGGATTGCTTTGACCTCGTCATACTTCTTCTTGAGCTCCTCGGTCAGATCCTCGTACGTGACTGGGTCCCTTCCGCCATCTCAGATGTAGATGGCGATGCGGTTGATGTCGAAGATTGTCCCACCGGGTGCCAGTAATGTGTTGCGGTCGAAACCCACCGGCGAGCAGCGACGGGCAACACGGTAGAGCCGGGAGGCTCCCAGATCGTGGCTGGCCCTGGTCCCTCCGAGCGACGGCCCGCAAAGACTCGGCACGCACGTCCATGTTGGTGCAAGGGCGTGCCACCCGACCTATACCTGGTCGAGGTGATGGATGTGCCTCGCTTAGCTTCCTGCATGGCATACACGTAAACATTAAATACGAGCCTCGATCGGCTCTCAGGTTGTCCTGTGAATCGGCTCAAAGAGCCGATCCACCCATGATACGAGGTGTACGAATATATGGTGGTCCTGCTTGATCAGAATAAAGCTAAAACGACCTACTACGATCTAGGGTTTTCACCACATAATCGGAACATCCTACTCGTGATTGAGCCTGGCGGCCACGCACGGTGATCGTAAACCGACCCTAGACAAGGCCTAAAAACCAACACGAGGTTGATCCCCGGAACATCCTGTCTAGGGCTAGCAAACTACACCCTACGCGCCACCGGATCCTTCAACCCGTTTGTAAGGCCTAACTATGCAGATATTAAACTAATCCTTGAAGAACAAGGAGCAACCATAACGGATCGGATCTACTAAATAATGATCAAGCGGGGTGCCGCCCCTACACCCGTGATGTAAGGGCGGCTAGACGTCTCAGGGTACGACGACAGCATATGATACGAGGAACAATGCTAACCCTAACACGTCTAAGATAACTACGTTGCTCGCCATCAAAAAGGCTTCAGTACGAGCAACGCATGAACAACGGATGAACGTGTCGCCTAGATCGCAAGATGCGATCTAGGCAGCATGATGCTTACCCGGAAGAAACCCTCGAGACAAGGGAGTTGGCGATGCGCCTAGATTGGTTTGTGGTGAACGTGATTGTTGTTTATTTCATAAACCCTAGATACATATTTATAGTCCGTAGACTTTCTAACGTGGGAATAATCCCAACCGGGCACGAGCCAAACTCTATCTAATCGATACGTATCCTACTATATTACAGATACACGGGCGAACTAGCCCAAACTTTGCATATAAGGCCGATTCATGTATTCCTTCCATGTATATTCTTCAAGCCCATCTTGATCGCGGCCCACCTCTGACTCGGTCAAATTCTGGAGATAACAACTCTACACTCTCTTGTTGGATGATGAACACCACTAATTGTGTAGGATTACACGAACCCTCAATGCCGGAGTTAACAAGCTCCACAATATTCGATATTCATGTTTAAATAACCTTAGAGTGCATGATAGATCAACACAACCAAACCAAGTACTAACATAGCATGCACACTGTCACCATCACACTATGAAGAATGCATAGATCACATCAATACTATCATAGCAATAATTAAGTTCATAATCTATAAGAGATTACAATCATAACCTACGCCAAGTACTACACGATGCACACACTGTCACCATTACACCGTGCAGGAGGAATAGAGTACTTTAATAACATCACTAGAGTAGCACATAGATTAATAGTGATACAAAACACATTGTAATCATAAAGGGATATAAATAAGCACTTCACTATGCTATTCATAACAGTGAATAAGTATTCTGTGAAATATAGCCTAAGAGACCCACACGGTGCACACACTGTCACCTTTACACACGTGGGACAAGGAGTCTCCGGAGATCACATAAGTAAAATCCACTTGACTAGCATAATGACATCTAGATTACAAGCATCATCATATGAATCTCAATCATGTAAGGCAGCTCATGAGATTATTGTATTGAAGTACATAGGGAGAGAGATTAACCACATAGCTACCGGTACAGCCCCTTAGCCTCGATGGAGAACTACTCCCTCCTCATGGGAGACAGCAGCGTTGATGAAGATGGCGGTGGTGTCGATGGAGAAGCCTTCCGGGGCACTTCCCCGTCCGGCGGCGTGCCGGAACAGACTCTGTCCCCCGCATCTTGGCTTCGCGATGGCGGCGGCTCGGAAGGTTTCTCGTACCGTGGCTTTTCCGTCTCGAAGACTTAGGTCAGGGGGCTTCTATAGGCGAAGAGGCGGCGTCGTAAGGTCTGGGGCCACCGGACACTAGGCGGCGCGCCCCCGGGGCCGCGCCACCACCATGTGTGGGCCCCCTGGCCCCTCTCTAGCGGCTCTCTGTTCGGGAAGCTTCATGCAATCCTAAGATGTTGGGCGTTGATTTCGTCCGATTCCGAGAATATTTCCTTACTAGGATTTCTGAAACCAAAAACAGCAGAAAACAGGAACTGGCACTTCGGCATCTTGTTAGTAGGTTAGTGCCGGAAAATGCATAAAAACGATATAAAGTGTGAACAAAACATGTAGGTATTGTCATAAAACAAGCATGGAACATAAGAAATTATCGATACGTCGGAGACGTATCAGCATCCCCAAGCTTAGTTCCTACTCGTCCCGAGTAGGTAAACGATAACAAAGATAATTTCTGAAGTGACATGCTACCAACATGATCTTAATCATACTATTGTAAAGCATATGAGATGAATGCAGCGATTCAAAGCAATGGTAAAGACAATGAGTAAACAATTGAATCATATAGCAAAGACTTTTCATGAATAGTACTTTCGAGACAAGCATCAATAAGTCTTGCATAAGAGTTAACTCATAAAGCAATAATTGAAAGTAAAGGTATTGAAGCAACACAAAGGAAGATTAAGTTTCAGCGGTTGCTTTCAACTTATAACATGTATATCTCATGGATAGTTGTCAATGCAAAGTAATATAGCAAGTGCAATATGCAAGTATGTAAGAATCAATGCACAGTTCACACAAGTGTTTGCTTCTTGAGGTGGAGAGAAATAGGTGAACTGACTCAACATAAAAGTAAAAGAATGGCCCTTCGCAGAGGGAAGCATCGATTGCTATATTTGTGCTAGAGCTTTGGTTTTGAAAACATAAAGAGAGCATAAAAGTAAAGTTTTGAGAGGTGTTTGTTGTTGTCAACGAGTGGTAGTGGGCACTCTAACCCCTTGCCAGACAAACCTTCAAAGAGCGGCTCCCATTTTATTTTTATTTTTGTGTGGCACTCCTTCCAACCTTTCTTTCACAAACCATGGCTAACCGAATCCTCGGGTGCCCGCCAACAATCTCATACCATGAAGGAGTGCCTTTTATTTTAGTTTTATTATGATGACACTCCTCCCCACCTTTGCTTTCTCAAGCCATGGCTAACCGAATCCTTCGGGTGCCGTCCAACAATCACATACCATGGAGGAGTGTCTATTTTTGTTAATTAATTTGGGACTGGGAATCCCATTGCCAGCTCTTTTTGCAAAATTATTGGATAAGCGGATGAAGCCACTAGTCCATTGGTGAAAGTTGCCCAACAAGATTGAAAGATAAACACCACATACTTCCTCATGAGCTATAAAACATTGACACAAATCAGAGGTAATAAATTTTGAATTGTTTAAAGGTAGCACTCAAGCAATTTACTTTGGGATGGCGGAGAAATACCATGTAGTAGGTAGGTATGGTGGACACAAATGGCATAGTGGTTGGCTCAAGGATTTTGGATGCATGAGAAGTATTCCCTCTCGATACAAGGCTTAGGCTAGCAAGGTTATTTGAAACAAACACAAGTATGAAGCGGTGCAGCAAAACTCACATAAAAGACATATTGTAAACATTATAAGACTCTACACCGTCTTCCTTGTTGTTCAAACTCTTACTATGAATTATCTAGACCTTAGAGAGACCAATTATGCAAACCAAATTTTAGCAAGCTCTATGTATTTCTTCATTAATAGGTGCAAAGTATATGATGCAAGAGCTTAATCATGAGCACAACAATTGCCAAGTATCACATTGTTCAAGACATTATACCAATTACTACATGTAGCATTTCCCGTTTCCAACCATATAACAATTAACGAAGCAGTTTCAACCTTCGCCATGAACATTAAAAGTAAAGCTAAGAACACATGTGTTCATATGAACCAGCGGAGCGTGTCTCTCTCCACACAAGCATTTATTTAAACAAACAAAAACAAAAACAAAAACAAACAGACGCTCCAAGTAAAGTACATAAGATGTGGCCGAATAAAAATATAGTTTCAAGAGAAGGAACCTGATAATTTGTCGATGAAGAAGGGGATGCCTTTGGCATCCCCAAGCTTAGATGCTTGAGTCTTCTTGAAATATGCAGGGATGAACCACCGGGGCATCCCCAAGCTTAGAGCTTTCACTCTTCTTGGTCATATTGTATCATCCTCCTCTCTTGACCCTTGAAAACTTCCTCCACACCAAACTCGAAACAAACTCATTAGAGGGTTAGTGCATAATCAAAAATTCACATGTTCAGAGGTGACACAATCATTCTTAACACTTCTGGACATTTCTCAAAGCTACTGAAAGTTAATGGAACAAAGAAATCCATCCAACATAGCAAAAGAGGCAATGCGAAATAAAAGGCAGAATCTGTCAAAACAGAACAGTCCGTAAAGACGAATTTTATTGAGGCACCAGACTTGCTCAAATGAAAATTCTCAAATTGAATGAAAGTTGCGTACATATCTGAGGATCACTCACGTAAATTGGCATAATTTTCTGAGTTACCTACAGAGAATTAGGCCCAGATTCGTGACAGCAAGAAATCTGTTTCTGCGCAGTAATCCAAATCTAGTATGAACCTTACTATCAAAGACTTTACTTGGCACAACAATGCAATAAAATAAGATAAGGAGAGGTTGCTACAGTAGTAACAACTTCCAAAACACAAATATAAAACAAAATTAATGTAGTAAAATAAACACATGGGTTATCTCCCAAGAAGTTCTTTCTTTATAGCCATTAAGATGGGCTCAGCAGTTTTAATGATGCACTCGCAAGAAATAGTATTTGAAGCAAAAGAGAGCATAAAGAGGCAAATTCAAAACAAATTTAAGCCTAACATGCTTCCTATGAAAAGGAATCTTGTAAATAAACAAGTTCATGAAGAGCAAAGTAACAAGCATAGGAAGGTAGAACAAGTGTAGCTTCAAAAATTTCAGCACATAGAGAGATGTTTTAGTAACATGAAAATTTCTACAACCATATTTTCCTCTCTCATAATAATATCCAGTAGCATCATGAGCAAACTCAACAATATAACTATCACATAAAGCATTCTTATCATGAGTCTCATGCATAAAATTATTACTCTCCACATAAGCATAATCAATTTTATTAGTTGTAGTGGGAGCAAATTCAACAAAGTAGCTATCATTATTATTCTCATAATCAAATATAGGAGGCATATTGTAATCATAATCAAATTCATCCTCCATAACAGGCGGCACCAAAAGACCACTATCATTATAATCATCATAAATAGGAGGCAAAGTATCATCAAAGTAAATTTTCTCCTCAATGCTTGGGGGACTAAAAAGATCATACTCATCAAAACCAGCTTCCCCAAGCTTAGAATTTTCCATAGCATTAGCAACAATGATGTTCAAAGCATTCATATTAATAACATTCCCATTAGCATGCATATAAAGTTCCATGGGTTTTTTAATTCTCTCTTCAAACACATCATGTCCTAATTCAAGATAAAGTTCATAAAGATCTCTCATATTTTTGTTGTTTTCCATTATGCCTAACTAGTGTAAACAAGAAACAAAAAGATGCAATTGCAGGATCTAAAGGAAATAGCTTCGAGTACTTACAACGGCGCCGGAAAATAGCTTAGTAGCCGAGATCCGGAGTGTGAGTACCTTTTACCTTTCCTCCCCGGCAACGGCGCCAGAAAAGTGCTTGATGTCTACGGGTGCTTCTATTCTTGTAGACAGTGTTGGGCCTCCAAGAGCAGAGGTTTGTAGAACAGCAGCAAGTTTCACCCAAGGTTTATCGAACTCAGGGAGGAAGAGGTCAAAGATATCCCTCTCATGCAACCCTGCAACCATAAAGCAAGAAGTCTCTTGTGTCCCCAACACACCTAATAGGTGCACTAGTTCGGCGAAGAGATAGTGAAATACAGGTGGTATGAATAAGTATGAGCAGTAGTCGCTTTAAAATTGCTTTGCTGTCCAGGACTGGCGTGTGGTTGATGGTGGTAATATTGCGGACAAAGATGCAGTAGAACAGTAAACAAGCAGCGATAGCGATTTAGGAACAAGGCCTAGGGATCATACTTTCACTAGTGGACACTCTCAACATTGATCACATAATGAATAGATAAATGATATACTCTACACTCTCTTGTTGGATGATGAACACCACTAATTGTGTAGGATTACACGAACCCTCAATGCCGGAGTTAACAAGCTCCACAATATTCGATATTCATGTTTAAATAACCTTAGAGTGCATGATAGATCAACACAACCAAACCAAGTACTAACATAGCATGCACACTGTCACCATCACACTATGAAGGAGGCATAGATCACATCAATACTATCATAGCAATAGTTAACTTCATAATCTACAAGAGATTACAATCATAACCTACGCCAAGTACTACACGATGCACACACTGTCACCATTACACCGTGCAGGAGGAATAGAGTACTTTAATAACATCACTAGAGTAGCACATAGATTAATAGTGATACAAAACACATTGTAATCATAAAGGGATATAAATAAGCACTTCACTATGCTATTCATAACAGTGAATAAGTATTCTGTGAAATATAGCCTAAGAGACCCACACGGTGCACACCTGTCACCTTTACACACGTGGGACAAGGAGTCTCCGGAGATCACATAAGTAAAATCCACTTGACTAGCATAATGACATCTAGATTACAAGCATCATCATATGAATCTCAATCATGTAAGGCAGCTCATGAGATTATTGTATTGAAGTACATAGGGAGAGAGATTAACCACATAGCTACCGGTACAGCCCTAGCCTCGATGGAGAACTACTCCTCCTCATGGGAGACAGAGCGTTGATGAAGATGGCGGTGGTGTCGATGGAGAAGCCTTCCGGGGCACTTCCCCCGGCGGCGTGCCGAACAGAGACTCCTGTCCCCAGATCTTGGCTTCGATGGCGGCGGCTCGAAGGTTTCTCGTACCGTGGCTTTTCGTCTCGAAGACTTAGGTCAGGGGCTTCTTATAGGCGAAGAGGCGGCGTCAGAAGGGGTCTGGGGCCACCAGACACTAGGGCGGCGCCCCCGGGCCGCGCCGCCACCATGTGTGGGCCCCCTGTGGCCCCTCTCTGGCGGCTCTCGGGTGTTCTGGAAGCTTCATGCAATCCTAAGATGCTGGGCGTTGATTTCGTCCGATTCCGAGAATATTTCCTTACTAGGATTTCTGAAACCAAAAACAGCAGAAAACAGGAACTGGCACTTCGGCATCTTGTTAGTAGGTTAGTGCCGGAAAATGCATAAAAATGATATAAAGTGTGAACAAAACATGTAGGTATTGTCATAAAACAAGCATGGAACATAAGAAATTATCGATACGTCGGAGACGTATCAGTAGGTATGGTTTATCAGTAGGTATGGTGGACACACATGGCATAGGTTTTGGCTCAAGGTTTTGGATGCACGAGAAGCATTCCCTCTCAGTACAAGGCTTTGGCTAGCAATGTTGTTTGAAGCAAACACAAGTATGAACCGGTACAACAAAACTTACATAAGAACATATTGCAAGCATTATAAGACTCTACACTGTCTTCCTTGTTGCTCAAACACTTTTACCAGAAATATCTAGACCTTAGAGAGACCAATCATGCAAACCAATTTATACAAGCTCTACGGTATATCTCCACTAATAGGTTCAAACTACATGATGCATGAGCTTAAACATGATCTACTTGAGAGCTCAAAACAATTGCCAAGTATCAAATTATCCAAGACAATATGAGGCATTTTCTGTTTCCAACCAAATAGCAATAAATGCAACAGCTTCCAACTTTTGTCATGAACATTAAAAGTAAAACGAAGAACACCAGTGTTCATATGAAAAAGCGGAGCGTGTCTCTCTCCCACACAAGGATTGCTAGGATCCGAATTTATTCAAACACAAACAAACGAAAATAAAAGCACACAGACGCTCCAAGTAAAGCACATAAGATGTGACCGAATAAAAATATAGTTTTAATAGAAGTGACCTGATAAGTTGTTGATGAAGAAGGGAATGCCTTGGGCATCCCCAAGCTTAGACGCTTGAGTCTTCTTGAAACATGCAGGGATGAACCACGGGGGCATCCCCAAGCTTAGACTTTTCACTCTTCTTGATCATATATCATCCTCCTCTCTTGACCCTTGAAAACTTCCTTCACACCAAACTTCTCATAAACTTCATTAGAGGGGTTAGTACTCAAAAACTTTAATCCACTTTGGTCCTGTAGTGACACATTGCAAGAACTCAATAAAACATTAGCTACAGCTCTCCACGTCTAGAAAGCCTCACTTAAAGTCCACAAGAGACAATGCAAAAAACAGAGACAAAATTTGTCAAAACAGAACAGCCAGTAAAGATGAATTTGTAAGAGGTACTTCCGTTGCTCAAATCGGAAAACTGAAAACTAATGAAAGTTGCGTACATATCTGAGGAACACGCATGTAAATTAGCAGATTTTTCTGAGTTACCTACAGAGAGCCCTGCCCAAATTCGTGATAGAAAGAAATCTGTTTCTGCGCAGAAATCCAAATCTAGTATCATCTTTACTATCAAAGACTTTACTTGGCACAACAATGCAATAAAATAAAGATAAGGAGAGGTTGCTACTGTAGTAACAACTTCCAAGATTCAAATATAAAACAAAATTGCTGTAGTAAAATAAAAACATGGGTTATCTCCCAAGAAGTGCTTTCTTTATAGCCATTAAGATGGGCTCAGCAATTTTAATGATGCACTCCCAAGAAATAAGAGTTGAAGCAAAAGAGAGCATCAAAAAGCAAATTCAAAACACATTTAAGTCTAACCCACTTCCTATGAAAAGGAATCTTGTAATAAAATAAATCAAATAAGCACATAGTAACAAGCATAGGAAGATAAAACAAGAGCAACTTTAAAAATTTCAGCATATAGAGAGGTGTTTTGGTAACATGAAAACTTCTACAACCATATTTTCCTCTCTCATAATAACTTTCAGTAGCATCATGAACAAACTCAACAATATAACTATCACATAAAGCATTCTTATCATGAGCTACATGCATAAAAGTATCATTACTCTCCACATAAGCATAATCAATTTTATTAGTAATAGTGGGAGCAAATTCAACAAAGTAGCTATCATTATTATTAAATGTAGGAGGCATATTGTAATCATAATAAACTTTATCCTCCATAGTAGGTGGCACCAAAATACCACTATCATTATAATCATCATAAATGGGAGGCAAAGTATCATCAAAGTAAATTTTCTCCTCCATGCTTGGGGGACTAAAAATATCATGCTCATCAAAACCAGCTTCCCCAAGCTTAAATTCTTCCATAGCATTATCAACAATGGTGTTCATACTAATAACATTGCTACTAGCATGCAAATAAGGTTCCATAGGTTTTTTAATTTTCGCATCACACAATTTATGTCTTAACTCAGGAAATAGATTAAAAAGCTCACTGTTATTTTCCATTATGCCTAACTAGTGAACAAGAAACAAAAAGATGCAATTGCAGGATCTAAAGGAAATAGCTTCGAGCACTCACACACCAGCAACAGTGCTAGGAAATAGCTTAGTAGTCGGAGGATGTGAATACCTTTTACCTTACCTCCCCGGCAACGGCGCCAGAAAAATAGCTTGCTGTCTACGGTTGGCTTCTTTTCCTGTAGACAGTGTTGGGCCTCCAAGAGCAGAGGTTTGTAGAACAAGCAAGTTTCCCTTAAGTGAATCACCCAAGGTTTATCGAACTCAGGGAGGAAGAGGTCAAAGATATCCTCTCAAGCAACCCTGCAATTACGATACAAGAAGTCTCTTGTGTCCCCAACACACCCAATACACTTGTCAGATGTATAGGTGCACTAGTTCGGCGAAGAGATAGTGAAATACAAGTGATATGGATGAATATGAGTGGTAATAGCAATCTGAAATAAATATGGCAACGAGTAAACATGCAGTGGAACAGTAAATAAACGGTGTTTCGATGTTTGGAAACAAGGCCTATGGATCATACTTTCACTAGTGGACACTCTCAACATTGATCACATAACTGAATAGATAAATGCTACTTTCTACACTCTCTTGTTGGATGACAAACACCATTCATTGTGTAGGGCTACAAGAGCTCCCTCAAGCCGGAGTTAACAAGCTCCACAACATCCGGTGTTCATATTTAAGTAACCTTTAGAGTGCATGATAGACCATTGCAATTTAGACCGAGTACTAACATAGCATGCACACTGTCACCGCTAGGCTATGAAATGGGGAATAGATCGCATCAATACTATCATAGTAATAGTTAACTCCATAATCTACAAGAGATTACAATCATAACCTATGCCAAGTACTACATGATGCACACACTGTCAACATTACATCATGGAGGAGGAATAGAATACTTTAATAACATCACTAGAGTAGCACATAGATTAATAGTGATACAAAGCTCATCATATGGATCTCAATCATGTAAGGCAGCTCATGAGATCATTGTATTGAAGTACATGGGAGAGAGATGAACCACATAGCTACCGGTAGAGCCCTCAGCCTCGGGGAGAACTACTCCCTCTCATCATGGAGACAAGAAGGTGATGAAGATGGCGGTGGTGTCGATGGAGATGCCTTCCGGGGCACTTCCCCATCCCGTGCCGAACGTAGACTTCGTCCGAATCTTGGCTTCACGATGGCGGCGGCTCTGGAACTTTCTCGTGTCGTGGCTTATTCGTCTCGAGGTTTTAGGTCGTGAAGGCTTAAATAGGCGAAGAGTCGGGAGCCTGAGGGGCCAGGGGGCCACACAAGAGGGGGCGCGCCCCTCTCGGCCGCGCCGCCATGGCGTGTGGGCCCCTGGGCCTCGGTCCCTCTTCTGCTCTGGAAGCTTCGTGAAAATATAAGATCGTGGGCCTTGATTTCGTCCAATTCCGAGAATATTTCCTGTAAGATTTCAAACCAAAAACAGCAGAAAAACAGAACGGCACTTCGGCATCTCGTTAATAGGTTAGTTCCGTAAAATGCATAAATATGACATAAAGTGTATAAAAAACATGTAGGTATTGTCATAAAACAAGCATGGAACATAAGAAATTATAGATACGTTTGAGACGTATCAAGCATCCCCAAGCTTAGTTCCTACTCGTCCTCGAGTAGGTAAACGATAACAGAGATAATTTCTGAAGTGACATGCTATCATAATCTTGATCAATACTATTGTAAGCATATGTAATGAATGAAGTGATTCAAAGCAATGGTAAAGACAATGATTAAACAACTGAATCATATAGCAAAGACTTTTCATGAATAGTACTTTCAAGACAAGCATTAATAAGTCTTGCATAAGAGTTAACTCATAAAGCAATAAATTCATAGTAGAAAGTTTTGAAGCAACACAAAGGAAGATATAAGTTTCAGCAGTTGCTTTCAACTTCAACATGTTTATCTCATGGATAATTGTCAAAACAAAGTAATATGATGAATGCAGATAAGCAAATATGTAAGAATCAATGCACAGTTAACACAAGTGTTTGCTTCTAAGATAGAAAGAAGTAGGTAAACTGACTCAACATAAAAGTAGAAGAATGGCCCTTCGCAGAGGGAAGCAGGGATAAATCATGTGCTAGAGCTTTTCAAGTTTTGAAATCATATAGAGAGCATAAAAGTAAAATTTTGAGAGGTGTTTGTTGTTGTCAACGAATGGTAGTGGGCACTCTAACCCCCTTGCCAGATAGACTTTCAAAGAGCGGCTCCCATGATTATTTTATTTTTGGGTGACACTCCTTCCAACCTTTCCTTTCACAAACCATGGCTAACCAAATCCTCGGGTGCCTTCCAACAATCTCATACCATGAAGGAGTGTCTTTTTATTTTAGTTTTATTTAGAGATGACACTCCTCCCCACCTTTGCTTTCTCAAGCCATGGCTAACCGAATCCTCGGGTGCCTTCCATCAATCACATACCATGGATGAGTGTCTATTAAGGTTAATTAATTTGGGGCTGGGAACCCCATTGCCAGCTCTTTTTGCAAAATTATTGGATAAGCGGATGAAGCCACTAGTCCATTGGTGAAAGTTGCCCAACAAGATTGAAAGATAAAACACCACATACTTCCTCATGAGCTATAAAACATTGACACAAATAAGAGGTAATAACTTTTGAATTGTTTAAAGGTAGCACATGAAGTATTTACTTGGAATGGCAGAAACCATGTAGTAGGTAGGTATGGTGGACACAAATGGCATAGTTTTTGGCTCAAGATTTGGATGCACGAGAAGTATTCCCTCTCAATACAAGGCTTAGGCTAGCAAGGTTATTTGAAGCAAACACAAGTATGAACCGGTACAGCAAAACTTACATAAGAACATATTGCAAGCATTATAAGACTCTACACTGTCTTCCTTGTTGTTCAAACCCTTACTAGAAAATATCTAGACTTTAGAGAGACCAATCATGCAAACCAAATGTCAACAAGCTCTACAGTATTTCTTCATTAATAGGTGCAAAGTACATGATGCAAGAGCTTAAACATGATCTATATGAGCACAACAATTGCCAAGTATCGAATTATTCAAGACAATATACCAATTACCACATGAAGCATTTTTTGTTTCCAACCAAATAACAATGAACGAAGCAGTTTCAACCTTCGCCATGAACATTAAAAGTAAAGCTAAGAACACATGTGTTCATATGCAACAACGGAGCGTGTCTCTCTCCCACACAAGCATGAATTTATTCAGTGAATGAAAATAACAAAACGAAAATAAAAAGCACACATACGCTCCAAGTAAAGCACATAAGATGTGACGGAATAAAAATATAGTTTCAATTCCGAGAATATTTCCCGTGTAAGATTTCTGAAACCAAAAACAGCAGAAAAGAGGAACTGGCACTTCGGCATCTCGTTAATAGGTTAGTTCCAGAAAATGCATAAATATGACATAAAATGTGTACAAAACATGTAGGTATTGTCATAAAACAAGCATGGAACATAAGAAATTATAGATACGTTTGAGACGTATCACATCCCCAAGCTTAGTTCCTGCTCGCCCTCGAGTAGGTAAACGATAAAAAGAATAATTTCTGTAGTGACATACTACTTACATAACCTTGATCATACTATTACAAAGCATATGAGATGAATGAAGTGACTCAAGGCAATGATCTATAGTTGCTAACAAATAGATAACATATAGCTAAACTTTTCATGAATAGTACTTTCAAGACAAGCATCGAAAGTCTTGCATAAGAGTTAACTCATAAAACAATAAATTCAAAGTTAAGGCATCGAAGCAACACAAAGGGAGATTTAAGTTTCAGTAGTTGCTTTCAACTTTCAACTTACATATCTCATGGATAATTGTCAACACAAAGTAATATGATGAATGCAAATAAGAAAGTATGTAAGAATCAATGCACAGTTGACACAAGTGTTTGATTCTAAGATAGAAAGAAGTAGGCAAACTGACTCAACATAAAAGTAAAAGAATGGCCCTTCGCAGAGGGAAGCATGGATTGTTATATTTGTGCTAGAGCTTTTATTTTGAAAACATAGAAGCAATTTTGTCAACGGTAGTAATAATTCATATGTGTTATGTATAAGACATCCTATAAGTTGCAAGCCTCATGCATAGATTACCAATAGTACCCGCACCTTGTCCTAATTAGCTTGGATTTACATGGATTATCATTGCATAACATATGTTTCAACAAAGTGTCACAAAGGGGTAACTCTATGCCGCCTATACAAAGGTGATACGTCTCAAACGTATCTATAATTTCTTATGTTCCGTGCTACTTTATTGATGATACACACATGTTTTATACATACTTTATGTCATATTTATGCATTTTCCGGCACTAACCTATTAACGAGATGCCGAAGAGCCAGCTTGCTTTTTCTGCTTTTGGTTTCAAAATCCTAGTAAGGAAATATTCTCGGAATTGAACGAAATCAACGCCCAGGGTCTTATTTTTCCAAGGTTCCAGAAGTCCGAAAGGGAAATGAAGTGGGGCCACAAGGCGACGCCACACCAGGCGGCGCGCCCAGGCCGCGCCGTTGTGTGGGCCCGTGGAGCCCCCGACCTACCCTTCCGCCTACTTAAGCCTTCGTCGATAATAGTTCCGCACCGAGAGCCACGATACGGAAAACCTTCCAGAGACGCCGCCGCCGCCAATCCCATCTCGGGGGATTCAGGAGATCGCCTCCGGCACCCTGCCGGAGAGGGGAATCATCTCCCGGAGGGACTCTTCACCGCCATGGTCGCCTCCGGAGTGATGAGTAGTTCACCCCCGGACTATGGGTCCATAGCAGCAGCTAGATGGTCGCCTTCTCCTAATTGTGCTATCATCGTTAGATCTTGTGAGCTGCCTAACATGATCAAGATCATCTATTTGTAATCCTACATGTTGTGTTTGTTGGGATCCGATGAATAATGAATGCTATGTTATGTTGATTATCAATCTATCATCTATGTGTTGTTTATGATCTTGCATGATCTCCGTTATTAGTAGAGGCTCCGGCCAAGTCGTTACTTGTAACTCCAAGAGGGAGTACTTATGCTCGATAGTGGGTTCATGCCTCCATTAAATCCGGGACAGTGACATAAAGTTCTAAGGTTGTGGATGTGTTGTTGCCACTAGGGATAAAACATCAATGCTATGTCTAAGGATGTATTTGTTGATTACATTACGCACCATACTTAATGCAATTGTCTGTTGTTTGCAACTTATGAGTGGTTCGGATGATAACCTTAAGGTGGACTTTTTAGGCATAGATGGCCGGATAGCGGTCTATGTACTTTGTCGTAATGCCCAATTGAATTTCACACTACTCATCATAATATGTATGTGCATGGTCATGCCCTCTTTATTTGTCAATTGCCCAACTGTAATTTGTTCACCCAACATGCTATTTATCTTATGGGAGAGACACCACTAGTAAACTGTGGACCCCGGTCCATTCTTTTACATCGAATACAATCTACTGCAATACTCGTTCTACTGTTTTCTGCAAACATCATCATCCATACTATACATCTAATCCTTTGTTACAGCAAGCCGGTGAGATTGACAACCTCATTGTTAAGTTGGGGCAAAGTATCTTGGTTGTGTTGTGCAGGTTCCACGTTGGCGCCGGAATCTCTGGTGTTGCGCCGCACTACACTCCGCCGCCATCAACCTTCAACGTGCTTCTTGACTCCTACTGGTTCGATAACCTTGGTTTCTTACTGAGGGAAAATTTGCCGCTGTACGCATCATACCTCCTCTTGGGGTTCCCAACGGACGTGTGCTTACCGTCAAAGAAGCTTTTTCTGGCGCCGTTGCCGTGGAGATCAAGACACGCTGCAAGGGGAGTCTCCACTTCCAATCTCTTTACTTTGTTTTTGTCTTGCTTTATTTTATTTACTTCTTTGTTTGCTGCATTATATCAAAAATACAAAAAAATAGTTACTTGTTTTACTTTACTTAATTCCATCATGTTTTTATTTCACTAGTTAGGCATAATGGAAAGTAACAGTGAGCTTTTGAAGCTATTTCCTGAGTTAAGACATGGATTGTTTGATGCAAAAATTAAAAAACCTATTGAGCCTTATTTGCATGCTAGTAGCAATGTTATTAGTATGAACGCTTTGAACACCATTGTTGCTAATGATATGGGAAATTCTAAGCTTGGGGAAGCTGGTTTTGATGAGCATGATATTTTTAGTCCCCCAAGCATTGAGGAGAAAATTTTCTTGATGATACTTTGCCTCCTATTTATGATGATTATAATGATAGTGGTCTTTTGGTGCCGCCTACTATGGAGGATAAATCTAATTATGATTACAATATGCCTCCTATATTTGATGATGAGAATAATAATGATAGCTACTTTGTTTAATTTGCTCCCACTACAATTAATAAAATTGACTATGCTTATGTTGGGAGTAGTAATTATTTTATGCATTAGACTCATGATAAGAATGTTTCATTTGATGGTTATATTGTTGAGTTTGTTCATGATGCTACTGAAAATCTTTATGAGAGAGGATAATATGGTTGTAGAAATTTTCATGTTTCTAAAACACCTCTCTTTGTGCTGAAAATCTTGAAGTTGCATTTGTCTAGTTTTCGTATGCTTATTGCATTATGCTTACATGACTTGTTTATTTACAAGATTCCTTTTCATAGGAAGTGGGTTAGACTAAATGTGTTTTGAATTTGCTTTTGATGCTCTCTTTTGCTTCAACTATTATTTCTTGGGAGTGCATCATTAAAACTACTGAGCCCATCTTAATGGCTATAAAGAAAGCACTTCTTGGGAGATGACCCAAGTGTTTATTTTACTACATCAACTTTTGTTTTATATTTGAGTCTTGGAAGTTGTTACTACTGTAGCAACCTCTCCTTATCTTTATTTTGTTGCATTATTGTGCCAAGTAAAGTCTTTGATAGTAAGGTTCATACTAGATTTGGATTACTGCGCAGAAACAGATTTCTTGCTGTCACGAATTTGAGCATTAGTCTCTGTAGGTAACTCAGAAAATTCTGCCAATTTACGTGAGTGATCCTCAGATATGTACGCAACTTTCATTCAATTTGAGCATTTTCATTTGAGCAAGTCTGGTGCACCTAAAAAATCGTCTTTACGGACTGTTCAGTTTTGACAGATTCTGCCTTTTATTTCGCATTGCCTGTTTTGCTATGTTTGATGGATTTCTTTATTCCATTAACTTTCAGTAGCTTTGTGCAATGTCCAGAAGTGTTAAGAATGATTATGTCACCTCTGAAAATGTGAATTTTGATTATGCACTAACCCTCTAATGAGTTGTTTTGAGTTTAGTGTGGAGGAAGTTTTCAAGGATCAAGAGAGGAGGATGATACAATATGATCAAGGAGAGTGAAAGCTCTAAGCTTGGGGATGCCCCGGTGGTTCATCCCTGCATATTTCAAGAAGACTCAAGCATCTAAGCTTGGGGATGGCCAAGGCATCCCCTTCTTCATCGACAACATTATCAGGTTCCTCTAATGAAACTATATTTTTATTCCGTCACATCTTATGTGCTTTACTTGGAGCGTCCTGTGTTTTTATTTTTGTTTTGTTTGAATAAAGTTGGATCCTAGCATTCATTGTGTGGGAGAGAGACACGCTCCGCTGTTGCATATGGACAAACATGTCCTTGGCTTTACTCATAATGGTCATGGCGAAGGTTGAAACTGCTTCGTTAATTGTTATATGGTTGGAAACGGGAAATGCTACATGTGGTAATTGGTATAATGTCTTGAATAATTTGATACTTGGCAATTGTTGTGCTCATGTTTAAGCTCTTGCATCATATACTTTGCACCTATTAATGAAGAAATACATAGAGCTTGCTAAAATTTGGTTTGCATGATTGGTCTCTCTAAGGTCTGGATATTTTCTGGTAAAGTGTTTGAACAACAAGGAAGACGGTGTAGAGTCTTATAATGCTTGCAATATGTCTTTTATGTGAGTTTTGTTGTACCGATTCATACTTGTGTTTGTTTCAAATAACCTTGCTAGCCTAAGCCTTGTATTGAGAGGGAATACTTCTCATGCATCCAAAATCCTTGAGCCAAAAACTATGCCACTTGTGTCCACCATACCTACCTACTACATGGTATTTCTCCGCCATTCCAAAGTAAATTGCTTGAGTACTATCTTTAAACACTTCAAAAGTTATTACCTCTTATTTGTGTCAATGTTTTATAGCTCATGAGGAAGTATGTGGTGTTTATCTTTCAATCTTGTTGGGCAACTTTCACCAATGGACTAGTGGCTTCATCCGCTTATCCAATAATTTTGCAAAGAGCTGGCAATGGGATTCCCAGTCCCAAATTAATTAACAAAAAATAGACACTCCTCCATGGTATGTGATTGTTGGACGGCACCCGAGGATTCGGTTAGCCATGGCTTGAGAAAGCAAAGGTGGGGAGGAGTGTCATCTAAATAAAACTAAAATAAAAAGGCACTCCTTCATGGTATGAGATTGTTGGCAGGCACCCGAGATTCGGTTAGCCATGGTTTGTGAAAGCAGGTTGGAAGGAGTGCCACCCAAAAATAAAAATGTTTCATGGGAGCCGCTCTTTGAAGTTTGTCTGGGGGAGTTAGAGTTCCCATTATTCATTGTTGACAACAACAAACACCTCTCAAAACTTTACTTTTATGCTCTCTTTATGTTTTCAAAATAAAAGCTCTAGCACAAATATAGCAATCAATGCTTCCCTCTGCGAAGGGACTTTCTTCTACTTTTATGTTGAGTCAGTTCACCCACTTCCTTCCATCTCAAGAAGCAAACACTTGTGTTAACTGTGCATTGATTCCTACATACTTGCATATTGCACTTATTATATTACTTTATGTTGACAATATCCATGAGATATACATGTTACAAGTTGAAAGCAACCGCTGAAACTTATATCTTCCTTTGTGTTGCTTCAATGCATTTACTTTGAATTTATTGCTTTATGAGTTAACTCTTATGCAAGACTTATTGATGCTTGTCTTGAAAGTACTATTCATGAAAAGTCTTTGCTATATGATTCAATTGTTTACCCATTGTCTTTACCATTGCTTCGAATCGCTGCATTCATTACATGTGCTTACAATAGTATTGATCAAGATTATGATAGCATGTCACTTCAGAAATTATCTTTGTTATCGTTACCTACTCGGGACGAGTAGGAACTAAGCTTGGTGCTTTGATACGTCTCAAACGTATCTATAATTTCTTATTTTCCATGCTACTTTATTGATGATACACACATGTTTTATACATACTTTATGTCATATATATGCATTTTCTGGACTAACTTATTAACGAGATGCCGAAGAGCCAGTTGCCTGTTTTTGGTTTCAGAAATCCTAGTAAGGAAATATTCTCGGAATTGGACGAAATCAACGCCCAAGATCTTATTTTTCCACGAAGCTTCCAGAAGTCCGAAAGGGAAACAAAGTGGGGCGAAGAGGCGGCGCCACACTAGGGCGGCGTGGCCCAGGTGCTGGCCGCGCCCCCTATGTGTGGGCCTCGCACCCCTGACCTACCCTTCCGCCTACATAAGCCTTCGTCGATAATAGTTCCAGTCCCGAGAGCCACGATACGGAAAACCTTCCAGAGACGCCGCCGCCGCCAATCCCATCTCGGGATTCAGGAGATCGCCTCCGGCACCCTGCCGGAGAGGGGAATCATCTCCCCGAGGACTCTTCACCGCCATGGTCGCCTCCGGAGTGATGTGTGAGTAGTTCCCCCCTGGACCATTAGCTAGATGGTCGTCTTCTCCTAATTGTGCTATCATTGTTAGATCTTGTGAGCTGCCTAACATGATCAAGATCATCTATTTGTAATGCTACATGTTGCGTTTGTTGGGATCCGATGAATAATGAATGCTATGTTATGTTGATTATCAATCTATCATCTATGTGTTGTTTATGATCTTGCATGCCTCTCGTTATTAGTAGAGGCTCTGCCAAGTCGTTACTTGTAACTCCAAGAGGAGTACTTATGCTCGATAGTGGGTTCATGCCTCCATTAACCTGGACATTGAAGAAAGTTCTAAGGTTGTGGATGTGTTGTTGCCACAGGGATAAAACATCAATGCTATGTCTAAGGATGTATTTGTTGATTACATTACGCACCATACTTAATGCATTGTTGTTGTTTGCAACTTAATACTCGAGGGGGTTCGGATGATAACTCAAGGTGGACTTTTTAGGCATAGATGCATGCTGGATAGCGGTCTATGTACTTTGTCGTAATGCCCAATTGAATTTCACACTAGTCATCATAACATGTATGTGCATGGTCATGCCCTCTTTATTTGTCAATTGCCCAACCGTAATTTGTTCACCCAACATGCTATTTATCTTGGGAGAGACACCACTAGTGAACTGTGGACCCCGGTCCATTCTTTTACATCGATTACAATCTACTGCAATACTGTTCGTTTCGCAAACATCATCATCCACACTATACATCTAATCCTTTGTTCACAGCAAGTCTGTGAGATTGACAACCTCACTGTTGGGCAAAGTATCTTGGTTGTGTTGTGCAGGTTCCACGTTGGCGCCGGAATCCCTGGTGTTGCGCCGCACTACACTCCGCCGCCATCAACCTTCAACGTGCTTCTTGACTCCACCGGGTTCGATAACCTTGGTTTCTTACCGAGGGAAAACTTGCCGCTGTACGCGTCATACCTTCCTCTTGGGGTTCCCAACGGACGTGTGCTTTACCGTCACAAGCAGCAAAAGGTCTAAGGAGAAAGCTCGCATTGGATTTCTCGCTTTTGATTATTCTCAACTTAGACATCCATACCGGGACAACATAGACAACAGATAATGACTCCTCTTTAATGCATAAGCAATCAACAACAGATAATATTCTCATAAGAGATTGAGGATTTTGTCCAAACTGAAACTTCCACCGTGGATCATGGCTTTAGTTAGCGGCCCAATGTTCTTCTCTAACAATATGCATACTCAAACCATTTGATCATGATAAATCACCTTTACTTCAGACAAGACGAACATGCATAGCAACTCACATGATATTCAACAAAGGTGAAATAGTTGATGGCGTCCCCAGAAACATGGTTACCGCTCAACAAGCAACTTATAAGAAATAAGATACATAAGTACATATTGAATACCACAATTGTTTTAAGCTATTTTTCCCATGAGCTATATATTGCAAAGACAAAGGAATGAAATTTTAAAGGTAGCACTCAAGCAATTTACTTTGGAATGGCAGGTAAACACCATGTAGTAGGTAGGTATGGTGGACACAAGTGGCATAGTTTTGGCTCAAGGATTTTGGATGCTCGAGAAGTATTCCCTCTCAATACAAGGCTTAGGCTAGCAAGGTTGTTTAAAGCAAACACAAGTATGAACTGGTACAGCAAAACTTACATAAAGAACATATTGCAAGCATTATAAGACTCTAAACTGTCTTCCTTGTTGTTCAAACACCTTAGCAGAAAATATCTAGACTTTAGAGAGACTAATCATGCAAACCAAATTTCAACAAGCTCTATGTAGTTCTTCATTAATAGGTGCAAAGTACATGATGCAAGAGCTTAAACATGATCTATATGAGCACAACAATTGCCAAGTATCAAATTATTCAAGACATTATACCAATTACCACATGCAGCAATTTCTGTTTCCAACCATATAACAATGAACGAAGCAGTTTCAACCTTCGCCATGAACATTAAGAGTAAAGCTAAGAACACATGTGTTCATATGCAACAACGGAGCGTGTCTCTCTCCCACATAAGCATGAATTTATTCAGAGAATGAAAATAACAAAACGAAAATAAAACACAGAGACGCTCCAAGTAAAGCACATAAGATGTGACGGAATAAAAATATAGTTTCACTAGAAGTGACCTGATAAGTTGTCGATGAAGAAGGGGATGCCTTGGGCATCCCCATGCTTAGATGCTTGAGTCTTCTTGAAATATGCAGGGATGAACCACGGGGGCATCCCCAAGCTTAGACTTTTCACTCTTCTTGATCATATTGTATCATCCTCCTCTCTTGACCCTTGAAAACTTCCTCCACACCAAACTCAAAACAAACTCATTAGAGGGTTAGTGCATAATCAAAAATTCACATATTCAGAGGTGACATAATCATTCTTAACACTTCTGGACATTGCACAAAGCTATTGAAAGTTAATGGAACAAAGAAATCCATCAAACATAGCAAAACAGGCAATGCGAAATAAAAGGCAGAATCTGTCAAAACAGAACAGTCCGTAAAGACAAAATTTTCTGGGGCACTTAACTTGCTCAGATGAAAATGCTCAAATTGAATGAAAGTTGCGTACATATCTGAGGATCACGCACGTAAATTGGCAGATTTTTCTGAGTTACCTACAGAGAATCCTACTCAAATTCGTGACAGCAAGAAATCTGTTTCTGCGCAGTAATCCAAATCTAGTATCATCTTTACTATCAAAGACTTTACTTGGCACAACAATGTAATAAAATAAAGATAATGAAAGGTTGGTACAGTAGTAACAACTTCCAAGACACAACAAAACAGTAGCAAAATAAAAACATGGGTTATCTCCCAAGAAGTGCTTTCTTTATAGCCATTAAGATGGGCTCAATAATTTTAATGATGCTCACATAAGGATGAGAGTTGAAGCAAAGAGAGCATCAAAAAGCAAGTATGAAACAAATTTAAGCCTAACCCACTTCCCATGAGAAGAAATCTTGTACACAAATAAATTCATGAGGAGCAAAGTGACAAGCATAGGGGGATAAAATACGAGTAACTTCAAGATTCTCAACATAAAGATGGGAGACTTAATATTATTAAGATGCATATAACCATGTTCCCCTCTCTCATAATAACTCTCAGTAGCATCATGAACAAACTCAGCAATATAACTATCACATGAAGCATTCTTATCATGAGTCTCATGCATAAAATAATTACTACTCCCAACATAAGCATAGTCATTCTTATTAATTGTAGTGGGAGCAAATTCAACAAAGTAGCTATCATTATTATTCTCATTACCATAATCATCAAATATAGGAGGCATAGTATAATCATAATAAACTTTATCCTCCATAGTAGGTAGCACCAAAATACCACTATCATTATAATCATCATAAATAGGAGGTAAAGTGTGGGGACCCCGGACTAACTGTCCGAAATACCCTGTTATGCATTCAACTCACGATCCCATGATCAGTGCACCGTGAGCACATAACCGAACTGAATATCCAGAATTACATCATCCATTACAGTACCGAATAAACAAGTCTTACAAAGCGGGGTCACATGACCCAGGCTTACATAAATGCCTCAACGGGCAAGTTCACAAAACACAGCAGCGGATACACATCAACGTCGTCGGGCCCAAGTCATGCCTTAGATCCTACAGGCGTCTGACTCGGAGAGCGTCCTAGGTCGCATAGTCGTCATGATATCCTCTATCGTCTTCATAGTCCTCCTCATAGTCTGGCCAAGTTAATAGCCAGGGACAAAGCCGTAAGTACATTTGGAATTGTACTTGCCAACCATCATAAGAGGGGTGCAACAAAATCTAACTAAAGGAGACAAGGGAGTAAGACTAGTTTCTCTTGTGGATATAGCATGTGGAAGAGAAATAGTTTCTCTTGTGGATATAGCATGTTCCAACCATAATTGCTTACAAAGCATCCCAACTCCTCATGTGAAGGGAACACTATGATTTTCCTATGACATCTCTATATCTTTGTTAAAGAAGAGTTGCATTCTTTCATCTCAAGTGATGAATATGCGAGGGAAATCCTATGACATCTCTATATCTTTGTTAAAGAAGAGTTGCAATCTTTCATCTCAATTGATGAATATGCGAGGGAAATCCTATGACATCTCTATATCTTTGTTAAAGAAGAGTTGCAATCTTTCATCTCAATTGATGAATATGCGAGGGAAATCCTATGGCATCTCTATATCTTTGTTAAAGAAGAGTTCCTCTTCGAGAACCGTCTAGGAAAGGGTTCCCCGCTTAGTCTCCATTTTCCACGACCATCTCCATATGGTCAACACACGCCCTTTTTCCGTACCTCATCGGTACACATCCACACAACACTTTCTTTTCAAGACATTTTCTCAAATCAAAACACAAGCCCCGGTAAAGGTAGACCATTGCAACCCGTCCATGACCGCAGACGCGGCTATTCGAATAGATTTAACTCTGCAGTTTGCGCACTTTCCCCACAAGAACGATAAATCCGCCGGGATCATCCCCGGATCGTCATACGAAAGTATGCGAGGCTCGGATAACCAGTCATAGTCTTTCGCCCGTCTCCATTGGCACAAGTCCTTCCCTGCGGGCTTACCCTTCCCGGCACCCCGGCAGCATACCTCCATTTGAGCGTATCTCCGGCGCCACGACGTAAGACCCTAAGTAATCGTCCGGCTATCGATAAGACAGTGTATTGCCTCCTCCAGAGCGCAACCCGGCGTCGGAGGTCATCGTGACCCTCCCTAGAAAGTTGTGAAGGGTGCTCATGCCAATTTCAACGAACTACGAACTAAGCCCGTGCCCATATTGGATAATGTGGTTGCGCGAATGAAGTTGGGCTGGTGTACACATATACGCAGTGCTCCTTTTTAGAAAACACTTCTTTTTCCCCAACACCTCGGTTGCTCAACCAACCACCATACACCACTTTCCCAAACACCTTTATCAAGATCTTTTGTTTTCATAAGCCATACACTTGGGTTAACTCACCCAAGGTTTTTATAAACATTTACAACAAGGTAAACCTTGAGGGGTTCCCATCCTATAGTCTCATGAGAAGGAACTACTACAACACCATGGCCGAGATGAAGGTCATCATGCCATGAGAGCATATGTGAGTGGCAAAAGGTGGCTCTCACTTGCATAAGGTATGCATGTAAGATGATAATATAGGGTGGATCAACTTTCAGATTTGGTGGTGCTATTATACATCTTGGGTGGGGTAGGGGTATCACTCTTTTAACAATCAGAGGACACACGGCATACTTCTCTCAATATGAGAATTACACCAAGCATCATGACTATGGTACCTCTACTCAACAAAACGGGGTGTGGTGTAAAAATCTAATTTGGAATAGTACATGCTCATGTTGAGCACTCAAGAAGACCCAAGGGAGTAGCACGACAGTAACACCATGCATCCCTTCACGTGTGAACCAAAATGAAAGATCACCACAAGGAACTACTCCTATTACATCCATACATAGACCAACATAGAGAGATCATCACATAAAATAGGTAAGATGCTTAGGGATATCAACAAATGACATCCAACCCACATCATTCAGAGTTCAAAGATGGCTTGCCTTGGTTGGCTTGTCCCTGGTCCTCCTCAAATTCTTCACCAAAGTCCTCCCCTTCCACTTCTCCCTCGTTTGTATCTAGCGTCGCAAAAGTAAACGATGCATACAATCAACACATAGTTCAAGAAACAAGAATAAATAAATGAAAAGGGAAAATATGCAGGGGAGTTGTTTGACAGTAACAAAACATGGTTTGGCCATTTTTATAAACAAGAAGTATCAAGGTTTAAATATAAACATCAAACTATAGACCTATCATTTTATGTGACACACATGCACTTATAACCAGAGATGAAAAATTACTAACAGAGGCTACTGGTATTTTTCCTGGATGCACAGTAACAAAATAAGACTAACCCAATTGGAATCATTCAAAAATATTTATTTTTCAATTTTTAAGGTCCAAAATACTAACCAGAAACAGAGATCATGTTTCATTTATTAAAAATCGCACAAAAATCCTAAAAATACAAGGCCAGTGGCATCTGAAAGGTAATTTCATACCGGTTCCAATGCAATTGGAATCACCTCAATCCGAGTTACCAATTTACTTTTATAAGCAAAACAGTACACTGGTTAGTTTTCATTTTTAGTTTCTATTTATCAAATTTTCAAAATAATGAAATGGGCGGGAACGCCCTGGGCCGTGCATGTGCTGTGTAGATGGGCCGGCCCAGTGGGGCTCTCCGGTGGCCAGTGAATAAAAAGAAAAAGAGAAAAAGGCCGGGGCCCGTGGCGGGCCAGGCAGGCCGACGTGGCCATGCATGCGCCATGCGCTCGCCCGATCTGGATCCGACGGCCCAGATCTGGCGCGTGCGCGCCGTCTGAGGCGCTCGCCGGCATGGAAGAAGAAAAGGGGGCGGGGGCTTACCGGCGGCTGGCGATGGCGTGGATCGGTGCAGGTGGTGTGGTGGCGTGGGCGTGCGTCGGTTTCGTGCACGGGCGGCGTCCAGGGGCGCTGCTCCTCCTCTGGCGGCGTCGTCGGCGCACGGGCGGCGTCGGCTCGTCGCAGCGTCGGTTCTGCCGCCGATCTGCGCGTCGGGGGTAGGGGAGCAGGGTTAGGATAAGCAGGAGAGGGTGCTGGTGTTGAGAGAGTGAGGAGAGGAGCGTCGGTGGCGTCGCGCGGTGACCACCTGCGCGTCACCCTCGCGGTGACCACGACGGGATGGCGTCGGGCAGTGGTGGCAGCGGCCCGAGCGGCAGCTCGAGCGGCCAGGGGTGGAGTGGGGCAGCCTAACGGCGCTGTGGAGGTGGGAGCTGAAGGGAGAGGGTGGCGTTTGGGCGGGTTTTATAGGCAGGCGGAGGAGCGGTAGTGGCGTGGGCGGTGGCGATGGCCAACGGGCGCGCAAGGGCTGGCGTCACCAGCTGGCCCCACGGTGACGTCCCCTGGTGGCGTCAGCGATGGGAGGGAGCCGAGGCGGTGGGAGGGCAGTCGAGGCTGATGGCGCGTCGTGCGAGGCGACGCCATCATGTCTCCTGCCAGCGTGGCGCGCGCGTGCGTTTAGGGCTAGGGTTTGGCGCGGGAGCGGGGGTGCTGGTGGGGTTTGGGCCAGAGAAGAGAGAAAGAGAGAGGGCCAGGGTTGGGCCAGGGTAGAGAGAGGGAGTGGTGGCGTCGGCCACGGCCCAAACCAGAGAAGAAAAAGAGAGGGAAGGGAGAAATAAAAAGAGAGGGGGATGTTTCCCCTCTTGTCTCTCGGCCAAAACCCAAGAGAGAAAAGAGAGAGAAGAGAAAGGGGCAGGGGTGAAAAAGAGAGAGGCCATGCCCTGTGCAATGTGCCCAAGTGTGACAAGAAATCATGTGCACAAATGTGAAAACATAAAATGACAATAAAAAGGTGATGATGGTGTTGATGGTGCAACCCTAGGTGAATTGGTGGTGGTGTAGAGAAGAGGGTAGAGTGTTCTTCCCACCCAAGGTGATGCTTACCACCCTAGGGTTAGGGTTTTTGAGGGGCATAGTGCATTAGAGGTGGTGCCATTTAAATAAGTAGATCAAACCCTAAAAATTTAGAGAGTGGTGTATAAATTAACCTAAAGGTGGGGTGACACACATAACACACCAAGAAAAATATTTGAGTTAACCCAAGCAAGAATTCTAACCTACACTCAATCACAAGTGTTAAATAAAAAAATTTGTTGGCTCAAATTTTTAACTTGTAGAAATATGCAGGTTTTGAAAAATGGGGTGTTACAGACCTTCCCCCCTTAAAAGAATCTCGTCCCGAGATTCCACGGCTAAGAGCTTGAACAGGTGCGGAAATTCTTGTCTCAGATAATCCTCTCTTTCCCAAGTGGCTTCATCTTCAGAGTGATTACTCCATTGGACCTTGAAGAATTTTATCTTCCTCCGGCGGGTGACCCTAATGGCTTCATCCAGAATACGGATGGGGTTCTCTCTGTAGGTTAAGTCGTGATTGAGGTCGATTGCTCGGTAGTCGATATCCTTGAAAACTTCAGTCTTGTTTGGTGCTTGGAGGCATCTCCGAAGTTGGGAGACATGGAAGACGTCATGGAACTCTGACAATTCCGGGGGTAATTCAAGCTGGTAAGAAACTTCCTCTTCGTCCTAGTACCTTGAAAGGACCAATATACCTGGGCGCAAGCTTGCCTTTAACATGGAAACGTTTCATTCCTTTGAGAGGGGTTACCCGGAGATAGGCGAAATCTCCGGCGCAGAAAGTTAACTCTCGACGCTTGGAGTCAGCATAACTCTTCTGGCGGGACTGTGCAGCTCTCAGCCGGTCACGAATAAACTGGACTTGTTCCTCCGCTTCCCGAAGTATGTCTGGCCCGAACACTTGACTTTCTGCGGTCTCGGTCCAATTGAGAGGGGTTCTGCATCTTCTCCCATAGAGGGCTTCAAAAGGGGCCATCCGAAGACTGGCTTGATAACTGTTGTTATAGGAAAACTCTGCGAAGGGCAGGCAATCTTCCCACTTGGTTCCGTAAGCAAGAGCGCAAGCTCGAAGCATGTCCTCCAGGATTTGATTTACCCTTTCGGTCTGTCCTCCGGTTTGGGGATGATAGGCGGTACTAAACGATAACTTGGTGCTCATAGCCTCGTGAAGCTTGTGCCAGAAACGAGAAGTGAACTGAGTGCCTCGATCTGACATGATAACCTTGGGAACGCCGTGAAGGCTAACTATACGGGAGATGTAGAGATCGGCTAACGCTCTCCCGCGATCGGTGGTCTTGACAGGCAGAAAATGAGCGACTTTAGTGAGACGATCAACTATCACCCAGATGGAATCATGTCCACGGTTAGATCTGGGAAGTCCGGTGATAAAGTCCATACCCACTTCTTCCCATTTCCATAGGGGTATCTTCAAGGGTTGCAATAACCCGGCAGGGCGTTGGTGCTCAGCTTTAACTTTCTGGAAGACATCACATCGGGCGATAAAGAAGGCAATGTCCCGCTTCATTCCATGCCACCAAAAGGTGTCTTTTAGATCTTGGTACATCTTAGATCCTCCGGGGTGAATAGAGTAAGGAGTATTATGGGCCTCCTCCATTATAAGGTTCTTCAAATCAGGGATATTGGGTACGCAGAGGCGTCCATTGTACCACAGTACTCCGTTGGGGTCTATCGAAAATCCTTCTAGCTTTTTCCTGCCCATGCGGCGTTTGATCCCTTCAATACTTTTATGCCCAACTTGGGCTTCCTTGATCTGATCTCTAAGGGTGGGTTTGGCTTCCATGGCAGCAAGGAATCCATGGCTAACCAATTCTAATCCGAATTCCTCAAATTCTTGGTAAAGCATGGGTTGCTCGACTTTCAAACGGAAGTTAAGGGAACAAGGTTCTCTGCTGAGGGCGTCGGCAACTACATTAGCTTTTCCAGGGTGGTAATGGATACTTAGATCATAGTCCTTGATGAGCTCAATCCATCTCCTCTGTCGCATGTTCAACTCTCTCTGGGTGAAGATATACTTAAGGCTTTTGTGATCGGTGTAAATATCACACCTATTTCTGATGAGGTAGTGAAGCCAAGTCTTGAGAGCGTGAACTACGGCTGCTAATTCCAGGTCATGGGTGGGGTAATTGGCTTCGTGGGGTTTCAGCTGTCGAGAGAGATAAGAGATTACTTTTCCTTCTTGCATTAAGACACTTCCAAGACCAATTTTGGAAGCATCACAATAGATCACAAAGTCCTTGGTGACGTCGAGCATGGTCAAGATGGGGGCTGATACAAGTCGCCTTTTTAGTTCTTGAAAACTCTCTTCACATTTTTCCGTCCATTCAAACTTCTTACCCTTTTTAAGCAGAAGGGTCATTGGCTTGGCGATGCTTGAGAATCCTTCAACGAACTTACGGTAATATCCCGCCAATCCGAGGAAAGACCTCACTTCTGTAACATTCTTAGGGGGTTGTCGGTCCACAATAGACTTGATCAAAGAGGGGTCAACAGAGAGTCCTCCAGCAGATAAGACATGGCCCAGAAATCCAACTTCCTTGAGCCAGAACTGACACTTACTGAACTTTGCATACAGTTGGTGTTGCCGAAGGGTACCCAAGACTAGTCGCAGATGCTCTTCATGTTCTTCCTCAGTTTTGGAGTAGACCAAGATATCATCGATGAACACTACCACAAATTTGTCTAGGTATTCCATGAAGACCTTGTTCATGAGGTTCATGAAGTAGGCAGGGGCATTGGTGAGTCCAAAGGACATTACGGTGTACTCATACAGTCCGTAACGGGTGGTGAAAGCAGTCTTGGGAATGTCGGATTCTCTTACTTTGAGTTGGTGGTACCCGGTGCGAAGGTCGATTTTGGAGAAAACCTTTGCTCCGTTCATCTGATCGAATAAATCATCGATCTTGGGCAGAGGGTACTTATTTTTAATGGTTACTTCATTAAGTCTTCGATAGTCCACACACAAGCGAATGGTTCCGTCTCTCTTGTCCACGAAGATCACAGGCGATCCCCATGGTGATGCACTTGGCCTGATCAGACCTTTGGCCAACAGATCATCCAACTGTCGCTTCAACTCGATCAATTCTTGGGGGTTCATACGGTAAGGTCTCTGGGCTATGGGGGCAGTTCCTGGGAGTAGTTCTATGATGAACTCAATGTCTCGGTCCCCTGGGCATACCGGGCAATTCTTCCGGAAAAACATCAGGGTACTCACAGACTACAGGTACTTGTTCGAGATCGGGTCCAGAGATGCTTTTCTTACAGAAGGCTTTGGATGAGTGTATGGTGGCGGTGTATTTTACTGGTAGGCCTTGATCATTGGTTAGGGTAATAGATTTTTGGACGCAGTCAATGTGTCCCTTGTACTTAGTCATCCAGTCCATACCAAGAATTACTTCTAAGCCTTGGGCTCCTAGGACTATGAGTTCTGCTTGGAAAGGACCTCTTTGTATGATAATGGGAACTTGTTTGCAAGATAAGCGGGTTTTAGCAGTGTATCCAGGAATTTGTACTAGCATGAGGCGTTTCATGATGGTTGGTTTTAACCCACTTTTCTTAACGAAAGGTTCGGTAACGAAAGAATGAGATGCTCCGGAATCAAAGAGAACTCGGGTGGGGGTGGAGTTGACAAGGAACGTACCCATCACAATGTCCGGAGTCTCCTCAGCTTCTTCAGCGCTGGCGTGGTTCAGGTGTCCATGGGCGGCATTGGCCTGCTTCTTGATAACCGGCTTCTTTCCTGACGCTGTCCTAGCTTGAGCCTGATTGGGTCTTGGCGCGTTGGCGCGTTGGTCGTCCTTATCTTGGTAGGGCACTCACGAGAGAAGTGTCCAGGCTTCCCGCAAGCGAAGCATCCATCGCCTTGAGGGCGAGCTGGCGGATTGGGGCGAGGGTTGGTATTGAATCCTCCAGAACGGTGCTGCGGAGCTGAACGATTGGGGGCATAATTGTTGGAGCGATAAGCTGGGGTTGGCGAAGGGTTCCTCTGGGGTGGGTTGGCGGGTCTTGATGGGGGCGGACTGCGGTACATGGGGTTGCTGGGCCCACCCTGTTGCTGCAGCATCTTGCGCTTTCTGGTCTCAATGGCAGCTTTGCGCTTCGACTCCACCATAATGGCGGCATCCACTAGCGCCTCCAAGTCAGGGTAGGGTACAGCCACAAGAATACTCTGAATCTCCTCATGCATGCCATTCATGAAACGGTCGCGCTTCTTCTCATCGGTGTCCGTGTCTTGAGGGGCGTACCTTGCTAAGGTATTAAACTTGTCAAGGTAGTCCACCACATTGGAGTTGTTCTGCTTCAGATTGAAGAATTCATCCCGCTTCATCTTGATTAATCCCGTAGGAATGTGAGCTTTGCGGAACTTGGCGGTGAACTCCTCCCAGTTTATGACATGTTCAGGAGCTTGCATGGCCTTGACGTTCTCCCACCATGCTCGTGCAGGTCTAGCGAGAAAGTGGGTGGCGAGGAGAACTTTCTCGTTGTCTCCCACGGCAGCGACTTCCAAGTTGTTTTCAATGGTGCGGAGCCAATCGTCTGCGTCAAGAGGAGCGGTACACTTGGATAACACGGGTGGGTTGGTGTTCTGGAAATCCCGAAGGCGTGACCTTGGCGCTTCTTCACCGTGTCCTTCTCCTTCTTCATTGTTGCGGTTTCCCGCGGCGGCTTGAGCGATTTGCCGAAGCACGGCGATGTTAGCTTCACTCTCCTGGCGGGCACGCTGGCGATCCTCCATCAAGAGGCGTAGGATTTGGGCCATGTTGGGATCCGGAGGTGGTGGTGGTGGGTTTCCGGAGGTGGAACCTCCATGGCGAGTCTCAACCATCTGGGGAGGTAAAGAGGATAGCCATGGTCATAAGATGACGAGAAATAGGGATGTTCGAAGTTCAAGTACTTTGCCAAGGGGAAGGAACATGCATGCATAAGAAAAGAAATTTGGAAAAAGAGTGGCAAATCATAGCAATACGAATAGCAACAATCAAACATCATCGTTGGTTCTACCCAAAAGCATCAAGTTCACATCCATAAAGGTCACACATGGACCAATTCAAAGTACGCCATACATAAGGGACATCCTAACATAAAACAAGTCGCGAGTGCACGCCTAGAAGTCATCAAGTGGCGCGGAAGGGCCATCAAACGGAGGCTCCTCGGGATCCTCCTCATCCTCCGTAGTAGCCTCCACGGTGCGAAGTAGTGCGGGTTCTTCGGCCGCATCGTTGATGAAGGCGCGGTCATCTTCATCCTCGTCGTCAAGCCCATCAAGTCCTTCCTCCTCCATGTAGTCCTCATCGTCGCTAATAAGAGCGGTGTGCTCCTTGCGGATATCTTCGCCGTCGTCCTGAGTGTTCTCCAGCTTGTCCTCGGCGTCGCGGATGGCGGCCTTGAGGTGCATAACCTTGACTTTAAGCATATAGTTGGACTCGCGAGTACGGAGGGTCTTCTTCTGTTGGCGGCGATGCTTGAGCTTGGCCAACTTCAGATCCATCTTGAGGCCCTCCATCTCATGTTTCAACACCTCATTCTCCATCCTGTTGGAGTCAAGGCTGAGCTGAGTCTTGAACAGCAAGTTCTCCAACTGGCACACTTGGCGCCCAAGGGGGCAATAGTAGGGGATCATAGTGGGAATCCCCTCCTCATTGCGGCGTCCCAAGAAGGCGTGAGGAAGTCCCATGGCCTCCAACTCGACACGGTGGTGGAAGACAAGGCGGGAGAGGGCTGCTTGGAGCACCCTCACAAGTCCATCCTCCCATGTGCGGTCAAAGACCTGGACCTGAATCTCCTCAAGCTGCTTCACGTGAGAGCCGCGAAGTGTGCATACCACCATCCAGGACATCTCGCCGTCCTTGGTGCTCTCCATCTGCCCACCCTTCACTTCGGGTGCCAGGCGTCCAACGGCCTGCGACACCTCGATGAGGGCGGTCTCAAACAGGTAGGGGGGCTTCTTGAAGCCAAGCTGGATGCTCTCAGTGAACATCAGTGGATCCATCTACACAAAATTTTTAAGTTCATATTTAGCATCATGATCAAAGTGTGCAAAATTTTAAGTACATAATGTAAAACATTTAAGATTAATGCAAGTAATATTTAATCTAAAAGAAATTAGGGGAGAGACTAGGCATTATTTCAGCAAATAGTCATCTCGTTTTTGATATAGAAAATAGTTTGGTACTAACTTTGCGTCCATGCTAACTAGGGCTTCCTAAGGTCAGGATGGCTCTGATACCAGCTCTGTGGGGACCCCGGACTAACTGTCCGAAATACCCTGTTATGCATTCAACTCACGATCCCATGACCAGTGCACCGTGAGTACATAACCGAACTGAATATCCAGAATTACATCATCCATTACAGTACCGAATAAACAAGTCTTACAAAGCGGGGTCACATGACCCAGGCTTACATAAATGCCTCAACGGGCAAGTTCACAAAACACAGCAGCGGATACACATCAACGTCGTCGGGCCCAAGTCATGCCTTAGATCCTACAGGCGTCTGACTCGGAGAGCGTCCTAGGTCGCATAGTCGTCATGATATCCTCCATCGTCTTCATAGTCCTCCTCATAGTCTGGCCAAGTTAATAGCCAGGGACAAAGCCGTAAGTACATTTGGAATTGTACTTGCAAACCATCATAAGAGGGGTGCAACAAAATCTAACTAAAGGAGACAAGGGAGTAAGACTAGTTTCTCTTGTGGATATAGCATGTGGAAGAGAAATAGTTTCTCTTGTGGATATAGCATGTTCCAACCATAATTGCTTACAAAGCATCCCAACTCCTCATGTGAAGGGAACACTATGATTTTCCTATGACATCTCTATATCTTTGTTAAAGAAGAGTTGCATTCTTTCATCTCAAGTGATGAATATGCGAGGGAAATCCTATGACATCTCTATATCTTTGTTAAAGAAGAGTTGCAATCTTTCATCTCAATTGATGAATATGCGAGGGAAATCCTATGACATCTCTATATCTTTGTTAAAGAAGAGTTGCAATCTTTCATCTCAATTGATGAATATGCGAGGGAAATCCTATGGCATCTCTATATCTTTGTTAAAGAAGAGTTCCTCTTCGAGAACCGTCTAGGAAAGGGTTCCCCGCTTAGTCTCCATTTTCCACGACCATCTCCATATGGTCAACACACGCCCTTTTTCCGTACCTCATCGGTACACATCCACACAACACTTTCTTTTCAAGACATTTGCTCAAATCAAAACACAAGCCCCGGTAAAGGTAGACCATTGCAACCCGTCCATGACCGCGGACGCGGCTATTCGAATAGATTTAACTCTGCAGAGTTTGCGCACTTTCCCCACAAGAACTGATAAATCCGCCGGGATCATCCCCGGATCGTCATACGAAAGTATGCGAGGCTCGGATAACCAGTCATAGTCTTTCGCCCGTCTCCATTGGCACAAGTCCTTCCCTGCGGGCTTACCCCTTCCCGGCACCCCGGCAGCATACCTCCATTTGAGCGTATCTCCGGCGCCACGACAGAAGACCCTCAGTAATCGTCCGGCTATCAGTTAAGACAGTGTATTGCCTCCTCCAGAGCGCAACCCGGCGTCGGAGGTCATCGTGACCCTCCCTAGAAAGTTGTGAAGGGTGCTCATGCCAATTTCAACAGACTACGAACTAAGCCCGTGCCCATATTGGATAATGTGGTTGCGCGAATGAAGTTGGGCTGGTGTACACATATACGCAGTGCTCCTTTTTAGAAAACACTTCTTTTTCCCCCAACACCTCGGTTGCTCAACCAACCACCATACACCACTTTCCCAAACACCTTTATCAAGATCTTTTGTTTTCATAAGCCATACACTTGGGTTAACTCACCCAAGGTTTTTATAAACATTTACAACAAGGTAAACCTTGAGGGGTTCCCATCCTATAGTCTCATGAGAAGGAACTACTACAACACCATGGCCGAGATGAAGGTCATCATGCCATGAGAGCATATGTGAGTGGCAAAAGGTGGCTCTCGCTTGCATAAGGTATGCATGTAAGATGATAATATAGGGTGGATCAACTTTCAGATTTGGTGGTGCTATTATACATCTTGGGTGGGGTAGGTGTATCACTCTTTTAACAATCAGAGGACACACGGCATACTTCTCTCAATATGAGAATTACACCAAGCATCATGACTATGGTACCTCTACTCAACAAAACGGGGTGTGGTGTAAAAATCTAATTTGGAATAGTACATGCTCATGTTGAGCACTCAAGAAGACCCAAGGGAGTAGCACGGCAGTAACACCATGCATCCTTTCACGTGTGAACCAAAATGAAAGATCACCACAAGGAACTACTCCTATTACATCCATACATAGACCAACATAGAGAGATCATCACATAAAATAGGTAAGATGCTTAGGGATATCAACAAATGACATCCAACCCACATCATTCAGAGTTCAAAGATGGCTTGCCTTGGTTGGCTTGTCCCTGGTCCTCCTCAAATTCTTCACCAAAGTCCTCCCCTTCCACTTCTCCCTCGTTTGTATCTAGCGTCGCAAAAGTAAACGATGCATACAATCAACACATAGTTCAAGAAACAAGAATAAATAAATGAAAAGGGAAAATATGCAGGGGAGTTGTTTGACAGTAACAAAACATGGTTTGGCCATTTTTATAAACAAGAAGTATCAAGGTTTAAATATAAACATCAAACTATAGACCTATCATTTTATGTGACACACATGCACTTATAACCAGAGATGAAAAATTACTAACAGAGGCTACTGGTATTTTTCCTGGATGCACAGTAACAAAATAAGACTAACCCAATTGGAATCATTCAAAAATATTTATTTTTCAATTTTTAAGGTCCAAATTACTAACCAGAAACAGAGATCATGTTTCATTTACTAAAAATCGCACAAAAATCCTAAAAATACAAGGCCAGTGGCATCTGAAAGGTAATTTCATACCGGTTCCAATGCAATTGGAATCACCTCAATCCGAGTTACCAATTTACTTTTATAAGCAAAACAGTACACTGGTTAGTTTTCATTTTTAGTTTCTATTTATCAAATTTTCAAATTAATGAAATGGGCGGGAACGCCCTGGGCCGTGCATGTGCTGTGCAGATGGGCCGGCCCAGTGGGGCTCTCCGGTGGCCAGTGAAAAAAAAGAGAAAAGGCCGGGGCCCGTGGCGGGCCAGGCAGGCTGACTTGGCCATGCACGCCGACGTGGCTGTGCATGCGCCATGCGCCCGCCCGATCTGGATCCGACGGCCCAGATCTGGCGCGTGCGCGCCGTCTGAGGCGCTCGCCGGCGTAGAAGAAGAAAAGGAGGCGGCCAGGGGCTTACCGGCGGCTGGCGATGGCGTGGATCGGTGCAGGTGGTGTGGTGGCGTAGGCGTGCGTCGGGTTCGTGCACGGGCGGCGTCCAGGGGCGTCTGCTCCTCCTCTGGCGACGTCAACGGTAGCACGGGCGGTGTCGGCTCGTCGTCAGCGTCGTCGTTCTGCCGCCGATCTGCGCGTCAGGGGTAGGGGAGCAGGGTTAGGATAAGCAGGAGAGGGTGCTGGTGTTGAGAGAGTGAGGGGAGGAGCGTCGGTGGCGTCGCGGCGGTGACCACCTGCGCGTCACCCTCGCGGTGACCACGGCGGGATGGCGTCGGGCAGTGGTGGCAGCGGCTCGAGCGGCAGCTCGAGCGGCCAGGGGTGGAGTGGGGCAGCCTAACGGCGCTGTGGAGGTGGGAGCTGAAGGGAGAGGGTGGCGTTTGGGCGGGTTTTATAGGCAGGCGGAGGAGCGGTAGTGGCGTGGGCGGTGGCGATGGCCAACGGGCGCGCAAGGGCTGGCGTCACCAGCTGGCCCCACGGTGACGTCGCCCTGGTGGCGTCAGCGATGGGAGGGAGCCGAGGCGGTGGGAGGGCAGTCGAGGCTGATGGCGCGTCGTGCGAGGCGACGCCATCATGTCTCCTGCCAGCGTGGCGCGCGCGTGCGTTTAGGGCTAGGGTTTGGCGCGGGAGCGGGGGTGCTGGTGGGGTTTGGGCCAGAGAAGAGAGAAAGAGAGAGGGCCAGGGTTGGGCCAGGGTAGAGAGAGGGAGTGGTGGCGTCGGCCACGGCCCAAACCAGAGAAGAAAAAGAGAGGGAAGGGAGAAAGAAAAAGAGAGGGGGAGGTTTCCCCTCTTGTCTGTCGGCCAAAACCCAAGAGAGAAAAGAGAGAGAAGAGAAAGGGGCAGGGGTGAAAAAGAGAGAGGCCATGCCCTGTGCAATGTGCCCAAGTGTGACAAGAAATCATGTGCACAAATGTGAAAACATAAAATGACAATAAAAAGGTGATGATGGTGTTGATGGTGCAACCCTAGGTGAATTGGTGGTGGTGTAGAGAAGAGGGTAGAGTGTTCTTCCCACCCAAGGTGATGCTTACCACCCTAGGGTTAGGGTTTTTGAGGGGCATAGTGCATTAGAGGTGGTGCCATTTAAATAAGTAGATCAAACCCTAAAAATTTAGAGAGTGGTGTATAAATTAACCTAAAGGTGGGGTGACACACATAACACACCAAGAAAAATATTTGAGTTAACCCAAGCAAGAATTCTAACCTACACTCAATCACAAGTGTTAAATAAAAAGTTTTGTTGGCTCAAATTTTTAACTTGTAGAAATATGCAGGTTTTGAAAAATGGGGTGTTACATAAAGTATCATCAAAGTAAATTTTCTCATCCATGCTTGGGGGACTAAAAATATCATGCTCATCCAAACCAGCTTCCCCAAGCTTAGATTTTTCCATAGCATTAGCAACAATAGTGTTCAAAGCGTTCATACTAATAACATTGCCATTATCATGCATATAAAGTTCCATAGGTTTTTTAATTTTCTCTTCAAACACCTCATGTCCTAACTCAAGATAAATACTATAAAGATCTCTAATATTTTTGTTGTTTTCCATTAAGCCTAACTAGTGAAAATAAAAACAAGAAACAAAAAGATGCAATTGCAGGATCTAAAGGAAATAGCTTCGAGCACTCACACACCGGCAACAGTGCTAAATAGCTTAGTAGTCTGAGGATGTGAATACCTTTTACCTTACCTCCCGGCAACGGCGAAAATAGCTTGATGTCTACGCACACTTCTTCCTGAGAGTGTTGGGCCTCCAAGAGCAGAGGTTTGTAGAACAGCAGCAAGTTTCCTTTAAGTGAATCACCCAAGGTTTATCGAACTCGGGAGGTAGAGGTCAAAGATATCCCTCTCAAGCAACCCTACAATTACGATACAAGAAGTCTCTTGTGTCCCCAACACACCTAATACACTTGTCAGATGTATAGGTGCACTAGTTCGGCGAAGAGATAGTAAAATGCAAGTGATATGGATGAATATGAGTAGTAGTTGCAATCTGAAATAAATATGGCAGCAAGTAAACATGCGGTAAAACAGTAAATAAACGGAGATTCAATATTCGGAAACAAGGCCTAGGGATCATACTTTCACTAGTGGACACTCTCAACATTGCAATCATAATTGAATACAAATATAAGCACTTCATCATACTACTCTCTTATTGGATAGAGAACTCAAATTCATTGGGCAAGTGTACAAAAGCACACCTCAAAGGCGTATTCCCAAGTACTAATAAACACCCCACACCGTCACCGTGAGCATTCATAGGAGGTACTAACACACCACAATTCATAAGGGAGTTACACACGGCGCACACACTATCACCATTACACCGAGGTCACAGTAACCCCAAAGTTCACATAATTAAGCACTTGAATAGCATATGACATCTAGATTACAAAGCTCATCATATGGATCTCAATCATGTAAGGCAGCTCATGAGATCATTGTATTGAAGTACATGGGAGAGAGAGATTAACCACATAGCTACCGGTAGAGCCCTCAGCCTTGGGGGAGAACTACTCCCTCCTCATCATGGGAGACAGCATGGCGATGAAGATGGCGGTGATGTCGATGGAGATGACTCCGGGCACTCCCCGTCCAGGGTGCCGGAACAGAGACTTCTATCCCCTGAATTGGAGTTTCGCGATGGTGGCGGCGTCCCTGGAGTTTTTCTGGAGTTTCGACAATCCGTATCGTGGCTTATCTCTTTAGGGTTTTCACGATGGAGGCTTTAAGTAGGCGGAAGGGTAGCCTCGGAGGGGTCCTGGGGGACCCACACACTAGGGGGCGTGCCCCCCTCTTGGCCGCGCCACCATGTAGGGTGGGGCCCCCTTGGCTCCCCTCTGGTCCCTCTTCGGTGCTCTGGAACCTTCCGTGGAAAATAGGACCCTGGGCGTTGATTTCGTCCAATTCCGAGAATATTTCCTTTGTAGGATTTCTGAAACCAAAAACAGCAGAAAACAACAACTGGCTCTTTGGCATCTCGTCAATAGGTTAGTGCCGGAAAATGCATAATAATGACATAAAGTGTGTATAAAACATGTAGGTATTGTCATAAAACTAGCATGGAACATCAGAAATTATAGATACGTTGGAGACGTATCAGGAAGTAAAACCCAAATTTATTGATTCGACACAAGGGGAGGTAAAGAATACTTATAAGCCTTAACAACTGAGTTGTCAATTCAGCTGCACCTGAAAAACACTAGTAACAGGGATGTGAAAGCAGCAGTAATATGAGAGCAATAGTAACAAAACACAGCAGCAGTAGCAGTAATAACACAGAGGCGATGGCACCAGAAAATAGTTGATACTACTTCCAATGTCATATAGGAACGAGTATATGATGATGAGAGAGGGACCGGGGTTCCCAGCGATCTACACTAGTGGTAACTCTCCAATAACAAGTGACAAGTGTTGGGTGAACAAATTACAGTTGGGCAATTGATAGGATTGAAATAGCATTAAGATAGAACATCAAGATTATTAATCATGTAGGCATGTTTTCCATATATAGTCATACGTGCTTGCAATGAGAAACTTGCATGACATCTTTTGTCCTACCAGCCGGTGGCAGCCGGGCCTCACGGGAATCTACTGGTATTAAGGTACTCCTTTTAATAGAGCACCGGAGCAAAGCATTAACACTTGGTGAAAACATGTGATCCTCATATCACAGCCTTCCCCTCCGGTTGTCCCAATTTCTGTCACTTTGGGGCCTCGGGTTCCGGACAGCAATATGTGCAAACAACTTGTAGATACAATCTAAGCAATAATTATAGAGCTTAAATCTAAGATCATGCCACTGGCCCTAGTGACAAGCATTAAGCATAACAAGATTGCAGCAACAATAACTTCACAAACTTTATAGATAGACTAATCATAATGTATCATCCATCGGATCCCAACAAACACAACACCGATTACATCAGATGGATCTCAATCATGTAAGGCAGCTCATGAGATCATTGTATTGAAGTACATGGGAGAGAGAGTACCAACTAGCTACTGCTAGAACCCGTAGTCCATGGGGGAACTACTCACGGAGCATGATGGAGGCGGTGGCGTCGATGGAGATGGCTTCCGGGCACTTCCCCGTCCGGCGGCGTGCCGGAACAGAGACTGTCCCCGAATTAGAGTTTCGCGGCGCGGCGGCGCCTGGAGTCTTTCGGAGTTTCGTCAATTGGTATCGCGTTTTTAGGTCGAAAGGGATTATATAGGCGAAGAGGCGGCGCAAGGAGGCGCCAGGGGCCCCCTCACCATAGGCTGGCGCGGCAGGGGGCCACCCGCGCCGCCTTATGGTGTGGGCCCCCTGCTGCCCGCCTCCGACTCTCCTTCGGAGTTCTGGAATCTTCCGGGAAAAATAAGATATTGGGTCTTTGTTTCGTCGAATTCCGAGAATATTGCCCGAACAACCTTTCTGGAACCAAAAACAATAGAAAACAGGAACTGGCACTTCGGCATCTTGTTAATAGGTTAGTTCCGGAAAACGCATAAAAACATCATAAAGTACGAGCAAAACATGTAGGTATTGTCATAAAACAAGCATGGAACATCAGAAATTATAGATACGTTGGAGACGTATCAAGGGCACATATAGCAGCTAGGATCCTTTCACCAAACCCAATCTTTCGGAGGACCTCAAGAAGGAGGGCCCAATCCACTGTGTCAAAAGCCTTGGTTATATCCAATTTCAAGAGGACTGCCGAGGTGGCATTACTGTGGAGCTTGCGTGCCGTACCCTGCACCATCATGAAGTTGTCATGCAGGCACCTTCCACGCACAAATGCACTCTGCTGCGACCCCACCATCTGGGGAAGGAGAGGGGCGACCCTGTTAGCCAACACTTTAGCCTCTAGCTTGGCCACGCCATGAATCATGCTAATAGGTCTGAAATCCCGGACTTCCTCCACCCCCTCCTTCTTTGGTAAGAGGGTGATGAAGGCTTCATTGATCGCTCCGAATCCACGACTATCCAATCGAGATAGGGAGTTGAAAGCTGCCATGACGTCTTCCTTGATGATGCCTGACAAGGTATTAACTTGTCAATGCCTACGGGTTGTAGACTAGGGTTTAGTTGGAAGTAGAGGGCAAGTAGATCTCGAAGGTTTCAGCCGAAAAGTACTCGACGATTATGAAACTAGGGTTTGAGAAACAATGATTCGATGCCTTTTGTCCCTCGACTCCCCCTTATATAGGAGGCGGAGCCGAGGGATTCATATTGTACAAGTTATAGAGTCCGGGAAGGTTTCTAACTCATCCCGCAAGATTACAAATAATGCTTCCTATTACAACTCTAGCTTTCATTAACAATATCTTGGGCTTCCGAATCTTCTTATTCTTCGGGTAGTGGGCCTTCAGTAAACCCCGGGTACTATATTCGGCAGGCCCATTGGGGATGCCTATGTCAGTAGCCCCCGAGATTTTGCTTGAATCGTAGAGTCAGGGAAAATCTCCAACTTTTATTTTTACTCGACAACTTAAGACTTGTCTATATTTCTTCACATAAATTTCTATATTATACAGGGATAATGGTAGTTGGGGCTAGTTCATCTGACGGATCAGCTACTAGTTAACTGCTCTAGTGGCAATCCGCAAAAACCTACTTCAAGATCACGTCCCTGGACATGATCTCGGGATACTGGTGTAAACTTCGACAGTGCCGCTTAAGGTCTTACCATTCCGTCGAGTCCCAGTCATATTTATCGGTACCTAACGCGTCCGTTAGGATTTTTCTTCGTATCTGTTGATACGGATAAAAGTAGCAAACCGACGTCAGAGACGGCGCCACGCCACATAGAACGATCTGGGGTCTTACCTTCGCAAATTTGCGGCATTCGAAATTGATCGCAACTTTGGCGTTCTGAGAATATATTGTCGAGTGCTTATTCGGCTGTTGGAATGGCACATTTTATTGAGTCAAAGATGACTTATATTGCTCTCCCGATGGGAGTATATGCAGAGTTATTTATAACTCGAAATATACTCTTTTGCTCTTCTATCTTTCTTCTTTTCATTCTTTCTTTCTTTTTTATAATTTCATCGGGCACAGCGTTCCCGATGGGAGTAGCCCCCGAGGCTACAACCAAGGACTTGTACTTGGGTGTAGGCTCCACGCCTTATGCTGCTATATTTTCTTTCTCTCCCGAAGTTTTATAATTTCTCGGGTGCGCGAACAGCGCTCCCGATGGGAGTAGCCCCCGAGGCTATGAACAAATATTTGTATTTGATCATAGGCTCACGCCATTTCTATTTTGTCTTTCTTGATCTTTTCATTTTTCAAAGTAGCCCCCGAGCATTTGATCAAAAACTTGTATTTGATCAAAGGCTCTCCAATATTTTTGCATGTCGCCTTTTTATGCAGCTGTTGAGTCGAATTTTTCTCCCGCCAAAGTGACGTTGTTGCTGACGATAGCCAGGATTGCAAGTCCGAAAATCGCGAGAAATATTCTCCCGCTGCCTTGCGGGCCCAAATTACCCATTATCTTGACACGTCGTGCAAGTGGGGGACACACGTCCTCCGCTTTTCCTGGCGCACGTACCGTAACTTCTCCAGAGTTAAAATACTTTTTTACCCCTATTCCACGTGGTTATCGGTTATCATCTGCCGCACAGTTTTTTCATCCAACGGTCCATCGCTTCGCCGCACCTCTATATAAGATCTCCTCCTTCTTCTTCCTCGAGCACTTCCGCTCGCGCCGTTCTCCTGCTCTCCGCTGCAAAACTTCCTCCTGCGCCCCATAACTCCCTAAACTCATCTTCTCCAAGCTGCATTCCTGCGCCATTGTTGATGCCACCGCGTCGATTGATCAAGCACAGCACGCCGGAATCATCAATGGCTGCCGTAGATCTGGGAAGCGCGGAGTGGGAAAGGTCCAAAATTTCCACCCAGGACATCAACCTCTTGAAGAAGCTGGGGATCAGCAAGAAGCCCAAGGCGCTGTGCTTCCCTAGTGAAGAAAGCTACCCAACCCCTCCAATGGGGTATCGGGTAAGTTTCGTCGACCATCTCATCCGCGGTCTTTCCGCCCCCATTCATCCTTTCCTCCGTGGATTGCTTTTTGTTTATGGTCTGCAACTTCACCACCTCACGCCCAATTCTATCCTCCATATTTCCATTTTCATCACCCTCTGCGAGGCCTTCCTTGGCGTCCAACTGGGCGCTATGGAAGCGCATTTTCTTTGTCGCCGCAATGGCTCTCCCAATGTCGCCTATAATATAGGCGGCGTTGTTAATTCGCCCACGCCGATTACTTCGACGTCAAACTCCCGACTCAGTTCAAGGGTGGCGCAAGAAGTGGTTGTACATTCAGAGGAGAACCATGGATGTGCGAAGACAACATCCCTCCTTTCGATGGTGCCGAAAAAATTCGCCGCCGCCTCCCGGGATGCGAGGCTACCGAGGAAGAAAAATGTCGACAAGCCCTGATGACTCGCATCCATGAGTTGCAAAATACTCGCGGCAAAGAGCTATCGTATTCAATCATAGCATATTTTCTTAGAACCAGAGTGCAGCCTCTTCAGGCTCGCAAATTCCCTCTCGGAAGTATGTGGCGACAAGGACGCAGATCGGTTGTCGGCGGACTTAGAGGTCAAGGACTTAGAGAAGCTTGTCCGAAAAATCTCCTCCCTCAGCAAAAAAGATCCTGTCCCTTCTTCTTGCCGTGTAAAACCGTATAGCGCCACCAATGCGCTTCCCAAGGTAACCTTTGTCGATTGATTTGTTATTGCCTTGCTATCTTTTTGTAACTCCTTTTTTGACATCTTCCCCTGTTTTTTGTATAGAACCATCCAAATCTTGTCTCGCTTCCTCCCCTTCCTGAAGGTGGAGAAGTCGAAGAAAGAGCCATTGTCACCGACGACAACCAAGATGCCCCCTCTTTTGTGAATGAACCCGTAGATTCTCAAAAATCTGCGGGATCTTCTGAAAAGGAGGCTGCCTCCGAAGGCACTGCATCGGCACAATCTCCTCCTCCTGCTGTTTCTCCAAGGAACAAAAGGAAAAGGGATGATGTCGAAGATTCCAGCACCTCCAAAGCCGAAGAAGCTGCTCCTTCACGTCAGAAGGCAGCTTATGATCCATACCTTGAGGCCCGCATCAGCTCGTAAGTTACCTTTTATTTCCCTTTATTTTTGTACTCGAAGATTTTTGTCTATCTTTCTTTTTATGCTGCCGACATTTAATCGCAGTGATGATGAGGAAGAAGTACCAACTTTTGATGTGGCTGCTCGAACGAGTACATCACATACTCTAGTTGTTTCGGAGACGCCAGTCGAAGGAGAGGAATCCTCGCCTCCTCAACAAAACGTGGGCGCTCCTACTCCTCCTTCAAGCCCCCTTGTTCCTTCACCAAAAAGGGCAAGGGTTGAAACAATCCCTGAGCCTACCCTCCAATTGGGTAGCTCCTCTAGTCCTCTCTTGGATGATGTAAGTTCTTAATTTTCTTGTCACTGTCTATATTTCCTCTGTTTGCTTCTTTATGCCATCATATTTTTCCCATACCGACGTTTTCTTTCTTTGTCCTTCTTTGACAGCCTATGATCAAAGAGCTTATTCGCATCGGTGCTCAATTCATCGGGTATCGTGAGTATGCCAGCAAGACTGAAGGTAATAACTCTTTGCTGGCCCTTGTTTATAACTTCTTGCTCCTGTTTTGTCGCAATTTTGACGATTCTTAACTATTTTGGCAGAAAAACTTGCGGAAGCCAGCAAGCTTGTCGATACGCTTGCTCAGAAATTAGAGCATAGTGAAGCGGCTCGCAAGAAGGCTGAACTTGATGCTGGCAAAGCTAAAGCAGAGGCTGATAAGGCCAAGGCAAAAGCTGCTGGTGTCGAAGATCTGCAAAAAAGACTTGATGATGCCGAAACTGCTTTGAACGAGCATAAAGCCGCGCAGGCTACTCGTGAAAAGGCTATCATCAAGCGCTTGAACACGCAGAATCAGCGCTTTGTCGGTAATTTTGTCGATCCATTCTATTTTTCTTAGACTTGCTTTTCTTTACTTGCTGTCGACCAACATATATTTTCTGCGACAGGTAAAACAAACCAAGAATTTGAGCTTGAAGATCCCGACAACGATCCTCTTCTTGACGCACTCTCTATCCTTGAGTTTCATGGAACCGAAGCTCGCGAAGGCATTGAACATGCTGATGCAGGATTGTCGCGGCTGTTCCCCTACTTCTTCCCGAAGAAAGCGGAACCCAAGACTTTCCTTGCTCTTGCCAAGGACTTCAATCCACCAGAGGATCTTGGACTGAAGATGCACCAAGAAAACATGAAGATTGTTGTCGAAAGTACTGTCGCCTTGGTTGCCGACAGCCAACAAACTATCGACTGGCGAAAGTAGGCGACACAGAACATATAGAGCAAACAAAATGGCGATCGCTGATCAAGGCGGCAAAGCCCAACACGAAGAAAATCCTGGCCTATCTCGAAATCAAGCCATCTTCAACTCCTAGCTCATCAAAGCCGGAGGTCTAGTTGAATGCCCCTTCTTTTTATTTTTTCTGTTTCTTTAGCTATTGTCGCCATATTAGCTTTGGCGACAATTACCTTAGTAGTCCCTTTGAAGAACCCCTTCTGTAATATCCATGTAAATTTCTTGAAGATCAATGGGATTCTGTCTTGTGCAATCATTTGATATTGAAATTTTCTTTTCCAGTTGATATTTGATAACTACTCTGCCAATCCTCATTCCGCCGATACTTCTCCTGCTTCCTCATTCTCGAAGAAAACACTGGTCGATGATAACCTCATCAAAGGTTCTTCAAGCCAACATTTGTCGCAAGATTTACAAGAACTGCGCCAACAACTTCAATCCATGAAAAAACAAACTTTGGCAATGATGGAACAATCTCGAAAAGCATCCGAGAGAGAGAAAATTGCTCTCCAACAAGCAAAAGAGGCCATAGCTGCCAAGGATGCTGCTGTGTCGGAAGCTGAGAAAGCCACTACTCGAGAAAATAGCATGCTCGAGCTAATGTCTGAAGCTAGCGCGGATATGCTAGGTATGTTTTTCCAACCTCACACTGCTTCTTTTTTGTTTTACTGTGCCTCCCCTTAGATTTCTTGCTTTGTCGCTTAATAGGCTCGGTTCTTGACGCTGCCGCTGAAGATGAAAGAGTGAATGTCAGAACGAATCTCCTCGTCAATCTTTCTCTAAACCATGGTTGTTTATTCTGGGCCACCCCTGAGCGAACCCAGCAAATTGTTAGGTTCCAAGATCGCGCTTGTCAGGTGCGCGAATTTCTCAATTTCTGCACGAGAACCTTAACCCTTGTTTACAAGACTTTATTTCCTCGAGATGAGGCTCCCGAAACTCTTCTTGGACTGATGGAGAAATTTAGAGATGCCCCTCGCATTCATAACTTTGTGCGAGCTCAATTGACTGCTGGAGCAAGGTTCGCCATGATTATGATACACATTTGCCATCCCAAGTTGGACTTGACGACGATTGTCGCTGACTGCTTGGCCAAGAAATCGCGGCGAAAAAATAACATTGACTCAATCAATGAGATGGTTACTCCTGTGGCTGAGGCGATGATGGATGAACTTTTTCGGATGGATTCAGAATTCTTCGTCAAGGGGGCCTATGCTGAGCACAAGACAACCAAAGGTTTATCCATAGATAGTATATTAGGCCTTAACTGAGTTGTACTTATACTGCGAGGAGCTATGTCTATATTTTTGTCGAACTCTTTTGTATATTGTAAAGTGTAGTCTATATTGTGAAGCCCCCGAGCCTTTGGCTGGAGTTTATACTGTTTTGTTATCCCGAAGATTTTTCTCTTGTTGCAAGAAGATATATATATTTTGCTGTCGATGGGTACGAGCCCCCGATTGTCTTGGTGGAGACGTTCTATATTTTGTTGTGAGGTTTTCAGACCAAAGCAGTAAAATTTTGACGAGTACACTATATTTATAGTTGTTAGCTCCCGATGTTATATTTTGCGAGGTATTCTTGTACCAAGGCGAAATATTTCGGTAAATCTAGTTTATCTATGTTGTGTATATTTTGTAACTTGAAGCCGTTAAGCCCCCGAGCGTGTCGAAGAATAAGAAGTATATCTCCACTATCTTTATTATATTGCAGCACCGCGAGCCCGCCTCATTAAAAACCTTTCCGGCCCCACTCGGTGCCGAAAAGGAAAAGAATGCGTCTGAAAACTCGCGTTTCAAGACATTGTATTTACAGAGGAGGACCGTATTTCGACTCTAAGCGTAAAACCGCCCGAGCTGCGCCACGTTCCAGGGGTTTTTCTCGGGAGCCCCTGTCTTCTTGTCCTTGATCCTGTATGCTCCTCCGTCGATGACTTCCGTGACGACGTAAGGTCCCAACCATGGTGACTCGAGTTTTTCAGTACTTTGCTGGTTAAGCCGTAAGACCAAATCGCCGACCTGGAAAGATCTGGGCCGCAATCGTCGACTGTGGTAGTTTTTCAGGTCCTGCTGGTACTTGGTGACTCGTGATAGTACTTCATCTCGAGCTTCATCGAGTCCATCCATATCGTCCTCCCGAGCTTTTCGTGATGTTTCCTCGTCATACTCTGTCACTCTTGGAGAATCATGCTCTATTTCAATTGGTAGTACTGCCTCGGCTCCGTGGACGAGAAAAAATGGAGTTTCTTGTGTCGCCGTATTTGGTGTTGTTCGGATGCTCCACAAAATACTTAGCAATTCTTCTGCCAGGTATGTCGAGCTTTTTCAAGCGGTCCTAGCGACGTTTAATGCCGCGTATGATACCATTGGCTTTTTCGACTTGGCCATTGGATTGTGGATGTCCCACGACGCAAAGTGCAATTTAATGCCTACTTCTGCGTTGTATGTCTTGAACTCCTTAGCTGTAAAGTTAGTACCCTTGTCTGTGACAATGCTGTGAGGCACTCCGAACCGAAAAACGAGGCCTTTCACAAACTTTATTGCCGACGCTGCATCTGGTGAATTTATTGGCTTCGCTTCTACCTATTTGGTGAATTTGTCGACAGCAACCAACAGTACTCATATCCTCCTGGCGAAGCTTTGCAACTTGCCCACCATATCGAGTCCCCATTGGGCAAACGGCCACGATAATGGTATTGGCATCAGCTCTGCCGCCGGAGAGTGAGGTTTTGCGGCGAATCTCTGGCACGCGTCGCAGGTTCGTACTATCTCTTTTGCATCCTCGATTGTTGTCAACCAGTAAAATCCTGCCCGAAAACCTTGGCTGCAATAGCTCGGCTGCTCGCGTGGTGGCCACATATTCCTTCATGCACATCCTTTAGGATTATCCTTCCTTCTTCGGGTGTGACGCACCTTTGCAGGACGCCTGAAATACTTCGCTTGTATAACTCCCTTTGACCACCGTGAAAGCTTTGGACCGTCGAATAATCCGCCTTGCCACAACTGGATCGTCGGGTATTTCTTTCCTAAGGATATATGATATGTACGCTTGCATCCAAGGAACTTCTACCATCATCACAAGCTCTTGGCCCTCTTCGTCCTCCACGGCTTCTTTAAGGGGCGCCGAAGTTTTTTCTTCCTTTGCTTTTTTCTGCGCTTTCTTCGACTTTGTGGATCTCTCCGCTATCTCTTCCCAAAATACGCCCGGCGGGATTGGAAGGCACTGCGACCCGATGTTTGCGAGAACGTCGGCTTCATCATTGCTCAGCCTACTGATGTGATTTACCTCACATCCATCAAACAGCTTCTCAAGCTCATTGTACACCTCCTTATATGCTATCATGCTATCATTGACTGCATCACATTGGTTCATAACTTGCTGAGCCACCAATTGTGAGTGGCCAAAGATTTTTAGTCGAGTTGCACCGCAAGCTTTCGCCATCTTCATCCCGTGTATGAGGGCTTCGTATTCTGCTTCATTGTTGGATGCGTTTGGGAACGTCATCCGTAGGACATACTTTAACTTGTCGCCTTCGGGTGATATAAGTATTACTCCTGCGCCAGCTCCTTCTACTCTCTTGGATCCATCAAAGTTCATGGTCCAAGTTCTCGACAAATCTGGGGGTCCCGTGTTTTGCAGCTCCATCCACTCTGCAATGAAATCTGGCAAAACTTGCGACTTGATTGCCTTTCTTTTTTCATACGTGATGTCCCGAGGGGAAAGTTCTATTCCCCAAAGGGAGACACGCCCTGTAGCTTCTGGATTGTTTAGTATATTTGAAAGAGGTGCTTCATTGACTACTATTATCGGGTGTGCCGAAAAATAGTGGCGCAACTTTCTTGCCGTTGTAATCACTCCATATGCTAGTTTCTGGTACTGCGGGTACCGCTGTTTGGAAGGCGATAAAACTTCACTGATGAAATATACCGGCCTTTGCACTCCATGGAGTTTTCCTTCTTCTCTTTCGACAACTAGCACCGTGCTAACCACCTGGGGTGTGGCTGCAATGTACAGCAGGAGAGGTTCATTTTCCTTCGGCGCCACCAAGATTGGTGGTGTCGAGATTGTGCGTTTCAACTCCTCGAAAGCTCTATCGGCTTCTTCGTTCCACTGGAATTTCTCCCCTTGCTTTATTAAAGCGTAAAACGGTAACGCTTTTTCTTAGCTGCGACGAATCTGCTTAAAGCTGCACTCGCCCAGTTAATTGCTGTATTTCTTTCAACTTTGTTGGCTTCCTCATTGTTACGATGGCTTGTATTTTGTCGGGATTTGCTTCAATCCCTCTTGCTGAAACTAGAAACCCAAGAAGTTCTCCTGCTGGGACGCCGAAGGAGCTTCGTCGGGTTTAGCTTGAGGCAGAATTTGTCGAGGTTGTCAAAGGTTTCCTTGAGATCCTCGATCAGCGTCGCCCCTTTTTTTGACGTTATGACGACGTCGTCGATGTACACTTGCACATTTTTTCCAATCTGTGTCACCAAAACTTCTGCATCATCCTCTGATATGTTGCTCCCGCGTTTTTCAGACCAAAAGGCATTGTTCTGTAGCAAAACACGCCGTAAGGTGTGATGAACGCTGTTTTTTACTTCATCTTCTTCTTTTAACCTGATCTGGTTATAACCAAAATATGCATCCAAAAAGGAAAAACGTTCACATCCTGCTGTGGAGTCGATAATTTGGTCGATCATCGGGAGGGGAAAGTGATCCTTTGGACAATGTTTATTGAGACACGTAAAGTCGACGCACATGCGAAGGACCTTAGTGTTTTTCTTCGGCACCAACACTGGATTTGCTACCCATGTGGCCTATGTGTGCAACTCCTTGATAAAACCAGCTTCTCTTAGTCGATCAATTTCTGACAGCATAGCCTTGCGGTTTGGTTCCGAAAAACGCCGCAAAGGTTGTTTGATTGGTCTCGCTAGTGGATCCAAGTTTAGGTGGTGCTCGGCAAGTTCCCTGGGTACTCCGGCATGTCAGCTGGACACCATGCGAAGATTTTCCAGTTCTCACGGAGGAACGAGCGCGCTTTCCTATGTGAGGTCCATGTCGTTTGCGATGGATGTCGTCTTTTTTGGATCCGTCGGGTGAATCTGCACCTCCTTAGAATTTTTCTCAGTGTTGAAAGTTGATTCTTTATTTGTCCTTCCAACGTCTGGCAGCACGTCGTAGTCAGTCATGAGCCTTGACGCCAAATACTCAGCTTGCATCCCGAAAGTTTCTGATATTCGATGAAAATCCTTATCACATTTATCGGCTAGGCGAAGCTTCCTTTAACTGTGATTGGTCCCTTAGGTCCAGGCATTCTCCACAACAGGTACGTGTAATGTGGTACCGCCATAAATCTAGCATATGCTGGTCGTCCCAACAGAGCGTGGTACCGTGACGGGAAATCTACGACTTCAAACTCCAATTTCTCGATTCTGTAATTTTCTCGGGTCCCAAACTGAACGTCGAGATTAATCTTCCCCATGGATAGCTTGGCTTCTCCGGTGTGATGCCGTGGAATCTCGTGTCTGTTGGTTTCAGTTTGCTAGGGATATGTTCATCTTCCTTAATGTATCTGCATACATAAGGTTTAAGTGCCGCCATCTATAAACACGCGAGATACGTCAAATCCTGCGATGACCGCTGGTAGTATGAGTGCTGACTGCCCTGGTCGAGGAACTTCTGTGGATGATCCGCTATGGTGAAGCCAATGTCTGCCCCGACCAATTAAGATACTCTACTGTTGGTGGAGGCATTTTTCTGCCATAAACACCTGCGAGATTACTTTCTGAGCTCTATTGGATGGCCTTCCCTTCTGAATCATCGAGACCGCTCCGTTAGAGTTAGGATCCACGTAAGGTGGTGGTGGAGGTGCTGCCGCTATTCTGAGCTGATGTCGGTTGTCGTCCGTAATCGCGGGAGGAGGTGGCAAGTGAATCTCACTCCTGGGTTCTCGAGGATTTCTCGTGTCTGCCTGAGCATTAGCATGCCCCGCATACCTTAGCATTGCCTGGAAATTGCGACAATCCTTCGGATGTCCCGACTGTCTTTTCCGCGTCGTCGAGGAAAAAGTGCATCTGACACAGCCCGTTCATCATCTCTTCGGGAGACACGAAAGGCCTCTGGAACCTTGGCCCGCTATTTTGTCTATTGTTTCGAGAGTCGTCTCTATTGTCGTCTCCTTGCTCATTGCTTCTCTGGTAATCATCTCTGTTATTTCCTCCGGCGCTTGCTCGGAAGCCAGCCGAGATTTGACCTGGAGCGTCATAGCTCGAGTACTGCCGAGGAAATCGTCGCCTTGGTTGATAATTTCGACCGCGGTCTTCCTCTGGCGACCTGTGCCGTTTGTTGTGAACAGCATCTTCCCCATCTGCCCATCTATTTGCTATTTCCATTAGTGCGGATACTGTCTTTGGATTGGTCCTCCCCAAATCCTCGACAAAATCTCCACGCCTGATTCCTGCGACAAACGCGTCTATTGCTCTCTCATCAGATATGTTTTCTGCCGAGTTTTTGATGATATTCCACCTTTGAATATAATTTCTTATTGGCTCGTCTGGCTTTTGTCGGCACGCCCTCAGTTCCTCTAATGACGCAGGTTTTTTGCATGTGGACCGGAAGTTCTTGACGAACACGTCCTCGAATCTCCCTGTCGATAGATCCTGGAGGAAGTTTCTTTATCCAAGATCGTGCGGCTCCACTTAAATGCACCTAGATGCTTTGCATAGCTGTTGCTCTGGTTCCTCCTGTGAGTTTCACTGTCTCGAGATAATCAACTGGCCAATCCTCTGGATCTTGAAGGCCGTCGAATTTCTTGAAGTTATCGGGTAACTTGAATCCCGAAGGGACTCGAGTTTTTCGAACTCTCCTTGTGAAGCATGGCAAACCACACATATCCTCGTCGTTTAGCTCTGGGGACTGCCGATGTTCCCTTCTGCTTTGTCGCGCTCTGTCGACCCTTGCTTGTGCTGCCGTGTCCCTTGCTCCACTTGGTCCTTCGGGAGCTGCTGCTGTTGCTGCCGCAGGTCGTGGACTATTTTGCCTTGCTGTTCCTTCGGGAGGTGTTGATACAAACGCCGTTCCCATGGCTCCAACTCCTGCCATTGCCATGTTATATAATGCCTCCCTTGGATCTCCTGGGGGTGGTCTGGATGCAAGGATGAAAGCTTGTGTCGCCATATACCCAGCTTCTGGTGTCTTGGGTATGATGTTCCCTCTCGTGTCTATCGACATAAAAGACATGTCGAGGTTTTGAACCAAGTGCTCTCTTTCTCCTTCAGGTACGTTTTGTAACCTTGATCTTGCTCTGTTCCGAGCTTCCCTGTGGCTATCACCCGAAGTTCTAGATTGTCGACTCAGCTCTGCCCTGCGCCTACTTGATGCAGAGGCTGCCTCCTTTCTTCTGTTTAACTTAGCTGTCTATTTTTCCAATTCTCTTGCAGCTCGTGCGAGCCTATATTGATATGCTTGTAATTCTTCTGGCGTGGCTGTGGTGGCCATTGGTTCTGAGCCATCCATAGCCCTTGCGGCTCTATCCCATGCTGCTTGCGGAAGTTGGACTCTGTCTCGCGGCTGTGGCCCGATATATTTATTGCCTAGGCCTCGCCGCAAATCAGAGGATCGACGTATGGATTTCCCAAATCGTCGAAAGCCTCAGATGTTTCCTCCTGATCACGACTTGGCTCTCCGATGACATAAATCTGATGATACTTTGTATTCAGATCTATGTTGGGTTTGGTGACACCATCATGAAGATTGGCGAAGACCTTGCCCACTGTAGTAGATTTGTCGATGAAGTCGTAGCTGTCGACACTGCTTGAGCCATCGCTTATATAGGAGTCCGCAGATGACTCAAACGACATGTCGCTGAAGATCTTGGCAAGTTTTTCTCTTGCCCTGGTGCTGATGAAGCGTGACGACGAAGTTTCTTCCTCTCCTGACTCGGTTGACGATGTATAGCTTGAAAAATCGGAATCGACCGCCGACGATCCCGACGAAATCGGAATTTCGACACGATACGATCCCTCTTTCTCGACGCGAAAGTGAAATCTTCCGAACGTCATCTCCATAGGCTCCTCCAGATACGCATATGCATCCAAACGGGAGGGTGGGTGAGGAACAAAATCGACAAGACTAGTTGCGATCTGTTTACCTCGATCCATCGCGTTGCTTGCGGTTGATGAAGTCGACGATCTTGAACGTGCCATCGAGATCGGATCCTTGACGCCTCTAATTCCCACAGACGGCGCCAATTGACAAGGTATTAACTTGTCAATGCCTACGGGTTGTAGACTAGGGTTTAGTTGGAAGTAGAGGGCAAGTAGATCTCGAAGGTTTCAGCCGAAAAGTACTCGACGATTATGAAACTAGGGTTTGAGAAACAATGATTCGATGCCTTTGTCCCTCGACTCCCCCTTATATAGGAGGCGGAGCCGAGGGATTCGTATTGTACAAGTTACAGAGTCCGGGAAGGTTTCTAACTCATCCCGCAAGATTACAAATAATGCTTCCTATTACAACTCTAGCTTTCCTTAACAATATCTTGGGCTTCCGAATCTTCTTATTCTTCGGTTAGTGGGCCTTCAGTAAACCCCGGGTACTATCTTCGGCAGGCCCATTGGGGATGCCTATGTCAATGCCCAATAGGTCCGGAAGAAACAGGCTGAGAAACCGTCCGGGCCGGGGCATTTGTCCACGGGCATGTCTCTTATGGCCTTCCACACTTCCTCCTCAGTGAACACTCCATCAATGTGGTGGAGGTCGAGGGAGGGAAGTCCAAGAAACTCCAGGTCTAGTGAGAAAGGTCTGTCCCTAACAGCTAATCGGAGAAATCGTCCACTCTTCTGCCTTCTCAGCATGCTCAGTGAATCGCCTGTTATCCACGACCAGATGGCCAATAAAATTCTTGCGCCGTCTCTGACTCGCGTGCAGGTGGAAAAAACGGGTGCATGCATCCCCCTCTCGGAGCCAAAGAATGCGGGAGCGCTGTCGAGCAATCGTCCTCTCCAGAGATGCCAATCCAAGGAGCTTCTTCTTTAGAAGGCACCGAAGCGCCCGTTCCTGCGGCGACAACGGCCTAGATTCCATAGCAATGTCGAATCGAAGGATCAACTCAGTGGCCATCAGAATTTGCAGCTTGACACTACCAATAAATTTTGAGCTCCAACTGGCTAGCCTCTTCGTCGTGGCCCTGAGTTTCTGGTCTAGCCGTTTGAAGGGGTTTGGCTCGCAAGGTTGCGTTGTCGACACTTCCCGGACCACCTGCAGGAAGCCGTCTACTTTGGGCCAGAAAGACTGAAACTGAAACCTACGGCCTCTGTGCAGGTCCAGAGCCAGGCTCAGTACCAGAGGGCAGTGGTCAGATGGTCCACTGGACAAGGCGGATAAGAAAGCATCTGGGAATAAATCTTCCCAGTCCACGGTCGTGAAGACCCTATCCAGCTTCTCCAAAGTTGGTTGCACGTGTTCATTGGACCAAGTGAACCTTCTCCCGTTCAGATACACCTCCTTGAGATCCAGGTTGGATAGGGTCCTTCTGAATCTTCCCATCATACGGCGATGCAGCACCCCTTGGTTCTTGTCCTGGGGGGTCCACAATTAGATTGAAGTCCCCTGCTACCATCCATGGTCCTACATGCAGATCTTGAATATCCTGGAGCTCTTGTAGGAAGGAGCACTTGTCCGTGTCGCTCTGCGGCCCATAGACCCCGGTGAACCACCAACTATCACCTCCACTATTGGTAATCCTCGCCGTGATGGCATTTTTGAGGTTTTAAGGAAAATGTTCAATTTTCTGAATACACAAGAGAAGTAACACTTACCAAACTTTATGCTCCCCCCATGCTCGCTATTCCTCCTCATCCCGCATTTCGATCCAGATAGCTCACAAGGGTTCGCGATCCAATACCTGCCTCCGAACATTTTGAAATAGAGAATTCTAAGAAAACACATATTTTCTATAGGTGACCAATGCCATCTCAATCCTCAATCATTGGACATCAAAATTCCATGCATAGCCAAGAAAGCAGCCAGCAGCCAACCACAGGCTACACCGTCCGTTTTAGTTGAAATTCACACGCATATATTCATTGCTGGACTTGGAGTAGCCTGTCCCTGTCTGTTTAGCTCGATCATGTTTTCGATGTTCCAAAAATGAGCGCAACCGGACGAGAGCCAGGTCAGTCCAGTTTTTGTTATATTTTGCACTTACTCTACACGCACTCCCATCGTCGCGTCTCTCGCGTCGCCATCGGCACGTACCAACGACACAGCGTAACGACGGTTTGCACCTTTCCACGGCCCTCAGTTTGTCGGACCCGCTGGCCGCGTCCGCCGCCGGCTCCTTTCGTCCGGTATCTCGCGCCCCCCTGCGGCTCGGCATCTTTCATTCTTTCTTTTCTTTTTTTGCACATCGTAGTCGAGCCGCCCTTGTTGGCTAGCTTTTGTTTCGTCTCTTCCCTTGTCCCGGCCCTGAATAGCCTACACGAGATCAGAGTTATACATACGTGTGATTGGCCTGGTAACTTAGTTAGATCATGTACGTACGTACGTGACATCGCCCCCGGATGCAACCCCCCAAAAAAACCCAGGAAGGAGTACTAGAAAACCTCGGCCTTCTCCATAGCCCGGCTTCCCTCCTCTAGCCAGCTTTGCCGATGTCAAGAGTGGGTAAACCGATCTCTGTGTGAAGTTTTTAGCAAAAGTAGTGTTTTCAATAAATTAGATTAGACCTCAGACAGCCGTCTTATATTGGGCCTTCATATCCTATTTCGCCACATCGAATTTAGATATTTTCTCATGGTTGTGTCAATGAGAATTATCCTCGTAATATTTGTTCCTGCTGTTCCGTCCTCGACGATAATGATCTGTACTTTTGGCCTCGATTAGGAGTTTGGTTTTTTTTTTCTCTAACATATTGGTGTTCATACTTTTGTTGGTGTCGGCTGACTATTTTAATAGCCACATGCATGCACCTAACCTTAATGTCGGCATTATTTAAAGAATTTTTTGTTACAAGACATTGTTATTTTCTGGCGTTTACTGAAACACACCGCTCCATTTTGTCTTTATCAAGTGTATAATTATAATTTTGTAACATATTTGTCAAAAAACATTGCATGACTCAAACACAGAAAGTTTGGCACTTTTGTATGGGATGGTCATGCATGCTATGACTGGTCTCAATATGCACAACTTTCCGTTTTTAGCCATGCGATGTGTTTTGGCAAATGTGCACAAAATTATAATGGTATCTAGCAAAGATACAGTGAAGCGGTGTGGCAAAAGTCGAAAAATAATGGTATCTGTAGCAAATTTTTCCCCAAATTAAAATTACAGAAGATTTTTCATTGATATCTACAAAAGCAGAGTTATATGTACTTATGATTGGCCTACACGAGATCACAGTTATACGTATGTATGATTGGTCTGGTATTTTTACTACTCCTACTCAGTCAGGTCATGTACGCATGTGACGACCGCCGTGTACATGCATATAAATTGACTGTGGGATGGTTCGTTGGATCGATGTATATATATAGGCGGAGGAAAATACGGTCGATCGAGGAGATAGCGGAGACCATCCGGTAGAGATCTCGAACGATCTTGTTTTCCCAAAACAAAAAAAAAGTTGACCGCCCCGGCCGGGAGTATTTAATCTGATATATCATCGGCCATCACAGAAGGCAAAGAGATATACACGTAAGTAAACGAATGAGCTATGGGCCAGACCCCACTTGTCATGCACACGTACGTAACTTGCGCTTTAGTTTGGCAAGAACACGCTGGTTTTGGCAGGCGCGCGATTCACTCCAAATAAAACAAGATCTCAGAAATCCGTCTGTTAAACTGTTGCCTATTACGGTGGAGATCTTCCGTTAAACGGGAGTCTTCTCCCCTTCCAAAAGGTTTGGACGCGAGACTCTCTCTCTCTCCCCCTCCTCCGGCCTCTTCTTCATCTTCCTTCTCGGGCCAATCTCTCGGTTCTTTCTCTCACAATACTACCATTTCCCATCTACAAATCTATCTAATCTCAGCTCCTCACTCTCTCTCGATCTCTACACAAAGGTAATCATGAACTGCATAATTTTGCTGCTCACTACGTTCCACCCCTTAAACTGATCTTATTCTCCTCGCATGTTTTGACCATCTCTCGTTGTGTGTTTCTGTGTTGTTCAGTAATTTTGGTCGATCGATCGGCGTAGAAGCTCTGCAATGGTGGAAGTAGTCGGGACCGGAGGAAAAATAGCGAGCCAGGGCATCAAGAAAGAAGCCGAAGCGTCCATGTCTATGGCGCTGCCGAGGCTGATCCGCATCTCCTGCGTTGATCGCGACGCGACGGACTCCTCCGGTGAGGACTCGCCGCGGCTGGTGGCCCGTCGATACGTGGAGGAAGTCCGCATCGAGCAGCAGCCGAGGACCACAGCGTCGCCGCCGGCAGCTCCTTGCCGCGGAGGTGATGTCCTAGGCACCAAGAGGAAACACGGTGGTATGGACGCGGCAGAGGAACGTAAGTACCGTGGGGTGCGGAAGCGGCCGTGGGGGAAGTACGCCGCGGAGATCCGCGATCCGAACAAGGCCGCGCGGGTGTGGCTCGGCACCTTCGACACCGCCGAGGAGGCTGCCAGGGTGTACGACAGCGCCGCACTCCGGCTCCGCGGGCCTTCAGCGACAACAAACTTCCCTGCCCCGTCGTCGCCTTCTGCCACCATGGCCGACATCGACCATGATGCCAACAACCTCCTCGCCTCCTCCTCCGAGGAGTCCAGTGACGAGTCACAGCATGTCGGCTCACCTGTCTCCGTTCTTCGGACGCCGGCCGAGACGGCGACGACCATCGCCAATGGCGGTAAGCCCGATGAGATGATTGATCCCCTGAGTTCGACTATGAATCTTTCGCCCGACAGATTGCTCCAAGAGGAGACGTGCTGCGATGGCAGCGGCGTGTTCTCTCCATTCTGCACTGCTGATGTGATTGTACCGCCGGAGGACGAAGACTGCATGTTCCCTGGTCTCTCATTCGCTGCGCCGCAGATCCTTGACCACGATGACTACCCAATATCGTCGCACCTTGAGTACCACTCCGCCGCCGAGCCGGTGAGCTTGCTGGACCTGGGAGAGCTGCCGATGTGGCAAGAAGTGGACTCCTTCTTTAGTGATCAGACCTTGTTGTCTGCCTTGCTATGACTTCAGAGCAAATTTTTGTCTTAATATTTTCGTGTGCCGTCATGTCTTTCAATAGTATATATAGTGCGTGCAAGCCCAAAATGTGATGGCATGTCATTACTTGTGAGCAAACATCAAAAGTGAGTGTTCCTCGTGTCGAATGTTCCACTATGTTCGAATTTGATCTTGTTCAGGCCAATTTGGTCAAAGTCAGTAATTCATGTTTTCGTGTGTTTCCTTCCATATTAATTCATGGACTTTTTTTATACTTTGCACGATATTATGTAATTATTACTTTGATCGTTTTTATAATCTTGTTCTGTGGAGTATATATAGTGTATAATTAATGATAAAACTAACGGTCCATGTGCACCTAACTAGGCCAAATTCGTGATTAGGCTTCAATAATAAGGATGGTGTGGGTTTACTGAGAGCACACCTTTTCTTTGTTCAGTTGCTACTGTATTTTGCTCTTATATGTTAGAAATTGCATCTTGCCCAGGTGACTATCAGCTGTAAATGACCTCGTACATGATATGCATTGTTGGAAAATAGTGCTGAAATTTTCTAGAAAATCGTTTTTTTGTTTCTAGAAGATGGAATATGTGAAACCTGGTTTTATTTTTTTAGAATTGGAAAGTTGTGAAACGTTGCTTAAATGCCCTGAACTTTGGAATTTTATGAATCTGTTTTATGTTATCTGAAATTAGGAATTTCTGGAACTTGTTCATCAAAATTAATGTACATTTGGCAGAAAAGGGGCCCTTGAAAATCTGAAATCTGGCCTTGCAAAAAACATTCTTGCTTGTCTTTTCGAATTTTTCTTTCTTATCGCTGACATATGGACTGTGCCACCCTATGTTAGGTGCTCACTCAACAAATATCTTAAACCAATACGTTAAAACACTTTTTTTACATGTGGGGCCACTATTTTTTTGTTTGTTTTCCTCTATCTTCTTCCCATCCCGCGTCCATATGCATCCTGCCCTCGCCCGCCCCCTCACCACCATGGGCTTCCAAGCCACCGCCCACCGCCTGCCTGGCGCTGCGCGACCACCCGCCCGGTCTACATCGTGCTCCCGCCCACCCCGCGGTCGACCTTGGCATCTGCGGTGAGGTCGATCATGGAGGTAATGATGTCGTCGTTGGGTGGAATGGGGCTTGGATGATGGGCTCCTGGTGCTTGGAGCGGTGGAACAACGACAACTTGGTTGAGCGTAATGAAGGGACCGAGGAGACGTGTGGTGCTAGGGGACTTTGTTGACCTGGGCTACGGCGGGCTTTCGCCAACCTAAACTTATATATCATCAGAGCAAAGAGTTCACAAGGGGAGCATTATGGAGGGGGGGGGGGAGAGGATAAGGGTACACAAAAAATTTCAGGGCAGATCATAGCCATTACACCAAGAATTAAGAAGATGGGATGAGGCGGGGGTAGTGCAACGAAAAGCCCAAAGTCTAATGTCCTCAATGCATCGGTGGACAACCAGCGAAATATCCTCAACAACACCATTGAAAGTGAGAGCTTTCCTCCGCTTCCAGATGCTCCAGCAAATAGTCGTGTTGATAGTAGTCTCCTCATAGATACGGTAGCGAAGGAACCAAAAGTCGGTGAAACTAGCAAAGTCATGGTCGTCGAAGTCTTGGTGAAAGAACCTCCAAACCTCCTGGGCCTGGGGCACAAGAGAAGGAGGTGCTCTGTGTCTTCGTCTTGGGGGCATGAGAGGTAGGTAGCGTACGAGCCAATTTGGTGATGAAACCGGCGTTCATTGGTGGGGAGCCGCTTCTTCTTATCTAGCCAGCAGAAGATCTTGCACTTTAAGGGGGCAACACTCCTCCAAACTTTAGTCGCAACTTCATTGATCTGCAGATTGCTGAAATAACTGGAGTAGAAACTTTTGTTCGTAACCACATTGTTAGTAAGATGGTTGGCACATATATCCGGTTTATCAAGGCACAAGTCCACCAAGATCAAGTCGGAGGTAAGGGCACGGAGCTCAGTCGCAACCAGCAACTGAAAGACCCGGAACAAGGAAAAGGCTGATGTCGTCGGAGAGGGCAGTGGCGACATTGAGATTAGGGAACGTGGAATGGAAAAAAAGGTTAGGGAAGCGAACGTGGAGAGGGGAGGAGCCGAGCCAAACATCAAGCCAGAAGTCCGTGGCAACCCCGCTTCCAACGGTAATCGAGGGCACAACTCTGAAATTGTCAATGCTAGCAATTATGTCTTTCTAGATGGGGGTGTTGATAGCTCCAAATATTAACACTTCTTTACTAAGGATTATTCACTAGTTATCACTTGGTTTCATTGGATTGTATTTTTCAACAAATGTTAATATCGCAATCCAAGCAAAACCTTGTTTTAAGTTGTGGATTTCAGGAAACCATCATTTTTGGAAGGTCCCGGGATATTTATGAGATATTTGGAACAAAATATGAAGATCTCCTGTTGAAGCCAAATTGATCTGAACGTTACATAGGTCTTAGCGGGTACCAGTACAGGTGGGTCCAGCCGTACCACGCGCTCGTACAATGCATCGACGCCTTCTCCATCTCAATACAAGTACTTTTCATGAAGAGACCCAGAGGAGAAGAGAGATGCAGCCACCAGAAGAGAGGAAATCAGATCTGAAGAAGGAGAATGCCCCCATCGACTCTCGCCCAGATCTGCCCCCTCTAGATCATCCACTCATCCATCGTATCCCACTTATAATGAGAGAGAGATTCATAATTGTAAGATTAGGGATTTAAACCTCAATTCCTATCTTGGTTTGTATTTGATTTGCTCTTCAACTATTGTGGCTTGCTACGGTAATATCGAGATGAACTTAATTTACATTGCTATGATATCATTGTACTTTTTCTCCTCTCATGTGTGAGTAGATCCCCATAGGCCTGGGAGATGTGGGGGATTGGTGAGATATGTTGTGTCTATTTTAGTCCATCCATTTATGAATAATGATTGTGATGATTATATATGAGAATGAATGTCTATGTGTACCTAATGTTGTTATCTAATTTAAGAGCCCAGGTGACATGATCTGAGAACTCATAGATATAAACTTGTTTGCTAGTGAATCGGCAACCCCCGAGTGACACGGCCGATATCAACGTGGATCTAGCAATACTCGAGGACAACAAGGAACCACTAAGCTTAAAGCTCCGATCTGGTTTAACTACCTTGATAGATGCGCTGACCATGGTTTTGGTAACAGGTAGATGTAGGGATTCGTTGCATAGAAAACAAAAATTTTCCTACTGCGAGAACGCAATCCAAGCCAAGATGCAATCTAGAAGACGGAGCAACGAGGGGATGATCAAGACTAACCCTTGAAGATTTCCAAAGCCTATAAGAGTAGGCTCTTATTGCTGCGGTAGACGATCACTTGCCGCTTGCAAAAGCGCGTAGAAGATCTTGATCACGTTGCCACGATCGGGCAGCACCTCCGTACTCGGTCACACGTTCGGTGTTGATGAAGACGACGTCCTTCTCCCCGTTCCAGCGGGCAGCGGAAGTAGTAGATCCTCCTTGGAATCCCGACAGCACGATGGCGTGGTGGCGGTGTCGATGGAGATCTCCGGCGGAGCTTCGCTAAGCATATGCGGGAGAGGTGGTGGAGGAGAGGTAGCTAGGGTTTGGGGAGAGGGGGCTTGGGCGCCGGCCCTCAAAGGGGTGCGGCCAAGGCTGAGCCAAGAGTGGCCGGCCACCCTCCCCTTGCCCCTCATTATATAGGTGGAAGCCCCAAGAGTTGTGGTCCAAGTCTTCGAATAAGACCCCAACACCAAAACTTCCCAAAAGTGGGAAACCTACTCAAGGGGGAAATCCCACTCAAGGTGGGACTCCCACCCCTTCCTTGGGGGGTTGGCCGGGGGAGTCCACCTTGGACTCCTCCCCTTTAGGGTTGGCTGGCCATGCAAGGTGGAGTCCCTCCGGGACTCCACTTTCCATGTGTAACACCCCAAATTTCAATAAAAAGAAAGTTAGAGAAATCCAGAAAGCAAAATTTCAAACCAACAAAAACTTTTCTTTTTGCATATAGTACCATGCATAGGACTTGTGCATTTGAGTGATATGCCATGATGATTGTTATTACTTGTATTTGATATGCTCTAAAACCCTAATGTGATCATATGAAGATCACCAACCAAATAAATCAAAGAGGAAGAAATTCCATAAAATGCAAAACCCTAAAAACCCTCACATATGCCCTATGGCATTTTTATAAATTTTGACCCTAGACCTATTTGGTCTTCACCATTAGTTGAATAATGTTATTAAACACTTATTACAACTTTTGGAATCAAAGTTTCACAATTCAAATGAAATTCAAACACAATTCCCACTCACATATGATAATGGTCAATTTTGACAATTCTAGTCTGATCACCACTTTGAGCCCTTGCCATTCATTTTTCCCAAACCAACTCTTGCTAACTCTTTGCACCATTTCAAAGTCAACATCAAGGTGAACAACTTTGGTGAAGATCACCATGCCAAAATCATCTTTGATCATGAGCAAGGCTCATCCAAAGTCCCAACTTTTTAACATATGGAACAATCTACACTTAGCCATTTTGGCAAATTTTTGAATTCTAAAAATTCCACCACCACCTCAAATCACCTCTGGTCATTTACAACTAATATCAACACTCACTTTTCAAACACATTCACCATTTGAATTATTTCAAATTTGGACAATTTTGTAATTTCCAAATTCGGGCACTATTTGCAACTATTGCAAATAGTGATCTACCTCACCTAATCTAACCCAAAGCTATTCTACATTGTCCCCTGGTCCCCTTAAACCCTAAGTGCTGCATAGCAAACCTAGGGAGAGGAGGAGCAAGCTAGGGCATGGCCATGCCGGCCATGTCCCCGAGCTCGTCGACCTCCCCCTCTCATCCTTCCTTCCCCAACCTGGCCACCATGCCGTAGCTCGCCACCTCGCTCCTCTACGTCGCCTAGCACCGGCCATTGTCGAGGAGGAGCCCTGCATCGGCCAGACCAGCGCGCGCCCATGGCGGCCAGCATGCCTCTCGCGTCGCACGTGTGCGCGCCGCGGACACGCACTGGCCACGCGCCGCGCAGCCACCTCGCTCACGCCCTGGCCCCGCTCGCAACGCCTTGAGCCTCGCCGTGACACCGCAACACCATGGGACACGCCCTCGACCACGACCCGTGCCCGCCGCCGCCGGAGACGAAGAGGAAACCCCGCCGCGGGCGCGACAGACGCGGAAGCGAGGCGACCAAACCAGCCACCCCCTACCCTACCTGTCGCCATCCAGAGGACCACCGTGACGCCAGGAACACCACCGCGCCCTCGCCTAGCTCGCTAGACCGCCGGAGACGCCGCGCCCTTGTCGAGTTCGCCGCAGAGCCTCGGGCACTCGCTCGCCTATAAAAGGAGGCCTCGCCTCGTCGATTTCTTCACATCAGCCGCCTCACCTCTTCTCACTCAACCGCCTGAGCTCCTCCACTACCTCGATTAGCCATCGCCACCGCCCAATTTCTACCTCACTGCCGCACGCCGCCGCGGAAGCTCGCCGACGATTGGAGCCACCTCAGGCGACGCCACCGGTACCTGGAGCTTCGCCGTCGTCCACATCTACCCCAAGCACACTGCCATACCTTGCTGGAGCCGCCGTAAGCCCTCCGACCCCCTCGCCGCCGCCGCATCGTCGGGTTCTCGGCGGCGGCGACGATGAACCACGGCCGTTGATCTGGATTCTAATCCAACGCTCCCCTTTAAAACATACCGCTTCGGGCGTTATGAGCCACTGACGCCTGGACCCCACCCTGTCAGCGCGCCGCGCGTCTGTGGACCGTGGCTGGGCTGGACTGGGCCGTTTTTATTCGAATCTGGCCCAGTTTCGTTTCCCGCCGGCCTTTTAATTCAAACTAGATTTAATTAATTCAAATAGTTTTGAATACTGCCTCCACTTTGAAATTCAATAGATTCAAATTGGCTAAACCAAATTTAGTGAACTTTATATGGTTGGAAAGCTACTGAAATTATCTAGCCAATGCCACTGGCCTCATGGCCAGATTCTTTGTAGAATAAATGTGATAAAAATAACAAGACAGGGACTTTTCCCTATTCAAATAATTCTTAAAAATCAACCAAAATAGATATTAAGTTAATTCCAACTCTAATAGCTCAAATTTGACTTACACTAATTGTTTATGCAATAAAATGGTGTGGTCACTTTGCATGATCATGCCCTAGTTTAATTAAAGGATCATTTGACTAGTTTAACTAGTTGATATTGTCCAAAACTATTAAAGTAAATTATGTGGAGTCTTACACTTCATTTAAACTTGTCTCACATGAATTCATGGGATGTTTGGACCCCTGGTCCTAAACTCTCTTATATGAATTACTTGAGATTTAAATCAAATGTAGTGTTATTTAAATAGTATGAGGTGATCCACCTCATTTAAATCATTTTCCCAAATGATGATGATGAACATTTGACTTAGGTCAATATGAGTTCATCCATGATTGTTTGAGAAATTAAATCTTAAGAAGATTTCCATGAGAGGAAATTATTTCTCAAGAACCCTATGAAAACTATCATTTACATATGAAATACAAAGAAGTGAATTCTATTTTAAACCACACAACCCATGTACTCTAGTTAATTTATTTGTGTGCATAGAGTAGTTTGTGTGTTATATGTGATGTATGGAATAGCCATTGAATTAGTGAGTAATTATACTCGTATTCAAATTTAGACGGTAGCACCGGAGAGTACGCTGAAGAAGAAGGTTGCTACCAAGAGGAGGAGGAGGAACAGTTTGAGAACTACCAAGGCAAGCTAACATTCTTGCAAAGTGCAAAGCCCCTTGGGGCAAGGCACCATGTTTCTTATCTTTTCTTATATGAACCCATCCCAAGTTTTTACTTTACAAGTTTTTACTTGTTTTCTAAATGAGTACTTTTATAGTTAACTTTGGTCAAAGTACAAGTTGATTTCTAGAGTAGTGAGTTAGTCTCTCCAAGCAAAGCAAGATAGCACCCCTCATGAATTAGAGCTAGTGCTAATGAATTAAAACTTGACTACTCTAGATGGAAACAATGTGAATTTGAAGTGATTTTGAAACCTTGGAATGAAGATGCATTCCATTGAATGATTTTTGAAGGTGATTGTGAACAAGAGAAGATGGTGATTTTTGATAAACAATGATGTTGGGTTGAATGCGATACCTTTCCAATTATTAAGTACCCCCACAATACCTGATTATGGGTAGGGCTTAACTGGAAGTTTATGCGTCTTAGTATGGGTTCCCTCTAAACAAGCGTCATCGGGGTTATGCCGAAAGCTGCCTCTACAACAAAAGAAATGATATGATATGATGCGAAATGAGGTGAATGTCCGGCCCAAGCCCTGTGCAGTTCCCAGGTTGACAGTTGGTCTTCACTGGGAGGCCAAGCTCATGGGGAGAGGTGCTCATACTAGGATTCGTAAGTGAAAGGTTATGGTTGATGATCCGCGTACTGTGTTACGATGATTCGGGGTAATCCCGACGGATGAAATCAAATGTTGTGGCACAAGTGTGCAACCTCTGCAGAGTGTAAACCTATTCGAATAGCCGCGTCCACGGTTACGGACGGTTGGAAAGGCCATACAGTTTCCGATGTCATATCTTTGAAAATGATGTTGAAAAGGGTGATGGTGAAATGACTTGTGGTGAATTGAATTGAAATCACCACTTGAATGGTGGGAATGACACTAATGTTCTCACTTGAGTTAGTTAGCACTTGAATAAGCTTTTCTCAAACTTTGTGAACTAAAACTAGCTTTATGCAAATAAACTAGAGCTTAGCAAACCATACTAGAGTGTCTAGCACTTACATTTGTATTAGTTTGCGAGTACTCAACGTACTCACGGCTTTGTCCCTGGCTATTCAAATGGCCAGAGTATGAAGATGACCAAGGAGATGACCAGCAGGACGCCTACGACAACTAAGCGCCTTCCGACGTCAAGCGTTGGCCTGTGGACTAGAGAGTCCTTGTATCTTACGCTTCCGCTATGTTGAACTATGAACTTGTGTTTGTTCGTTGATCAATAGATCAACTATTCGTGTAATATGGATCATGTGATTCCAAATTTGTAAGACTTATGGTTTGTAATGAATGATGACTGTGATACTTAACTATTATGCCTCGCAACAACAATATTCCTGGGATTGCGATGTATGACATAATAGGCATTCGGACTTAAAAATCCGGGTGTTGACACCATGGTGATTTCTTCCGGACTTTTCTAGAACCTTCTAGAACCTGCCATAAATGCACCGGATCATTTCCAAACTTGGAATATGACTTCCTATATATGAATCTTATTCTCCGACCATTCCGGAACTCCTCGTGATGTCCGGGATCTCATCCGGGACTCCGAACAAATATTCGAACTCCATTCCATATTCAAGTTCTACCATTTCAACATCAAACCTTAAGTGTGTCACCCTACGGTTCGCGAACTATGCGAACATGGTTGAGTACTCACTCCCACCAATAGCGGGATCTGAGATCCATAATGGCTCCCACATATTCAACGATGACTTCGTGATCGAATGAACCATTCACATACGATACCAATTCCCTTTGTCACGCGATATTTTACTTGTCCGAGGTTTGATCATCGGTATCACTCTATACCTTGTTCAACCTCGTCTCCTGACAAGTACTCTTTACTCGTACCGTGGTATGTGGTCTCTTATGAACTTATTCATATGCTTGCAAGACATTAGACGACATTCCACCGAGAGGGCCCAGAGTATATCTATCCGTCATCGGGATGGACAAATCCCACTGTTGATCCATATGCCTCAACTCATACTTTCCGGATACTTAATCCCACCTTTATAACCACCCATTTACGCAGTGGCGTTTGGTGTAATCAAAGTACCTTTCCGGCATAAGTGATTTACATGATCTCATGGTCATAAGGACTAGGTAACTATGTATCGAAAGCTTATAGCAAAATAACTTTAATGACATGATCTTATGCTACGCTTAATTGGGTGTGTCCATTACATCATTCATACAATGATATAACCTTGTTATTAATAACATCCAATGTTTATGATTATGAAACTAATCATCCATTAATCAACAAGCTAGTTAAGAGGCATACTAGGGACTCTTTGTTGTTCACATAACACACATGTATCAATGTTTCGGTTAATACAATTATAGCATGGTATGTAAACATTATCATAAACTTAAAGATATATTATAATAACCATTTTATTATTGCCTCTTGGGCATATCTCCAACAGTCTCCCACTTGCACTAGAGTCAATAATCTAGTTTACATTTGTAAAGATATAACACCTTGGCCTTCTGGTGCTTTATCATGTTTTGCTCACGGGAGAGGTTTTAGTCAACGGATCTGACACGCTCAGAAACGTATGTATTTTGTAATTCATTTGCGTCTCAACGCATCACTCATTTCCAAATGAGTTGGCATTAAATATGTTTGATCTTCTGGTGGAACCTTAATTCCGCGGTCTGAAATAAGTCACTAATATTGTCACATACAATATAGCTTCAAAGTTCGGACACTATCGGAACTACACCAAGTTCTCAAAGAACTTCTTGACTCAACATCCTCAGTCATTTGTCAAAACAATGACATACTCTGCCTTCGTTTGTAGAATCCGTCACAATATTTAGAACTCTTCTAAATCTAACATAGACAACTTCTATCTCATTGTGCTACCTTTAAAAAAACACTTAGTCTAATTTGAGATTGAAATTCTATTTTTATATGTGACAAAACAAATATCGGTGTAATCACCTTACAGCGATTTGTTTGTCATTTCTCCATACAAAACTATATATATATCCTTGGTTCTTCTAAAGTACTCAAGGATACTCTTACTGTCGTCCAATGATCATCTCATGAATCATTCTGGTATATGCTCATAACATTTTAGAGCACAGGACATCTGATTGTGTACATATTATTCGTGATCCATAATCACTCATGTGTTTTTACTCATTGAGTATCAGATACACTCAAGTCTTGTTAAAACTTCACATGACAAGAACATTTTCTTAATATTTCTATATTGAACTATTTCAATATCCATTCTATGTACTTTGACTTAAACTTATTTTGTGTTTCAATCTATCTTCATAGATCTTGACACTAGATATGTTTCAGTCCATATCCTTTCATTGAAATTAATTTCTCAATGAAACCTTTTAATCAAGTATATAATTACATCATTTATAACCAACTATATGTCACCTACATAAAGTATTATAAATGTGTCTTAGCGCTCCCACTTAATTTCTTGCAAATGCAAGCCTCTTCATCGTCTCTGATGAAATCAAAAACTCTTTGACTATTTCATCTGGTGAAGATTCCAACTCCGCGATACTTACTTCATCCAATTGAAGTTCGTATACCTATCTAGTATTCCACGGACCAGCAAAACTCTTGGTTGTATCTTGTATACACCTTTAATACATACTTCTGATAAGTAATGTATTTTACCATCCTACTAGCATATCTCATATAAGAAATATGTAGTGATTACTAGAATAATCCACATAGACTATAAGCATTGCTACGGAAGATCTAATCTTATCGTAGTCAACTCTTTGAACTTTGTCGTAAACAATTTTTCGACAAGTCGAGCTTCTTCAAGGATATTTCATCCAAGTCTATAGATCCATTTACTTTCAAAAAATATTCATCTATTATGGATTTCATGGCGCATGGCCATTTTAACGGAGTCAGGGCCCATCATAACTTCTTTGTTTGTAGTTGGTTTATCATTGTTCAAAATCAATCCTTTGTCCACAAATCATTTATTTGATCACAAAGTAAACCATACCTACAAGGTTCAATATGTACTTCGATCTCCATGGCTAAAACACTTTCTAGTCATGGGAGCCATGATCGTCGTGGCCGCTTCCGAAACCAATTCCGATGCTGCGCTACTCTGATCATTATGCTCAGGTTCATAAACCTTATCAAATTATATTGTCCTCCCACTCAAATACTTCACTAGAAACAATTTCTCGGAAATAAGAAACATTGACAAACACTTTTGTCTTTGTCTTGTGGGAAGAATTCCCAATTAAATCTCTGGGATAACCAACAAAGATATTCATCCGATTTTGGTTGTAAACTCTTAGACCAAAATTTAAAGAAAAGACTATTAGGGTTTATACCCATACCATAACTTGTATGGTGTCATTTCAACGGATCATGATGATGCTCTATTCGGTGTAAAAGCGGTAGTCTCTAAAGCATAATCCACAAAAATATAATGGCGTCATAATATTTTATCTCATCATTAATCCAACAAGGTTTGGATACATCTCTCGGATACTATATCATCATTATGATACTCCAAGAAATGTGAGTTGTAGAACAATTTCATGACTCTCTTAGATGTTCGCTAAAACTCGTAATTCAAATATTTTCACCATGATCCAATCATAGATATTTGATTTTTCTATTACGATGATTTCCACTTCATGCTGAAATTTATTTGAATCCATTCAAATGTTTCAAACTTCTTCCTTATTGAATATATCCACATATATACTCAATTCATTGTTAAAAGTTTTCATGAAGTAGAAGAATCTCCCGCACACAACTATGCCCAGTGAACCACATACATCATTATGTATTTTTCCACTAAGTTTGTTGCCCGTTCAACTCTTGGCCTATGAACGGTATTTTAATCATTCTTTTTAGAAAAGATTTGCAAGCGCCAAATGATTCAAAAATCAAATGACTCCAAAAATCCATTTGCATGGAGTTCCTTCATGCGTTCCTTTCTAACATGACCTAAATGGCGGTTCCACAAATAAGTGGAATTCAAATCATTTGCCTTATGGCATTTTAGCGTCAGTGTTATGTATGTGTGTTTCACCATTAAGATTTATAATAACTTATCCATCATACATGGAGTAATGTCATAATTTGAACAACTCATTGTTTTTATTTGACCAGAGCAAAATAACAATTATTAAGTTCTTTATTATAAATTCTAATGGCTAGATAGAATGCCAACGACGAACATAATAACACTTTATTTTGTTCCAGACGTGCATTCCTATCATATTCCTTGTCAGTCACTTAGGCCATTGTATTCTTGTATTTGTATGACACTTCATACCAACCAATATAGTACTAATACCCAAGAATTTCATAGTGTGACCTAACTAGGAATACAACCATAACATGTATATCATTTATATACACCTGAGCTAGACTTTCTAGTCTTTTCTTTCTTTCTGCCAAAATATCTTTTGGTTTCTCTTTTAGCTTTCCTCATTATTCAGAAAAACACTTCAACATCAATAACTTCTAGGTTTGTTGGTCTAATACCAATAACCTTGAGGTTCTTACTTTGAAGTTTGATCATCATATGACAAGTGTTCTAGATTTCACTATTAGTAACTTTGTAATATGATGAACAATTTCACTCATAATTTTATCCATCAATTCATGACAACTTTCTGAGACCATGTCTGTACATGCTAGGCTCATAAAGTTTAACCTTAGTATTCGCATGTGCAAATCTGGCTTGCACCCGTTGTATGCACACGTAGAATCTATCACACCCGATCATCACGTGATGCTTCGATACGACGAGTCTTAGCAACGGTGCATACTAAGGATGATAACTTCATGGATATGCGAATATCGTTAGTGCCCCAATAGTTGGAGGATTGTGACGCCTGGCGTCTTCAACCTTCATACATTCCCATAAAACTTATGAGTTTATGTAGTCTCACCAAATTATATTCTATCATCTTGCAATAAGGTCTTAGATATCACATATATCTTATACCTTGATTATTTCTGAAAACTAAATTTTCAGCTCCTTACTTTTCAAACAAATTTGAACTTCAAGTTTGACGGAGACAAGATAACTTTAGGTACTAATTGAAACCATAGCTCTTTGAATCAACAATGTGAGGTTTACTAAAAGTTTGCAATAGGACTTAATCAATTCTTGATTCTTTAACAATACGGTACCAATCCGTAAAGTTTCTTGTCAGATTTTAACAGTATTTCTATCTCAATAACAAGACTAGTGCATGGTAGAAAACGGATGCCAATACTACAAAATTAATTCAAAATACTACTCAGACTATGTTTATGATAATTAGTTCATGTTTTAATCTAATTACTAATGAACTCCCACTTAATACAACATCCCTCATAGTTGTTAAGTGGTACACGATCCAAATCCACTACACCAAAACCGATCATCACGTGAGATGATGTAGCTTCAATGGTGAACATCAACATGTTGATCATATCATCCATATGACTCGTGTTCAACCTTTCGGTTTCCGTTGTCCCGAGGCCATGTCTGTACATGCTAGGCTCGTCAAGCAAACCCAAGTATTCCGCGTGTGCAACATGGCTTACACCCGTTGTATATGAACGTTGAATCTATCACATCCGATCATCACGAGATGCTTTGAAACGACGAACTTTGGCAACGGTGCATACGAGGGGAGAACACTTTATTATCTTGATATTAATGTGAGGGATCATCTTATAATGCTACCGTCGCAATCTAAGCAAAATAAGATGCATAAAGGATTAACATCACATGCAATTCATATGTGATATGATATGGCCCTTTTGTCTTTGCGCCTTTGATCTTCATCTCCAAAGCACGGACATGATCTCCATCATCAACGGGCATGATCTCCATCATTGTCGGCGTAGCGTCAAGGTTCATGGCATCGTCTTCATGGTTGTTCACCTCATGTAGCAACTATTACAACTACTTTGAAATACTACTCAACATGAAATTTAAAGACAACCATAAGGCTCCTGCCGGTTGCCACAATACAATAATGATCATCTCATACATATTCATCATCACATTATGGCCATATCACATCACCAAACCCTGCAAAAACAAGTTAGACGTCTCTAATTTGGTTTGCATATTTTACGTGGTTTAGGGTTTTCGAGTAAGATCTAATCTACCTACAAACATGAACCACAACGGTGATACTAGTGTTGTCAATAGATGAGTAAATTGAATCTTCACTATAGTAGGAGAGACAGACACCCGCAAAGCCTCTTATGCAATACAAGTTGCATGTCGAACGAGGAACAAGTCTCATGAACGCGGTCATGTAAAGTTAGTCCGAGCCGCTTCATCCCACTATGCCACAAAGATGCAAAGTACTCAAACTAAAGATAACAAGAGCATCAACGACCACAAAAACATTGTGTTCTACTCGTGCAACCATCTATGCATAGACACGGCTCTGATACCACTGTAGGGATTCGTTGCATAGAAAACAAAAATTTTCCTACCGCGAGAACGCAATCCAAGCCAAGATGCAATCTAGAAGACGGGAGCAACGAGGGGATGATCAAGACTAACCCTTGAAGATTTCCAAAGCCTATAAGAGTAGGCTCTTATTGCTGCGGTAGACGATCACTTGCCGCTTGCAAAAGCGCGTAGAAGATCTTGATCACGGTGCCACGATCGGGCAGCACCTCCGTACTCGGTCACACGTTCGGTGTTGATGAAGACGACGTCCTTCTCCCCGTTCCAGCGGGCAGCGGAAGTAGTAGATCCTCCTTGAATCCCGACAGCACGACGGCGTGGTGGCGGTGTCGATGGAGATCTCCGGCGGAGCTTCGCTAAGCATATGCGGGAGAGGTGGTGGAGGAGAGGTAGCTAGGGTTTGGGGAGAGGGGGCTTGGGCGCCGGCCCTCAAGGGGGTGCCCAAGGCTGAGCCAAGAGTGGCCGGCCACCCTCCCTTGCCCCTCATTATATAGGTGGAAGCCCCAAGAGTTGTGGTCCAAGTCTTCGAATAAGACCCCAACACCAAAACTTCCCAAAGGTGGGAAACCTACTCAAGGGGGAAATCCCACTCAAGGTGGGACTCCCACCCCTTCCTTGGGGGGGGCCGGCCACCCTTGGGGAGTCCACCTTGGACTCCTCCCCTTTAGGGTTGGCTGGCCATGCAAGGTGGAGTCCCTCCGGGACTCCACTTTCCATGGTGATTTCTTCCGGACTTTTCTAGAACCTTCCATAAAACCGGATCATTTCCAAACTTGGAATATGACTTCCTATATATGAATCTTATTCTCCGGACCATTCCGGAACTCCTCGTGATGTCCGGGATCTCATCCGGGACTCCGAACAAATATTCGAACTCCATTCCATATTCAAGTTCTACCATTTCAACATCAAACCTTAAGTGTGTCACCCTACGGTTCGCGAACTATGCGGACATGGTTGAGTACTCACTCCGACCAATAACCAATAGCGGGATCTGGAGATCCATAATGGCTCCCACATATTCAACGATGACTTTGTGATCGAATGAACCATTCACATACGATACCAATTCCCTTTGTCACGCGATATTTTACTTGTCCGAGGTTTGATCATCGGTATCACTCTATACCATGTTCAACCTCGTCTCGACAAGTACTCTTTACTCGTACCGTGGTATGTGGTCTCTTATGAACTTATTCATATGCTTGCAAGACATTAGACGACATTCCACCGAGAGGGCCCAGAGTATATCTATCCGTCATCGGGATGGACAAATCCCACTGTTGATCCATATGCCTCAACTCATACTTTCCGGATACTTAATCCCACCTTTATAACCACCCATTTACGCAATGGCGTTTGGTGTAATCAAAGTACCTTTCCGGCATAAGTGATTTACATGATCTCATGGTCATAAGGACTAGGTAACTATGTATCGAAAGCTTATAGCAAATAACTTAATGACATGATCTTATGCTACGCTTAATTGGGTGTGTCCATTACATCATTCATACAATGATATAACCTTGTTATTAATAACATCCAATGTTTATGATTATGAAACTAATCATCCATTAATCAACAAGCTAGTTAAGAGGCATACTAGGGACTCTTTGTTGTTCACATAACACACATGTATCAATGTTTCGGTTAATACAATTATAGCATGGTATGTAAACATTATCATAAACTTAAAGATATATTATAATAACCATTTTATTATTGCCTCTTGGGCATATCTCCAACAGTAGAAAGATCATTGGAGTCAGATGAAATCTAACAAAAGGAGTCTTACTCTCATATGGGTTGCTTGCCTACTAAGATATACATAAGAAGAATCATATTCACTTATTACATTTTTATTTCACCCGGCACATTCACTATAACCATGAAACCGTATCTCCCTGCGCCTAATCTTTCATCTCAAGAAACTCATTACACTTCTCAAAAGTTGTTTACTTTTATGCACTTTACTTTATTGCACTTTCAATACACAAAACCCCCACATTCATGTTCACACTCACCATTTTCGATTTTAATTCTTGCAGTCAATTCGCTCAAGACGATACGATATAAAAACCGGAAATAATACTTTCACGAAACATGCATTATTGATCATGTGTACTTGCATGCCATCAAGTGTCAAGATAATGTGGTCTCCCAAGTCGCGGGAGGCACCCCAGTCGTATTTGCGTCGGAACCAACAAGCCCAAGGAGCAGAGGAATTGGAGTGGATCTTGGTCAGGAATTCGGCAAAAAAGGGCAATGTTTTGCGCCGGGAGAGAAAGGACCCTAAGGCCGCCAAACTTCTTGGGGACGTGACACGCGTACAGCACGCGACCGTTGGGAACCCCAAGTGGAAGGTGTGATGCGTACAGCAGTAAGTTTCCCTCAGTTAGAAACCAAGGTTTATCGAACCAGTAGGAGTCAAGAAGCACGTTCAAGGTTGATGGCGGCGAGATGTAGTGCGGCGCAACACCAGGGATTCCGGCGCCAACGTGGAACCTGCACAACATAAACCAAGTACTTTGCCCCAACGAAACAGCGAGGTTGTCAATCTCACCGGCTTGCTGTAACAAAGGATTAGATGTATAGTGTGGATGATGATTGTTTGCAGAGAACAGTAGAACAGTATTGCAGTAGATTGTATTTCAGTAAAGAGAATTGGACCGGGGTCCACAGTTCACTAGAGGTGTCTCTCCCATAAGATAAACAGCATGTTGGGTGAACAAATTACAGTTGGGCAATTGACAAATAAAGAGGGCATGACCATGCACATACATATTATGATGAGTATAGTGAGATTTAATTGGGCATTACGACAAAGTACATAGACCGCTATCCAGCATGCATCTATGCCTAAAAAGTCCACCTTCGGTTATCATCCGAACCCCCTCCGTATTAAGTTGCTAACAACAGACAATTGCATTAAGTATTGCGTGTAATGTAATCAGTAACTACATCCTCGAACATAGCACCAATGTTTTATCCCTAGTGGCAACAGCACATCCATAATCTTAGAGATTTTTGTCACTTCCCCAGATTCACGGAGACATGAACCCACTATCGAGCATAAATACCCCCTCTTGGAGTTACAAGCATCTACTTGGCCAGAGCATCTACTAGTAACGGAGAGCATGCAAGATCATAAACAACACATAGATATAAATTGATAATCAACATAACAAGTATTCTCTATTCATCGGATCCCAACAAACACAACATATAGAATTACAGATAGATGATCTTGATCATGTTCGGCAGCTCACAAGATCCGACAATTAAGCACAATGGGGAGAAGACAACCATCTAGCCACTGCTATGGACCCATAGTCCAGGGGTAGACTACTCACACATCACTCCGGAGGCGACCATGGCGGCGTAGAGTCCTCCGGGAGATGATTCCCCTCTCCGGCAGGGTGCCGGAGGCGATCTCCTGAATCCCCCGAGATGGGATTGGCGGCGGCGGCGTCTCTGGAAGGTTTTCCGTATCGTGGCTCTCGGTGGGGGTTTCGCGACGAAGGCTATTTGTAGGCGGAAGGGCAGGTCAAGGGGTCACGAGGGCCCACACCAGGTCGGCGCGGCCGCTTGGGCCGCGCCGCCCTATGGTGTGGCCACCTCGTGGCCCCACTTCGTCTCCTCTTCGGTCTTGGAAGCTTCGTGGCAAAATAGGACCCTGGGCGTTGATTTCGTCCAATTCCGAGAATATTTCCTTACTAGGATTTCTGAAACCAAAAACAGCAGAAAACAGCAACCGGCACTTCGGCATCTTGTTAATAGGTTAGTTCCAAAATGCACGAATATGACATAAAGTGTGCATAAAACATGTAGATATCATCAATAATGTGGCATGGAACATAAGAAATTATCGATACGTTGGAGATGTATCAGCATCCCCAAGCTTAGTTCCTCCCGAGCAGGTAAACGATAAACAAAGATAATTTCTGGAGTGACATGCCATCATAACCTTGATCATACAATTTGTAAAGCATATGGAGTGAATGCAGCGATCAAAACAATGTAAATGACATGAGTAAACAAGTGAATCATATAGCAAAGACTTTTCATGAATAGTACTTCAAGACAAGCATCAATAAGTCTTGCATAAGAGTTAACTCATAAAGCAATAATTCATAGTAGAAGCATTGAAGCAACACAAAGGAAGATGAAGTTTCAGCGGTTGCTTTCAACTTATAACATGTATATCTCATGGATATTGTCAACATAGAGTAATATAATAAGTGCAATATGCAAATATGTAGGAATCAATGCACAGTTCACACAAGTGTTTGCTTCTTGAGGTGGAGAGAGATAGGTGAACTGACTCAACAATAAAAGTAAAAGAAAGGTCCTTCAAAGAGGAAAGCATCGATTGCTATATTTGTGCTAGAGCTTTGATTTTAAAAACAAGAAACAATTTTGTCAACGGTAGTAATAAAGCATATGTATCATGTAAATTATATCTTACAAGTTGCAAGCCTCATGCATAGTATACTAATAGTGCCCGCACCTTGTCCTAATTAGCTTGGACTACCGGGATCATCGCAATGCACATGTTTTAACCAAGTGTCACAAAGGGGTACCTCTATGCCGCCTGTACAAAGGTCTAAGGAGAAAGCTCGCATTGGATTTCGCTATTGATTATTCTCAACTTAGACATCCATACCGGGACAACATAGACAACAAATAATGGACTCCTCTTTTATGCATAAGCATGTAGCAACAATTAATTTTCTCATTTGAGATTGAGGATATATGTCCAAAACTGAAACTTCCACCATGGGTCATGGCTTTAGTTAGCGGCCCAATGTTCTTCTCTAACAATATGCATGCTCTAACCATAAGGTGGTAGATCGCTCTTACTTCAGACAAGATGAACATGCATAGCAACTCACATGAAATTCAACAAAGAGTAGTTGATGGCGTCCCCAGGAACATGGTTATCGCACAACGAGCAACTTAATAAGAGATAAAGTGCATAAGTACATATTCAATACCACAATAGTTTTTAAGCTATTTGTCCCATGAGCTATATATTGCAAAGGTGAAGAATGGAAATTTAAAGGTAGCACTCAAGCAATTTACTTTGGAATGGCGGAGAAATACCATGTAGTAGGTAGGTATGGTGGACACAAATGGCATAGTGGTTGGCTCAAGTATTTGGGATGCATGAGAAGTATTCCTTCTCGATACAAGGTTTAGGCTAGCAAGGCTATTTGAAACAAACACAAGGATGAACCGGTGCAGCAAAACTCACATAAAAGACATATTGAAAACATTATAAGACTCTACACCGTCTTCCTTGTTGTTCAAACTCAATACTAGAAATTATCTAGACTTTAGAGAAACCAAAATGCAAACCAAATTTTAGCATGCTCTATGTATTTCTTCATTAATAGGTGCAAAGTATATGATGCAAGAGCTTAAACATGAGCACAAAAATTGCCAAGTATCACATTATCCAAGACATTATAGCAATTTACTACATGTATCATTTTCCAATTCCAACCATATAACAATTTAACGAAGAAGAAACTTCGCCATGAATACTATGAGTAGAGCCTAAGGACATACTTGTCCATATGCTACAGAGGAGCATGTCTCTCTCCCACATGATGAATGCTAGGATCCATTTTATTCAAACAAAACAAAAACAAAAACAAACCGACGCTCCAAGCAAAGCACATAAGATGTGATGGAATAAAAATATAGTATCAGGGGAGGAACCTGATAATGTTGTCGATGAAGAAGGGGATGCCTTGGGCATCCCCAAGCTTAGACGCTTGAGTCTTCTTGATATATGCAGGGGTGAACCACCGGGGCATCCCCAAGCTTAGAGCTTTCACTCTCCTTGATCATGTTGTATCATCTCCCTCTCTTGATCCTTGAAAACTTCCTCCACACCAAACTTAGAACAACTCATTAGAGGGTTAGTGCACAATCAAAATATACATGTTCAGAGGTGACATAATCATTCTTAACACTTCTGGACATTGCACAAAGCTACTGAAAGTCAATGGAATCGAAATATCCATCGAACATAACAAAACAGGCAATGCGAAATAAAAGGCAGAATCTGTCAAAAACAGAATAGTTCGTATTGACGAATTTTATCGAGGCACCAGACTTGCTCAAATGAAAATGCTCAAATTGAATGAAAGTTGCGTACATATCTGAGGATCACTCACGTAAATCGGCATAATTTTCTGAGTTACCTACAGGGAAAACAGCCCAGATTCGTGACAGCAAAGAAATCTGTTTCTGCGCAGTAATCCAAATCTAGTATGAACTTTACTATCAACGACTTTACTTGGCACAACAAAACACTAAACTAAGATAAGGAGAGGTTGCTACAGTAGTAAACAACTTCCAAGACACAAAATAAAAACAAAGTATTGTAGTAAAAACATGGGTTGTCTCCCATAAGCGCTTTTCTTTAACGCCTTTCAGCTAGGCGCAGAAAGTGTGTATCAAGTATTATCAAGAGACGAAGTGTCAACATCATAATTTGTTCTAATAATAGAATCAAAAGGTAACTTCATTCTCTTTCTAGGGAAGTGTTTCATACCTTTCTTGAGAGGAAATTGATATTTAATATTACCTTCCTTCATATCAATGATAGCACCAACAGTTCGAAGAAAAGGTCTTCCCAATATGATGGGACAAGATGCATTGCATTCAATATCCAAGACAACAAAATCAATGGGGACAAGGTTATTGTTAACGGTAATGCGAACATTATCAACTTTCCCCAAAGGTTTCTTTGTAGAATGATCAGCAAGATTAACATCCAAATAACAATTTTTCAATGGTGGCAAGTCAAACATATTATAAATTTTCTTAGGCATAACGGAAATACTTGCACCAAGATCACATAAAGCATTACAATAAAATTCATTGACCTTCATCTTAATGATGGGCTCCCAACCATCCTCTAGCTTTCTAGGAATAGAAGCTTCGCGCTCTAGTTTCTCTTCTCTAGCTTTTATGAGAGCATTTGTAATATGTTGCGTGAAAGCCAAATTTATAGCACTAGCATTAGGACACTTAGCAAGTTTTTGCAAGAACTTTATAACTTCTGAGATGTGGAAATCATCAAAATTCAAACCATTATAATCTAAAGCAATGGGATCATCATCCCCAATGTTGGAAAAAATTCAGCAGCTTTATCACAGGCAGTTTCAGCAGTTTAGCAGTTTCTTTCGCTTTGCATTTGGAGTGGAAACATTGCTAACACCAATTCTTTTATTATTAATAGTAGGAGGTGCAGCAACTTGTGTAGCATTAGAATTACTAATGGTGGTAATAGTCCAAACTTTAGCTATATTCTCTTCTTTTGCATTTTCTTCTCTTTCCCACCTAGCACGCAATTCGGCCATCAATCTTATATTCTCATTAATTCTAACTTGGATGGCATTTGCTGTAGTAACAATTTTATTATGATGATTTTCATTAGGCATAACTTTCGATTTCAAAAGATCAACATCAGCAGCAAGACTATCGACTTTAGAAGCAAGTATATCAATTTTCCCAAGCTTTTCTTCAACAGATTTGTTAAAAGCAGTTTGTGTACTAATAAATTCCTTAAGCATGGCTTCAAGTCCAGGGGTGTGTTCCTATTATTGTTGTAAGAATTCCCATAAGAATTACCATAGCCGTTGCCATTATTATAAGGATATGGCCTATAGTTGTTACTAGAATTGTTCCGGTAAGCATTGTTGTTGAAATTATTATTTTTAATGAAGTTTACATCAACATGTTCTTCTTGTGCAACCAATGAAGCTAATGGAACATTATTAAGATCAACATTAGTCCTATCATTCACAAGCATAGACATAATAGCATCAATCTTATCACTCAAGGAAGAGGTTTCTTCAACAGAATTTACCTTCTTACCTTGTGGAGCTCTTTCCGTGTGCCATTCAGAGTAATTGATCATCATATTATCAAGAAGCTTTGTTGCTTCACCAAGAGTGATGGACATAAAGGTACCTCCAGCAGCTGAATCCAATAGGTTCCGCGAAGAAAAATTCAGTCCTGCATAAAAGGTTTGGATGATCATCCAAGTAGTCAGTCCATGGGTTGGGCAATTTTTAACCAGAGATTTCATTCTTTCCCATGCTTGTGCAACATGTTCAGTATCTAATTGTTTAAAATTCATTATGCTACTCCTCAAAGATATAATTTTAGCAGGGGGATAATATCTACCAATAAAAGCATCCTTGCATTTAGTCCATGAATCAATACTATTCTTAGGCAGAGATAGCAACCAATCTTTAGCTCTTCCTCTTAATGAGAAAGGGAACAATTTTAATTTTATAATGTCACCATCTACATCTTTATATTTTTGCATTTCACATAGTTCAACAAAATTATTGAGATGGGCAGCAGCATCATCAGAACTAACACCAAAAATTGCTCTCGCAACAAGATTTAGTAAAGCAGGTTTAATTTCAAAGAATTCTGCTGTAGTAGCAGGTGGAGCAATAGGTGTGCATAAGAAATCATTATTATTTGTGGTTGTGAAGTCACACAACTTAGTATTTTCAGGAGTACTCATTTTAGCAGTAGTAAATAAAGCAAACTAGATAAAGTAAATGCAAGTAACTAATTTTTTTGTGTTTTTGATATAGCAAACAAGATAGCAAATAAAGTAAAACTAGCAACTAATTTTTGTATTTTGATTTAGTGCAGCAAACAAAGTAGTAAATAAAACTAAGCAAGACAAAAACAAAGTAAAGAGATTAGGATGTGGAGACTCCCCTTGCAGCGTGTCTTGATCTCCCCGGCAATGGCGCCAGAAATTTATGCTGGCGTGCAGTTGACGTGGGAGTTAGAAATCTTTGTGGTGTAGCTTTTCTTCAGTTCCCAACAACGGCGCCTAAATTTAGCTTGACACGCGTACAAAGACGCGACCGTTGGGAACCCCAAGTGGAAGGTGTGATGCGTACAGTAAGTTTCCCTCAGTTAGAAACCAAGGTTTATCGAACCAGTAGGAGTCAAGAAGCACGTTGAAGGTTGATGGCGGCGAGATGTAGTGCGGCGCAACACCAGGGATTCCGGCGCCAACATGGAACCTGGACAACACAAACCAAGTACTTTGCCCCAATGAAACAGCGAGGTTTTCAATCTCACCGGCTTGCTGTAACAAAGGATTAGATGTATAGTGTGGATGATGATTGTTTGCAGAAAACAGTAGAACAAGTATTGCAGTAGATTGTATTTCAGTAAAAGAATTGGACCGGGGTCCACAGTTCACTAGAGGTGTCTCCCCATAAGATAAACAACATGTTGGGTGAACAAATTACAGTTGGGCAATTGACAAATAAAGAGGGCATGACCATGCACATACATATTATGATGAGTATAGTGAGATTTAATTGGGCATTACGACAAAGTACATAGACCGCTATCCAACATGCATCTATGCCTAAAAAGTCCACCTTCAGGCTATCATCCGAACCCCCCATTAAGTTGCTAACAACAGACAATTGCATTAAGTATTGCGTGTAATGTAATCAGTAACTACATCCTCGAACATAGCACCAATGTTTTATCCCTAGTGGCAACAGCACATCCATAAGCTTAGAGATTTCTGTCACTTCCCAGATTCACGGAGACATGAACCCACTATCGAGCATAAATACCCCCTCTTGGAGTTACAAGCATCTACTTGGCCAGAGCATCTACTAGTAACGGAGAGAATGCAAGATCATAAACAACACATAGATATAAATTGATAATCAACATAACAAGTATTCTCTATTCATCGGATCCCAACAAACACAACATATAGAATTACAGATAGATGATCTTGATCATGTTCGGCAGCTCACAAGATCCGACAATTACAGCACAATGAGAAGACAACCATCTAGCTACTGCTATGGACCCATAGTCCAGGGTAGACTACTCACACATCACTCCGGAGGCGACCATGGCAGCGTAGAGTCCTCGGGAGATGATTCCCCTCTCCGAGGTGCCGGAGGCGATCTCCTGAATCCCCCGAGATGGGATTGGCGGCGGCGGTCTCTGGGTTTTCCGTATCGTGGCTCTCGGTACTGGGGGTTTCGCGACGAAGGCTATTTGTAGGCGGAAGGGCAGGTCAAGGGCGTCACGAGGCTCACACCATAGGTCGGCGCGGCCAGGGCTTGGGCCGCGCCGCCTATGGTTTGGCCACCTCGTGGCCCCACTTCGTCTCCTATTCGGTCTTCCGAAGCTTCGTGGCAAAATAGGACCCTGGGCGTTGATTTCGTCCAATTCCGAGAATATTTCCTTACTAGGATTTCTAAAACCAAAAATAGCAGAAAACAGCAACTGGCACTTCGGTATCTTGTTAATAGGTTAGTTCCAGAAAATGCACGAATATGACATAAAGTGTGCATAAAACATGTAGATATCATCAATAATGTGGCATGGAACATAAGAAATTATCGATACGTCAGAGACGTATCAGGACGCAGACATCAGCCCATGCCACCTTGCATTATCTAGCGTTGCAGGTTTCATCCATGGTCCAGAGAAAGGCGCGACGTTGCTTGACGATGGCTTCCACAACCCAGCGGGGAGGATGCCAACACTCATGGCATGTGCAAGCATAGCAGTCAGGACCGAGTTGACAAGGAGTGCCCGACCCCAATGGGGAGGCATCGTCCTATCCACCTGGAGAGCCGCATGTCGCTTTTGGTCATGATCAAAGCGAAGTCTACGATGCGAAGTTTGCGGGTAGACAACGGAAGGCCAAGGTAAGTTTGGGGAAGGAGGGAAGGAGGAGACAACACGACCGAAGGTAGTGGCCATAGCTTGGGCAGAGTGTTCATCTGTTCTAACCGAGGCAGGACGAGGCACTTGAAAAGCAGTCGGAGTTCGACAAAAATCGGGGGATATGAGGCTTGTTTTAACGAATTTTTAGCAAAAAGGACCACCTCCACGAGTGAATTATCAAAAAGGACCTCCTCCGAATGAATTTGACAAAAAAGACCACATGCGTCATGGCGGCAAGCTCCCCCAAGCGACACGTGGCACCTGCCGCCACAGCCTGTGGCGGCATGTACTATTCACGCACCGACAAGCGACATGTGGCACCTACCGCCACCACCTGTGGTGGCAGGCACTATTCACAGACTGTGGGTGAACAGTACGTGCCGCCATCGCGTGGCGCAGGGTTGCCACCTGTCGCTTGGGGGAGCTTGCCGCCACAGGCTGTGGCGGCAGGTTGCCACGTGTTGCTTGGCGAGCTTGCCGCCACGACGTAGGTGGTTCTTTTTATCAAATTTATTGGGAGTTGGTTCTTTTTGACAATTCACTCGTGGAGGTGGTCTCTTTTGCCAAAAATTCTGTTTTAACGCTACCTACTTTGAAATGTTTACGGAAATAAGTGAACACATTTTCTGTTGAAATATTGGGCCTACACTTAGTGGCCCATACTAGGTTTCAGATTTTCCTATAAATCTCAAAGCCCACATAGTGGAAGCCTTGTGAGTTTGAGCCCAAGTTGGTGGCAGCTCAGTAGGGAGTGGCAAGAGGTGGAAGTTTCCCTCATTAGAAACCAAGGTTTATCGAACCAGTAGGAGTCAAGAAGCACGTTGAAGGTTGATGGCGGCGAGATGTAGTGCGGCGCAACACCAGGGATTCCGGCGCCAACGTGGAACCTGCACAACACAAACCAAGTACTTTGCCCCAACGAAACAGAGGTTGTCAATCTCACCGGCTTGCTGTAACAAAGGATTAGATGTATAGTGTGGATGATGATTGTTTGCAGAGAATAGTAGAACAATTGCAGTAGATTGTATTTCAGTAAAGAGAATTGGACCGGGGTCCACAGTTCACTAGAGGTGTCTCTCCCATAAGATAAACAACATGTTGGGTGAACAAATTACAGTTGGGCAATTGACAAATAAAGAGGGCATGACCATGCACATACATATTATGATGAGTATAGTGAGATTTAATTGGGCATTACGACAAAGTACATAGAACGCTATCCAGCATGCATCTATGCCTAAAAAGTCCACCTTCAGGTTATCATCCGAACCCCTCCGTATTAAGTTGCTAACAACAGACAATTGCATTAAGTATTGCGCGTAATGTAATCAGAACTACATCCTCGAACATAGCACCAATATTTTATCCCTAGTGGCAACAACACATCCATAATCTTAGAGGTTTCTGTCACTCCCGATTCACGGAGACATGAACCCACTATCGAGCATAAATACTCCCTCTTGGAGTTACAAGCATCTACTTGGCCAGAGCATCTACTAGTAACGGAGAGCATGCAAGATCATAAACAACACATAGATATAAATTGATAATCAACATAACAAGTATTCTCTATTCATCGGATCCCAACAAACACAACATATAGAATTACAGATAGATGATCTTGATCATGTTCGGCAGCTCACAAGATCCGACAATTAAGCACAATGGGGAGAAGACAACCATCTAGCTACCGCTATGGACCCATAGTCCAGGGGGTAGACTACTCACACATCACTCCGGAGGCGACCATGGCGGCGAGAGTCCTCCTAGAGATGATTCCCCTCTCGGCAGGGTGCCGAGGCGATCTCCCGAATCCCTTGAGATGGGATTGGCGTGCGGCGTCTCCGAAGGTTTCGGAAGGGCAGGTCAGGCGTCCACACCATAGGTCGGCGCGCCGGGCTTGGGCCGCGCCGCCTATGGTTTGGCCACCTCGTGGCCCCACTTCGTCTCTCTTCGGTCTTCGTGTGAAAAATAGGACCCTGGCGTTGATTTCGTCCAATTCCGAGAATATTTCCTTACTAGGATTTATGAAACCAAAAACAGCAGAAAACAGCCTGGCACATCGGCATCTTGTTAATAGGTTAGTTCCAAAATACACGAATATGACATAAAGTGTGCATAAAACATGTAGATATCATCAATAATGTGGCATGGAACATAAGAAATTATCGATACGTCGGAGACGTATCAGCATCCCCAAGCTTAGTTCCTGCTCGTCCCGAGCAGGTAAACGATAAACAAAGATAATTTATGGAGTGACATGCCATCATAACCTTGATCATACTATTTGTAAAGCATATGTAGTGAATGCAGCGATCAAAACAATGTAAATGACATGAGTAAACAAGTGAATCATATAGCAAAGACTTTTCATGAATAGTACTTCAAGACAAGCATCAATAAGTCTTGCATAAGAGTTAACTCATAAAGCAATAATTCATAGTAGAAGCATTGAAGCAACACAAAGGAAGATGAAGTTTCAGCGGTTGCTTTCAACTTATAACATGTATATCTCATGATATTGTCAACATAGAGTAATATAATAAGTGCAATATGCAAATATGTAGGAATCAATGCACTTCACACAAGTGTTTGCTTCTTGAGGTGGAGAGAGATAGGTGAACTGACTCAACAATAAAAGTAAAAGAAAGGTCCTTCAAAGAGGAAAGCATCGATTGCTATATTTGTGCTAGAGCTTTGATTTTAAAAACAAGAAACAATTTTGTCAACGGTAGTAATAAAGCATATGTATCATGTAAATTATATCTTACAAGTTGCAAGCCTCATGCATAGTATACTAATAGTGCCCGCACCTTGTCCTAATTAGCTTGACTACCGGGATCATCGCAATGCACATGTTTTAACCAAGTGTCACAAAGGGGTACCTCTATGCCGCTTGTACAAAGGTCTAAGGAGAAAGCTCGCATCGGATTTCTCGCTATTGATTATTCTCAACTTAGACATCCATACCGGGACAACATAGACAACAGATAATGGACTCCTCTTTTATGCATAAGCATGTAGCAACAATTAATTTTCTCATTTGAGATTGAGGATATATGTCCAAAACTGAAACTTCCACCATGGGTCATGGCTTTAGTTAGCGGCCCAATGTTCTTCTCTAACAATATGCATGCTCTAACCATAAGGTGGTAGATCGCTCTTACTTCACAAGACGAACATGCATAGCAACTCACATGAAATTCAACAAAGAGTAGTTGATGGCGTCCCCAGTGAACATGGTTATCGCACAACGAGCAACTTAATAAGAGATAAAGTGCATAAGTACATATTCAATACCACAATAGTTTTTAAGCTATTTGTCCCATGAGCTATATATTGCAAAGGTGAAGAATGGAAATTTAAAGGTAGCACTCAAGCAATTTACTTTGGAATGGCGGAGAAATACCATGTAGTAGGTAGGTATGGTGGACACAAATGGCATAGTGGTTGGCTCAAGTATTTGGGATGCATGAGAAGTATTCCTTCTCGATACAAGGTTTAGGCTAGCAAGGCTATTTGAAACAAACACAAGGATGAAGCGGTGCAGCAAAACTCACATAAAAGACATATTGAAAACATTATAAGACTCTACACCGTCTTCCTTGTTGTTCAAACTCAATACTAGAAATTATCTAGACTTTAGAGAAACCAAATATGCAAACCAAATTTTAGCATGCTCTATGTATTTCTTCATTAATTGGTGCAAAGTATATGATGCAAGAGCTTAAACATGAGCACAACAATTGCCAAGTATCACATTATCCAAGACATTATAGCAATTTACTACATGTATCATTTTTAATTCCAACCATATAACAATTTAACGAAGAAGAAACTTAGCCATGAATACTATGAGTAGAGCCTAAGGACATATTTGTCCATATGCTACAGCGGAGCGTGTCTCTCCCACACAAAGAATGCTAGGATCCATTTTATTCAAACAAAACAAAAACAAAAACAAACCGACGCTCCAAGCAAAGCACATAAAGATGTGATGGAATAAAAATATAGTTTCGTGAGAGGAACCATAATGTTGTCGATGAAGAGGGGATGCCTTGGGCATCCCCAAGCTTAGACGCTTGAGTCTTCTTGATATATGCAGGGGTGAACCACCGGGGCATCCCCAAGCTTAGAGCTTTCACTCTCCTTGATCATGTTGTATCATCTCCCTCTCTTGATCCATGAAAACTTCCTCCACACCAAACTTAGAACAACTCATTAGAGGGTTAGTGCACAATCAAAATATACATGTTCAGAGGTGAAATAATCATTCTTAACACTTCTGGACATTGCACAAAGCTACTGAAAGTCAATGGAATCAAAATATCCATCGAACATAACAAAATAGGCAATGCGAAATAAAAGGCAGAATCTGTCAAAACAGAACAGTTCGTATTGACGAATTTTATTGAGGCACCAGACTTGCTCAAATGAAAATGCTAAAATTGAATGAAAGTTGCGTACATATCTGAGGATCACTCACGTAAATTGGCATAATTTTCTGAGTTACCTACAGAGAATTTTGCCCAGATTCGTGACAGCAAAGAAATCTGTTTCTGCGCAGTAATCCAAATCTAGTATGAACTTTACTATCAACGACTTTACTTGGCACAACAAAACACTAAACTAAGATAAGGAGAGGTTGCTACAGTAGTAAACAACTTCCAAGACACAAAATAAAAACAAAGTACTGTAGTAAAATAACACATGGGTTATCTCCCAAGAAGTTCTTTCTTTATAGCCATTAAGATGGGCTCAGCAGTTTTAATGATGCACTCGCAAGAAATAGTATTTGAAGCAAAAGAGAGCTTCAAGAGGCAAATTCAAAACACATTTAAGTCTAACATGCTTCCTATGAAGAGGAATCTTGTAAATAAACAAGTTCAAGAAGCATAATGCAACAAGCATAGAAAGATAAAACAAGTGTAGCTTCAAAAATTTCAGCACATAGAGAGGTGTTTTAGTAACATGAAAATTTCTACAACCATATTTTCCTCTCTCATAATAACTTTCAGTAGCATCATGAGCAAACTCAACAATATAACTATCACATAAAGCATTATTATCATGAGTCTCATGCATAAAATTATTACTCTCCACATAAGCATAATCAATTTTATTAGTTGTAGTGGGAGCAAATTCAACAAAGTGGCTATCATCATATATAGGAGGCATATTGTAATCATAAAAGAAAATTTTCTCCTCAATGCTTGGGGGACTAAAAGATCATGCTCATCAAAGCCAGCTTCCCCAAGCTTAGAATTTTCCATAGCATTAGCAACAATGGTGTTCAAAGCATTCATAGTAATAACATTCCCATTAGCATGCATATAAAGTTCCATGGGTTTTTTAATTCTCTCTTCAAACACATCATGTCCTAATTCAAGATAAAGTTCATAAAGATCTCTCATATTTTTGTTGTTTTCCATTATGCTTAACTAGTGAAATAAAAACATGCATGATATTAAGTAAAGTAAAACAAGTAACTAATTTTTTGTGTTTTTGATATAGCAAACAAGATAGCAAATAAAGTAAAACTAGCAACAAATTTTTATGTGTTTTGATTTAGTGCAGCAAACAAAGTAGTAAATAAAACTAAGCAAGACAAAAACAAAGTAAAGAGATTAGGATGTGGAGACTCCCCTTGCAGCGTGTCTTGATCTCCCCGGCAATGGCGCCAGAAATTTATGCTGGCGTGCAGTTGACGTGGGAGTTAGAAATCTTTGTGGTGTAGCTTTTCTTCAGTTCCCCGGCAACGGCGCCAGAAATTTAGCTTGACACGCGTACAGCACGCGACCGTTGGGAACCCCAAGTGGAAGGTGTGATGCGTACAGCAGTAAGTTTCCCTCAGTAGAAACCAGGTTTATCGAACCGGTAGGGAGTCAAGAAGCACGTTGAAGGTTGATGGCGGCGAGATGTAGTGCGGCGCAACACCGGGGATTCCGGCGCCAACGTGGAACCTGCACAACACAACCAAGTACTTTGCCCCAACGAAACAGTGAGGTTGTCAATCTCACCGGCTTGCTTGTAACAAAGGATTAGATGTATAGTGTGGATGATGATTGTTTGGAGAAAACAGTAGAACAAGTGCAGTAGATTGTATTTCGGTAAAGAGAATTGGACCGGGGTCCACGGTTCACTAGAGGTGTCTCTCCCATAAGATAAACAGCATGTTGGGTGAACAAATTACAGTTGGGCAATTGACAAATAAAGGGGGCATGACCATGCACATACATATTATGATGAGTATAGTGAGATTTAATTGGGCATTACGACAAAGTACATAGACCGCTATCCAGCATGCATCTATGCCTAAAAAGTCCACCTTCAGGTTATCATCCGAACCCCCTCCAGTATTAAGTTGCTAACAACAGACAATTGCATTAAGTATTGCGCGTAATGTAATCAATAACTACATCCTCGAACATAGCACCAATGTTTTATCCCTAGTGGCAACATCCACAATCTTAGAGGTTTCTATCTCCCGATTCACGGAGACATGAACCCACTATCGAGCATAAATACTCCCTCTTGGAGTTACAAGCATCTACTTGGCCAGAGCATCTACTAGTAACGGAGAGCATGCAAGATCATAAACAACATATAGATATAAATTGATAATCAACATAACAAGTATTCTCTATTCATCGGATCCCAACAAACACAACATATAGAATTACAGAGATAGATGATCTTGATCATGTTCGCAGCTCACAAGATCCGACAATTAAGCACAATGGGGAGAAGACAACCATCTAGCTACGCTATGGACCCATAGTCCAGGGGTAGACTACTCACACATCACTCCGGAGGCGACCATGGCGGCGTAGAGTCCTCAGGAGATGATTCCCCTCTCAGGCAGGGTGCCGGAGGCGATCTCCTGAATCCCCCGAGATGGGATTGGCGGCGGCGGCGTCTCTGGAAGGTTTCCGTATTGTGGCTCTCGGTTCGGGGGTTTCGCGACGAAGGCTATTTGTAGGCGGAAGGGCAGGTCAAGGGGCGAGGGGCCCACACCATAGGTCGGCGCGGCCAGGGCTTGGGCCGCGCCGCCCTATGGTTTGGCCACCTCGTGGCCCCACTTCGTCTCCTCTTCGGTCTTGGAAGCTTCGTGGAAAAATAGGACCCTGGCGTTGATTTCGTCCAATTCCGAGAATATTTCCTTACTAGGATTTCTGAAACCAAAACAAAAAACAGACGGCACTTCGGCATCTTGTTAATAGGTTAGTTCCAGAAAATGCACGAATATGACATAAAGTGTGCATAAAACATGTAGATATCATCAATAATGTGGCATGGAACATAAGAAATTATCGATACGTGGAGACGTATCAGTGAGTTTGAGCCCAAGTTGGTGGCAGCTCACTAGGGAGTGGCAAGAGGTGGGAAGTTTAGTCCCACATGGAAAGTTGGGAGGAAGTTAGACCACCTTATAAGGTGGGTTGTTCCACCACTAGTAAGTGAGTGAGAATAGGAGCGCTCCTCCTCCTCCTCGCTCGCTCGTCTCGTCTCGTCTCGACTCGACTCGACACGACACGTCACGTCACGACGCGCGCGCCGCGCTCGTGGTGAGTGGATTGAGCCTCGAGCCGAGACTTTCCTTACTTTTTGCGTCGCAAAACGGTCGGGTCGCTCCCGGATCGTGGGCTATCTGTAACCGACTCGAAACGTTCGTGCGACGTGGGCGTGGCCCACGTTGCCTAGGGTTTCCCGGCCTATATAATCTCTTGCCCGGCTACCGCAGAAACATACCGAATACACGAGTTAGGGTTTCCACCTCTCTCTGCTTGCGCCGCCATCGTAGCCTACTCCATCCCGCGCGCCGACGTGCATCGGCGAACGGGAGAGCAGGTCTCCGGAACCACTCGTCCTTGCGATCCTGTATGGGAGAGGGCGAATTAGGTTTTTGGGAAGCGCTCTGCGCGACTGCTCAGCTCTTCATCACGGGTCGCCTTCCGTCCAAGTCGGGCGGTGCTGCCTACCGTCGTCTTCAACGCGTCTACTTCGACCCGTCGTCCCCGTCGTCAACAACGTTGTCATCAACAACGTTACTGCTGCGACATCATCTGCTACACCTCCACCGCCACCTCCACCAGATCGGTACGTGCGACATATCTCGATCTGTTTAGCGATGGATGCTTTACCGTTTGCGCTGCTGCTACTCATGTTGATTAATGCATCTAGTATGTTTGAGTTTCGCATGTTAGTAGTTACTGTCGTCATACTTAATATTCTGGAATTAATCACGGAAATTGTGCCTAATTCTCCAACAATCCAAAAACCTAATTGTAGGCAATTTCCTGAGTTAACAATGGCTGGTTTTGCTGATGCACTGAGGCCGGATAAGTTTACCGGTGTGCACTTTAAGAGGTGGCAGTATAAGGCCATGCTCTGGCTTACTCATCTGAAAGTGTTCGAAGTTACTGATGGTTTACCTGAAGGAACTATATCTGACCAAGATCAGAACAAGTTCAAGGAAAACAATAATCTCTTCGTCGGATGTGTTCTAAGTATTTTTGCTGATCGTCTGTGTGATGTGTACATGCACATAACAGATGGTAAAGAGCTCTGGGATGCACTGAATGCTAAGTTCGGTGCAACCGATGCAGGAGTGAACTGTACATCATGGAGAGCTTCCATGACATCAGGATGGTTAACAACCGTTCTGTAGTCGAACAAGCTCATGAGATACAGTGCATTGCGAAAGAGCTTGAACTCCTTAAGTGTGCCTTACCTGACAAGTTTGTGGCTGGATGCATCATCGCTAAGTTGCCCCTTCATGGAGGAACTTTGCCACAACTCTCAAACACAAGAGACAGGAGATATCAGTTGAAAATCTGATAGCATCTCTTGATGTTGAGGAGAAAGCTCGGGCTAAGGATAATACTGAGAAAGGAGAGGGTCAGTCTAGCGCCAACATGGTGCAGAAGAAACCCTACAGCAAGAACAAAGGGAATAACAAGCCCTCCTTCAATAAGCCTATGAAGACTACAACCTTCAAGAAGAAGAAGATGATAAACAAAGCAGATCTGAGCTGCTTTACATGTGGAGAGACTGGCCACTTTTCTAAGACTGTCCAGAGAGGGCAGACCGCAAGAAAAAGGCGAGGCAAGTCAACACGGTGACCGCTAGCAATGCTGATGGGTACGGTAATCTCTTTACTGTTCTTTCGGTATTTCAATCTCCATGTTGGTGGATTGATACGAGTGCTAATGTTCATGTGTGTGCTGACATATCCATGTTCACTTCTTACCAGGTCGCCCGGGATTCTTCCGTCTTGATGGGGAATGGGTCACATGCTTCTGTTCGTGGTGTTGGCACGGTAGATCTGAAGTTCACTTCGGGGAAGATCGTGCAGCTGAGGAACGTGCAGCATGTCCCTACTATGAACAAGAATCTCGTTAGCGGCTCCCTTCTATGCAGAGATGGGTTTAAGGTTGTTTTAGAGTCGAATAAAGTAGTTGTTTCCAAGTTTGGACAATTTATTGGTAAAGGCTATGAGTGCGGAGGCTTGTTCCGCTTTTCGCTTTCTGATTTCAGTAATAAGTCTGTGAACCATATATGTGGCAATGTTAGTGATGATACCAGTGTTTGGCATTCTCGTTTATGTCACATTAATTTTGGTTTAATGTCTCGGCTATCCAGTTTAAGTTTAATTCCGAATTTCACCATTGCCAAAGGTTCTAAGTGCCATAGTTGTGTGCAATCAAAGCAACCTCGGAAGCCTCACAAGGCGGCCGAGGAGAGAAACTTGGCACCTCTAGAACTCATACATTCTGATCTATGCGAGATGAATGGTGTGTTGACAAAAGGTGGAAAGAGATATTTCATGACATTGATTGATGATGCGACTAGATTTTGCTATGTTTATTTGTTGCGAACTAAAGATGAAGCTTTAGACTACTTTAAAATTTATAAGGCCGAAGTTGAAAATCAACTAGAGAGAAAGATCAAGCGTCTTAGGTCGGATCGTGGTGGCGAATATTTTCCTAAAATCTTTGATGAATTCTGTGAGGAACATGGCATTATTCATGAGAGGACGCCTCCCTATTCACCCCAATCAAACGGGGTTGCCGAGAGGAAAAACCGCACGCTGACCGACTTGGTGAATTCCATGTTAGCCACTGCTGGTTTATCAAAGGCATGGTGGGGGGAGGCTTTGTTGACTTCATGTCATGTCCTGAATAGAGTTCCTAACAAGAATAAAGATAAAACCCCTTACGAGGAGTGGGCTGGGAGAAAACCATCACTTTCGTATTTGCGCACATGGGGATGTTTGGCGAAAGTCAATATTCCAATTACTAAGAAGCGCAAACTTGGACCAAAGACAGTGGATTGTATCTTTCTAGGTTATGCTCCTCGGAGTGTAGGATATAGATTTTTAGTAGTTCAATCCGAGGTACTTGATATGCATGTTGATACTATTATGGAATCTCGTGATGCAACATTTTTTGAGAATATGTTTCCTATGAAAGATATGCATAGCATTGCTAGAATTTCTACTGAGATAATTCCCGAGTCTAGTACATCTAATGAGTATTTTGAACAATCACATGAGAATGTTACTGAGAAGGAATGAAGCTCCTAAACGGAGCAAGAGACGAAGGATTGAAAAATCCTTTGGTGATGATTTCATTGTGTGCCTTGTGGATGATACTCCCACGTCCATTGCAGAGGCATATGCATCTCCATATGCAGATGACTGGAAAGAAGCTGTCCATAACGAGATGGACTCGATTCTTTCTAATGGAACTTGGGAGCTATCAGAACGACCCCATGGATGCAAGCCTGTGGGCTGCAAATGGGTGTTCAAGAAGAAGCTAAGACCTGATGGTACTATTGAAAAGTACAAGGCGCGGCTTGTAGCGAAAGGCTACACACAGAGAGAAGACTTCGACACCTATTCACTGTCGCTAGACTTACCACCATTAGAGTACTACTATCCATGGCTGCCTCCTATGGTCTTATCGTTCATCAAATGGACGTAAAGACAGCTTTCCTTAATGGAGAGTTGGAAGAGGAAATCTATATGGATCACCTGATGGGTTTGTAGTAAAAGGTGAAGAAAGAAAGGTGTGCAAGTTGCTAAAATCTTTATATGGCCTGAAACAAGCACCTAAGCAATGGCATGAGAAGTTTGACAGAACTTTAACTTCTGTAGGCTTTGTTGTCAATGAGGCTGACAAGTGTGTTTACTATCGCCATGGTGGGGGCGAAGGTGTTATACTATGTTTGTATGTGGATGATATTCTGATCTTTGGTACAAACATGAGAGTAATACACGAGGTCAAGTCTTTCTTGTCAAAGAGCTTTGATATGAAAGATCTGGGAGAAGCTGATGTGATTCTGAACATCAAGCTGATTAAGAACGAGAGTGGGATTACTCTAACGCAATCCCATTATGTTGAGAAGATCTTGAGCCGGTTCGGCTATATTGATAGCAAGTCTTCTCCAACACCTTATGATCCCAGTGTGACACTACGCAAGAACCGGAGGATTGCCATAGATCAATTGAGATATTCTCAGATCGTTGGCTCACTCATGTACTTAGCGAGCGCGACTAGACCCGACATCTCTTTTGCTGTTAGCAAGTTGAGTAGGTTCATGTCAAACCCGGGTACTGATCATTGGCATGCACTTGATAGGGTCATGTGCTACCTATGTGGTACAATGAGTTATGGGATTCACTATTCAGGGCACCCAGCTGTGCTTGAAGGATATAGTGATTCAAATTGGATCTCTAATGTAGCTGCTCTACGCCACTAGCGGGTATGTATTTACCTTTGGAGGTGGCGGTGTCATGGAGATCTTGTAAGCAAACCATATTGACGAGGTCAACTATGGATGCAGAACTTACTGCTTTAGACACAACCACTGTTGAATCGAGAATGGTTGCGTGAGCTCTTGATGGACTTGCCTGTGGTTGAAAAACCTGTTCCGGCAATTCTTTTGAATTGTGACAATCAAGCTGTAATTGTCAAAGTGAACAATTCTAAGGATAACGCGAAGTCATCAAGACACGTCAGAGACGTTTGAAGTCTGTCGGAAATTGCGAAACTCCGGAGTAATAACTGTTACATATATTCAAACAGACAAAAACCTGGGAGATCCCTTTACAAAGGGACTATCACGTAATGTGATAGAAAGTGCATCGAGGGAGATGGGTTTGAGACCCGTTGATGTTACACCATAGTGGTAACCCAACCTTTGTGATCGGAGATCCCGTGAATTAGGACCTAGGAAGAACAAACTAGTGGTTTAATTGAGGAGAGTATTATGTAACCCTCTCTATGTGAAGATGCACAACTCTCAATTGATGTAAGGCAGGTTGGCAACAAGCCTTAATGTGTTTATGTTGGCTATTATAGCAAAGATGCTGTCCTACATTCTTGAAATAACACACCTATATGAGTCCAATTGTTAAACGTCGCAATCTATGAGATTTGGGTGATCTCTAGTAAACTCATGAAGAGACCACGAAGTATGACGCATATGCTTCACCCGCGGGGTAGACTACTGCAGCCATGTACTGGTCATGACTTTGAGTGAAACCCTGTTCACGCAAAACTTGCAATTCAAGGCTTAGTCCATTGTTCAAGTGTGAATGGATGTAGCTTAAGGTTCTAGGCGGAAGTTCAACTTAACAGTCTCCGCTGAAACACTGGTATATAAACAAGCAGTGTGTATTGGTAAATCTCTAAATGGGATTTGAGATCTGGTGGGGGATTGTTGAAATATTGGGCCTACACTTAGTGGCCCATACTAGATTTCAGATTTTCCTATAAATCTCAAAGCCCACATAGTGTAAGCCTTGTGAGTTTGAGCCCAAGTTGGTGGCAGCTCACTAGGGAGTGGTAAGAGGTGGGAAGTTTAGTCCCACATGGAAAGTTGGGAGGAAGTTAGACCACCTTATAAGGTGGGTTGTTCCACCACTAGTAAGTGAGTGAGAATAGGAGTGCTACACGCGCGCTCCTCCTCCTCCTCCTCCTCGCTCGTCTCGACACGACACGACACGACGCGCGCGCCGCGCTCGTGGTGAGTGGTGAGTGGTGAGTGGATTGAGCCTCGAGCCGAAACTTTCCTTACTTTTTGCATCTCAGGAAAACGAACAGAGTCCTAGACGGACGCGTCGCAGTTAGTCGGTTCGGGTCGCTCCGGATCGTGGACGTGGGCGTGGCCCACGTTACTAGGGTTTCCGAGCCTATATAATCTCTTGCCCGACTACGCAGAAATATCTTGTTGTGAGCGGCCCGGCGACGGGCAACACGATAGAGGGGAGGCTCCCGACTGCTGGCCCCCTGGTCCTCCGGCCAGCCCTTGTCGCACGCACGTCGATGCGGGTGCAGGGCGTGCCACCTGACTATACCTGGTCGGGAAGGTGATGGATGTGCCTCGCTTAGCTTCTGCATGGCATACACGTAAACATTAAATACGAGCCTCGATCGGCTCTCGGGTTGTCTGTGAATCGGCTCAAGCCGTCCACCCTCGTCTCGGCTGTCGAATATATGGTAGTCTGCTTGATCGAATAAAGCTAAAAACGACCTACTACGATCTAGGGTTTTCACCACATAATCGGAACATCCTACCGTGATTGAGCACAGCGGCCATGCGGTGATCGTGGCAGACCCTAGACAAGGCCTAAAAACCAACACGAGGTTGATCCCAACATCCTGTCTAGGGCTAGCAAACTACACCCTACGCGCCATTGGATCCTTCAACCCGTTTGTAAGGCCTAACTATGCAGATATTAAACTAATCCTTGAAGAACAAGGAGCAACCATAACGGATCGGATCTACTAAATAATGATCAAGCGGGGTGCCGCCCTTACATCTAAGATAGGCGTAAGGGCGGCCAGACGTCTCCGGGTTGCACGACGACAGCATATGATACGAGGAACAATGCTAACCCTAACACGTCTAAGATAACTACTGCTCGCCATCAAAAAGGCTTCGGTCGAGCAACGCATGAACGGCGGATGAACGTGTACTGCCTAGATCGCAAGATGCGATCTAGGCAGCATGATGCTTGCCCGGAAGAAACCCTCGAGACAAGGGAGTTGGCGATGCGCCTAGAGTGGTTTGTGGTGAACGTGATTGTTGTTTATTTCATAAACCCTAGATACATATTTATAGTCCGTAGACTTTCTAACGTGGGAATAATCCTACTATATTACAGATACACGGGCAAACTAGCCCAAACTTTGCATATAAGGCCGATTCATGTATTCCTTCCACGTATGTTCTTCAAGCCCATCTTTAATCGCGGCCCACCTCTGATCCGGTCAGATTCTGGTGATAACACATGCCCCCCTGATTTTGGAAATGACAATTCCAAAATCATTCTGTTTTTTTCCTTAGTCGGGTCATGTCGTGGCAGAGCAGAACCGTCACAGTATTCTTCATCATGATGCCCTGCCTTCTCAACTTCTCTGCAAGATTTGATAGCTTTAGCATCACTTCCTCGGAAACTGCAATGGCATTATATCTCCACTAGGCTCCCCCTTATTTAACTGTGCCGACCGATTCGCCTCTTCATCCCCCTCCTCTGTTTTAGCTATCGGCACCGAAAAACCCTCTCTCCCTGTAGCAATGTCTTCTTCTTCCTCCGTCTCCTCCGGCCTCTCTTTCCAATCTTCTTCCTCGAGCGAGCCAGAGTGGGACTTTGACTTCGTGCCAGATGGCCCACCAGAAGCCCTCGTCGGATCAGATGGCGACCTGCCCCTAACTGATGGGGAGGGCGACCTACAGTTCCTCATTGAAGGGGAACTGGAGAGCAGAGCGAGGATGACCTCCACTCCTGGGAACCCCACTTCCTCCGATAAGGAGGAGGAAGGAGGACGAGGAAGAAGGGAGGAACAGGAAGAAGAGGAGGAAGACGACTCCTCCTCCTCCGGCTGGGTACCCGGCGAAGTGCTTCCGCGCTTGGGCGGACAATGAAGATGATGATGATGACGAAAAGAAGCTCCGGCCGAGGGCTGGGGCAGCAGCGACGAGGAGTTCTCCGGAGGCGCGGCGGCAGCTACGACGCCGACGATGAGGGCAGCGAGGATTAGTAGAGTAGGATCAGTAGTACTTCGAGCAATCGGCTCTTCTTTTGTTCCCCCTTTCTTGAGCAATCGGCTCTTCATTGTAAAAAACCCTCCTTTTATTAATGAAGAAGTATTTCCAATCAACTTTTTGCCGATAGTCAAAGTCAAACGATCTCCCAAAAGAGCCGATGGCATCGCATCGGTCTCTACCATAAAAACACGAGTAAGGCCGACCGTGCCCCTCCAAACGGTAACCTGCGACCTCCGTCTGAGAAAGCAAACTCAGATCCCCAATCGCCGCCTGAGCAGTTCCAACTTACGGCCACCCGCATCCCAGATCTCGACCGCGCCGCCCCAACTCTACAGCGCCTCCAATGGCGGAATCATCCAATACCAACGCCATGGTCTCCGGTCTGAAGGTAATCTTTAACCTCCTCTCGCCATTCGAATCAACGTTAGGATTAATAGCAAACACCTGAATTAATGTTCTGTTCCGTTATTAATCTTAGGTTTCAGACATCCTATTGCCACATCCTTCTCTCGCAAATTCTATGTGCCTCGGTCCCCGTTCTTCCGAGAGTTCCGCTCTCTTAATTTCATGCAAGGCTAACAGAATCCCCTTCGTGAACCAGAACTTAGATCTGTCTTCCTGGGCCGACTGCCTGCGAGCCTAATCCTCCGAAGGTTGGGTGGCATGGTACAATAGAGTATCAAAACCCACTATGCCACCAGGAAGCCATAGGGATAGCCGATGCCTTGTCATTATCATTGTCCCCTCTTGAAAAGAATGAAAATATTCTGAAAACCATCACTCTAATTCGATGCATGAACTACTTCATGTTTGGCCATGGCCCTATGACACCAACTCTGCTGGATGTGGCCATGATCACAGGCCTAGACATTGCATCCCCAAGCCCTTCCATTCAAATGCTGAAAGTTCCTTTCACCCTTTCCTCTAAAAGAATGTACCAGTGGGGTGCCTACCTCAACCGTTATATGAAAACCAAAGGGCCTGTGTGAGAGAGAGAACACACGACCTTCTGAACTTCTGGTTGGAGCACTTCATATTCTGTGGCCCATCACTTGCCCTACCAAAATTACCTTTCCCTGGCCTATGAACTTGCCAAAGGCACCAACTTGGCCTCGGCAAACTGTTTCTTGGAGAGGTCTATCGATCTCTTCAACTGATGTCGGTCAAACTGTTCTCTCAAAGAACGATTAAGTAGAGCCCTGGTGGTTTATTCGATTATGGGCTCATTGTACTTTGAACAGATCCCAGACTTCCCACCTTTGGCACCTTGGATGCTAATGGAAAAGGAGATCCGATGCACCAGCTATGGCCAAACTTTGTATGGTCTCCCAGGCAGCAGGTGATCCCTAAGGAAGCGACGGTGGTTCAAGATTTTCTTCCAAGGTTTGGACAACCCCCTGTTCTTTCCTTATACTGAATCGGAGAATTTTGAAAACCCAGTCTCCTTCCGATTGGATAACTTTGCCGATGACGCTAGCACCCGGCATTTGTACTCTATCATGATTCGTCCTTGCTTTCTCCCAGTTGGCATGAGTACCTCAAACCGGATCATCAAGCCTGGTTATGAGTCTTACCAACCGGTAGTAGTAATGACGACTTGGTCTCGGGCGGTGCCTCCACACTTCTTCCTACACCACCTGACGACAAGGTGACGACATCCTCAGCGGCCAAAGGTGCTATACCTTCTTTGATGCTCTGGCCATTCCAATTCCCCACAACCTCCGTTTCACCTTCACTACCGATGGTTTCGAGGCTTGGTGGTCCATGTGGAAGACCCATGCCTTCAGAAGAGCTCTAGGCCCGCTGCTGAGACAACTTGATGCCGAGTATGACGTTCCTGCAGACCAGGTACCATTACCTATAAATTTCTTGTAATGGCTTATGGTGATTGTCTGTAACCTGACTCCATCTCCTGCAGCAACAAGATGGCCCAGATCCCACGCAAGCCGATGGCTCCCCCTTCAAATTCCTTCCTCCGGCCCCAGTGGTTCTCTTACGCCAGAGCTCGCCTCCCACGAAGAAAGTCATAATGCGAGTCGGCCGATTTCACCCGAAATTGGCTCCCAAAAATAAAGCGTCTTCGGGGCCGGTTGCCCCCGAGCCTCAACTCGGGCGAGGACCGGTGAGGAAGGTGGCTGCAGAGACCAAGCGCAAAGTTCACCAAAGCTTGCACGTAAGTTGACTTGTGACCTGTCCACATTTATTTGCTTTCCCAGTCTTTTGCAACATGCTTGTACTTCTTTCTACAGACTTCCACCGAAGAGAACTCCAGCGGGGATGCAGAATCCAGCCAGAGGGATTCGAGCTCGGGCAACTCCGAGAGGTCCACCACACAGAGCCAGACGGCCTCGCCAGCGCCGGCTTCTAAGAAAAGGTCGATTCCCGAGCCTCCTGCTCCCAAGCCCGATCAAATCAGGGTCACGCGTGAAGCGTCGATGCGTCAAAAGGGCTCGCAAAGACCCACGAGCTTCTCCATCAAGCCAGGAGGTCTCAAATGTAATTATCTCCCTGGTTTATATTTCATGCTAACCCATTGCCACTTGGATCGGCTAATTACTTCCTTTTACAGACCAATGATACCTCTAGCGGAGACGTCGAGGAGGTACTGATGCCGTCCGCCACGCTAGACCTAGCCACCTCGACGATCGTGGCTGACCAAGTGGCTAACCTAGCCAAGTCCATGGAAAAGCCGATTATCACAACATCGGCTGCTCTTCCTACCTTGGAAGAGGTACACCCCACTTCCTTGGCTCTATCACTTTCTTCGTTGTATACTAACACCACTTTTGTTCATCTTGTCAGGGTTGTGATCTCTCAAGCTTGCTGACGTTCGATCCTGAATCCATCGAACCAACTACTTCCAAGGCAAGTGAAGAGCCCAGTCCTAGCACGGTCCATGGTCCACTCCATCGTCTCAAGGATTTGCTCTCTTCCTCAATTGAGACCCTGGTTGAAAATTCCGAGGAAGTCAAAGGCATCCTCGAAGATATCCAGCCCCATCTCCCTATGACACTGCAAGTGAAGCTTTGGCCAGCTGTGACTCTGTCGGTCTTCAAGTCAAGGGTGCAGTCGGCTCGCCAAAGGATTAATCTTCGCCACACCCAGCTTCCATTGAGAGCCGATGTTGCAGACAAGTGTCAACGGCTCAACGAGAAGAGGCTGCTTTAGACGCCAAGACACTTCTGCCAGGTGCCGAACTCGGGACCTGCGCAAGGAGCGGAGAACCTTGAAGAGAGGGTCAGGGTGACCAAGCAGCTTATCCAAGACAAGGAAGCCCTTATTGCCCGCTCTCAAGAGAGAAGCAAAGAGGCCTCACAGCCCGATCCCCGAAGACCGATCGCTGAAATTCGTACTCACTGATCGGTGGTGACGGGCAAAGACGAGGACGACGAGGCTGAGATCGCCGAGGTGGATCGCATCCGTGCTAACGCCCTTCACGCCCTCAGTGCGTTTCTTCAGTAGAGCCTTTCTGTATAAAACTGTCAAATGTTTTGCTGAACTTGTACCTCTAGAGACTTGCCTTTCTTTACCGTCTGAAGTCGATGTCGGCTGTACTTGTTACATTTTTTTTTTACTGGCCGATTTTCCTATCGGCCCCTAATATTTTATTGCCCATGTTCATGTTTTATTGCCCGTGTATCGCACATGCTCATAGCATCATCTATCGATTATGTGCCCCGAGCCGAATCTGTCAGGTTACTGCAGATATCGGCTCTGCAGTTATCCACTAACTATACCTGGCTGGCTCACATGACCAATGCCGATTTCCTCGAGCTCACAAGCCGATGTAAACCCATACCCTAGCTTTCCGTCACCTGTTAGATCGACACTAAATACAGGGAGAACGTGTGGTAAGGATAATACGGGCCGATTGCTGGAATCGGCCTTCATCTTGATTGTAACCGGAACTTTTGGAATTGTCGGGGCCGATCGCGTGGAACGGCTTCCTCCTTGTCCTCGCTATGAGAGCAGCTGCCCTCGTCTCCGTCCTTACCAGGGTGGCGCCCAAGTCCTACCATGTTGATGTTGCACGAGAATCTTGGCTGGCGCCTCCCAGGGTACATGCATTCCACCATGTCGACGGCGTATGCTGAATTCGGCACCGATGCCAACGCGAATGGCAGCGGTGGACGGGACTGGAGTGGCATCTCTCCTTGGTGAGTCCAGAGCTGGTCTGACGGACGATGCCTCATGATTTCTGGATCACCCGAAGCGATACGCTCCAAAGTGTTCACCAGCTCTCGGAATGGCGGTGCAGCGAGTGAGCTACCATGAAGTTAATCTCCTGACGCAGGATCAGTGCGTTCTTCGACGGGCGGACAGGTCCACTCCATCGAGCGCTTCAGGTGAGAACCCTTTCCACCTGATGCCATGTGAGCGGGTTGTGAAAAGAGCCGATGAGGTCGGCTTCGAGGATTGCTTTGACCTCGTCATACTTCTTCTTGAGCTCCTCGGTCAGATCCTCACGTGATGGAATGTCGTCCGCCATCTCGATGTAGATGGCGATGCGGTTGATGTCGCAGATGGTCCCACCGGGCGTGCCAGAATGTGTTGCGGTCAGAAACCCACCGGCGAGCAGCGCCGGGAGCCGGGAGGCTCCCAGGACTGCGGCTGGCCCTGGTCCCTCCGAGCGACGGCCCGCAAAGACTCGGCACGCACGTCCGATGCTGGTGCAAGGGCGTGCCACCTGACCTATACTTGGTCAGGAAGGTGATGGATGTGCCTCGCTTAGCTTCCTGCATGGCATACACGTAAACATTAAATACGAGCATCGATCGGCTCTCAGGTTGTCCTGTGAATCGGCTCAAAGAGCCGATCCACCCATGATCCGTACGAGGTGTACGAATATATGGTGGTCTGCTTCAAGAATAAAGCTAAAACGACCTACTACGATCTAGGGTTTTCACCACATAATGGAACATCCTACTCGTGATTGAGCCGCGGCCATGCACGGTGATCGTAAACCGACCCTAGACAAGGCCTAAAAACCAACACGAGGTTGATCCCGGAACATCCTGTCTAGGGCTAGCAAACTACACCCTACGCGCCAGGATCCTTCAACCCGTTTGTAAGGCCTAACTATGCAGATATTAAACTAATCCTTGAAGAACAAGGAGCAACCATAACGGATCGGATCTACTAAATAATGATCAAGCGGGGTGCCCTTACATCTAAGACGGGCGTAAGGCGGCTAGACGTCTCCGGTTTGCGACGACGACATATGATACGAGGAACAATGCTAACCTAACACGTCTAAGATAACTACGCTGCTCGCCATCAAAAAGGCTTCGGTACGAGCAACGCATGAACAGCGATGAACGTGTACGCCTAGATCGCAAGATGCGATCTAGGCAGCATGATGCTTACCGGAAGAAACCCTCGAGACAAGGGAGTTGGCGATGCGCCTAGATTGGTTTGTGGTGAACGTGATTGTTGTTTATTTCATAAACCCTAGATACATATTTATAGTCCGTAGACTTTCTAACGTGGGAATAATCCTACTATATTACAGATACACGGGCAAACTAGCCCAAACTTTGCATATAAGGCCGATTCATGTATTCCTTCCACGTATGTTCTTCAAGCCCATCTTTAATCGCGGCCCACCTCCGGTCGATTACGGATAACACATACCGAATACACGAGTTAGGGTTTCCACCTCTCTCTGCTTGCGCGCCATCGTACCTCCCATCCCGCTCGCCGACGTGCATCGGCGAACGGGAGAGGGTCTCGGAACCACTCGTCCTTGCGATCCTGTACGGAGAGGGCGAATTAGGTTTTTGGGAAGCGCTCGCGCGACTGCTCAAGCTCTTCATCACGGGTCGCCTTCCGTCCAAGTCGGGCGGTGCTGCCGTCGTCTTCAACGCCGTCTACTTCGACCCGTCATCCCGTCGTCAACAACGTTGTCATCAACAACGTTACTGCCGCGACATCATCTGCTACACCTCCACCTCCACCAGATCGGTACGTGCGACATATCTCGATCTGCTTAGCGATGGATGTTGTACCGTTTGCGCTGCTGCTACTCATGTTGATTAATGCATCTAGTATGTTCGAGTTTCGCATGTTAGTAGGTACTGTCGTCATACTTAATATTCTGAAATTAATCATGGAAATTGTGCCTAATTCTCCAACATTTTCCACGCACGAGAAGGATGAGGAAAAATGCGCGGTAACGGAAAGGAAGGGGTAGGTGCAGATGTGACCGCCGGAAAGCTCCTGACGGCCATCCGCCAATTAGCACGTCACATTTCCATAAAACACGCCCCTTTACCAGTCAAATTGTACACACTCGTCTCTTCGATGACTAATGAATACACGTATATATAGCATGCGCAGTCTTTGTCAATTAACTGCAGTTGGCTTGGATCAGCCCCGGTTCCTCCTCGCGGCAACAATGGCAACCACAGAGACGGCGGCGACGGACGATGCCCAGATGACGCCGGGGCGGTATCGCACGAGGAAGTTCTGCATCCTCTTGTCGTGGAACTGCCTCACCTTCTCGATCTGCACGTCCATGGCCATGAACACCGACGGGTAGGTCGCGTAGCCATCGATCTTCTTGACCAGCTGGTGCACCTCGGCGCCGGACGTCCCGCCGCCGCGCACGGCGCCGGCGCGGCGGAGGATCCTGGTATCGGCCGCGTCCTCGACCAGCTCGTTCATCATCTGGAAGTAGCGCGTCACGGGTTTGCTCTGCTCCTCGTACTCCCGCGCCAGCAGGTTCCTCGCCACCGTGGCAAGCTTGAAGTCGTAGACCAGCGCCGGCAGCCGCAGCCTAGCCGACGTCTCGTCGAATTCCACCGCCGCGCGCCCGTCCTCGCCTGGCGCGATCCGCACGCCGGACCGGTTCAGCTCCCTGGCCGTCGGCATGCGGGACGTCTTGCCGCCGCCTGTCCCCTTCTCCGATGCCGCGCGCGGCACCACCGGCACCACGCTGTCGTGCAAGAAGTCCAGGAGCGTGCGCGCCGCCGTCTCGGGGTTATCGACGACGTTGTCGAGCTGCTGGCCGTCGGCCACCTTAGGCGGCGCCGCGCCCGCTGGCAGCTGCTTGTTGAAGAATGGCGAGTAGTACCAGCAGAAGGGGCGGACGACGTCGTCGAAGAACGTGGCGCGTGTGAAGCCCAGCTTGTACCCCTCGAGGAACTTCTTGAGATCCTCGAACTCGCTGGTAGCCGGGGAGGCGGCGATGCCGCGGATGGCGTCCTCGACGTGGTCGACCACGTCGAGCAGGAGCTTGAGCGGGAGCTGGTTCTCCAGCTTGATCACGTCCGTGACGATGTCCTGCATGTGCGTGGACTTGAACCCCTCGTCGACGGCGTCGCGGCTGATGCCGGCGGCGGCGGCCTTGGACAGCCTCCGAAGGAAGCCGACGACGAGGAAGATGGCGTCGATCACCCGCTTGTTCTCGTCCGAGCCTTCCTCGTCGGGGAGGTCCGCCGGCTTCCCCAGCTGATTTACGCCAACATTTTGGGCGGTGACGACTGAACATCGCATCACATTAAGAGTTGGACTAAGAACGTTGCCGAAAATGATCGAGCAAGCAGGCGCAATGTCTGGTTACATTTCTGGAAACGAAACGTACCCTTTGATGAGGCTCCTGGATTAACATCCAGCATTTCCTTGAGCGCATCAGAAACCGCGGTAGATATCTTGGTCTGAGGCGTCTGACCGGCGTGGATGCGGGAGCGGCAATCGTCGGCGAGGCGGAGGAGGAGGCTGGTGGCGATGGGCTTGGCCCCGTCGTTGACGTGGAGGCCGGTGATGGACTCGTAGACGACCGCCGCTTTCACCCAGAGGCTGTTGCGGCGGTCGATGCCGCTGCCGCCGTCGCGTGCGAAGAAGACGCTGCGTGGCACGAACTCCGACGGGTTCTCCGCCCGCATCCGCCCGTAGGCCGCCGACTCCAGCATCGTCTCCGACGGCGCCATGGTGTGTGTTTCGGTTCGGTGCTCTTGCACGTCGTGTGTTGCCTAGCTACCTGTTTGGTGTAGGCAATTTGCAGATGGCTAGAGTTCAGGCGCGAAGGGAAAATTTATACTCCTAGTAAATTCCTTTCGTGACATGATTTCCGCTGCCGCGCGTGTGTTGCCTACCTGTATCTGTGAATACTCAAAGAGGACCACGAGATTTGTAAGAAGAATAGGCCCTGGACACGTAATCTGTTCGTTTGATGGCAGAGGCAAGGAATCCAGGTTGGTCATGTCCAACGAGGAAGCACCGATTCCTAGTTGATATGACCGTCGAGGTTTCTTGTTGGGCCTATATAGGTTACTGAACAAATGAACATGAAGGCAATCACGGCAAGCATAAAGCAGCGTTTGTTTACAGGGGAGGAAAATGTGCCATGCCATGCAATCCAAGCTCGGCCGTGCCCGTCAACACATTACACAAGGCACACCTGACCTGGCGCATCGCCTCCTCCTGCCTTGGATTGGATGGTTCACAGTCACTACTCGCCAAGTCAGGAAGAACCCGGACAGAAATAGGACAGTTCTCCGACGAATCAAAATTTATCAGCTAGGGACAACATACACAGAGGCAACAATGTTAACTAAAACTAAAGAGCGACCAGTTAATTTCTGATTTTGTCTGCAACACTGAGAGGCTGCCGGCATGGTGCCAACCATGTGAAGTCAAGTGCAACACCAACATCTCCCAGCAGCATCCTCTTATTCTTCAGAACCATAGCTGTCATTCACCCGAAGCAGTCACCCAAACAGAACTGTCGTTTACTGCGAACCGGCCAAGCAGCAGGCATAGAGGGCTAACCTGAAACGACGGTTTGTGTCTTTCTACTGTCACAGGACCGCATCCCATGTAATGTACAGGGTATCTTTCCAGTTTCCACGCCGCGGAAGAATAGGGATCATGTCTTCAGAGTTCAAAGAGAGAACCACTTCGGACTCCGAATCGCGTTTACATCACATAGGGTTGATCCACGAAGGCCCACTCAAAGATCTGCTCGTACTGTTCGGCGGCATGGTCCCATGTATGGTCTTTCGACATGCCACGCTTCATCAGCCCCTCCCAAGAGGGCTTGTGATCCCTGTATGTTGACATTGCAGTTCGCAATGCCTGCACGATAGTAGGTATCAAAGCGTTAAAACAATAAAGCATATGGCTGTATAACGGAATAACTAACATTGGCTGGTTACACAAATCATAGAAACCAAAACGTCAGTCTGGCCCACATTGGAGAATCAAAGCATGATATAAATTAATTGTAGGACAATTAGCAGAACTGAACAAACACGAGTAGGTGAAATGGACTCGACAATTGCGGGTTGACAAAGTGAGTTCATCGTTGCCAGGTTAATTGTAAGAGGCACTAATATAAGGCATGTACCAGGATCCATCCTATAACCGGGAAAAATTTTAACAGACACTTACCCACAACATTTTTTCCACTGTTAATGGTGAGAATGCCCACCTGCAAAATATAGTGCAGTAACACTTAATCATCACGACTTCAGAGATTTAGGGAGCAACGTACCAAAAATAGCATAACCATTAAACTTATTCCAGAAAAAAAAGAAGCACTGGAAGTAAGCCAAAATTGAGCGGCACTCACCCTGTACCCTCCTCTCCTTTTTCACCAAAAGGGTTAAACGTCTCGACAGTATCCTGTTGAATACCCAAAACAATGAGAACATTTTGCATGGGAGCCAAGATAAGTACACATTTTTACTTTAAAGAACAGTTGTCTTACTCGGAGGCCCCCAGTTCCATGAACGACAGGAACTGTACCATATTGCATCGCATATAGCTGATTGAGACCGCAAGGTTCGAATCTGGACGGCATTAACAGGATATCGCAACTGTACAAAAGGAGAGACATCAGCATCCTAAATATAGTAGTACAATATTCTATACGTCGGCAGAAAATTTTATCAATCAGTGCATTGCATACCCTGCAGTTATTCTGTGGGAAACTGGAACACTAAATCCAACCCATCCACGGAATTTGTCCTTGTAGCTTGACTCGGTGGATCTCATCCAGCCTTCGAAAGCTGGATCCCCAGATCCAAGCATGACCTGTAAAAATAAGAAAAGATATAACTGATCGACTGGTTCTAGTAGTTGGCTATAAACTGCTAAAACCACCTTGTGTCCAGCTTTTCTTAGTCTTTAGCTGAATGTTGAAATAACAGATATTAGAACAACAGCTGAATGGCCGCAGTTCACTAAGCCAATTGCTTGTATTTGTATGTCTGTTGCGGGCACATCAGATGGCCAAGCAGGTAGTCCAGCTATACTCCAGCTATACTGGCAGTGCATGTTCAGTACTACAGATAAATTTACTGCTTCCATCGCTGTTTTACAACTTGAAGTCGTGTTTTACCGAATAATACTACCTCTGTTCCAATGAATAAGGCTTATATTGAAAAGTCAAACCATGTAAAGTTTGACTAGGTTTTTACAAAAAAATATTAACATGCAAAATATAAAGTCAATATCATTAGATATATCATGAAATATATTTTCATATGATATTTACATAATATCATATTTGTTGATAGATTTTCTGAAAGTTCGGTCAAACTTTACTTGGCTTGACTTTTCAAAAAAAATATAAGACTTATTCGTTGGAACGGAGGGAGTAGCATTAAAATATTCATTGAAATCAAACACTGATCTCATATTTGTCATGATTATTCAAGCTACCAACCTATATTGATATGCCTTGTATTATACTACCATAGTACCATATACGAAACTCTTTGTTCACGCTATAGGCTCAACCAAATGAATCAGGACTTACGAACTGGACGTCTTCCCTCATGAGATCTGGAATGGCCATTTTAATGAGATCAATGCCTTTCTGGTAGTCCAATCTTCCAATAAAGCCAATCTGTGAATCAAGCTAATGAGATAATGCGCAAAAAATGTTTGAGAGAGTATTTTTGAAGTTCTTAGGCGTTGGTATCTAACCAGAGGAACATCAGCCCTTACAGGCAAACCCAGCTCCTTCTGCAATTCAGCTTTACATTTGGCCTATCACAAGTATGCCAAGCCACAAAGGGTTTATGGTTAGTCAGTGAGAAAATCATGGAAGCTACGAAGAAAAACTAGACCACATATACATGCTGTAGAGAACTATCCACATACCTTTCCAGAGAGATCATCAACAGTATAATGATAAGGGAGACACTTGTCTGTGGTGGGATTCCAGTCATTAATGTCAATTCCATTGACAATTCCTGTATACAAAGAGATCAAACTGAAATTATTCTAGCAATCCATCCATCTGTTCAAAGAAGATTATGAAGAAAATGAGTTGACCCAAATATAGGTACCATTCAATACACTTTTCCGGGAACTTAAGAGCTCATTGAGGCCCTGTCCACCTTCAGCAGTAGTGACCTCCCATGAATAACCCTGCAAATTAAACATTAAATGGTTTCTTAACTGGCTGAAAGACAGAGCGCTGGAATTGAAGAACATCTCGCAAAAAATGGAAAGTATAAGCAGTTCACCTGACTGACAGTCACAATTCGATCTGCTGTCACAACTGCACCTTTCAAAAAGTTTACCGCCTCACCCTTGTCAAGGGCATGCCTCCTTGCCCATTCTGGAAATACCCATTCTAAAGCTCCATACCATTCAGGTGGCAACCCAAGATCAGGATATGTACTTGCAGGCTCCACGCCCTAATGACATGGAAAGAACATATGGTTTGATCATAAGAGTTAACTGACTTACAAAACCTTGTACAGATAATGAAAAGTGATAGACCCAAACCTGATGTGCTAAATTATGTATGACAAGCGTGCTGCGGGAATCTCTGTAAACACCATACGGTCTATATTTTGCAGCAAGAAGGCTGAATAAAAAAATAGTGAAGTCAGAATAAAGAACAATTTAACAGCCATCACTGAAGCGAAAACAGGAAACATAAAATGGCAAGCGGCACAACACAAAAGCAGAAAATATCTAAGAGTGACACTGGGGCAAGATAAGGCAGCTAAATGACGTAAAGCAGCTACAATTAATACCCTGAGCATTGTGAACAGGAAGAGGTAGCATCTAAACATCCTAAACCATTTTCAGGACTCGTATAGTGGAACAAAATGCACTGAAACCATGAACCCTCACATTGTCCTAATTCCTACAAACACATTCATCATGATCTTGGTTGAGCCTTGAACGCTACTTTTATAGGTATATAACACAAATATATGGTGCTAAAACCATCAAAACATTGGAAGGGAATTTTCAGATTAGCTACTAACAAGTGAAGTACAAAGCTGAACTTGTAAAATTTCAGAGCACATTATCTTTGCCACAATAAATTGTTGATTAAACCCAAAAATTATTGGTTGATGAAATCCTTAGAAATGTTTAATTCACTAATTTAGACTTCATAAGCATAAGAACGAAAATGGGAAAATCATAAAAGAAATGTAGAGAAAGAAGTAGCATATAAACATACACTGGCACAAGGCTGGCATGCCAATCGTTCACAACAAACATGCAACTCTGTCCATAGATATATCCTCCCAATTCAAGGATGAGTGGGGCCTCACATGCAGCATAGCAAAGGAGTGTGTATCTGAACTGCATGTATAGAGCAGCCAGTCAATTTATATGATACAACTTCCGACTTGATCAAATTGTGAGCTCAGCGTAGCAGTGTATTACCTGATTATCACCGAAAGCACCAAAATTATCTCCATACAAACTTCCTGGTCTATGATATGATGGATGATCAACAAACACCTGAACAAATGCGACAATTGCCATGAAAACAAAAAAAGAAGCTAAAATAAAAGAAAGACATTAGGCAATCACGGGTTACAAACGGCACTCTTGTAAAGAACAAAAAAAGTATTACTGGACAAAATTATCCCCAGATGATACGTCTACCAAAAACTACTGTCTGAAAGTGCCGTAATGTCTTATACATATCCTTGTTCCTTAACCCGTAGCATCTAGTGTAATCTTCATTTGGTAATACAACGACAATATTTGGCGGTGCCATCATTCACAAGCCCCCTCGCCTTTTGTGCCGCCACCTTGGCATGTCTTTTTAGTTCTTTTGCCCTTGTTAGTTCTTTGTAAATAGCTTGGTTGCTTTCTATCCATATGAACGGCAGAGCCCCTGCTTTGTCCCCAAAAAAACTTAATTTCATATATTTCCTCAAATCCTATACCTCTTGTTAAGGGACCAAACTGTCTTCCTTTCAAACCAATTTAAACAATAATGGTGCACTGAAGGCACAGAAGTGGCATGACTAATGTCAAGATAATTGCATACTCTAAGTGCGATTGAGAGAATAATATTAGCGCTTAAAATCCTATCTGCAAACTGTGGGGTCAGCGAACTTAAGATAAAATAAATTAACTGTAGTTTATTTTTTTTCAAATTCTATGCATTAGTCTCCAGGAGTTAAAAGTACTGACACCACAAATACTGGGCACAAAAGCATGTTATATTTTTCATGGATGTGTTGACCGTCATGCACAGGAGTACGAGGCAAATAACAAGAATGGAAAACATATATGTCTTTGTGGGGCCAAAAGGAAGTGTAAACAAGGCTAGACAGTAGTTACAGTTGAACAGAAAATAATAAGGTGATTGTATACCCACCCAATCAACGGAGTCTCTATACTCATGGAAAAATGTAACTTCATGTGATCCGCCAAAGCATGGAATCTTAATGTGCTTCCCAGTGTAAAACGCCTTTGCGTAATTTTTATCAGAGGACCCATTCAAGTATCTTGGCATTACAACCATCACACGGTGACCACGAGCAGCAAGAGCGATTGGCAGTGAACCACAAACATCTCCTAGCCCCCCTGACTTTGCATAAGGAGCAGCTTCGCCAGTTACGAACACGATGCTGCGTGTAACTTTAGCTGGGGTTTGCTCCTTTGCATCCATGATCTCAGAATCCTGCTCACTTACAACAACAACTGTTCTGTCAACAGAGTCCTCGTCGATCCCTGCTTGCAAAGTGAACCATATATGTAAGATATTGTTGAAGACCAGAGTGAGAGCACAGGTATTAGCAGAAGATGATTAAGTGGCAGATGCTCGTACTCTTTAAACATTCTAATTCTAGTTTGTTAAACAACAGTTTAGCAATAATAAAATCGGTGCAACCTACATTCTGTTCTCAGCTAGATGACAAATCTAATAATTTAAAAAATAAACAGTAAGCAGCAGGCAATCAAAGAATGCAACAGAGGGTGAGCTTGTCTAGTGATCGAGCAAAGCACCTATGGTCCCAACTTCCCAGGTGCCCATGTGACTGACTAGGTGCATATGGGCCTCCCATGGAGAAGATAATTCACTGGAAACAAGGCTTCCGAGACTACTCAAGGGTGAAGGCTCATTCTAGTTCCTGTAATATAAAACGGAAGCTGTGCGTTCTCGGTTATAAAAAAAAACGGTGCTCATTTCATTTCCAGTAAAATCAGTTTAGTGCTGATAATGTAGTGTTGGGATGGCTATTAAGCATTTGAATCCAGTTAAGATCTCGCATTGCAGGAAGCAATCAATCGTAAGAAAAGACAAAGTCGTCAATTTTAACCCATTTCCAACATCTGATCTCTGTGCACCTGTCGACTCTTCTTCCTACTAGTAGTAGTAAATTATTAGGATATATCTCAGTGATGGTATGTCTGCTCGGGGCCCAACCATGTGCTCTAGCCCCGAAACCTGGGCGGTGCGCCGCTTTCACATCGACACGCCACCCCAATCCTCTCCCGATCCGATAAAATGTCCTGGGAAAATAAATCTAGTATTGTTGTGGCGGCATCGCGCACGATTTCTACGGTGCTGGTGAACCTGTACGTTTGATGAATGAATAGCAGCCATTCCTCCGCGCCAAAAAAGAAAAAATAGCGGCCATTCCCGACGGAGTTGATCCTATAGAATATTCGTCCGGAATAAAATTGACGGAAAGTGCGCACGGTTTGGGCACACGACACGATTTGCGTGATCTGAGGACGAACCGCGTACCTTCGAGCTGGAGCTCGGGTTCGAGGTCCCCCACGCCGGCGTCCGGCTCGGTCGTGGGCGACGGGGCCTGCGTGGGGGGCGCGAGGAGGCCGGGCACGAGCGGTGGCGCCAGCTGCTGCGCCGGGGAATGCAGCGGGCGCGACGCGGGGCCCTCCCTGCTGAGCTCGGCGACGCAGCGCCTGCGGACGAGCTGGAGGAGGCGCGGGCGGGCGTGGCAGGCCCTGGCCCTTGCCGGATCGGCGCGGCGGCGCGGGGCCGCCGCGGCGGAGGGCGCGAGGCACGCGGCGCCGACGCCCGGCGTCGCCATGGGGGTGGCCCGCGAGTAGGAGGCGGAGACGGCGACGCGCGCGGCCAGTGGAGTGGATCGCCCCGCTCAGCTCGGTGCCGGGAAGGACTGGGTGTGTCCTCTCCTCGTGCGGTGGGCGGTGGGCGGTGGTGCGGCGGTGCGCGGTTCCCGGGGCGGGGTTTAACTAGGCGGGCAGCAAAAGCGGATCGCGGACGAGGGTTTGCGATTTTGCTTGGCCTGCTGCTGGCTCGCCTCGCCGGTGCCAGGCTGCGCGCACGAACGAACGAACGAACGGAGTGAGGCACCCGCACCTCACCTCACCCGTGTGATGTGGAGTGGAGTGGGGTGACTGACGGACGGACGGACGAAATCGCAGCGGTTTCCAGTGGCTGTGTGCGGTCCATGGCGTATCTAGGGGTGGCGCCGCCTTCGCTGTCACCCTCTCACTGGTCACTGCTCGTTCATGCGCCGGCCGTGATGTTTTTTGCGTGGCCCCGAAAGAATGCATGCTCCATGTTTTTATGAACAAATAATGTGCATACGTTTCTTTTTTGTTTGTTTGGAGTTACTGACGTGGCGTGGCCGACAGGCACAGTGCTGTCCCCGAGCCAAGCTGGACCGTCCAAAATTGTCAAAAGTATAGTTTGGTTTTTATTGGGGCCGTGCTAGGCGGCCCCGAGACCCGGGTCCTTCGTTGCTAGACCGGCCACTTCTTCTGGCCCCTTCGAAACCCTTCTTTGTTGCATTGACGCAAACGGACAATTCGATCGCGGCAACACGAAACAAAAAAAATAGATGCAAGCTTCTCACTCTCACGCGGAGGGGAGGGCGACGAAGGTGGGGATGCGTAATGGAACGGCGCACCATGCATCAGGCGACGACACTAGGGATGGAGCAAATACACACATCCATCCTACCTCCTCCCCCGCTGGTTATCCTCACTACTTGACCCCATCCCTCCCCCCATTGTTGCTTCTAGCGCTGCTTCAAATCCTGGTCCACACCGGCGACATGCCTCCGATTCAGCGAGCGGCGGCGCCGGAGAATCCCTCAAATGCCGATGAAGAAGCCGGGGATGAAATCTCTTCGCAACTTGGTGTGCCTTTTTTTTGGTATGGTATATTGGTATTCAATGATCTTCACCTAGACAAAACAGGTCTACAACGGTTATTCCTTCAAAACTGGTTTTGGCGTACGCGTTGGAAACACCAAATAGTCGAGCATGTGGTGCTCCAAAGGATACAATTCGGGACTTGGTTTTCGAGTGCGTGTGCATCCTGGAAAACCTGCTGATGAAGCACAAGGTTCGCCAAGCAAAACAAGCATTGCTGTGAATGGATGGTATCCTACAATTGATATGAGTGGTTTCGGTTCACATAAATCGAAGGACACAAAACAACCAAACTGGGAGGTGTCACATGATTACAAGGCCCACATGCTGGTTGGAAACGAGATGGTGCGTGGAATGTCGCAGGTTTCAAAGAGGAGAACATACACACACCCAATACCCAATGATGAAACAGATTAGTGGACACAAATACTACCTATTACATATTTACATAGGAAAACAACAGAGGACTTTCAGTTCCTACAAACCCTGCACAATGAAAACATTAGTACAACTCAGATAATATGCATGATCCTCTTTTTATATCTTATCCATTTTTTAGAAGAAAGGGCATAGCCCTGGTTCCATTTCTGAAACCAGATAATTAAAAAGTTTTACAAGTCATTCATCTTTTCAGTACTTTTCCTCCAACCCCTACACATTACTACACATGAGTATTTCCAAAACATAGAGCACCAGGGGAAACACATCTAAACATATCACTAGTGCTAAAACCCAGCTCAGTAATCCAGGAATGTCAACAAATTTTCACTGCCTAGGCAAGACCCAAAACCCATCACCATCTCCAACCATCATCAATGCATATGTTTTGTTTCAAGGTCCTCGCTAGGTCCGCAGTTGTGATTTCTAGAGGCTCATCAGCACCACGATTCTGGTTTAGGACACACACCTCCAGCTTAGTTCTTGCTTTCCTCTCAGGGGTACCAGGTTCCGACCACAATAGTAGAGGTGGAGCCCGAGCAAAATCCTCCTATTGGCTCACTGATGTCTACGGGAGCTTCTATTCTTGTAGACAGTGTTGGGCCTCCAAGAGCAGAGGTTTGTAGAACAGCAGCAAGTTTCCCTTAAGTGAATCACCCAAGGTTTATCGAACTCGGGGAGGAAGAGGTCAAAGATATCCCTCTCAAGCAACCCCCAACCACAAAGCAAGAAGTCTCTTGTGTCCCCAACACACCTAATAGGTGCACTAGTTCGAAGAGATAGTGAAATACAAGTGGTATGAATGAATATGAGTGAGTACGCGCCAGAAAATAGCTTGCGGCGTGCATTGATAGTAGTAATATTGCGAGTAGTAAACATGCAGTAGAACATAAACAAGCGGTGTTTGCGATATGGAAACAAGGCCTAGGGATCATACTTTCACTAGTGGACACTCTCAACATTGATCGCATAATAAATAACTCTTTCTCATATGTGCTACATACACTCTTTTGTTGGATGACAAACACCATCGTTGTGTAGGGCTACAAGAGCTCCCTCAAGCCGAGTTAAAGCGCCACAACATTCGGTATTCATATTTAAGTAACCTTAGAGCATAATAGATCATTGCAAAATAAACCAAGAACTAACATAGCGCACACATCCACATTACACTATGAAGGAGGAATAGATCACATCAATACTATCATAATGATAATTAACTCCACAATCTACAAGAGATCATGATCATAGCCTACGACAAGAACCACACGGTGCACACACTAGTCACCTTTACACCATGCAGGAGGAATAGACTACTTTAATAACATCACATGAGTAGCACACAACTAGTAGCGATACAAAGCTCATCATATGGATCTCAATCATGTAAAGCAGCTCATGAGATCATTGTATTGAAGTACATAGGAGAGAGATTAACCACATAGCTACCGTACAGCCCAGGAGCCTCGATGGAGAACTACTCTCCTCATGGGAGACAAGGCGTTGATGGAGATGGCGGTGGTGTCGATGGAGGAGCCTTGGGCACTTCCCCGTCCCGGCGGCGTGCCGGAACAGAGACCCCAGATCTTGGCTCCGCGATGGCGGCGGCTCTGGAAGGTTTGTGGGTTTCGTCGTCCGTAATAGGGTTTTGACGGAGGCTAAATAGGCGGGCGACCTCGGAGGGCACAGGGCCACCACACCATAGGGGCGCGCCCCCTCCGGCCGCGCCAGTGGTGGTGTGGGGCCCCAGGGCTTCCCTCTGGCTCGGGTGTTGGATGGTTCGGGAAAATAGGAACCTGGGTCTTGATTTCGTCCGATCCGAGAATATTTCCTTACTAGGATTTCTGAAACCAAAAAACAGAGGCGGCACTTCGGCATCTTGTTAATAGGTTAGTTCAAAATGCATAAATATGACATATAATGTGTACAAAACATGTAGATATCATCAATAATGTGGCATGGAACATAAGAAATTATCGATACGTCGGAGACGGCATCCCCAAGCTTAGTTGCTCGTCCCGAGCGGTAAAACGATAACAAAGATAATTTCAGTGACATGCCATCATAAACTTGATCATATTGTAAACATATGTAATGAATGCAGCGATCAAAACAATGGTAATTACATGAGTAAACAACTGAATCATAAAGCAAAGACTTTTCATGAATAGCACTTTCAAGACAGGCATCAATAAGTCTTGCATAAGAGTTAACTCATAAAGCAATAATTCAAAGTAAAAGGTATTGAAGCAACACAAAGGAAGATTAAGTTTCAGCGGTTGCTTTCAACTTATAACATGTATATCTCATGGATAATTGTCAATGCAAAGCAATATAATAAGTGCAATATGCAAGTATGTAGGAATCAATGCACAGTTCACACAAGTGTTTGCTTCTTGAGGTGGAGAGAGATAGGTGAACTGACTCAACATAAAAGTAAAAGAAAGGTCCTTCAAAGAGGAAAGCATCGATTGCTATATTTGTGCTAGAGCTTTGGTTTTGAAAACATGAAACAATTTTGTCAACGGTAGTAATAAAGCATATGTATCATGTAAATTATATCTTACAAGTTGCAAGCCTCATGCATAGTGTACTAATAGTGCCCGCACCTTGTCCTAATTAGCTTGGGTTACATGGATCATCATTGCATAACATATGTTTCAACCAAGTGTCACAAAGGGGTACCTCTATGCCGCCTGTACAAGGGTCTAAGGAGAAAGTTCGCATTGGATTTCTCGCTTTTGATCATTCTTCAACTTAGACACCCATACCGGGACAACATAGACAACGATAATGGACTCCTCTTTTAATGCTTAAGCATTCAACAACATTAATATTCTCATAAGAGATTGAGGTTTTATGTCCAACTGAAACTTCCACCATGATTCATGGCTTTAGTTAGCGGCCCAATGTTCTTCTCTAACGAGTATGCATACTCAAACCATTTGATTGTGAAAACCGCCCTTACTTCAGACAAGACGAACATGCATAGCAACTCACATGATATTCAACAAAGAGTAGTTGATGGCGTCCCCAGGAACATGGTTATCGCACAACAAACAACTTAATAAGAGATAAATTGCATAAGTATATATTCAATACCACAATAGTTTTTAGGCTATTTTGTCCCATGAGCATATATTGCAAAGGCGAATGATGGAAATTTAAAGGTAGCACTCAAGCAATTTACTTTGGAATGGCGGAGAAATACCATGTAGTAGGTAGATATGGTGGACACAAATGGCATAGTGGTTGGCTCAAGGATTTTGGATGCATGAGAAGTATTCCTCTCGATACAAGGTTTAGGCTAGCAAGGTTATTTGAAACAAACACAAGGATGAAAGGTGCAGCAAAACTCACATAAAAGACATATTGAAAACATTATAAGACTTTACACCGTCTTCCTTGTTGTTCAAACTCTTTACTAGAAATTATCTAGACCTTAGAGAGACCAATTATGCAAACCAAATTTTAGCAAGCTCTATGTATTTCTTCATTAATAGGTGCAAAGTATATGATGCAAGAGCTTAAACATGAGCACAACAATTGCCAAGTATCACATTATCCAAGATATTATAGCAAATACTACATGTATCATTTTCCAATTCCAACCATATAACAATCTAACGAAGAAGAAACTTCGCCTTGAACATTATGAGTAAAGCCTAAGGACATACTTGTCCATATGCTACAGCGGAGCGTGTCTCTCTCCCATACAGTGAATGCTAGGATCCATTTTATTCAAACAAAACAAAAAAACAAAAACAAACCGACGCTCCAAGTAAAGTACATAAGATGTGACCGAATAAAAATATAGTTTCAAGGGAGGAACCTGATAAATTTGTCGATGAAGAAGGGGATGCCTTGGGCATCCCCAAGCTTAGATGCTTGAGTCTTCTTGAAATATGCAGGGATGAACCACGGGGCATCCCCAAGCTTAGACTCTTCACTCTTCTTGATCATAGTATATCATCCTCCTCTCTTGACCCTTGAAAACTTCCTCCACACCAAACTCGAAACAAACTCATTAGAGGGTTAGTGCATAATCAAAAACTCACATGTTCAGAGGTGACACAATCATTCTTAACACTTCTGGACATTGCCCAAAGCTACTGGAAGGTAATGGAACAAAGAAATCCACCCAACACAGCGAAAGAAGCAATGCGAAATAAAGGCAGAATCTGTCAAAACAGAACAGTCCGTAAAGAAGAATTTTAAAATGGCACCAGACTTGCTCAGATGAAAATGCCCAAATTGAATGAAAGTTGCGTACATATCTGAGGATCACTCACGTAAATTGGCATAATTTTCTGAGTTACCTACAGAGAAATTAGACCCAGATTCGTGACAGCAAAGAAATCTGTTTCTGCGCAGTAATCCAAATCTAGTATCAACCTTGCTATCAACGACTTTACTTGGCACAACAAAACACAAAACTAAGATAAGGAGGTTGCTACAGTAGTAAACAACTTCAAGACACAAATATAAAACAAAGTACTGTAGCAAAATAACACATGGGTTATCTCCCAAAGTTCTTTCTTTATAGCCATTAAGATGGGCTCAGCAGTTTTAATGATGCATTCGCAAGAAATAGTATTTGAAGCAAAAGAGAGCATCAAGAGGCAAATTCAAAACACATTTAAGTCTAACATGCTTCCTATGAAAAGGAATCTTGTAAATAAACAAATTCATGAAGCATAATGCAATAAGCATAGAAAGATAAAACAAGTGCAGCTTCAAGATTTTCAGCAAAAGAGAGGTGTTTTAGTAACATGAAAATTTCTACAACCATATTTTCCTCTCTCATAATAATATCCGGTAGCATCATGAGCAAACTCAACAATATAACTATCACATAAAGCATTCTTATCATGAGTCTCATGCATAAAATTATTACTCTCCACATAAGCATAATCAATTTTATTAGTTGTAGTGGGAGCAAATTCAACAAAGTAGCTATCATTATTATTCTCATCAAGTGTAGGAGGCATAGTATAATCACAACAAAATTTACTCTCCATAGTAGGTGGCACCAAAAGACCACTATCATTAAAATCATCATAAATAGGAGGCAAAGTATCATCAAAGAAAATTTTCTCCTCAATGCTTGGGGGACTAAAAAGATCATGAAAACCAGCTTCCCCAAGCTTAGAACTTTCTATATTATTATCAACAATGGTGTTCAAAGCGTTCATACTAATATTACTACCAACATGCAAATAAGATTCCATAGGTTTTTTAATTTTCGCATCAAACAATCCATGTTTTAAATCAGGAAATAGAATAAGAAGCTCATTCTTGTCCATTATGCCAAACTAGTGTAAACAAGAAACAAAAAGATGCAATTGCAGGATCTAAAGGAAATAGCTTCGAGTAACAGCGTGAAAATAGCTTAGTAGCCGAGATCCGGAGTGTGAGTACCTTTTACCTTTCCTCCCGGCAACGGCGCCAAAAGTGCTTGATGTCTACGGAGAGCTTCTATTCTTGTGAACGGTGTTGGGCCTCCAAAGAGAGGTTTGTAGAACAGCAGCAAGTTTCCCTTAAGTGAATCACCCAAGGTTTATCGAACTCGGGGAGGAAGAGGTCAAAGATATCCCTCTCAAGCAACCACCAACCCAAAGCAAGAAGTCTCTTGTGTCCCAACACACCTAATAGGTGCACTAGTTCGAGCGAAGAGATAGTGAAATACAAGTGGTATGAATGAATATGAGCAGTAGTACGGCGCCAAAATAGCTGGCGTGCGATTGATAGTAGTAATATTGACGATAAACATGCGAGAACGATAAACAAGCGGTGTTTACGGATGGAAACAAGGCCTAGGGATCATACTGACACTCTCAACATTGATCGCATAATAAATAACTCTTTCTCATATGTGCTACATACACTCTTTTGTTGGATGACAAACACCAGTCGTTGTGTAGGGCTACAAGAGCTCCCTCAAGCCGGAGTTAACAAGCGCCACAACATTCGGTATTCATATTTAAGTAACCTTAGAGCATAATAGATCATTGCAAAATAAACCAAGAACTAACATAGCGCACACTTGTCCACATTACACTATGAAGGAGGAATAGATCACATCAATACTATCATAATGATAATTAACTCCACAATCTACAAGAGATCATGATCATAGCCTACGACAAGAACCACACGGTGCACACACTAGTCCCTTTACACCATGCGGGAGGAATAGACTACTTTAATAACATCACATGAGTAGCACACAACTAGTAGCGATACAAAGCTCATCATATGGATCTCAATCATGTAAAGCAGCTCATGAGATCATTGTATTGAAGTACATAGGAGAGAGATTAACCACATAGCTACCGGTACAGCCCAGAGCCTCGATGGAGAACTACTCCCTCCTCATGGGAGACAGCAGCGTTGATGGAGATGGCGGTGGTGTCGATGGAGGAGCCTTCAGGGGCACTTCCCCGTCCGGCGGCGTGCGGAACAGAGACTCTGTCCCCCCAGATCTTGGCTTCGCGATGGCGGCGGCTCGGAAGGTTTTCGTAGGTTTCGTCGTCCGTAATAGGGTTTTCGCGACGGAGGCTTTAAATAGGCGGAAGGGCAGCCTCGGAGGGGGCACAGGGCCACCACACCATAGGGCGTGCGGCCCTACGGCGCGCGGTGGTGTGGGGCCCCCAGCCCCTCGCCGCTCTCGGGTGTTACGGATGGTTAGGGAAAATAGGAACCGGGTCTTGATTTCGTCCGATAGAATATTTCCTTACTAGGATTTCTGAAACCAAAAAGCAAAAACGAGGGACGCACTTACATCTTGTTAATAGGTTAGTTCCAGAAAATGCATAAATATGACATATAATGTGTACAAAACATGTAGATATCATCAATAATGTGGCATGGAACATAAGAAATTATCGATACGTCGGAGACGTATCACTCACTATTGCCATCAACCTTCCTTGTTCTTCCGCTTTGACCAGAACACTCCATTGAGCAAGGGTGTAAGACACCTTCCTCCATAGTACTTGCATACCCACCCAAAGTGTTTGATTGAACACCATATCATTTCTAGCTAGCCAAATAATTCTTAGAATAGCAGCATTAACCATGTAGTCAATAGGTTCTTCTTCCTCTTATTCCATAAGTCAGAAATATCAACTAGAATTGAGGATGGGGAGTTAATACTCAACACCCTCTTGATACCAACCACATATTGGAAGCAACAACACAATCAAAAAATAGATGTTGACAAGTTTCAATTTCATTGCAGAAGACATAGGTAAAGTCATCTACTCGTTGTCTTTTGACCAAATTATCTCTAGTGATGTCCCCGAGCCAAGCTGGGCCGTCCAAAATTGTCAAAAGTATAATTTGGTTTTTATTGGCCGTGCTAAGCGACCCTGGCACTCCTTCGTTGTTCGATCGGCCACTTCTTCTGGCCCTAGGATCCCCCTTCCCAACCCCCATCCAACCCTTCTTTGTTGCATTGACGCAAATGACCAATTTGATCGCGTCAACACGAAACAAAAAAAATAGATGCAAGCTTCTCACTCTCACGCGGAGGGGAGGGCGACGAAGGTGGGGATGCGTAAAGCAACGTCGCGCCATGTATCAGGCGACGACACTAGGGATGACGCACAGTCTCAGATCCATCCTACCCCCTCCACCACTGGTCATTCCCACCACCCGAGACCCCCCCCCCCCCAATTGTTGCTTCAAGCCCTGCTTCAAATCCTGATCCATGATGACCCACAAGTATAGGGGGTGTATCGTAGTACTTTCGATAAATAAGAGTGTCGAACCTAACGAGGAGCAGAAGGTATTGACAAGCAGTTTCGATGAAGGATTCATAAATGCTCACGGACAAGTATTCGAGTTTTGATGTAGATAAATAAAGTACGAGTAAGTAAAATGCGAGAGAAATAAGTGTAACAGTGGCCCAATCCTTTTTAGCACAAAGGACAAGCCGGTTTGTTTACTTATAATGACCAAACGTTCTTGAGGACACACGGGAATTTAGTCTAGTGCTTTCGCTTCATACGGTGATTAATCTTCATTGTTTTGATAAGTGTTGTGTGGGTGAACCTATGCTAATGCACCGCCCTTCCTAGGACTAATACATACTTGTGATTATACCCTTGCAAGCATCCGCAAATACAAGAAAGTAATTAAGATAAATCTAACCACAGCCTTAAACTCTGAGATCCTGCTATCCCTCCTGCATCGATATACCAACGGGGTTTGGGTTTGTCACTCCGGCAACCCCGCAATTAGCAAAAGAATACAAGATGTACTCCCTAGGCCTATAAGGTGAAGTATCATGTAGTCGACGTTCACATGACACCACTAGAAGAATAACACCACAACTTAAATATCATAACATTGAATATTACTCAACCATAATTCACTACTAACATTTAGACTTCACCCATGTCCTCAAGAACTAAACGAACTACTCACGAGACATCATATGTAACATGATCAGAGGTGATATGATGATGAATAACAATCTGAACATAAACCTTGGTTCAATGGTTTCACTCAATAGCATCAATAACAAGTAGAAATCAACAGCGAGAGTTTCCCCTATCAAACAATCAAGATCCAACCCGATTGTTACAGCGGTGACGAGGTGCAGCGGTGGAGATGGCGGTGATGATGATGGAGATGATGACGATGGTGATGGAGATGATGTCCAGCTCGATGACGGTGACGATGGCATCGATTTCCCCCTCAGGAGGGAATTTCCCATTCCTGCCCGCGGGAGAGCTCTTTTCTCTCTGGTGTTCTCCGCCCATGAGGCGGCTGTGACTCTTCGCGACTATCCTGCTGGAGCTTAGGTTTTCGGGCGAAGAAGCGCGAAAGAGAGGCGGCAGGAGGGCTGTGGGCCCCCTCCCGGGGCGGCGCGGCTAGGGCAGGGCCCGCGCCGGCCTATGAGGTGGGCCCATGGCGGCCCTCTCGGCTCCCCTTCGGCTCCCTTCGTCTTAGGAAAAATAGGATTTTTCGTATAATTTCACAATTGCTGATCTTCCAAAATATTGCATTCGATGCTTTTCCAGCGAATCCGACTCGGTCGCGATTCTCCAATAATCATGAAACATGCAAAATAGATGAAATAACATAAGTATCATCTCTAAATATGAAATATATCAATGAATAACAGTAAATTATGATATAAAATAGTGATGCAAAATGGACGTATCAACTCCCCTTAGACTTCGCTTGTCCCCAAGCGAAACTGAGCTCAGTAAACAAGACCACATGTTTATGGAGTGAAGAGTCGATAAATAAAATACGGACAAGAAGCATCATATTAATTCACACAAGACATTCTAGTGAACAACTTCCTCATATAACTCAACTTGAAGCAGGAAATCACAAGTAAAGGTGCATAGGAAATCATAATTGGTGATGGCAAACTACGTTCTTGGTTAAAGAACAGTTAACAGATTATACTTATCTATCGAGCGGAGCTCTTATATTAAAGCTTATATATCACAATTTGCAAATCAATCATGGGCCGTGAGATGGGCTTGAAGGATATACACGTGGAGCGTCGTGACGGCCTTGCGCAAAGTTTGGGCTAGATTGCCCGTGTATCTGTATATTAGATTGCATCTTAGTTTAGAATTAAGAGATAGAGTTTAGCTCATAAACGGCTGGGTTTATTCCCATGTTAGAAAGTCTACGGACTATAAATATGTATCTAGGGTTATTGAGAAAGGAGATCACGTTCACAACAAATCAATCTAGGGCGCATCGCCACCCCTTGTTTAGGGTTTCTCCCGGGTAAGCAACATGCTGCCTCTGCGATCTAGGCAGTATCAGTTTATTCGTTATTGGTGTTGTTCGTGAAGCCTTTTTGATGGCGAGCAACACCCTTATCTTAGGTGTTTTGGGGTTTGACGTCGATGCTTGCACGATGTACTTATTTAGCTACGCTGCCCCTCGATATCTAGCTGCCTCTACACCTATTTTAGGTGTAAGGGCAGCATCTTGCTGATCTTTATTTAGTAGATCTAATCCGTTATAGTTGCTCCTTGTTCTTCAAGGATTGGTTTGATATCCGTATGGTTAGGCCTTATAAACGGGTTGAACGATCCGGTAGTGCGTAAGGTGTGGTTTATTAAGCTCTAGAGGGATTGTTTCGGGGATCAACTTCACGTTGGTTTTTAGGCCTCTTTAGGGCTGGTTTTCCATTATCTTACGTATCTGCTAGGCTCAACTACGCATAGGATGTTCCGTTATACGGTGAAAACCCTAGACTATCGTAGATTGGTTTAGCTTGATATTGATAAAGCATGATCCCCATGTCCTTATAAATCTAACATGAACCATGGGACAATCGGCTCTTTGAGCCGATCAACGGGCAACTTAAGAGCCGATCGGGGCTTCATATTTAATGTTTACGTGTTTGCCATGCGGGGAAACTAGTCGAAGCAATCATCACCTTTACGACCAGGTATAGGTCGGGTGGCACGCCTAAGTAAGCACCGGGACGTGTGCCCGGAGAGAACGTGCGAAGACCGTCGCCGAGGACCCGGGGGTCCCGCAATCCACAGAGCCTCAGGCTCTGTGTTGCCGTCGATATATTAGGTGGGTTTTGACACCAACACATTCATTTGCCATCAGTGATCATCAACACCATCATCGGCTCTGTTACGAAAGGCCGACTACTAGGTAAATGGATATTTGCGGCTATCGGAGTTGGATCTCCGGTATCAGCTTTGTGAAAACGAGTTAAGGACATGCCACGGCCGATCGATCGGCCCAGGCGAATCAACACTAATATAGGCGCACGTCTATACGTGCATGGGCCATGTTCTTCGATGGATCGGTTTGCGACGATGGTTGCGGCATCGGCATCCTACTCGTGTCGCCCCGGGGGCAACCTACACCTTCTCCATCAGGCTATCTACCCCTTGCACCAATAATGTTGCTGAGTATGAAGCGATCTGCAAGGGAGTTGCTATTGGAAGCCGGGGCAGAAGCAGTAGAACTCTTTGGAGACTCAAAGTTGGTGATCCCAGCTCACGGATGAGTACAAGTGTGAGAGCGAAGAGTAAATATTAGTTATCAGATGCATTGCACGAGGCGTGACATAGTTCGGTACAAACTGGCGGGTCAGAATTCGCCGAATACGACGAACGATCTCGCACGGTTGACGTCGGGCTATAAGGAACGATGAAGGCGCAGATGTCGAGGAATACATTTCATGGAGCCGGATGATTGGAGGCAGATATCTTCAATTACTTGAAAGATCGAGCTCGGGGGCACTAAACGGATAGTGCAAAGGCTATAAGTATGTCCCTTGTGGGGATGACTGTTCTACGGAACCTTGAAGATTTACTTCTCAAATGTTTGGGAACAGCCGAGGCAAATCGGCTCTTACACGAAGTACATGAAGGCGCCTGTCTGTGGAACTCACCAATCGGCTCACAAGATGAAGTGGTTGATTAGGCGATCAGAGTTTTATTGGCCCACCATGCTTGAGGGCTGTTCCAATTACTATAGGAGTGTCAAGCATGTCGAAGTTGGGAGCATTCCAGGATGGTACCCGCATCGACCAATGAACCTCATCATCAAAGCCTTGGCCATTTCGAGGATGGGGCATGGACATGATCGGTAAATCCATCACGTCGAGCAAAGACCTGGTGGATGCTTGGCTAATGAGATATTTCACTAAATAGGTGGAAGTAGTCCCTATGAAGTACGTAGCGTCGAAGGACGTTATCGGGTTGTGAGGAGAGCATGTCATTCCACGGTTGGGATTCCAGACCATCCACAATGATGGGGTTCGGTTTACCGTTTCTAAGAGTTCGGGGGATTACTGCGTGACATGGGAATTAAGTTAATCGATCGTCTCCATACTATGCTCAAGCAAATGGGCAAGCTGAAGCGTCCAACAAGAGCCTTATCAAGCTGATCAAGAGGAAGATTGATCCTAGGCGTTGGCACGAGGTTTTGTCGGAGGCTTTATGGGCTTATCGCATGTCATGTCATGGGGCGGTGAAGACCTCGCCGTACCATTTGGTCTATGGACAAGAAGCCGTGTTACCCTGGGAGATCACGGCTGGGTCGAGACGTGTCATGTTTCAGAATGACTTGACAACTGAAGAGTATGCAGCCCTGATGAGTGATAGCGTTGAGGATCTGACGGAACTTAGACTTTGGTCACTTGAGAAAATTAAGGAGAACAAGGCCAAGGTGGCTCGTGCATACAATAAGAAGGTGAAGCCAAAGGAGTTCCATGTTGGTGATCTGGTGTGGGAGGCTGTATTGCCGTTGGGGACTAAGGACAAGGCATATGGTAAATGGTCTCCAATTGGTACAGTATTCAAGGTGACCAAGTCTAGGGTAATGCACATGCTCGAACAGTTGGATGGTGTGAAGTTCCAGGTGAGTCAACGGCCAGCATCTCAAGAAGTATTTCCCAAGTATGTGGGATGATGGGCAGTGAGATACGGGGGCCGATTTTTAAATCGGCCAGTAAATTTTTTTTACATCAACTTGAGCAGTGGAATATGGGGGCCGATGTATGAAATCGGCCGATAAAAGGAAATATATGTGCAAAGCAAGAGCCGATGCGCAGCCATCGACTATAGAGGAACAACTGTTATTTCAGGTCACCATTCAATTTTACATTCGATTGTGGGACTGGCCTTGCTGGTGTTTTGGGCAAAGACCGATGTATTGCCATCGGCTTCTTGAGCAATGATTTATTTTGATAATCGGAAGAATTAAACATGGAATCTTCTTCATTGATTAAAAGGGGGATTTTTTACAAGGAGGAGCCGATTGCTCAGGAACGGAGGAACAAAAGGGGACAGATTGCTACTATTAGTCCTATGATAGTGGTCCCTACTCTAAGGACCGTCGCTGTCCTCGTCGTCGCCATTGTAGCCGCCGCCGGTGCTGCTGCTGGCGAGCTCTCGTCGCTCTGCCGTAGCCCTCAATAGGGGCTTCTTCCTCCTCATCATCATCGTCTTCGTCGTCATCTGACCAGGCCCAGCCGCGGAAGCGCTTCGCCGGCAGCTCGTTGGAGGAGGTGTCATCCTCCTCTTCCTCCTCGTTGGAGGGGGCATCGTCCTCCGTCCTCCTCTTCTTCCTCTTCGTCGGAGGGGTGAAGCTACCCCAGGAGAGGAGGTCATCCTCACTCTCCGCCTCCAGTTCCCCGTCGATGAGGAACCGGAGGTCGTCTTCCCCATCGGTCAAATCACCATCTGACCCTACGAGGGCCTCGGGTGGGCCATCTGGCACGAAGTCGAAGTCCCACTCCTGCTCTTCCCATTGGTTGTGCTCTCGGCATCGGCTCGCTTGAGGAAGAAGATTGGGAGGAAAGAGCCGAAGCGGAGGAGGAGGATGAGTCCATGGTGGAGGAGGGCTTTTCGGTGGCTAGTGCGACGGTGAAAGCGGTTGCTCGGCAGTTAAATAAAAGAGGATATAGTGGAGATTTAATGCCATAACGGTTTCCGAGGGCATGGTGCCGAATCTATCAAATCGTGCAGAGAAGTTCAGAAGGCAGGCATCATGATGAAGGATACTGCGACGGTTCTGCTCTACCACGACGTGACCTTACGAAGAAAAAAGGAGTGGTTTTGGAATTATCATTGCCAAAACTAGGGGGCATGTGTTCCACCAGAATTTAACCAAGTCTGGAGATGGGCCGTGATTAAATGGGCTTAGAGGATATGCACGGAAAATATTCCCGAACCGGCCTTGTACAAGAAGTTTGGGCAAGATTGTGTATACTAGATTAGTAGGATGCGTATCGGTTAGAATTAAGAGATAGAGTTTAGCTCGTACAGGTTGAGTTTATTCCCAAGTTAGAAAGTCTACGGACTATAAATATGTATCTAGGGTTATTGAGAAAGGAGGACGATCACGTTCACAACAAATCAATCTAGGCGCATCGCCACCCCTTGTTTCGAGGGTTTCTCCAGGTAAGCAACATGCTGCCTAGATCGCATCTTGCGATCTAGGTGCTCAGTTTATTCGTTATTGGTGTTGTTCGTGCGAAGCCTTTTTGATGGCGAGAAACACCCTTATCTTAGGTGTTTTGGGGCTGACGTCGATGCTTTCACGATGTACTTATTTAGCTACGTTGCCCCTCGATATCTAGCTGCCCTTACACCTATTTTAGGTGTAAGGGCAGCATCTTGCTTGATCTTTATTAGTAGATCTAATCCGTTATAGTTGCTCCTTGTTCTTCAAGGATTGGTTTGATATCCGTATGGTTAGGCCTTATAAACGGGTTGAACGATCCGGTAGTGCGTAGGTGTGGTTTATTAAGCTCTAGAGGGATTGTTCTGGGGATCAACTTCACGTTGGTTTTTAGGCCTCTTTAGGGCTGGTTTTCCATTATCCTACGTATCTGCTAGGCTCAGCCACGCATAGGATGTTAGATTATACGGTGAAAACCCTAGACTATCGTGATTAGTTTAGCTTGATATTGATAAAGCATGATCCCCATGTCCTTATAAATCTAACATGAACCATGGGGCAATCGGCTCTTTGAGCCGATCCACAGGAACAACTTAAGAGCCGATCGGGGCTCGTATTTAATGTTTACGTGTTTGCCATGCAGAAACTAGTCGAAGCAATCCATCACCTTCCTGACCAGGTATAGGTCGGTGGCACGCCTCCTGTACAGGACGTGTGCAGAAGGCATGCGGGCCATCGCCCGGGACCGTCCCGCAATCCTGGGAGCCTCCCGGCTCTACTGTGTTGCCCGTCGATACTCGCCGGTGGGTTTTTGACCGCAACACATTCTTGAAGGATATACACGTGGAGCGTCTCTGAAGCGGCCTTGCGCGATAAGTTTGGGCTAGATTGCCCGTGTATCTCATATTAGATTGCATCTTAGTTTAGAATTAAGAGATAGAGTTTAGTCGTACACGGCTGGGTTTATTCCCAAGTTAGAAAGTCTACGGACTATAAATATCTAGGGTTATTGAGAAGGAGGACGATCACGTTCACAACAAATCAATCTAGGCGCATCGCCACCTTGTTTGAGGGTTTCTCCTGCAAGCAACATCTGCCTAGATCGCATCTTGCGATCTAGAGTGCTCGTTTATTCGTTATTGGTGTTGTTCGTCTTGAAGCCTTTTTGATGGCGAGCAACACCCTTATCTTAGGTGTTTTGGGGCTGACGTCGATGCTTGCACGATGTACTTATTTAGGATTGGTTTGATATCCGTATGGTTAGACCTTATAAACGGGTTGAACGATCCGGTAGTGCGTAAGGTGTGGTTTATTAAGCTCTAGAGGGATTGTTCGGGGATCAACTTCACGTTGGTTTTTAGGCCTCTTTAGGGCTGGTTTATTATCTTACGTATCTGCTAGGCTCAACTACGCATAGGATGTTCCGATTATACGGTGAAAACCCTAGACTATCGTAGATTAGTTTAGCTTGATATTGATAAAGCATGATCCCCATGTCCTTATAAATCTAACATGAACCATGGGGCAATCGGCTCTTTGAGCCGATCCACAACTTAAGAGCTGATCGGGGCTCGTATTTAATGTTTACGTGTTTGCCATGCGGGAACTAGTCGAAGCAACCCATCACCTTCCGACCGGTATAAGTCGGGGTACGTCGTAAGCACCGGGACGTGTGCCAGAAGGCATTGCGGCCGTCGCAGGGGACCGGGGTCCACCGCAATCACGGGAGCCTCCCGGCTCTACGGTGTTGCCGTCCGATACTCGCGGTGGGTTTTGACCACACAGCCATGCGCCGAGTGGGACACTCTACGACAACCTACGTCGACATGCACGACAACCATGTCAAAAGGCTGGGATGAGGTGAGTGAGCGAACGATCACGCACGTAGATCTGCGGAGGAACACAAGAAGAAGTACGATGAGATGAAAGCCATCTTGGAAGCCGATCTCATCGGCTCTTTCATGAAGACCCGTTCACATGGCATCAGATGGAAAGGGTTTTCCCCTGAAGGTGCTCTCGATGAAGTAGACCTCTCTACCTCTTCAGAGGAACGCACCAGAGCTCTACGCCCGGAGATCAATTACATTGGTGGCTCATTCTCTACACCGCCATTACGAGAGTCTGTGAACGCTTTCGAGCGCGTTGCAGTCCGAGTGGTCGAGGAGATCATGAAGCATCGACTCTCCGTCGGACCTACCACGGAACTCACCGGGAAATACCGCTCAGTTAGGCCGTGCCATTCGCTCTTGCGGCGCGAGCCGCCGGGTTCACCGGCGTACGTTGTCTATAAGGTTGGAGGCGATCCTAGCGAGCCAATTCCTATGAGCCGCCCAAGGAGATCCCACATGGATACGTGTGCACATACGTGCCGGATGCAACGCCTTGGCGCACAGCCGGATCGCACCAACGGGGGGTTTCGGGTAGATCTTGACAAACAAGCATGGCGGCTAAATATGCTACGGAGCAGGTCATGAGGCTCGGTCCCTACGCTAATACCATGGAGCGGATCGGCACTATCTTGAGGACCGATTCGGCATCTTACCGAAGAGGAAAGCAATCGGCTATTCCAAGCCGTACCAGAAGAGTACGATCGATCCCGCGCCTCCCAAATATCGGCTCCCTGAATTCTCAAAATTCAATGGAGTAGAAGGATCTAGCTCAATAGAGCACGTGAGCCGATATTTAGCACAGGGGCATGATTTCAGTGTCAGACCCGTTGCGTGTGAGGTTTTTCGCACAATCTCTTACGGGATCAGCCTTTGGGTGGTACACCTTACCACCACTCAGTCAGCACATGGAAGCAGTGGAGGAGCAATTTCACGTGCAATATCACTCGAAGCTACAGCGGCATTGCCGATCTAGCGCAGTGCGACGAGGGAGAACAGTGTGCGGAATACATCCAACGTTTCGGAATGCCAGAACCGATGCTATTCGGTTCGTTTGTACGAGAAAGAAGCAATGGCAGCATTGGGCCTATAACGCCCGATCAGAGATCGACTTCCCAAGTACGTCTGAGTTCATTGTCGCACATGGTGAGAAACTCACATTGTATGACGTGACACCCTGAATTGTACCAAGACAAGTTCAAGCGTCCATTGAGCTGGTCGAGATGGAAGAAGTGAAGATCCTGCACGGACACGGAGGTTCTGTAGTGAATGGGCTCGGGGGCAAACCTGTCCTGCAAATGGGTAAAACCTCAAGGGCCTGCAGAGGGTTCGACTTCGATTTGAGCAAGGCTGAAGCAGATTTTGATCTTTTGCTTAAGGAAAATAATTGAGTTACCGAAGGCCATAAAATCCCTACGGCACAAGAAATGAACGGAGGCCACGTGATGGCATCATTCGTTCACCCATACCTAATGCAAGGTGTTTGTCGAGCGGATCCAAATGGCGATAGAACAAGGCCGATTGCTCTTCGGGCAGTTTGCCATGAAGTGGACACACATCCGTTCCCTGGAGTCAACATGGTGGAACCTAACCACTCCGCGAGGCGTCAAGGATTCTCGTTCGACGTCAACATGGCGAGGTTTGTGCGCCACCATGGCAGGTAAAGAGGAAGCGGTCACTCGCAAAGAAGGGAAAAGGATGAGGCCGATCCACGGACCAGACCCCAATATGATGACAGCGGTACCTCACCAAGGAACAAGTGAGAAGCGTGATACCAAAAAACTCTCCACGCATCTCCTCAACAAATATGAATATCGGTATGACCGACGTCGTGATCTGACGAAGCTTGACGAGACACAATCGGTCTGATGAAGACAAAGGAAGGCCGTCGGCGTGACGGAGGCAGCAGAAGGACGCGACAGCGCTAAGGAAGTCAAGGGAGGCGAGGAGGACATGGATAGTAGGGTTGTCCCTTCTTTAAACAACTGCCTAGGATTCGGGATGAGCCAATTGCTACCAATCGACAACTTGAGTGTAGACGCCGGAAGAAAGATAAGAGAAGTTTCAGTTTTCAGCGTCTGGGACCTCTCCACCGAGAACAAAGCAGTAGTCATCTCAAGATGAAGACTTTGAGGAGTCAGAAGATGAAGAAGAGGATAGGTACCACCGGCCAAGGTGGTGCCGATGGACTCAGCCACTCCCAAAGCGTAGGGTTCAGCGGCTACGTAGCTTGGAGCAAGCCACGCGATACTTGCACACGTTGAGAAAGCGCGGCCGAAGCCGTGAAATTCACAGTTTGGATGAAGAAAGTCGTCCACCAAAAGGTTTGGCGGCCCAAGCAGAAAAAGCCGATGTGAGTACATCAGGTGCAAACATGGTGTTCTTCCTTCCATCGAGTTTCGTGCCCAGGAGCGAAGAAGTGCTGATGTACAGTTTATTGAGTCCACGACCATCATCTTTGAAAAGCCACGAGAGAAGGGCTACAAACACATGAAGGCCCTGTACCTAAAGGGGTATATCAATGGACAGCCCGTCGGCAGGATGTTGGTTGACACGGGAGCGGCGGTCAATATAATGCCATATTCCATGCTACGGCGTTTGGGACGCTCCAGTGCCGATCTGAGACCAACGTCACACTGAACGACTTCAACGGCCAAGCATCGGGGACGCAAGTTCTGAACGTGGATCTAACCATAGGCCGAAAGACGATCCCAACGACATTCTTCATCGTTGACAGCAAGAGTACCTACGCTGTCCTACTAGGAAGGGATTGGATTCACGCCAACTGCTGCATTCCATCTATAATGCACCAATGCTTGATACAGTGGGATGGAGACGACGTAGAAGTCGTACATGCAGATGACTCGATCGACGTCTCAATAGCCGGCATGAACATTTGGGACTCGAAAGATCAAGAGCCGCTCTCTGAATCAGTTTGGACTGATCGCATCGAGGTTCAAAAAACGGGGTGAGGCTGGTCTTATCCACCGGCCTGATAGAGTAGCAAGAGCAACATCCATCGACATACGTGGCAAGGCCGATCCCTGCGATCGGCCCCAAAAAATAAAAAGCAAGGATCTTACTCCAAACATGTCACGTAGTCGTGGTAGGGAGACTCCCGTAAGGGAGCACATACAAGTTGTAAACCTTCATTGAGCAATTCAATCAACATGGAGGCCGATTCCAGCAATCGGCTAAAATTATCCTCAACATGCTTTTTGCCTGTGTTCAACGCGATCTAGCAGGCGACGGAAAGCTAGGATACGGGTTTACATCAGCTGATGAGCTAGGGTTGACATTGGTCTGGGGATAAGCCACGACCAACATTTATCAGCAAAAGTTAGATCCACATCTGAGGGGCCCGATGATAGCTTTATTAAAAGTACCCGATTGTTTTGCATGGGATTATACGGAGATGCCTGGGTTAGATAGGAGCATCATTGAGCATCGGCTCCCTCCGAAGAAAGGATTTCGGCCGTTCCAGTAACGAGCACGACAGATGAAGGCCGAAATTTTAGTAGAAGTCAAAAAGAGATCGAAAATGTTGAACGCCGGTTCATCAGGCCATGCAGGTATGCTGAGTGGATTTCCAATGTCGTTTGTGGAGAAAAAGGATGGCCGATCAGTCATATAGATTTTCGGAATCTCAATAGTGCCACTCCAAAGGATGAATACCCAATGCCAGTAGCAGAGACATTGATCAATGCAGTTGCTGCTGGTCATAAAATTTTAAGTTTCATGGATGGCAATGCGGGCTACAACCAAATTTTATGGCTCCAGAAGATATACACAAGACTGCATTCAGAGTACCAGGCTCGGTAGGCTTGTTTGAATATGTGGTCATGACATTGGGTGAGAGAATGCAGTTAAAGCATTACCAAAGAGCCATGAATTACATCTTTCATGATATGATTGGCAAGTGGTGGAGATTTACATTGATGACGTGGTGGTCAAGTCTGCCGGTGGAAGGACACCTGGAGGATTTGCGACACATCCTGGACCGAACGAAGGATTCGGACTTAGAATGAATCAAAGAAGTGTGCTTTTGGTGTAATGCTGGTCAATTCCTGGGCTTCCTAGTTCATGAACGTGGAATTGAGATCGGCTGAAAAGTCAAAGCGATACGAACAATGAAACCACCTACCACCAAGAAGGAACTCCAAAGTCTCATCGGCAAAATCAATTTTGTCCGAAGGTTCATCTTTAATGCCAGGCGAATTGAGTGTTCATGGGATTGGTAAAAATCAAACCTGATGAGGAGTTTTACGAGCAACAACGAGCGTTTGATGAGATTAAAGAGTATCTACGGCCGCCCGTGTTGGTTCCACCACAAGGCGGTCATTCTATATTTACGTGTGGCAGCCATTACTTATCGCCTCGGGTGGTGCAAATCTATGATGGCATGGAAAGAGTTGCTTTCTACCTCAGCAGAAGGATGTTGGATGCAGAGACAGGTACCCGGAGATCGAGAAGTTGTGCCTCTGCCTATTTTTTACCTGCACCAAGCTTCGTCACATCTTTTTGACGGCGGAAATCGTCATCATTTGCAAGTCGACGTCATCAAGCACATGCTGTCAGCTCCTTTCTGAAAGGCACGGTAAATGGATGTTTACATTATCGGAGTTGGATCTCCGATATCAACCTGCGAAAGCAGTTAAAGGACAGGCCCTGCGATCTGATCGTGAGCGAATCAACACTAATATAGCAGCACTGTCTATACGTGCATGGGCCATGTTCTTCGATGGGTCGGTTTGCGACGATGGTTGCGGCATAGGCATCCTACTCGTGTCGCCCCGGGCAACCTACACCTTCTCCAGGCTATCTACCCCTTGCACAATAATGTTGCTGAGTATGAAGCATACGTAGGGGATGGAGTTGCTAATGAAGCTGGGGCAGAAGCAGTAGAACTCTTTGGAGACTCAAAGTTGGTGATCTCCCAGCTCACGGATGAGTACAAGTGTGAGAGCGAGTCGCTCTTCCCGTTATGGATGCATTGCCGCGAGCTGATGACACAGTTCAGGTACATAAACTTCAACTGGGTCCCGAGGTCGCAGATACGGAGGCGAACGATCTCGCACAGATGGCGTCAGGCTATAAGGAACGATAGAAGGCGCCGATGTCCGGATACATTTCATGGAGCAGAGATGATTGGAGGCGATATCTTCAATTACTTGAAAGATCGGCTCGGGGCGCCTAAACGGATAAGGTACAAGGCTATGAAGTATGTCCTTATTGGGATGACATGTTCTACAGGACCTTGGAAGGGCAAATGTTTAGGAACAACCGAGGCAAATCGGCTCTTACACGAGGTACATGAAGGCGCACGTGGAACTCATCAATCGGCTCACAAGATGAAGTGGTTGATTGGCGTCAGTTTTATTGGCCCACCATGCTTGAGACTGTTTCAATTACTATAAAAGGTGTCAAGCATGTCGGAAGTTTGGGAGCATTCAGATGGTACCCGCATCGTAATGAATCCCATCATCAAGCCTTGGCCATTTCGAGGATGGGGCATGGACATGATCGGCAAAATCCAGCATCGAGCAAAGGCCACGAGTGGATCTTGGCCATTACAGATTATTTCACTAAATGGGTGGAGGCCGTCCCTATGAAGTCTGTGGCGTCGAAGGACGTTATCAGTTTTGTGAAAGAGCATGTCATTCACAGATTTGGGATTCCCGAGACCATCACGACCGATGGAGGTTCGGTTTTCGTTTCTAAAGAGTTCAGAGAGTTCTGCGACGACATGGGAATCAAGTTGATCCGATCGTCTCCATACTATGCTCAAGCAAATGGGCAAGCTGAAGCGTCCAACAAGAGCCTTATCAAGCTGATCAAGAGGAAGATTGACGAGTACCCTAGGCGTTGGCCCGAGGTTTTGTCGGAGGCTTTATGGGCTTATCGCATGTCATGTCATGGGTCAGTAAAAACCTCGCCGTACCATCTGGTCTATGGACAAGAAGCCGTGTTACCCTGGGAAATCACGGTGGGTCAGGAACGTGTCACGTTCCGAATGACTTGACAAGCGAGAGTATGCAGCCCTGATGGTGATAGCGTTGAGGATCGACGGAGCTTAGACTTTGGTCACTTGAGAAGATTAAGGAGAACAAGGCCAAGGTGGCTCGTGCATATAATAAGAGGGTGAAACCAAAGAGTTCCATGTTGGTGATCTGGTATGGAAGCTGTGTTGTTGGGGACTAACAGGCGTATGGTAAATGGTCTCCAGAATTGTACGGGCCGTACGGGGTTGACCAAGTCCTAAAGGGCAATGCATACATGCTCGAGCAGTTGGATGGTGTGAAGTTCCCGGTGCCGTCAATGGCCAGCATCTCAAGTATTTCAAGTATGTGGGATGATGGGTAGTGAGATACGGGGGCCGATTTTTAAATCGGCCAGTAAAATTTTTTTTTTACATCAAATTGAGCAGTGGAATATGGGGGGCCGATGTATGAAATCGGCCGATAAAAGGAAATTTATGTGCAAAGCAACAACCGATGCACGGACATCGACTATAGAGGAACAACTGTTATTTCAGGTCACCATTCAATTTTACATTCGATTGTGGGGCTGGCCTTGCTGGTGTTTTGGGCAAAGACCGATGTATTGCCATCGGCTTCTTGAGCAATGATTTATTTTGATAATCGGAAGAATTAAACATGGAATCCTTCTTCATTGATTAAAAAGGGGGATTTTTTACAAGGAGGAGCCGATTGCTCAGGAACGGAGGAACAAAAGGGGACAGATTGCTACTATTAGTCCTATGATAGTGGTCCCTACTCTAAGGACCGTCGCTGTCCTCGTCGTCGCCGTTGTAGCCGCCGCCGGTCTTTGCTGGCGCGCTCCTCGTCGCTACTGCCGTAGCCCTCAATAGGGGCTTCTTCCTCCATCATCATCGTGTTCGTTGTCGTCCGACAGGCCACAGACGCTTGGCCGGTGGGTACTCCAGAAGGAGGAGTCTTCATCAGTCTCCTCGCTCTTCTTCCTCCTCGGAGGAGAGGTCCGCCTCCCATGAGAGGAGGTCGTCGTCGCTCGCCGCCTCCAGCCTCCCTCGATGAGGAACCGGAGGTCTTCCCCCCATCGGTGAGGGGCTCGTCGTCCTCTGACTCGATGGAGGAATCCCATTCTCTCGCGTCCCAATACTCGGGCGAGCCTCGTAGATGGCCATCGATTGACCTGGCTCCGGTTACTGGAGGAGGAGGAGTCGAAGGAAAGGCGGGAGGATTAGAGGAGAGGAAGAGAAGACATGCTTGAGAAGAGAGGTTTCTTGCAGATGGCTGGTACGAACAAGAGGATGAAGAAGCGAAGACTGCTCGGTTAAATAAAGGATATAGTGGAAATTTAATGCTCGAAGCGAGTTTCGGGATGCGGTGCCAAAGCTGTCAATCGTGCAAAGTTGAGAGACGGTATCATGATGGAAAGATACTGAAGCGGTTACGCTGCGCACGACATGACCCTACGAAGGAAAAACAGAGTGGTTGAAATTATCATTACCAAAACCAGGGGGCATGTGTTATCACCGGATTTTGGCCAAATCAGCAGATGGGCCGTAATTGAGATGGGCTTGAAGGATATACACGTGGAGCGTCTCTGAAGTGGCCTTGCGCGATAAGTTTGGGCTAGATTGCCCGTGTATCTGTATATTAGATTGCATCTTAGTTTAGAATTAAGAGACAGAGTTTAGCTCGTAAACGGCTGGGTTTATTCCCAAGTTAGAAAGTCTACGGACTATAAATATGTATCTAGGGTTATTGAGAAAGGAGGACGATCACGTTCACAACAAATCAATCTCGCATCGCCACCTTGTTTCGAGGGTTTCTCCCGGGTAAGCAACATGCGCCTAGATCGCATCTTGCGATCTAGGCGGTATACGTTTATTCGTTATTGGTGTTGTTCGTGCTGAAGTATTTTTGATGGCGAGCAACACCCTTATCTTAGGTGTTTTGGGGCTGACGTCGATGCATGATGTACTTTAGCTACGCTGCCCCTCGATATCTAGCTGCCCTTACACCTATTTTAGGTGTAAGGGCAGTATCTTGCTTGATCTTTATTTAGTAGATCTAATCAGTTATAGTTGCTCCTTGTTCTGCAAGGATTGGTTTGATATCCGTATGGTTAGGCCTTATAAACGGGTTGAACGATCCATAGTGCGTAAGGTGTGGTTTATTAAGCTCTAAAGGGATTGTTCCGGGGATCAACTTCACGTTGGTTTTTAGGCCTCTTTAGGGCTGGTTTTCCATTATCTTACGTATCTGCTAGGCTCAACTACGCATAGGATGTTCCGATTATACGGTGAAAACCCTAGACTATCGTAGATTAGTTTAGCTTGATATTGATAAAGCATGATCCCCATGTCCTTATAAATCTAACATGAACCATGGGGCAATCGGCTCTTTGAGCCGATCCACAGAACAACTTAAGAGCCGATCGGGGCTCGTATTTAATGTTTACATGTTTGCCATGCAGAAACTAGTCGAAGCAATCCATCACCTTCCTGACCATGTATAGGTCAGGTGGCACGCCCCGTAAGCACCAGGACGTGTGCCAGAAGGCATTGTGGGCCGTCGCCCGAGGGACCAGGGTCCACCGCAATCCTGGGAGCCTCCCGGCTCTACGGTGTTGCCCGTCGATACTCGCCGGTGGGTTTTTGACCGCAACACATATATAGCACAACTTGCATACTCAATCATAATAATCTCCTCATAATCATTGATAATCTTCAAAGCTATATTCATCAGATAAAACTTGTACTAAACAAGGAAGAATAAAAGGCATGACTAAATAAATCACAATATAGATGGTTGGATCACAACAACTCAATTGCTTGCTCAAGATGGAGGGAAATAGGTTTACTGACTCAACATAAAGTAAAAGATAGGCCCTTCGCAAGCAGGGATTAAATCATGTGCTAGAGCTTTTCAAGTTTTAAAATCATATAGAGAGCATAAAAGTAAAGTTTTGAGAGGTGTTTGTTGTTGTCAACTTTGGTAGCGGGTACTCTAACCTTGCCGACAAACTCTCAAAGAACGGCTCCCATAAAGTTTTCTTTTTGGTTGACACTCCTTCCAACCTTGCTTTCTCAAAACCATGGCTAACCGAATCTCGGGTGCCTGCCAGCAATCTCATACCATGAAGGAGCGTCTTTTTATTTTAGTTTTATTTAGATGACACTCCTCCCCACCTTTGCCTTCTCAAGCCATGGCTAACCGAATCCTCGGGTGCCGTCCAACAATCACATACCATGGAGGAGTGTCTATTTGTAAAATTACAAAAGTTAATTAACTTGGGACTGGGAACCCCATTGCCAACTCTTTTTGCAAAGTTATTGGATAAGTGGATGACCACTAGTCCATTGTGAAAGTTGCCCAACAAGTTTGAAAGATAAACACCACATACTTCCTCATGAGCTATAAAACATTGACACAAATAAGGAGTAATAAAGTTTTGAATTGTTTAAAGGTAGCACATGAAGTATTTACTTTGAATGGCAAAACCACATAATAGGTATTTATGGACACACATGGCATGGGTTTTGGTTTAAAGGTTTGGATGCACGAGAAGTATTCCCTCTCATTACAGGTCTTTGGCTAGCAAGGTTGATTAGCAAGCATAAGAGTTGAGGTAAACAAACAAATATACATGTGATAGAAACAATCATGCATCTTACTTGTAAACACAAACAATTTTAACTTCAGAATACCAAGCTCATAATTAATCAAGAAAGTAGTACAATGAACTAACATATCTACATGTATTTCTTCTCTATTCTTCTTAAACTCAAAGTGTTGTTGCTATTGACCAATGCTAAGTTTGCCAAAACCAAATAGATTTACTCAATGCTCCTAAAGTGATGCCAATACTAACAACAAGATCAATCACATAATAGAGATTGCAAACTAAAATAAGATGTGCAATATGTAAATGATAAAACTTCTCATTAATATTCTATAACGATAACTCACACCAAGGGATACATAGATAACCAACTAAAGAGATACTTCCATACCGCAACACATCTTATATGATAACTTCCCTACTCATGATATGACACTACTTGATAATAAAAAGTAAAAGATAGTGATGATGTGATACGGCGGCACTCCCCAAGCTTGGAACAAACCAGGGGATGCCAATACCGATGGTGAATTACTCCTTTGGTGGTGATGGTGATGGTCCGTTCCTGCGATCCTTAAGGATATCCTTCAGCTTCAGCTTCTCGTTTGACAATCCTGCACTAAGACTCGAAGAAATTCATTGTTATCTGAAAGTGGTGGTGGTGGCCTTGTGATAGTAGTTGAGTAATACTCCAGCATTCTGCGAAGTCGGTTGTTCTCCTCAAGAAGTATCTCCACTTCCCTTCTCAGCGCACGGTATTGATCACAAAACTCGTCGGTAACCCGTAATGCTTCTTCCACACAAGGGAAAGAGCGGAAGAGGTCCCTGCAAGTTATGAGAAAAAGAACGTCCAGTGTTAACCGATCCCACCAATATTGGCTTACTCCCCATAGTTTGCCGCTTCCTTTTCATTGATGACGTCTCCTTCACTTCCTCTTTGAATTCTTCTTTCAGCTCAAAACCTTGAATATCTTCCTCCATAGGCTCCTTGTTTTTGTTGTTGGAGACCATGGTGCTTCTAGATTGAAAATAGATCCTGGCAGAAACAGCTCGAAACAAAACACGTCGAGAAAACGATATACGGACCTCCGGGGTCGGGGGATTATAGCGAGTAATTTTTACGACAGATGGAAAGTACCAGGTCGAATAAGAGTCGGAAAGGGACAACGAGGCGATGTCCTCATAGGGCGGCGCGGACTCCTCCACTCCGCTTCGATCTCGTAATTTTTCATATTTTCCAAAAACAGCAAAAACATTGTTCGGAAAGTAAATCGCGGACTTTTTACAATCTGTTACCTATTCAAAGTCGAACTCTGCAGAACTGTCAATTTGACCTTGATGAAAGCTTGGAGTTACCACTTGAATAACATCAACATCTTCATTATAAGAATCTCCAGGAGATATAATGCTTGAGTCTTTGTCCATTAACTACTTGTGTGGCATCACCTTGCAGAGAGCTAATTTTAATTGCCCCTGAACGATACACCTCCACAATAATATATGGTCCTTCCCACTTTGAGAGCAACTTCCCTGCAAAGAGATCTGAGACCGATACAATAGGACTTTATCCCAACATTAAATTCTCTTTTGATAATTCTTCTATCATGCCATTTCTTAACTTTCTCCTTAAAGAGTTTAGCATTTTCATATGCTTCACTTCTCATTCATCTAAGAACTCAATTGTAGCAATCTCTTCTTAAGCAAGTTTAGGATCTTTATTTAGTTCTCTTCATTAATAAACTTTGTGCTCTAATTCTAAAGGTAAATGACAAGCTTTCCCATAAACCATTTTATAGGCGACATACCCATAGGATTTTTATAAGCAGTTCTATAAGCCCATAATGCATCCTTCAATTTAATAGCCCAATTCTTTCTAGATTTATTAACAGTCTTTCCCAAAATAGATTTAATCTCTCTATTTGATAATTCTACTTGCCCGCTAGTTTGAGGATGATAGCGGAAGTAATTCTATGATTAATACCATACTTAGCAAGAGTTTTCTAAAACCTCCATGAATAAAATGAGAACCTCCATCAGTCTTAATATATCTAGGTACTCCAAATCTAGGAAAAATAATATCTAAAAGCATTTTTAAAGAAGTCTCACCATATTTTTTTGTGGGTATGGCTTTACCCATTTAGTAACGTAATCAACAACGACAAGTATATGAGTGTTACCTTCGAAGAGGGAAAGGACCCATGAAGTCAAATCCCCAACAATCAGATGGTTCAATAACAAGAGTATAATTCATAGGCATTTCATTGCGTCTGGGATATTACCAACCTTTGACATTCATCACAAGATAAAATAAACTTCCTTGCATCTTTGAAGAGAGTTGGCCAATAAAAACCTGATTATAGAACCTTTTGTGCAGTTCTATCTCTGGCGTGATGTCCTCCATAAGCACTACCATGACATTTACTCAATATCTCTTGTTGTTCATATTAGGGAACACATCTTCGCATAATACCATCCACTCCTTCTTTATATAAGTGTGGGTCATCCCAAAAATAATGCCTCAAGTCATAAAAGAATTTTCTCCTTTGTTGAAAAGGTTGGAGGCAAGTACTTGGAAACAATAAAGTTAGCATAATCAGCGTACCAAGGCTATCTCGTGAGTTCACCTTTATTACAGACAATTGTTCATTTGGAAAACTATCATTAATAGGAACAGGGATCATAAGTAATATTTTCCAATCTAGATAAATTATCAGCAACAGGATTATCAGCACATTTCCTATCTATAATATGTAAATCAAATTCTTGCAAAAGAAGTACCCATCTAATAAGCCTTGGCTTAGCATATTTCTTTGTCATAAGGTATCTAATTGCAGCATGATCAGTATGAATCGTGACTTTTTAATCAACAATATAGGATCTAAACTTGTCACAAGCAAAGACTACAGCTAACAATTCTTTTTCGGTTGTAGCATAATTTCTTTGAGCAGCATCAAGAGTCTTGCTAGCATAATGAATAACATTTAATTTTTATCTACTCGCTGTCCAAGACAGCGCCTACAGAAAATCACTAGCATCACACATAATCTCAAAAGGCAAATTCCAATCGGGAGGTTCAACTACAGGAGCAGTTGTTAAGGCTTTCTTTAGAGTTTCAAAAGCTTCCTTACAATCATCATCAAAAACAAAGGGTACATCTTTTTGAAGAAGATTAGTAAGAGGCTTTGAAATCTTAGAGAAATCTTTAATAAATCTCTTATAAAACCGCACCAAGAACACTACGAATACCTTTAACATCCCTAGGATAGGGCATCTTCTCAATTGCTTCAACTTTAGCTCTATCAACTTCAATACCTCCTCTAAATTTTATGTCCCATACAATTCCTTCATTAACCATAAAGTGGCATTTCTCCCAATTAAGAACAAGATTAGTTTCTTCACATCTCTGCAATACTTTATCAAGGTTTTGCAAGCAATTATCAAAAGAATTCCCATAGACAGAAAAATCATCCATGAATACCTCCACATACTCTCACAAAAAAATAAGCGAGACATGCATCTTTGAAAAGTAGCAGTTTACATAAACCAAAAGGCATACGCCATAAGCATAAGTTCCATAGGGACAAGTGAAAGTGGTTTTCTCTTGATCTTTAGTTTTAACGACAATTTGTGAGAACCCAGAATAACCATCAAGAAAGCAAAAATGAGTATTTTTAGACAACCTCTCTAACATTTGATCAATAAATGGTAAAGGGTAATGATCTTTCTTAGTAACCTTATTAACTTTTCGATAATCAATGCACATTCTATACCCTACAACTACTCTTTGAGGGATGAGCTCATCATTATCATTAGGCACAACAGTCATTCCTCCTTTCTTAGGAACACAATGCAGGGACTAACCCATCTACTATCAATAATAGGATATATTACCTGCTTCAAGTTTTAATACCTCATTCCTTACCACATCCTTCATCTTCGAGATGGACGACGTTGATGTTCAACAACGAGCTTTCATCTTCTATATTGATAGCATGTTGGCAAATAGAGGGAGAAATCCCCTTCAAGTCAATCATAGCCAATAGCTCCTGGTTCAATATTTCTTCAATATTTTCCAATTCCCTTTCTCTCCTCAGATCTTAGAAAGCTTAAGAATAGTATATATTTTTCTTATCAATAATATATTTTTAGATTATCAGGCAATGGTTTTAAATCGAAAGGGGATCTTCCTTTGGTGGTGGTGTTGTCTACCTAGATCTTCTACCGGTAAATCATGCTTAGAACAGGTTGACGAAAAAAAATTTCATCAAGCTTCATTTCTTTCTCCTAAAGACTTCATCTCTATTCTAATTGTTGCTCAGGAAGTTATTAGGAGCAAGAGAGCAATAGATGCACACTGTCCAACTCTAAAATCATTATTAGGCAAATGAGCTTTATAAGGGGTTTTGGCAAATTTAGAGAAATTAAACTCATAAGATTCATGACAAATTTAGTAACAATCTTTTCCTTCTTGCAATCTATAACAACTCCACAAGTATTTAGAAAAGGTCTACCAAAAATGATAGGACAATACTTACTAGTAGCAGAACCAAGTACCAAAAAGTCAGCAGGATATTTAATCTTACCACATAGAACTTCCACATCTCGAACAATACCAATAGGAGAGATAGTTTCTCCATTAGCTAGCCGAATAACCACATCAATATCTTCAAGTTCACAGAACCAATTTCATGCGTAATCTCAGTATAAAGCTCATAAGGAATGGCGCTAATACTTGCACAATGTCACATAAACCATAATAACAATGATCACCAATTCTAATAGAGAGCATGGGAACACTAGCTTTCTAAGACTTATTAGGATGCGAAACAATATAGAAGCATCTTCACAGAGAAAATAATATGACCATCTTCCACATTTTTCGGTCACAAGATCTTTAACTATTGCAATAGCCGAGGTTCAACTTTTATTTGCTCTTAGGTTCTATAGGTTTCTTTGCACTTTTATTAACCGCACTAGATATAACGGAGTATCCTTAGTTTTAGCGGGGAAAGAATTTTCCAATGTAAGCAGATAACATGATCAGCAGTTTTCAATTACAGCAGTTTGTTTATAGATGAATCAATTTATCTTTATCGGTTCATGATACTTATCAAAATTCTTTAACTTAGGCAATTCATAATGAGGGGCAAAAGCTTTATAAAGATTTGCAACAACTTGAGAATCAAGACCATAAGTAGCACTCATATTACGAAATTTATCGGTATCCATAAGCTTCAATGCATTTATAATCATAATTTATACCTAACTCTCTATCTTTGTGGTTTCTTTCGGGTATGAGTATTCTCCTGGATCCGATTAAGAAGATCCCTTTTAAACTCTTCTTTATTTCGTGTAAATGATCCAACAAGAAGTATCTGACAAGGTCTTGTCTTGAAAAGAAAGTCTTGCATAGAAATTATCAATAATAATATTACCAGAAGCTCATGAATGGGGCATTTGAGCATTAAAGACTTCAATCTCCCCCATGCTTGGGCAATACTCTCTCCATCATGAGGCCAAAATTATATATGCGGTAGATCTCTGGAATTTCACTTGGAGGATAGAATTTAGAATAAAATAAGGGCACAATGTCCTCCCAATCAAGAGAATCACCATTCTTCACAATTTATACCAATGCGCCGCTGCCAGACAGCGATATAGAGAATAGTTTCTTTCTAACTTCATCCATAGCAATACCTGCACATTTGAATAACCCGCATAATTCATGTAAAAACAATAAATGATGCGGTGAGATGGGTTCCATTCCCTTCACAAGCGGTTATCCATAACACGTACAATAATTTTCATAGGTATTTTATATGGTATTACTTCCTCACCTGGCGCTCATCCACTACCGTTGCAGTAGTAGTAGATTTCCCAATAGAAATTCAAGAGAAGATCTCTCCATAATGACTTATAGCAAGGCAGAAATAAAATCAGCACAAACAATAAAGGTTTTCCTTACCAATTCACTTACCAATAGCGCTTCCCAGAACGCGGCGCAAAAATAGTCTTGATGACCCATGATGTCTACGTTCCCCTCCTTTCTTGTGACGGTGTTGGGCCTCCAAGAGCAAGGTTTGTAGAACAGTGAGTTTTCCCTTAAGTGGATCACCCAAGGTTTATCGAACTCGGGGAGGAAGAGGTCAAAGATATCCCTCTCATGCAACCCCAAACCAAAGCAAGAAGTCTCTTGTGTCCCCAACACACCAAATAGGTGTACTAGTTCACGAAGAGATAGTGAAATACAGGGTATGAATAAGTATGAGCAGATAGTACGGCGCTAGAAAATAGCTTGGCGTGTAGTTGATGGTGGTAGTATTGCAGCAGTAGTAACACAAAAACAGAATAACAACAGTGCGTATTTAGGAACAAGGCCTAGGGATTACACTTTTACTAGTGGACACTCTCAACATTGATCACATAACAGAATAGATAAATGCATACTCTACACTTTTGTTGGATGATGAACACATTGCATTAGGATTACACGAACCCTCAATGCCGGAGTTAACAAAGCTCCACAATAATGCTCATGTTTAAGTAACCTTTAGTGTAAGATAGATCAAAAGACTAAACCAAGTACTAGCATAGCATGCACACTGTCACCTTCATGCATATGTAGGAGGAATAGATCACATCAATATTATCATAGCAATAGTTAACCGCAATCTACAAGAGATCATGATCATAGCATAAACCAAGTACTAACACACTGTCACCTTTGCACACATGCAGGAGAATAAAACACTTTAATAACATTGCTAGAGTAGCACATAGATAAATTGTGATACAAAACACATTGCAATCATAAAGAGATATAAATAAGCACCTCACTATGCCATTCAACAGTGAATAAGTATTCTGTGAAATATAGCCTAAGAGACCCACACGGTGCACACACTGTCACCTTTACACACGTGGGACAAGGAGTCTCCGGAGATCACATAAGTAAAACTCACTTGACTAGCTAGCATAATGACATCTAGATTACAAGCATCATCATATGAATCTCAATCATGTAAGGCAGCTCATGAGATTATTGTATTGAAGTACATAGAGAGAGATGAACCACATAGCTACCGGTGCAGCCCGAGCCTCGATGGAGAACTACTCCTCCTCATGGGGCAGCAGCGGTGATGAAGATGGCGGTGGAGATGGCAGCGGTGTCGATGGAGAAGCCCCGGGCACTTCCCCCGCTCCTGAATGCGGGAGCAGAGGGCTCTGTCCCCCGGATCTTGGCTTCGCGATGGCGGCGGCTCTGGAAGGTTTCGTGTGGGTTTCTTCGCATCGGGGTTTTCGATCCAGGGGCTTTATATAGGCGAAGGCGGCGCGGGAGGGTCGAAGGGGTGCCCACACCATAGGGTGGCGCGGGTCCCCCTCTGGCCGCGCCGCCATGTGGTTTGGTGGGCCTGTGCCCCCTCCCTGGTGGCTCTCGGGTGTGAGGTTGTGGAAAATAGGAACAGGCGTTGATTTCGTCCAATTCCGAGAATATTTCGTTACTAGGATTTCTGAAACCAAAAACAGAAAAGGAACGGCACTTCGGCATCTTGTTAATAGGTTAGTTCTAAAACGCAAATATGACATAAAATGTGCATATAACATGTAGATATCATCAATAATGTGGCATGGAACATAAGAAATTATCGATACGTTGGAGACGTATCGCATCCCCAAGCTTAGTTGCCTTTCGTCCCGCGGTAAAACGATAACAAAGATAATTTCTAAGTGACATGCCATCATAAACTTGATCATATTGTAAACATATGTAATGAATGCAGCGATCAAAACAATGGTAATGACATGAGTAAACAACTGAATCATAAGCAAAGACTTTTCATGAATAGTACTTTCAAGACAAGCATCAATAAGTCTTGCATAAGAGTTAACTCATAAAGCAATAATTCAAAGTAAAAGCATTGAAGCAACACAAAGGAAGATGAAGTTTCAGCGGTTTGCTTTCAACTTGTAACATGTATATCTCATGGATAGTTGTCAATGCAAAGCAATATAACAAATGCAATAAGCAAGTATGTAAGAATCAGTACGTTCACACAAATGTTTGCTTCTTGAGGTGGAGAGAGATAGGTGAAACTCAATAAAAAGTAAAAGAATGGTCCTTCAAAGAGGAAGCATCGATTGCTATATTTGTGCTAGAGCTTTGATTTTGAAAACATAAAGAGAGCATAAAAATAAAGTTTTGAGAGGTGTATGTTGTTGTCAACGAATGGTAGCGGGTACTCTAACCCCCTTGCAGACAAACCTTCAAAGAGCGGCTCCCATTTTATTTTATTTTTGGTGGCACTCCTTCCAACCTTTCTTTCACAAACCATGGCTAACCGATCCTGGTGCCTGCCAACAATCTCATACCATGAAGGAGTGCCTTTTATTTTAGTTTTATTATGATGACACTCCTCCCAACCTTGCTTACACAAGCCATGGCTAACCGAATCCTCGGGTGCCCTCCAACAATCACATACCATGGAGGAGTGTCTATTTTTGTTAATTAATTTGGGACTGGGAATCCCATTGCCAGCTCTTTTTGCAAAATTATTGGATAAGCGGATGAAGCCACTAGTCCATTGGTGAAAGTTGCCCAACAAGATTGAAAGATAAACACCACATACTTCCTCATGAGCTATAAAACATTGACACAAATCAGAGGTGATAAATTTTTGAATTGTTTAAAGGTAGCACTCAAGCAATTTACTTTGGAATGGCAGGAAATACCATGTAGTAGGTAGGTATGGTGGACACAAATGGCATAGTGTTTGGCTCAAGTATTTTGGATGCATGAGAAGTATCCCTCTCGATACAAGGCTTAGGCTAGCAAGGTTGTTTGAAGCAAACACAAGCATAAACTAGTACATCAAAACTTACATAAAAGACATATTACAAGCATTATAAGACTATACATTGTCTTCCCTATTGTTCAAACACCTCACTAGAAATTATCTAGACCTTAGAGAGACCAATTATGCAAACCAAATTTTAACATGCTCTATGTATTTCTTCACTAATAGGTGCAAAGTATATGATGCAAGAGCTTAAACATGAGCACAACAATTGCCAAGTATCACATTACCCAAGACATTATAGCAATTACTACATGTATATTTTCCAATTCCAACCATATAACAATTTAACGAAGAGGAAACTTCGCCATGAATATTAAAAGCTAAGAACACATGTGTTCATACGAACCAGCGGAGCGTGTCTCTCCCACACAAGCATGATGTAATCCAATTTATTCAAACACAAACAAAAACAAAAGCAAACATACGCTCCAAGTAAAGTACATAAGATGTGACCGAATAAAAATATAGTTTCAAGAGAAGAAACCTGATAAGTTGTCGATGAAGAAGGGGATGCCTTGGGCATCCCCAAGCTTAGATGCTTGAGTCTTCTTGAAATATGCAGGGATGAACCACGGGGCATCCCCAAGCTTAGAGCTTTCACTCTCCTTGATCATAGTATATCATCCTCCTCTCTTGACCCTTGAAAACTTCTTCCACACCAAACTTTAAGCAAACTCATTAGAGGGTTAGTGCATAATCAAAAATTCACATGTTCAGAGGTGACACAATCATTCTTAACACTTCTGGACATTGCACAAAGCTTCTGAAAGTTAATGGAACAAAGAAACTCATTCAACATAGCAAAAGCGGCAATGAAATAAAAGGCAGAATCTGTCAAAAACAGAACAGTCCGTAAAGACGAATTTTAAAATGGCACCAGACTTGCTCAAATGGAAAAACTCAAAACTAATGAAAGTTGCGTACATATCTGAGGATCACTCACGTAAATTGGCATAATTTTCTGAGTTACCTGCAGAGAATTAGACCCAGATTCGTGACAGACAGCAATGCTGTTTCTGCGCAGCAATCCAAATCTAGCATCAACTTTACCACAGAGACTTTACTTGGCACAAAAACATGATAAGGAGAGGTTGCTACAGTAGTAAACAACTTCCAAGACACAAATATAAAACAAAGTACTGTAGTAAAAAACACATGGGTTATCTCCCAAGAAGTTCTTTCTTTTAGCCATTAAGATGGGCTCAACGTTTTAATGATGCACTCGCCAGGAAATAGTATTTGAAGCAAAAGAGAGCATCAAGAGGCAAATTCAAAACACATTTAAGTCTAACATGCTTCCTATGAAGAGGAATCTTGTAAATAAACAAGTTCATGAAGAGCAAAGTAACAAGCATAGGAAGATAAAACAAGTGTAACTTCAAAATTTCAGCATATAGAGAGGTGTTTTAGTAACATGAAAATTTCTACAACCATATTTCCTCTCTCATAATAACTTTCAGAGGCAACATGAGCAAACTCAACAATATAACTATCACCATAAAGCATTCTTATCATGAGTCTCATGCACAAAATTATTACTCTCCACATAGGCATAATCAATTTTATTAGTTGTAGTGGGAGCAAATTCAACAAAGTAGCTATCATTATTATTCTCATCATCAAATATAGGAGGCAAAGTTTCATCAAAGAAAATTTTCTCCTCAATGCTTGGGGGACTAAAAATATCATGCTCATCAAAGCCAGCTTCCCCAAGCTTAGAATTTTCCATAGCATTAGCAACAATAGTGTTCAAAGCATTCATATTAATAACATTCCCATTAGCATGCATAAGTTCCATGGGTTTTTTAATTCTCTCTTCAAAAACATCATGTCCTAATTCAAGATAAAGTTCATAAAGATCTCTCATTTTGTTGTTGTCTTCCATTAAGCCTTACTAGTGTAACAAGAAACAAAAAGATGCAATTGCGTAGATCTAAAGGAAATAGCTCCGAGCACAAACACAATGGCGCCGAGAAAATTACCTTGAACCGAAGTATGAGTGCCTTTTACCTTTCCTCCCGGCAACGGCAAAAAATAACTTGATGTCTACGTTCCCCTCCTTTCTTGTAGACAAGTTGGGCCTCCAAGAGCAGAGGTTTGTAGAGCAACAGAAGTTTTCCCTTAAGTGGATCACCCAAGTTTATCGAACTGGGAGAGGTCAAAGATATCCCTCTCATGCAACCCCGCAACCACAAAGCAAAGAAGTCTCTTGTGTCCCCAACACACCAAATAGGTGTACTAGTTCGGCGAAGAGATAGTGAGAAATACAGGTGGTATGAATAAGTATGAGCAATAGTACGGCGCCGAGAAAATAGCTTGCGCGTGTAGTTGATGGTGTGTAGTATTGCAGACGAGTAACGCAGTGAAAAACGAATAAGCGATAGCAATTTAGGAACAAGGCCTAGGGATTACACTTTCACTAGTGGACACTCTCAACATTGATCACATAACAGAATAGATAAATGCATACTCTACACTTTTGTTGGATGATGAACACATTGCGTAGGATTACACGAACCAATGCCAAACAAGCTCCACAATAATGCTCATGTTTAAGTAACCTTTAGTGTAAGATAGATCAAAAGACTAAACCAAGTACTAGCATAGCATGCACACTGTCACCTTCATGCATATGTAGGAGGAATAGATCACATCAATATTATCATAGCAATAGTTAACTTCGCAATCTACAAGAGATCATGATCATAGCATAAACCAAGTACTAACACGGTGCACACACTGTCACCTTTGCACACATGGGGAGGAATAAAACTACTTTAATAACATTGCTAGAGTAGCACATAGATAAATTGTGATACAAACACATTGCAATCATAAAGAGATATAAATAAGCACCTCACTATGCCATTCAACAGTGAATAAGTATTCTGTGAAATATAGCCTAAGAGACCCACACGGTGCACACACTGTCACCTTTACACACGTGGGACAAGGAGTCTCCGGAGATCACATAAGTAAAACTCACTTGACTAGCATAATGACATCTAGATTACAAGCATCATCATATGAATCTCAATCATGTAAGGCAGCTCATGAGATTATTGTATTGAAGTACATAGGAGAGAGATGAACCACATAGCTACCGGTACAGCCCCGAGCCTCGATGGAGAACTACTCCCTCCTCATGGGAGACAGCGGTGATGAAGATGGCGGTGGAGATGGCAGCGGTGTCGATGGAGAAGCCTTCCGGGGCACTTCCGCTCGGCAGCGTGCGAACAGACTCCGTCCCCCAGATCTTGGCTTCACATGGCGGCGGCCCTGGAAGGTTTCGTGGGTTTCGCTGTTCGCCTCGGTTTTCGATCCAGGGGCTTTATATAGGCGAAGAGGCGGCGCAGGAGGTCGAGGTGCCCACACCATGGGGTGGCGCGGGCCCCCGGCCGCGCCGCCATGCCATGTGGCCTGTGCCCCCTGGTGGCTCTCGGGTGTTGATGCTTCCGGAAAATAGGAACCCAGGCGTTGATTTCGTCCAATTCCGAGAATATTTCAGTTACTAGGATTTCGAAACCAAAAACAGCAGAAAACAGAAACTGCACTTCGCATCTTGTTAATAGGTTAGTTCCAGAAAACGCATAAATATGACATAAAATGTGCATATATCATGTAGATATCATCAATAATGTGGCATGGAACATAAGAAATTATCGATACGTCGGAGACGTATCAACCCACAAGTATAGGGGGTGTATCGTAGTACTTTCGATAAATAAGAGTGTCGAACCTAACGAGGAGCAGAAGGTGTTGACAAGCAGTTTCGATGAAGGATTCACCGTAAATGCTCACACACAAGTATCCAGGGGGTTTTGAGCAGATAAAAAAAGTACGAGTAAGTAAAATGCGAGAGAAATAATAACGAGTGGCTCCTTTTTAGCACAAAGGACAAGCCGGTTTGTTTACTTATAATGACCAAACGTTCTTGAGGACACACGGGAATTTAGTCTAGTGCTTTCGCTATCATATACTGATTAATCTTCATTGTTTTGATAAGTGTTGTGTGGGTGAACCTATGCTAATGCACCGCCCTTCCTAGGACTAATACATACTTGTGATTATACCCCTTGCAAGCATCCGCAAATACAAGAAAGTAATTAAGATAAATCTAACCACCTTAAACTAGATCCTGCTATCCCTCCTGCATTGATATACCAATGGGGGTTTAGGTTTCTGTCACTCCGCAACCCCGCAATTAGCAAACGAATACAAGATGTACTCCCTAGGCCCATAAAGGTGAAGTATCATGTAGTCGACGTTCACATGACACCACTAGAAGAATAACACCACAACTTAAATATCATAACATTGAATATTACTCAACCATAATTCACTACTAACATTTAGACTTCACCCATGTCCTCAAGAACTAAACGAACTACTCACGAGACATCATATGGAACATGATCAGAGGTGATATGATGATGAATAACAATCTGAACATAAACCTTGGTTCAATGGTTTCACTCAATAGCATCAATAACAAGTAGAAATCAACACCGGAGAGTTATATCAAACAATCAAGATCCAACCCGAATTGTTACAGCGGTGACGAGGTGCAGCAGTGGAGATGGCGGTGATGATGATGGAGATGATGACGATGGCGATGGAGATGATGTCCAGCTCGATGACGGTGACGATGGCGTCGATTTCCCCCTCCGGGAGGGAATTTCCCGGATTCTGCCGCCGGAGAGAGCCTTTTCTCGGGTGTTCTCCGCCCGCGAGGCGGCTATGACTCTTCGCGACTATCCTCCTGGAGCTTAGGTTTCGGGGCGAAGAAGTACGCGAAAGAGAGGCGCCGTAGGCGTGGGCCCCCATGGCGGCCCATGGCGGCCCTCCTCGGCCCCCCGCCCCTTCGTCTTCCGGAAAAATAGAATTTTTCGTATAATTTCCGTCAATTGCGATCTTCCGAAATATTGCATTCTGACGGTGCTTTTTCCAGCAGAATCCCGACTCCGGTGCGCGATTCTCCAATAATCATGAAACATGCAAAATAGATGAAATAACATAAGTATCATCTCTAAATATGAAATATATCAATGAATAACAGTAAATTATGATATAAAATAGTGATGCAAAATGGACGTATCAGTCCACACCAGCGACATGCCTCCGATTCGGCGAGCGGCGGCGCCGGAGAATCCCTCAAATGCCGATGAAGAAGCCGGACATGAAATCTCTTCGCAACTTGGTGTGCCTTTTTTTGGTATGGTATGTTGGTATTCAATGATCTTCAACTAGACAAACAAGTCTACAACGGTTTTCAAAACTGGTTTTGGCATACGCGTTGGAAACACCAAATAGTCGAGCATGTGGTCCTCCAAAAGGATACAATTCAGAACTTGGTTTTCGAGTGTGTGTGCATACTGGAAAACCTGCTGATGAAGCACAAGGTTCGCAAAGCAAAACAAGCATTGCTGTGAATGGATGGTATGCTACAATTGATATGAGTGGTTTCGGTTCACATAAATCAAAGGACACAAGACAACAAAACTGGGTGGTGTGACATGATTACAAGGCCCACATCCTGGTTGGAAATGAGATGGTGCGTGCAATGTCGCAGGTTTCAGAGAGGAGAACATACACACCCAATGATGAAACAGATTAGTGGACACAAATACTACATATTACATATTTTAATAAGAAAACAACAGAGGACTTTCAGTTCCTACAAACCCTGCATAATAAAAACATTAGTACAACTCAGATAATATGCATGATCCTCTTTGTATATCTTATCCATTTTTTAGAAGAAAGGGGATAGCCCTGGTTCCATTTCAGAAACCAGATCATTAAAAAGTTTTACTAGTCATTCATCTTTTCAGTACTTTTCCTCCAACCCCTACACATTACTACACACGAGTATTTCCAAAACATAGAGCACCAGGGGAAACACATCTAAACATATCACTAGTGCTAAAATCCTCACTAATCCAGGAATGTCAACAAATTCTCAATTCCTAGGTAAGACCCAAAACCCATCACCATCTCCAACCATCATCAATGCATTTGCTTTCAAGGTCCTCGCTAGGTCCGCAGTTGTGATCTTTAGAGGCTCATCAGCACCACGATTCTGGTTTAGGACACGCACCTCCAGCTCAGTTCTTGATTTCCTCTCAGGGGTCAACCAGGTTCCGACCACAATAGTAGAGGTGGAGCCCGAGCAAAATCCTCCAATTGGCTCACTATTGCCATCAACCTTCATTGTTCTTCCGCTTTGACCAGAACACTCCATTGAGCAAGGGTGTAAGACACCTTCCTCCATAGTACCTGCATACCCACCCAAAGTGTTTGATTGAACACCATATCATTTCTAGTTAGCCAAATAATTATTAGAATAGCAGCATTAACCATGTAGTCAGTAGGTTCTTCTTCCTCTTATTCCATAAGTCAGAAATATCAACTAGAATTGAGGATGGGGAGTTAATACTCAACACCCTCTTGATACCAACTACATATTGGAAGCAACAACACAATCAAAAAATAGATGTTGACAAGTTTCAATTTCATTGCAGAAGACATAGGTAAAGTCATCTACTCGTTGTCTTTTGACCAAATTATCTCTAGTGAGGATCCTGCTGTGATCATCAACCATAAGAAGAAATGCATTTTTTGGGGAACTTTCACACTCCATACAGAATGTACATCATTCGGTAAACTTACTCTAAAATTGATAACATCATACATGGATTTTGTAGGGTTCGTAACATAGAAAACAAAAAAATTCCTACCGCGAGAACGAATAAACCAAGATCCAATTCATGAGAAAAGCCAAGATCTAATCTAGTAGATGGTAGCAATGAGATCAGATCTACATACCCTTGTATATCACTAAGCGTTAACGAGGTTGTACTAGTGGTTAATGTAATCGATCACTTGCCGCTCTCAAGAGCGAGAAGAAGATCCCTCCAGTGCTGCAATCGGACAACACCTCCGCACTCGGTCACACATACGGTGTTGATGACGATGTCATTCTCCCCGTTCCAGCGGGGAAGCGGAAGTAATAGATCCTCCTCGGAATCCTGGCAACACGATGGCGTGGTGGCGGTGGAGAAATCCTGCAGGGCTTCGCCATAGCCGTGCAAGAGGGAGGAGGATGATGGGGGCGCATAGGGTTTGGGGAGAGGAGGCTTGGGCTGCTACTTTTGCAACTCTTGGGGCTCCCCTTAACCTCCTTTTATAGGTGAAAAAGGCCCTTGGGTCGTTCAAGATCTGCCCCCAAATTTTGGGAGAGTTCTGGTAGGTTTCTATCAGCCGAAACCTACTAGAACTAGGACTATTTTGCCAAATCCGAATTTGTCTTAGGGAAAAACTCCTTAACCCTTACGGAAAACATGGATACACCTATTATGGAACCCTCCGGACATCCTTAGACAACCCGGGTCGTCCCGGACACATCCGAAACCTTCCATAATATTCTGGACCCTTCTGATCTTTCTAGAACCTTCTAGAAGCTTCAGTCAAAACACCAAACTTTTGCCGAACCCCAAAAAATGACTTCCTATATATGAATGTTATTCTCCAGACCATTCCATACCTCCTCGTGATATCATGGATCCCAGCCGAGACTCTGAACAACATTTGAGATCCATACCATATTTCATATCTACTTAAACGACATCAACCCTTAAGTGTGTCACCCTACGGTTCAAAATGATGCAGACATGATCGAGACACCTCTACGACCAATAAACAATAGCGTAACCCGGAGATCCATAATGGCTCCTACATATTCAACGATGACTTCGTGCTCGAGATAACCATGTGCATTCGTTACCGATTCCCTTTGTCGCGCGATATTTCACTTATCCGAGATTCGATCATCGGTATCACTATACATAGTTCAATCTCGTTCCTGATAAGTGCTCTTTACTCATACCGTGATATGATATCTCTTGTGACCCTGTCACATGCTTGCAAGCTAATTAGATATCATTTCACTGGGAGGGCCCGGAGAATATCTATCCGTCATTTGGATGGACAAATCTCACTCTTGATCCATGAGTTTCAACTCCCACTTTCAGAGTACCCAATGCCACCTTTGTAACCACCCAATTACGAAGTGGTGTTTAATGTCATCAAAGTATCTTCCGGTGTTAGTGATTAACATGATCTCATGATCGAAGGATTTAGGTTACAATGCATTTGATAGCTGATGGCGCGTGATGCACACGTCCGTTGGGAACCCCAAGAGGAAGGTGTGATGCGCAAAGTTTTCCTCGAAAGAAACCAAGGTTATCGAACCAAAGGAGATGAAGGCCACGTGAAGGTTGTTGGTGAAGGAGTGTAGTGCGGCGCAACACCAGGGATTCCGGCGCCAACGTGAACCCACAACACAATCACAATACTTTGCCCCAACTTAACAGTGAGGTTGTCAATCTCACCGGCTTGCTATAAACAAAGGATTAAACGTATGGTGTGGAAAATGATGTTTGTTTGCGAAGAACAATAGAGAATAGAGAGAATGGACCGGGGTCCACATTTCACTAGTGGTGTCTCTCCAATAAGATAAATAGCATGTTGGGTGAACAAATTACTGTTGGGCAATTGACAAATAGAGAGCATAACAATGCACATACATATCATGATGACTACTATGAGATTTACTTAGGGCATTACGACAAAGAACATAGACCGCTATCCAGCATGCATCTATGCCTAAAAAGTCCACCTTCGGGTTAGCATCCGCACCCCTTCCGTATTAAGTTGCAAACAACAGACAATTGCATTAAGTACTGTGCGTAATGTAATCAACACAAATATCCTTAGACAAAGCATCGATGTTTTATCCCTAGTGGCAATAGCAGATCCATAAACTTAGAACTTTCTGTCACTATCCCAGATTCAATGGAGGCATGAACCCACTATATATCGAGCATAAATACTCCCTCTTGGAGTTACAAGTATCAACTTGGCGAGCCTCTACTAGCAACGGAGAGCATGCAAGAACATAAACAACACATATATGATAGATTAATTAATCAACTTGACATAGTATTCCATATTCATCGGATCCCAACAAACACAACATGTAGCATTACAAATAGATGATCTTGATCATGATAGGTAGCTCACAAGATCTAAACATGATAACACAAGAGGAGAAGACAACCATCTAGCTATTGCCATGGACCCATAGTCCAAGGATGAACTACTCACGCATCAATCCGGAGGAGGGCATGATGATGTAGAGTCCTCCGGTGATGATTCCCCTCTCAGGCAGGGGCGATCTCCGAATCCCCCGAGATGGGATTGGCGGTGGCGGCGTCACGAACTTTCTCGTATCGTGGCTCTCGGTACTAGGGTTTCGCGACGGAGAGAATATATAGGCGAAGGTGGTAGTCGGATCGAGGGCCCACCCCATAGCGGCGCGCCCGCAGGTGGGGCCGCGCCCCCCTAGGGTGTGGCCGCCTCGTCGCCCCTCTTCTTCTCCTCTTCGGACTTCTGGAAGGCTCCGTGCAAAATAAGACCGTGGGCTTTTGTTTCGTCCAATTCCAAGAATATTTCCTGTGTAGGATTTCAAACCAAAACAACAAAATGAACTGGCGCTTCGGCATTGTTAATAGGTTAGTGCCGAAAATGCATCAAAATGATATAAAGTGTATATAAAACATGTGAGTATTGTAAAGCTAGCATGGAACATAAGAAATTATAGATACGTTTGAGACGTATCAAGCATCCCCAAGCTTAGTTCCTACTCGCCCTAGTAGGTAAACGATAACAAGGATAATTTCAAGTGACATGCTACTATCATAATCTTGATCAATACTATTGTAAAGCATATGAGATGAATGAAGTGATTCAAAGCAATGGTAAAGATAATGACTAAACAATGAATCATATAGCAAAGACTTTTCATGAATAGTACTTTCAAGACAAGCATCAATAAGTCTTGCATAAGAGTTAACTCATAAAGCAATAGATTCTTAATAGAAGGTTTTGAAGCAACACAAAGGAAGATATAAGTTTCAGCAGTTGCTTTCAACTTCAACATGTATATCTCATGGATAATTATCAACACAAAGTAATATAACAAGTGCAATAGGTAAACATGTAGGAATCAATGCACACAGTTGACACAAGTGTTTGCTTCTAAGATAGAAAGAAGTAGGTAAACTGAATCAACATAAAGTAAAAGAAAGGCCCTTCACAGAGGGAAGCATGGATTACTCATGTGCTAGAGCTTTTTATTTTGAAAACATGGAAACAATTTTGTCAACGGTAGTAATAATTCATATGTGTTATGCATAAAACCTCCTATAAGTTTCAAGCCTCATGCATCGAATACCAATAGTGCCCGCACCTTGTCCTAATTAGCTCGAATTTCCATGGATTATCATTGCATTACATATGTTTCAACCAAGTGTCACAAAGGGGTACCTCTATGCCACATGTACAAAGGTCCAAGGAGATAGATCGCATTTGATTTCTCAGTTTTGATAGATCTCAACTTGAGGACATCCATACCGGGACAACATAGAAACAGATAATGGACTCCTCTTTAATGCTTAAGCATTCAACAACATAATATTCTCATAAGAGATTGAGGATTAATGTCCAAGCTGAAACTTCCACCATGATACATGGCTTTGGTTGGCGGCCCAATGTTCTTCACTAACAATATGCATACTCAAACCATTTAATCATGATAAATCACCCTTACTTCAGACAAGAAGAACATGCATAGCAACTCACATGATATTCAACAAAGGTGTAATAAGTTGATGGCGTCCCCAGAAACATGGTTACCGCTCAACAAGCAACTTATAAGAAATAAGATACATAAGCGACATGTTCAATACCACAATAGTTTTTAAGCTAGTTTCCCATGAGCTATGTATTGCAAAGACAAGGAATGAAATTTTAAAGGTAGCACACAAGCAATTTACTTTGGAATGGCAGAGAAATACCACATATAGGTAGTTATGGTGGACACAAATGGCATGAGTTTTGGCTCAAGGTTTTTGGATGCACGAGAAGCATTCCCTCTCAGTACAAGGCTTTGGCTAGCAAGGTTGTTTGAAGCAAACACAAGTATGAACCGGTACAGCAAAACTTACATAAGAACATATTGCAAGCATTATAAGACTCTACACTGTCTCCTTGTTGCTCAAACACTTTTACCAGAAAATATCTAGACTTTTAGAGAGACCAATCATGCAAACCAAATTTCAGCAAGCTCTACAGCAATTTTCCACTAATAGGTTCAACACCACATGATGCAAGAGCTTAAACATGATATATGAGAGCTCAAAACAATTGCCAAGTATCAAATTATTCAAGACAATATACCATTTACCACATGAAGCATTTTCTGTTTCCAACCAAATAGCAATCAACGAAGCGACTTTCAACTCCGCCATGAACATTAAAGTAAAGCTAAGAACACCAGTGTTCATATGAAACAGCGGAGCGTGTCTTTCTCCAACACAAGGAATGCTAGGATCCGATTTTATTCAAACAAAAATAAAAACAAAAACAAACAGACGCTCCAAGTAAAGCACATAAGATGTGACTAAAAATATAGTTTCACTAGAGGTGACCGATAAGTTGTCGATGAAGAAGGGGATGCCTTGGGCATCCCCAAGCTTAGATGCTTGAGTCTTCTTGAAATATGCAGGGATGAACCACGTGGGCATCCCAAAGCTTAGACTTTTCACTCTTCTTGATCATATTATATCATCCTCCTCTCTTGACCCTTGAAAACTTCCTCCACACCAAACTCAAAACAAACTCATTAGAGGGTTAGTGCAAAATTAAAAATTCACATGTTCAGAGAGGACACAATCATTCTTAACACTTCTGGACATTACCCAAAGCTACTGAAAGTTAATGGAACAAAGAAATCCACTCAACACAAAGAGGCAATGCGAAATAAAAGGCAGAATCACAAAACAATTGTAAAGACGAATTTTTTCAAGGCACTTAACAGGCTCAGATAAAAATCTCAAATTGAATGAAAGTTGCGTAAATATCTGAGGATCACGCATGAATTTTTCAGCATTTTACGAGTTTCCTACAGAGAGATCTACTCAAATTCGTGACAGGTAGAAATCTGTTTTGCGCAGAATCCAAATCTAGTATCAACTTTACTATCAAAGACTTTACTTGGCACAACAACATGATAAGGAGAGGTTGCTACAGTAGTAACAACCTCCAAGACACAACAAAACAGTAGCAAAACAAACACATGGGTTAACTCCCAAGAAGTGCTTTCTTTATAGCCATTAAGATGGGCTCAGTAATTTTAATGATGCTCTCGCAATAAATAAGAGTTGAAGCAAAAGAGAGCATCAAAAGAAAATAAGAAACACTTTTAAGTCTAACCCACTTCCTATGAAAAGTAATCTTGTAAATAAACAAGTCATGTAAGCATAATGCAATAAGCATAGGAAAACAAGACAAGCGCAACTTCAAGATTTTAAGCAAAAAGAGAGGTGTTTTAGTAACATGAAAATCCCTACAACCATATTGTCCTCTCTCATAAAGATTTTCAGTAGCATCATGAACAAACTCAACCATATAACTATCACATGAAACATTCTTATCATGAGCTACATGCATAAAATTATTACTCTCCACATAAGCATAGTCATTACTATTAATTGTAGTGGGAGCAAATTCAATAAGATAGCTATCATTATTATTCTCATCACCATAATCATCATATATAGGAGGTAAATTATCATCAAAGTAAATTTTCTCCTCCATGCTTGGGGGACTAAAAATATCATGCTCCTCAAAACCAGCTTCCCCAAGCTTAAAATTTTACATAGCATTAGCAACAATGGTGTTCAAAGCATTCATACTAATAACATTGCCATTAGCATGCATATAAAGTTTCATAGGTTTTTTAATTTTCTCTTCAAACGCCTCATGTCCTAACTCAAGATAAATACTATAAAGATCTCTATTTTTTTGTTGTTTTTGATATAAAGAAAGCAAACAAAACAGAAAATAAAATAAAGCAAGACAATAAACAAAGTAAAGAGATTGGATGTGAGAGACTCCTTGCGCCGTGTCTTGATCTCCCGCAACGGCGCCGAAAAAGGCTTGATGGCGCGTGATGCACACGTCCGTTGGGAACTCCAAGAGGAAGGTGTGATGCGCACAGCAGTAAGTTTTCCCCCAGAAAGAAACCAAGGTTATCGAACTAGTAGGAGATGAAGGCCACGTGAAGGTTGTTGGTGCAGGAGTGTAGTGCGGCGCAACACTAGGGATTCCGGCGCCAACGTGGAACCTGCACAACACAATCATAATACTTTGCCCCAACTTAACAGTGAGGTTGTCAATCTCACCGGCTTGCTGTAAACAAAGGATTAAACGTATGGTGTGGAAAATGATGTTTGTTTGCAGAACAACAGAGAACAGAGATTGCAGTAGATTGTATTTCAGATGTAAAAGAATGGACCGGGGTCCACAGTTCACTAGTGGTGTCTCTCCAATAAGATAAATAGCATGTTGGGTGAACAAATTACAGTTGGGCAATTGACAAATAGAGAGGCATAACAATGCACATACATATCATGATGACTACTATGAGATTTACTTAGGCATTACGACAAAGAACATAGACCGCTATCCAACATGCATCTATGCCTAAAGTCCACCTTCGGGTTAGCATCCGCACCCCTTCCAGTATTAAGTTGCAAACAACAGACAATTGCATTAAGTACCAGTAATGTAATCAACACAAATATCCTTAGACAAAGCATCGATGTTTTATCCCTAGTGGCAATAACACATCCATAACCTTAGAACTTTCTCACTGTCCCAGATTCAATGGAGGCATGAACCCACTATCGAGCATAAATACTCCCTCTTGGAGTTACAAGTATCAACTTGGCCAGAGCCTCTACTAGCAACGGAGAGCATGCAAGAACATAAACAACACATATATGATAGATCAATTAATCAACCTGACATAGTATTCCATATTCATCGGATCCCAACAAACACAACATGTAGCATTACAAATAGATGATCTTGATCATGATAGGCAGCTCACACGATCTAAACATGATAGCACAAGAGGAGAATACAACCATCTAGCTACTGCTATGGACCCATAGTCCAATGATGAACTACTCACGCATCAATCCGGAGGCGGGCATGATGATGTAGAGTCCTCCGGTGATGATTCCCCTCTCCGGCAGGGTGCCGAGGCGATCTCCGAATCCCGAGAGATGGGATTGGCGGCGGCGGTGGCACAGAACTTTTCTCGTATCGTGGCTCTCGACTAGGGTTTCGCGACGGAGAGAATATATAGGCGAAGGGGCGAGTCGGGGACGCTCGAGGCCCACCCATAGGGCGGCACGCAGGTGGTCGCGCCCTAGGGTGTGGCCGCCTCGTCGCCTCTTCGTCTCCTCCGGACTTCGGAAGGCTCCGTGCAAAATAAGACCGTGGGCTTTTGTTTCGTCCAATTCGAGAATATTTCCGTGTAGGATTTGAAACCAAAAAAAAACAACTGGCGTCGGCATCTTGTTAATAGGTTAGTGCCGGAAAATGCATCAAAATGATATAAAGTGTATATAAAACATGTGAGTATTGTCATAAAGCTAGCATGGAACATAAGAAATTATAGATACGTTTGAGACTTATCAATAGCTACAACAAAATAAACTTCAATGACTTGATATTATTGCTACACTTATTATGGGTGTGTGTCCATCATATCATTCTCCTAATGATATGATCTTGTTATTAACAATATCCAATGTTCATGATCAGGAAACCTTGATCATTAATTAATCAACAAACTAGTTAAACGAGAGACTTACTAGGGACTCCAGTTTGTTTACAAAACGCACATGCATTAATGTTTACTATTAATAAAATTATAGCATGAGATATAAACATCTATCATAAACATTAAGATATAATAACAACCACTTTATTATTGCCTCTCGGGTATATCTTCAACATATAATAACAACCACTTTATTATTGAGCCATGTGGGAGTTAATCAGAGAAATATCCATTTAGGGAATTTAATAACACTTAGGAGATATAAAGGAATGCTGGCTAAAAAACTTCTAACCAGTTTCAATTTAGCAAACCAGCTCCATTTTGGCAGCATGATTGAGAAGTTTTCCTCTCCAACCAGAGGTTTTTTTCAACACTTTATGTCTTCTTTCCTTAGCTTACTATGATGCAAAAGGCACTCCTAAATATTGCAGGGAAACTTCCCCAGCTTGCAGCTCAACGTTTGTGCAAAAATCTGAGCATCTCCATCCCCAATATTGATGGGGCCCAGGTCACATTTACGGAAGTTTATGCGCATACCAAAAATTTGTTCAAAGCAGGACAGTATCCATTTAAAATTGATTGCATAATTAATTAACATTATTGTCCAACAAAAAAAGTGTCATTAGCATATTGCATACTAATGATCCCAGAATTATTCATAGTCCGCATTAATCCAACAATCCGCCTAGTGGCAACAACTTAGGGATGGGGTCACCCCGTCGAACCCCCTGCTGCTTAGGACAAAATTACTATTTTCGTCATTTAGTCTAACCCCCACGGAAACATTTTGTAATAAGCTTCTAACAATAAACACCCATTTTGGACTAAAGCCCCTATTTTCCATCATTTGAACCAGGAATTCTCTATCCACCTTATCATATGAGTTCTCATAATCGAGTTTAAAGATAAACCCAGACTGTTCATTTTGCACAACATCATGAATAATTTCATGAGTACACACAACACATTTCTAAATGTACCTGCCTTTAATACAGGATGTTTGGTTAAATAAGTTTTTCACCCACCACATCCAATCTATTTGTTGCATGCTTGAAAAAGATTTTAAAATTAGAATTGGTTAGTGCAATAGTCCTGAACTTGTGTATAATTATGGTAGAAGGGAAAAATTGAGCCGCAATAGGTCCAATTCCCTTTTATTCCAATCATTTAGCATAGCCATCAAATCAGTCTTAGTAAGCTCCCAAAATTGTTGATAGAAAATAAAAGAGAAACCATCTGGCCCAAGAGCTCCCTCGGCATACGAACCAAAAACATCATCTTTAACTTCTTATACATTTGTATGTTCTACACGTAAGGATCAGAGTTCACTAGTAAAAGAATTAGGGCTCGGGAGCGCCGCATCCTCTTGGACTTGGTGGTGTGGGAGATTGAGCATGAAGTATGTGCGCGCGTTAAGACGCAAAGTGCGTGTGGATTAGAGTTCAAGTTTGTACTCAAGTGGTAGCTATTTGCACTGGTCGTTGACGAAGGCTTCGGACCTGACGATCCTGTCCATGAGCCTACCCAGTCTCTCGGCGCCAGGCCCGGGCCTGAGCACCCAGTCGTCCACACCGGCAGCCGCGGCGCTGCAGTTACCGCTTTGGCCGCACCACCCGCCCGGCACGAACATCCCGGCGGTGGCGTTCTTCCCGCGGCCTAGCAGGAGCTCGGCGTCAATGGCGTCTAGCAGGGGGTCGTCGCGCCCGATCTTGCGCGCGAAGGGCGCGTTGCTGCTCACCATGCGGCCCTTGTCGGCAAGGCGGAGATTGAGCGGGTGCTGCCCCGCCGGCTTGCCCCACTGGATGTGGTGCAGGTCGTGGTTGGCGACGGTGGGCACGAAGCGCGGCGTGTTGCAGAGCAGGGTCTGGAAGTAGAACTCCGGGGAGGAGACGAAGTTGGTGTAGTACATGAGGAGCGTCCTCGGCAGGTTCGACTCCCAGCCCCACACCACGTACTCCAGGAAGTCGCGCGTCAGTGCCATCCACGCCGACCCCGTGTACAGCTTGAACGCCGTCGGCAGCTCCCGCCGCTGCGTCACTGTGAAGATGTCCTGCTTCGTCGACATGTAGAGCCCAGGGTCCACAATCAGAGGCCTCCCTCGCACGTTCCTGCGTGTGCCCAATAAATCGTCGATCATCAGCCAGCTGGTCGATTGATCAATACTACTACTAGAGAAGAATACAGTAGTACTCACGCCTTTCAGCCCAGTCGGCTGAAGCTGATCGATTTCCTTCCCCGGCCGGGTACGTCGCGCCTACTTTTTTTTTTCCTCAACCGCGCGGAAATAAACGCAAAAACGTTGCGCTGCGTTGCGTTGCGTCGCGTGGATGGATTGAGAGAGAGAGAGAGAGTCGTACACATGGACAAGCAGTCGCGTCCGAGTTCAACAATTCAGCCAACCAAAAAAGAGTCGGGACGGATTTGTGAGTCGCGAGCCTGCCTTTTCCCCACCCAACATCCTCCGCTGCGAAAAAGAAAAAAAAAAGACCCGCGACCCACAGCCTCCATGGATCCCCTTTCTTCCTCAGCGCCGCCGCCGCCGCCGCGGAGTGCCCCGGCCACCCTATCCCCTCGACGCCGGCCACTCCCCTGCGCCCCCAGCCCCGCTTCATTCCCTAGAAGCTCGCCTGCCGGACCAACTCCGCCCGGTGCTGGACCTCGCCGACGACGCCGTCCGGACGACTATGCGCACGGGGACGGCCTCTTCTCTTCTACGCCTCTGCTCCGCCATCGACGCGCCACCCGCCTATCTCCGCGTCGGCCTCACCCGCACCCGCCTCTGTAAGATCCTCTACATCTAAATCTCCTCTCCGCCTCCACACATCCATTTCGTCTCGCTCATGCTCCTCCTACTGCTGCTGCAGATTACGGCAAGGACCTGGTAAAATCAAGTTCTTTTTCGCCGCCGCCAACATCCAGGACAGGTGGCCTCGGCTTCTGCTGCCTGCCTGCCTGGGCGCTGCATACCAAAAACTGGACTTCCTCGCTCGGCTGCTCTCTCTGGGGGCCGTTGCCCTCCGGCGATCAACGCCCAAACATCCCTGACGGATACCACAACCACGCCCCCGTGCTGCCGGATCCCACCCGGAGCTGCTACCTCCCTGACAACGTTCTGAAGCTGCCGGCACGGCTTCCCAGACCCTGGATTTGCCCCTGGAGCACCACACTGGCTGGCGTGGTCGTAGAATGGTGCTGCTCTCCCATGCCGGCGAGCCGTCGTCGCCTATCCGCACACTGGTACTAGCATCGGCAAATATCCATCTGAGGTGAGCTCCAGCTCTTCTGCTCTGCTCTCAGCCATGTCCTTTGTGCCTGCCTACGAATAGGTCCTGATACATGCTTGTCCAAATGATTACTTGTATTGGCCCACTAACAAATCTCTAGGAAAAACTTGATGTGATGTTTGTCGCTGCCAATCTAGCCTTTTATTTGGCCAAGTCGAATTGCTCACTGTAGGTAGTATGTTCATCAACACGTCTCTTTCGCCCAACTACAGCAACCTCGTCATCTCAACTATATATGTCTACCTGATAGCGCTACTTTTATTAAGTTTCTAGTGACGGCACAAAGCAGCTATATTCTTCAAATCCACATGATGCATTGCTGTTGTAAAACTTTGGCCAATTTTGTTATATGTTGATCGACTGGATTCACACTTGAATGCACTACTGTTTGTTTGTTTGTTTGTTTAATCACCTGACAAACTAATCTGGAGCTGTAGCAACATTGCACATGCGCCCATGATACGTATATATGTCTTGTTTCAGTTAGCTACTTCCCAATATTTCTTCTGTACAGGAGAACAGTGATCCGTTAATATTTATTTCCCGGCAGATAGAAAACTGTGAGTTCCACATAGCTGCCTGCCATCTTGACATATCAAACGTGCTATCCTGTTGTAGATGCACCAGGGCTCCTAATTAATTTATTCTTTCTAAATATGCTCTAGAGCTGACCAACATGTTTTGTTCTTGTGCAAGAACAAGGATTTAGACTAGATGATGCATCACTTGGAAGGAAGCAATAGCTGCTGCAGCCTGATGCATGACTTGGCAGGAAGGAAGCTGTAAGACCCCGGGGAAAAGAAGATGGCATATACACGCCTTGCTCCAGCCAGCTCTATGCACATCTTTCTTTTTAGCGCCTTAATTATCTATGCGATCATATGGTTATAATGCATGAGCAGCTGAGGTTTCAGATGCCAGAGGATCTTCTAACACAGCGGCATGTGTTTTATTTATGTAACCTCCTGGGAGAAACTTCGGTTCTGATCGATGTGCACCAGCTTGTCCTTGACGTTGATTGTTGGGTAGTTTTTACGTTGATGATTAGACTTGTGGTAGAGTTGATTGTACTCCCTCGGTTACCTATTAATTGACTCTTGTCAGAGTGTTTTGTATGTTGTATGGGTTGTGCTGTATATGCAGAGCGGTGTTATTTTCCGTGCAGGTTTGAATGTCCAAAACCAGTTAAGATTATGCCAAAATTTTGAACAACCTTGCTAATTAATGTCGATTGATTAAGTAGCTTAATCGCTCCTACTTTCATTTATATTAATTGAAGGTAAGTTCTGATAATAGTTGTGAACGAGTAAAAAGAAGTAGCTACTTCGTTTGCCAGAATCGATGGGCCAAGTAATGGGCATAAAATAGCAAAGATATTGGCGTGAGGTACGGGCCGAGTCATGGGCTAGTTTGAAAGGTGGCGCATGTTAGATATCATTTTTGCCGCCCAATTGTTGCTGCTGCCCTCCCGCTCCCAGTCCAGCTCTCTGCGTGGCTATGGGGATTTTGTGTCAGTCACACATTTATCGTTGGTGATTTTTCCGTAACTGTACAAGGAGTTGCTTCCAATGAAGAATTAGTTTCACGACACGTTATTAAGGCTTTCCGTAATGAGCTTCCTGTACATGTAGCATTAATGCGTGTGGGTGACACTAGCATGTTTCCACTTCCTATATATATGATCGTTTATAATTCTTTTGCGAGAAAAACATGTCGACTATCAACCGAGTACAAAAGAGAAAGGACAATCTGATTGGGCGTGGGATCACAGGCGGATCTCCCGGTACGGCAAGGTCGGGCACTCGCCCTACCTTGGCTCCCAACGAAAAGCGGTATACCCCTATGCTGCTAGACACATATCGCTCGATAGTATGAGCTGATCCCTTGAATCGTTTTGGATCCATCCTAAGTCAAGGAAACCGCATGTCCACACGTTGCTTCTCTTTCAGGTGATCGAGGGAGGCTGCGAGGGCACAACCGCACATGTACTACTGCTGGCGCAGTGGCGGCGGCGTGATCTGCAACCCTAGGTCGAAGGGTGCCCATCGAGAAGGAACGGTAGCCGGACTTGGGTGATTGGTTCTCGCCTCGGGAGGTCTGTATGGAGGAATTTTTTCGGCGAGATGGCCAATGGAGTTAATCTACAATTCTAAATTGAAGATACATAGAAAGAGGAAGCGACCATCAAAGGATTGAAAGGGGCAAGGTACATTTTTTTTCAGAAATTTGCATATGTGTACAACGCCCTTGTGTCTTATTTGATAAATCTATGAATATGTAAATTTCTTGTTTGACAAGGTATTGTGTGCCGCTTGGCAGTGGCAGTAGCTCAAAACCAAGCACAAATGAAAGTAAAATTAAGTAAGATGTCTAGAAAGAGAGTAGATCGAGCTTGAGAGTAGAGTTTGAGAGTAGAGCTTTGGCTTTGCCTATAACTTTCATTCGTCATTATAACTTCATTGTCGGTATGTTCGTAGGTTTTCATTCTATTTAAATATGAAAGTACTATTTTTCATTGTACTAAGGTGATCGTGCTTACAACAAATAAAGTATTAATGTGTCTATAAACCATTGTTTTTTTTCATCAGTTTGCTTATGCTTTAGATTTCGCCCGCCCTTAAATTTTCTTCGTCCCAAGCCACTGCATGGGATTGATGTATCACAGAACATGCGAACTTGCCGAAGGGAGTAGGAAATACTAACGCACATCACTAATTCTTTGTTACGGAGTAATTAACCATCGAGAATATCGAGAACCTCCGATAAGCCTATCGTTAGTGCCATGGAGATATTCTTGCTGAGGAAGAGGACTTGTTCACATAGGCCCTTTACTTCCAACCATTGACCCTCACGTGAGGAGGAAGACGGCAGCCACTGCGTTCGCTCCATCAGGCTCGTGTGGTGCCCTCCCGCGGTGGGGTCGCCGGCTCTAGCTGAGACATGCACGGTATGATACATGGTATAAGTAGAGGACGTGGGTGAACATCCATCGAGAGCTCTAGTAGTGACTATGTTTGGTTCCACTTGAATAAAAAAAACGCTAGTAGTAGCTAGCTAAGCTTCTGATGCATGCATTTTAGATTTTTCGATAAAGGGAATATATTAATATCATAAGATATCAATTACACCCAGCCTCAGCAACAACACAACACCTTAATGATAGTACGGATGCACATCAAGCCGGCAATTCGACCCATGGGTACGTCCGCCCATGGGCACCCGACCCAAATGGGTAGGGTATGGGTCCCAATGTTCGCCCATGGAAATAACCCATGGGCAACCCGATTAGTCGTGGGTCGGGCATGGGTATCAGTCTATGCCCACGGGTTGCCCGATGGGTCACCCGATTAATATTACTAATTAAAATAATTGCACAATTTTATATGGTACGTAAGCTATGATACACATACATTATACATGTAGACAATATACATCATTTACACACAAAGCTCTTTTATCTAGACACCAAACATGTGCATATTAGTACTACTTTCAGTCACAAAGCCAAGAACGGGAATACACCACTCTTTGTCCTGGCATCCCAACAATGTGCCGATGTGTTCTAGATATTTGGTTGCGTCAAACTCTCCATTTTTTGTACCCGATGGGTTGCCCGATAGGGTCGGGTTGCCCGATGGATTTGGGCATGGGTCTCGTTCCTTACCCATGGGTAGGGTCGTGGGTCACAGGTGTGCCCGATAAGGGTGATGGGCTTGGGTCTAGTTTAGGTCGACCCGACCAAACCCGATCCATTGCCAGCCTTAGATGCACACATCCAAAAAAATAAAAGAAAACTAAGAAACAAAAGCCCCGCTATAGCATGCTAGGCTTAGCAACAACAATACAACCACCACCAAGACAACACCTGAAATACAGAATCTCCAAAACGACGCCTCCAAGAAGGAAACGATGCAACACGTCGTCGCGACCAAAGATCTTAGGTTTTCACCCGAAGATAGTCCCCGCTCTCAAAACAATGCCTCCAACAAGGTCATTGCCATGCACAACCATTAAGGCGGACCTTAGGTTTTCACCCGAAAGGTAGAACTCGAACTTCACCGCTGCCGCTTCCATACCTGCTGCGAGCAACACCAAGCAAGTCCCTCAACAACGCGGAGACTTGAACCTCTCTTAGTCTCCACCTCCGGCCTTCATGTTATTCCCTTCATCTGCTGCATCATGGACCAAAATCTCTTGATGCCAACACAGACAAGAGCTTCTCCCTCCGGAACCAATCGGCCGGAATAAAAGCATGGGTGCGCACGACCAAATACCACCGTTCCAGCAAACTCCAGCAAAAAAGCATTACATTCGTCGGCGGTGCCTTCCGGAACTCAACACTCTGCAAGATCGAGAAGAGAAACCTCAGGCAAGTCTTCATCTTCGCCCAAGAGAGACCCTAGGACCGCCGCCTTTATTCAGCCAGTCCCCCACGTCGGCGACCATCCCAGGCTGGCCACAGATGCTGCCGGAGACACCAAGCGCAGATCGCGCTGTCCGGAGACACCGCACACGCCCTGGGCACCGCCGCATCCGAATGCCAGCCCTCCACCGGCGACAACAGCCGTCGCCAGCTTGCACGCCTCCCCACCTCGCCGCCGGACGCGGTGACAGATCGAAAGACCCACCACCACCATCCACAGGCCGACCATCTCCGGCGAAGAAGAGGGCCGCCTCCACCGTCGAACCCAAGGCTGCTGCCCGGCGACCTCGTGCCGCGGGAGAAGCCCAAGATCACCTCCACGCACCGGCTAGAGGCAGGGGGATATTGGCGTAGATCGAGGACCTGGCCGCTGCCCACCACCAGCCACCACCGCCAAGGTCTGGCCGCCGCCGCAGATCAAGGACCTAGCCGCAGGAGGAGCCGACGAGAGGCGGGGCCGCAGCGCCAAGGTCTGGCCGCCGCCGCCAAGAACCATCCGCGTCCAACCAGCCTCAGCGTGGAGGAGAGATCCCAGCCGCCGTTCCCAGCGCGGCGCGAGGAAGGGCCGCGGCCACGCTCCGCGGACTTTGCCCGACGGCACCACCGGCGGCGGCGGGAGGTGGTTAGGGTTACAAGGGGGACGAGGTGCTCCCTCCATCGGCGAACATTACCATATATTTGTCTTAAATCAAATTTATTCGAATTTAATAACTTTTTATAGGACTCCCTCCTTAGCAAAATCTGGTGCGTATTATTTTGAGCACGCGTAGCAAGGAAGGTTTTTTTAGGTGATTTTGAATAAGTATACCTCTTGTTTGCGTTGGCTGGAGTCTTTTAATCCAGCCCATGGAATGCTAGCTCACCTCCTCGTATCCCAAACTCGCTGTTCGTGCTCTCTCTTCCCTCCCGCTATTTACATTTCCCGCGTTTGAGACCACCTAGTACGCGAGAGCAACTGGCCCCATGCATGCATTGCACAAGATGAAGCAAAGCAGCAACATGAAGCCCCCACGTGGACAAAGGAGGCTTGGTCTCGCTGCAGCAAATTAACGCGGACATGGCGGGAGTCAATGTCGTAGTCCATCAGCCGACCACCACCACCAGCACCATTGCCATTCTTTTTCACCAGCGCCGGCGGCCTTCTCCTTGCATGTTCGGGTACGACAACAATGATATAAGGACATCTCTGACGCCCCTGCGTAACGGATCGCTTTTCGGTTTGTTTGGGTCCGGATGTGGTGGCCCACATACAAGAAAAAGTCATCTGTCCTTATGCGGGTGGCAGCGGCACCAACAGGGAGACCCATGTTTTTGTGGGGCCCGCTGTCCGCGCTCCAGCTTAACCTCCGCTAATGGCGCCCACGGCTGATAACCGGAGGTTAGGAGGCACACGTGGAAAAGGGTTGCGTACTTCCCACCCGCGCCAGTTTCACGCCCAGGCCACCGCGCTATAAAACGAGCTCGCCGGGGCCCGGGCAGGGCCACACATCCATAGCCATGGCTCCCCCTTCTCCCCCATGCCGTCCGCTCACCACGTGGGCCTAGATCAGCGTGGCCTCCTTGGAGAGTTACCTTGCAAACCCCCCGGCTAGCGGCGAGGATGAGTGGGGAGGCTAGGACGACGAAGACGTTGACACGGACCATATTCGCACCTCCACCACCTTCGAGCAGCACATCCTCCTCGAGTCCTTTCAGAGCACGCGGTAGCACACTCTCAAAGGACATGTGGAGCCCATCGACGCCGCCATCATCGAGCCCTCCTTCCGGTTGGTGGCCTTGGAGGAGCGCGACGACCAGTTCATGGCGGAAGAGCGGCGAACATGGTACGAGATGGAAGAGAAGCGGCCGGCGGACAAGGTCGCCGAACTGACGGCCAACGAGGAGGCTACTCGATAGCAGGCTGCCTCGCGGTTGCGATGGAGGTAGAAGAGGTTGCCCGCAAGCAACCTGTGCCGTCGTGTAGATGGCGGCCTGTCAGGACGCTAGGAACGCCGAGATCGGTGCCTCAGCCGAGGAGGAGGCGATGGCTATCATGGCCGCCCACATGGTGATGCAACGTGTTGGGGCAACGCGTGTGCATCGGGAGGCCATGACCTTCGCCCGCCACGCTAGGAGGCACGCCATCCGTGACATGATGCGTTGGGCCGCCGATGCGATGCGCAGTGGCAACGAGGGCCAAGGAAGCTCCGGTGGTGAGTCCGGGGGCGCGGAGGATGGCGAGCACCAAGGTAGCAAGGGCCAAGGCAGCTATGCAGATGGTGGAGCGGGACCAATGTAATTTAGTTTGGATTAGGTTTAATTATGGTCAAAATGGAATGAAGATGTATCCTAAATTCCTAATTAGACTTTATGAGAAAACAAAGGCTACTCCTCGTTGACCAGTGGCCCATCGGCGACGGTGTGCCCAATCCGCGCGCTATTTGTGTTGCCGCAAACCTGGCCCAAATTTAGGTCGGGTTTGCTCCTGAATGGCGCGTCCGTATGCAGTCAACTGTTGGGCCTCATTTTCGTCCGCAGCAGACACCGGAGGATGTCTCCGGCGCGGGGAGGGGGGCGTTGGAGATGTCCTAAGTCCCAGAGGACACGCGACAATCGATACGACACATGGAATGATGGGTCTCGCGCCATTATTTCATGCATAAAACAACAGCGCATGACATAAAAAATGCACATCAGATGGTAGGTATGTATAACGCGCAACGATGAGAGTACATGCAAAGATAGGCAGTAAAAGCATATCATAGCATAAAAGGCCTCGAAAAGTTCGAGAAGAATAATCCGACTATTCTTTTGGTCAATACGAACTTACTGACCATGTTCGGAGACTCCGAACGACCTTTTTTTGGCCGGCAAATTCTTAAAAGTCCAGAAAACAGTGATTTTCAAAACCTAATTTCCTCAATCGCCTCTATCAGTGCTTAAATATAAATTATGGATCTCCTAAATGCTACCGACCCAAGAAATCTGCGTACAAAACAGTTGTGCAGGAACACCGAAAATTGGGAGAGAGAACTAGGGGAACTAAAAATGGGCGGGAAAGCCACCAAAAGTTGAAAACAGGCGGGAAAGCTCCCAAACCATTGATTGCGTGCCTTAGCCTCGCCGGTACCAACGTGAAGACAATGAAATCTTCGGACAACCGGAAACCCTAGCACACTGCCGCGGTGCATGGAATTTCATACATGGGATAGCGACGAACACCACCTAAAAGTGCCACACGGAATTTCATGCATAAATTAAGGAGCCATGCCACAAGAAAGGCACATGAAATGATAGGTTGTTTCTGTCCCCGGCCAAAAAGAAAAGTATGTGAGGATGCGCCGGCTTGGCACGAATAAGAGCATCTCCAGCCGTCTCCCCGACGAGGCCCCCGGCAGCCCTTTTTTCATCCGGACGACAAAAAATGGCCCAGCCGCGTCCCCGGTTCCTTGTTTTCGCCCGTTGGGCTTTCATCCATCAGGCGAGCCCATGTCATCCCCGCCCCCGGGAGCGCTCGGGGAGTCCGGACGAAACAAAAGCGCGGGAACCGTCGAGAAAACTTCCCACGCGGCTAGTGGCCCCGACTTGTCAGCGAGAAAGGCCGATCGTCATCCTCATGGCATCGTCTTCCGCGCGCTGTAAAAGCCTACCGCCGGTCAGTCTTCCCCGAACGCGTCGCTTCCACGCGGCGAGTAATTGCCGTCGCCTCGAATTCACGCGCGGTTTCCTCTATTTATCGCGGAACTGCCGCGTCTGGCCGCATTCACCACTCCCGTCTCTCCCCAAACTTCTCTCCCCAATGTCCCCAATCTCCTCGAGCGAGCAATGGCGGGCTACGGCGACGTTGCGGTGAACAACGGCTTCGGCCGTCTGTCTCTGCACCAATGGGAGGGGAGGCTGCTGCACATGGCAGGCTACCCGGCGCCGCCGGACTTCCGCGTGCCCGGAGGCTAGCGCCTGAGCGCGGGGGGCGTCCCGATCCCACCGCCGCCAGTGGGACGCGACGTCCTCGACGCCGAGATCAACGCGATGCTCGTCACCCTCAGTGACGAGCAGCATGCCGAGCCACGCTTCTTCCCCGACAATACGACGCGTGGACCGACTTCTTCTGGTGAAGGTACGAGCGAGAACTCGCCGCCTAGGACGGCCCCCCTCCTCCCACGCGCAACAACGCCGCCGGCCGCCGCCACTGGTGGAGCGCGCCTAGCCGCACCCTCGAGAACGTGCTCGCGCACATCTAGAGCGACAACTACCCCGCACTGGGGATGCTGCCGCTGACGGTGCCGCTGGGGATACTACCCCGTACGGGAGCTCATGGATGCCATGACGGATAGAACCATCGTCATCGTCTGGGTCGGCGTCGAGGTCGGCATCGCGCTCCTGCGGGTCGGCTCCTCCAGCAGCGACGCCGAGGGCTGTCAAGAAGGAGTCGATGTCGCCACCACCGATAATAGGACGCATCAGCGGCGCCATTGTCATTCGCGAGGGGGGGGGGGTCCCGTCGGCGTCTCCATCGCGCGGCCGCAAGAGGAAGACGGCCAAGAGGAAGCCAAGCGGGCTGAGGACGCGGCGATCCGCGAGGCCATCGCGAGGTTGCTGAAAGACCTCGTCCCCGCCGACAACGCCCTCCCGATGGACGCGGCGCTCGCCTGGTCAAGGCAGGATTGGGAGAGGGAGGAGGCGGAGCAGCAAAGGCGTCTGCTGGTCATGGCGGCCGCGTGGCGCGGCGCCGCCCGCGCCTCACCCACCACACCCACCGCACCCGTGTCGCTGATCAAGCTGGAGGAGAGCAGCGAGGATGAGTGGTATCGGCACGGAGATGCCGGCCAGAGCAGCTAGCAGGCGCCGCCGCCCGAGGACACTGGCGACTCCAGCGACGACGATGGCGATGACTACACGGCGTTCTAACGCCATTTCGGCATCTAGAACACCGTCCTTTTAATTAGTTTATATTCCCTCAATGTAGGACTAAGGGACAACTTAAAATAATTAAAATAACACATTAACAAAAAATTCAATTATTTGAATTACCAATAAATATTTAAAGTCCATCCAAAACCATTATTCATGTCAAATGATTAGAAGCTGGACGATCTGGCAGTGGCGATTGGTCAGTCTGACGTGCAATACTACTCGGAGACAGATCTATGGTCAAACAGACACCACTACCACTCCACGGCAAGTATATGCCGGAGGACCTCCGAAAGAGAGGGTGATTGACGTAGCAAGAGAAACATAATTCTAGAATATCTGGAAGATTATCCGGGAAACCGTCGACTCTGGCTAGTTGTATGTCATATGTAGACTAACCTTAATTTTTTTTCCTTCTTTCGATATTTCTAAGTTATTTTTTTCTTCTATAAATAAAAATTTATAAATGATATGAAAATAGTCTCGATGAATTTGTTCTTTTACTTTCGAGAAACAGCTAGTACATCATGCACATAGACAAGTTAGGGACGTAATCTACCTCGAAACACTACAATAGTAATATAGCAACCAAACGATACAACGAGCGTGTTGGGGCCACAACACAAGCAAGCCCAAAAGAAAGGACATCGGCTGATCGACGAAAACGAAGATGACCCGCATCGCTTTGCTCTCTGGAGAATTTCCACCACGCTCCTAGCACTCCTAAGCATTGCGTACCAAGAAGGAAAGTGACGATGATGCCAATCCTGCGAAGACTGATCCTAGGGTTTTCCCTTGTACGCAAGAGGGAGTGGAGAAGAGGAACACCTAACATCCTTAAAGTCTAAGGTGCAAGATCTAAGTTTTTTTTTTTGCGGGTAAAGATCTAAGGTGCATCACCGATGGACGTATATACTTTTCACATACGAGTGATTGTAGGAGGAGGCCACCATGTTGACGTTACTTAATTAGTGCATAGTTGCATACCTGATGGATTTGTGCCGAGGTAGTACATGCCATGTCGGCGCCAACCGTAGTGGCAGCGAGGTGTTGGAATTCGCCGCGGATGACAGCGGCGTCGTGCCTCACTTTACCGTGGAATCAGACAGTTTCTAGATGGGGCAGTTGAGAGGAAGTGCAAGATCTAAGCTGCATCACCGATGGACGAATCCCGAGCCAACGGGTCGGCAGCCACTCCGACGGGGTGTGAAGTAACAACGTCAGACCGTGCTGATCGATGGTCGTCTCGTCCCAGACTTCCAGGTGGAGACGCAGCGACGACATGTCTCTGCATATATGCCAACTTTGATAGCTTCTGGTGGTGTTGTATCGGGACAACAAATCGATATCAACAATTATATTGGACTAGCTTAATGAGCTTATTAGCGAAGCTGCACCACAACCACGGTACGGTGATGAGCGGATGGCACCGCCGCCTGTCCACCCCTGACGGTGGTGACAACCTCGTCCGGCGATGCCGCCTCTACACCCCTCGACGGCACCGTGATCCACGCCACCATCAACGTCATACGCTTTCTTCGCTGCCTGGTCTACCATGTCCACGATGGCGAGTACATACCCGTCGAGCTGTCAGCCTTCCTCATCAACCCCGCCTTTTGCTTCGGCTCTGTTGGAGTCGCCGGCGGGGATGGCAACGTAGGTGCAGGGTCTGGTGACTGGTGCCGTTCTGGGCAACGAAGGGGCCAATGGGGCTGACAGTGGGAGATTCAGCCTGCCGCAAGAAGCGACAAGCAACTTGACAGCAGCGAGGATCAGGTTTCTGAGCACGAGCATGGCGAGCTTGATCTGCTCGACGTACTATGCCACGACCATATGTCGTATGAAAAGTACTCCCAGTTGACGGACGCTGATGCTGCCACTCCGTCTGCGTCCTTCGCCGCATCATTGTCAGCGAACTCATCATGGAGCCGGTTGCACTCGGCCAATAGCATCGTTGGTCGATGTAGAGGAAGAGACCATGTGTATGCATGTCTGGGATTTATCTGCTTGGCATGCTGCATCACGACTTTATCTGCTCGGCATGCCGCGCCTTATCCATATGCTCGGAGGGAGGCCACAATGACCGCTGTAGAACATGTTTTGGGCATGATTTTTTTCGGCCAGTGCCAAACCAATTGAACCGCCTAACCAATCCGCACCAGCATGTGAGATCATGTCATATATTTACGGTGTAGACCAGACCAACCCAACTAAAACATGTGGCAACGGCCTGGTTTGAGAAACCAGCACAAACCGGCAGAAACCGGGAATGCCCCGGGTTACAGGCAACGCTTCCCATCCAGGTCACTCTCTTCAGCACCTCTTGGAGTGGGCACCAGAACCTTCGGCCCTCCACAAAGAGGTCCATGATGGAAGACTTCAACAGCTCGGGCAAGGACTCCTAGGGCGACTCCCTCTTCCGTTTTTTTTTTTTGAACAGAAAATGCCCCAAAGGGCGGAGAAGCTGCATTAACAAATAGACAGGTACAAAATTACAACAAGCCCCTTGTAGTCATCCACAGCACTGCTATTTCTAGAAATTAAGAAAAGGGGCTCGTAAAATGCAAAAAGGACCCTAGGGCTAAAAGAAGAAAAGCAATCAGGCCCTTGGAGTCCTCCTTTGTCTTTCGCCGGCGACCTCAAGGCAGCAGACGCGCCGAGGTCAGAGAAGACTTTGCTCGCTTGGTTCTCGACGCCGGCGAGTAACCCTTGCCTCCTGCCGCCTTCACATCTCCGGGGACGAACCACATGGAAACGAGAAGACGTCGAGCACCGGTGCAAGGATCCGGGAAAGCCTCCGAACTGGAGGTTATCTTCATCGGCCGCCATTCGACCAGAAAGGGCAGAGGCAGGACAGCAACCATCATCGCCAGGCCTCTGCTGTTGAACACCAACAAGAGCAGCTTGGGGAGCAGAGGAGTCAGCGCAGGAAGGACTCAACGCCCGCTTTATTCCGTCACCATGACAGCGTCGAAGCAGTCGTGAGAGAACCTGCCGCTCAAATCCCTGCTCCAAGAAAGAGGCCCGCAGAGAAGAGGGCCTAGAACTCCACCAGATCGAAGAAGAAGAAGCCCCACCGCACCTCCCTCCCTCGCCACCATGGCAGGCCAAGGGAAAGACAGTAGATAGATGCATATCTACGAGGTGAAACTCCACCTTACCACCACGGCCGGTCAGGAACTTCGCCTCTGCATCAACTTCAGAGATCTGACGGGAAGACGAGCTTATTTTCCGAGACACTGGAGCATCTGATCCCCACCGCATGTGGCTCCATGCCACCACGACGAGTAGAAGAAACTCCACATGGCCACCGCAGCCGCTCGCCGGCAACAGCAGCGCGCTCGAACACGGCACATGGCCAGAAAGCACTAAGGCAAAACCAACAGCTAATCCTACCTCTATTATATACAAGGGGAGCCAACCTCCTATTCCATCTCCTCGCCGGCCAGCAGTGCCTCCGGTGAGAGAGAAGGAGAGGGGCGGCGGATGAGATCTGAGGAGGACTCTCAAACCAGGCGGAGAAGGAAAGACCCCCGTCCAAGAATACTCCCTCTTCCGTGAAGCCATCCTCCATGGTGAACTTTAAACAATGTTTGCAATATGAGGACATGCAGTATCTACTGGGATGCTCTTATTAGTGGCGGAGCATGCAACAATTCTAAGACTGGGCCGGTCAGCAAAATAGGCTTAAGCAATACACATGGTGACTTTTTATTATTATTGGTGGGCCAGAATAATACCAGTGATACCCAAATGTAGGGTTGCGAAGCCACGGCTCGCATGTCGCGATACAGTGTGTTCTAGCTTCTCATACTTTCTTTATTAATGTAGAATGAGGCTTCTAGTTCACTTTGTATGAATCTATTAATTTTTACAGGCATGTCATGTCCTACCCTAGGGAATATATACGGTACCACACTGATATTTTTTCCTAGCTTGATCTATGTACGCATAAAGATGAACATTTGGGTTAATGATGCGGACACCGCATGGTGAGCCAAACTCTTGTCGATCATCCAGCTGCAAGATAAGGATCACTAACCTAAAATATGCACACACGTGCTCTAGGTAAGACACATGCAGTGTAAGAGGCAAAACTTTCTCCAATGATTGAGCTAGCTCCACATATCAAGTATCTTATCAACGGGCCCGCATGCATGCTCTATTTTATAGCTTTGTGTACTAGTATTTGGCCCAATCGAGAGTTTGGAGAATATAAACTATGGGCAGAACATGAAGGCCCATTTAAGAATCCGTAGCCCATTACCAAAATCCGGAAATTTTAGGGCCATGGCAACCTTTAAACCTTTAGTCCCACATTGCTAAGGGATGAAAGTTTTGAGCAACTTATAAGGTGAGCTTTTGTTGACATCTAAAATGGTAGAAACACACCTAGTGCTGCACCCCACATCCAGCCATATAGCGCGTGCGCTCGCGTTAATATTCGCGACTTAAGACTTTGGACGCTTGGCGACGGCGCCGCTAGCCTAGCAAATAAAATCAACTTTTTTCTAAAACAATTTGTCAGTTCATTGGACGTAGACTTTTTTCTAAAACAATTTCCTCACGTTATTATTTCTTCCAGTTCATTGTACGTAGACGCCACGCTAGGGAAGCTTTGCTATGATTGTTAGTTCGTAGCATACTCACGCTATTCAAACACAATGTTTATCCCCTCCATGCGGAAGGAGATAAAGACTAAGTTTTGATCTTTTTCTAAACGCTAATCTTGATCTAAAAAATTATTTCGGTTTAAGTTATGATTATAGAGAACACACACCACGCGAGCATCACTTGTTTTGAGAAACTTTACTGACATGTTACTTAATGGTATATCGAACACCTTCCGAACCACGTCACATGCTTGCAAGCTAATTAGATATCATTTCACCGAGAGGCCCCAGATAATATCTATCCGTCATTTGGATGGACAAATCTCACTCTTGATCCATGAGCTTCAACTCCCACTTTAAGAGTACCCAATGCCACCTTTATAACCAATACTACAAATTAATTCAAAATACTACTCAGACTATGTTTATGATAATTAGTTCATGTTTTAATCTAATTACTAATGAACTCCCACTTAATACAACATCCCTCATAGTTGTTAAGTGGTACACGATCCAGATCCACTACACCAAAACTGATCATCACGTGAGATGATGTAGCTTCAATGGTGAACATCAACATGTTGATCATATCATCCATATGACTCGTGTTCAACCTTTCGGTTTCCGTTGTCCCGAGACCATGTCTGTACATGCTAGGCTCGTCAAGCAAACCCAAGTATTCCGCGTGTGCAACATGGCTTACACCCGTTGTATGTGAACGTTGAGTCTATCACATCCGATCATCACGAGATGCTTCGAAACGAACTATATCAACGGTGCATACGAGGGGAGAACACTTTATTATCTTGATATTAATGTGAGGGATCATCTTATAATGCTACCGTCGCGTTCTAAGCAAAATAAGATGCATAAAGGATTAACATCACATGCAATTCATATGTGATATGAGATGGCCCTTTAGTCTTTGCGCCTTCGATCTTCATCTCCAAAGCACGGACATGATCTCCATCATCAACGGGCATGATCTCCATCATCGTCGGCGTAGCGTCAAGGTCCATGGCGCCGTCTTCATGGTTGTTCACCGCATGTAGCAACTATTACAACTACTTTGAAATAATACTCAACATGAAATATAAAGACAACCATAAGGCTCCTGCCGGTTGCCACAATACAATAATGATCATCTCATACATATTCATCATCACATCATGGCCATATCACATCACCAAACCCTGCAAAAACAAGTTAGACGCCTCTAATTTGGTTTGCATATTTTACGTGGTTTAAGGTTTTCGAGTAAGATCTAATCTACCTACGAACATGAACCACAACGGTGATACTAGTGTTGTCAATAGAAGAGTAAATTTAATCTTCACTATAGTAGGAGAGACAGACACCCGCAAAGCCACTTATGCAATACAAGTTGCATGTCGAGCGTGGAGCAAATCTCATGAACGCGGTCATGTAAAGTTAGCCCGAGCCGCTTCATCCCACTATGCCACAAAGATGCAAAGTACTCAAACTAAAGACAACATAAGCATCAACGCCCACAAAACAATTGTGTTCTACTCGTGCAACCATCTATGCATAGACACGGCTCGATACCACTGTAGGGATTCGAAGCATAGAAAACAAAAATTTCCCTACCGCGAAACGCAATCCAAGCCAAGATGCAATCTAGAAGATGGGAGCAACGAGGGGATGAACGAGACTAACCCTTGAAGATTTCCAAAGCCTACAAGAGGAGGCTCTCGTTGCTGCGGTAGACGATCACTTGCCGCTTTCAAAAGCGCGTAGAAGATCTTGACGGTGCCACAATCGGGCAGCACCTCCGTACTCGGTCACATGTACGGTGTTGATGACGACGTCCTTCTCCCCGTTCCAGCGGGCAGAGGAAGTAGTAGATCCTCCTCGGAATCCCGGCACACGACGGCGTGGTGGCGGTGGTAGTGGAGAACTCCGGCAGGCTTCGCCTATGCGGAGGTATTATGTGGAGGAGGAGAGGCTAGGGTTTGGGGAGAGGGTGGCTAGGGCGCCGGCCATGGGCAGCCCTAGGTGGTGCGGCCCTTGTTAATAGGTTAGTGCCGAAAAATGCATCAAAATGATATAAAGTGTATATAAAACATGTGAGTATTGTCATAAAGCTAGCATGGAACATAAGAAATTATAGATACGTTTGAGACGTATCAATAGCTACAACAAAATAAACTTCAATGACTTGATATTATTGCTACACTTATTATGGGTGTGTGTCTATCATATCATTCTCCTAATGATATGATCTTGTTATTAACAATATCCAATGTTCATGATCAGGAAATCTTGATCATTAATTAATCAACAAACTAGTTAAACGAGAGACTTACTAGGGACTCCAGTTTGTTTACAAAACGCACATGCACTTGTTGAATCTATCACACCCGATCATCACGAGATGCTTCGAAACGACAAGTCTTGGCAACGGTGCTACTAAGGATGAACACTTTATTATCTTGATATTTTAGTGAGAGGGATCATCTTATAATGCTACCGTCGCGATCTAAGCAAAATAAGATGCATAAAAGGATTAACATCACATGCAGTTCATATGTGATATGATATGGCCCTTTTGTCTTTGCGCCTTTGATCTTCATCTCCAAAGCACGGACATGATCTCCATCATCAATGGGCATGATCTCCATCATCGTCGGCGAAGCACCAAGGTCAATGGCGCCGTCTTCATGATTGTCCTCCATGTAGCAACTATTACAACTACTTTGAAATACTACTCAACATGAAAATTTAAAGACAACCATAAGGCTCCTGCCGGTTGCCACAATACAATAATGATCATCTCATACATAGTCATCATCACATTATGGCCATATCACATCACCAAACCCGCAAAAACAAGTTAGACGTTTCTAATTTGGTTTGCATATTTTACGTGGTTTAGGGTTTTCGAGAAAGATCCAATCTACCTACGAACATGAACCACAACGGTGATACTAGTGTTGTCAATAGAAGAGTAAATTGAATCTTCACTATAGTAGGAGAGACAGACACCCGCAAAGCCACTTATGCAATACAAGTTGCATGTCGAGCGTGGAGCAAATCTCATGAACGCGGTCATGTAAAGTTAGCCCGAGCCGCTTCATCCCACTATGCCACAAAGATGCAAAGTACTCAAACTAAAGATAACAAAAGCATCAACGCCCACAAAACCATTGTGTTCTACTCGTGCAACCATCTATGCATAGACACGGCTCTGATACCACTGTAGGATAATGTAGCATAGAAAACAAAAATTTTCCTACCGCGAACACGAAATCCAAGCCAAGATGCAATCTAGAAGACGGTAGCAACGAGAGGATTGTCGAGTCTCACCCTTGAAGAGATTCCAAAGCCTACAAGATGAGGCTCTTGTTGCTGCGGTAGACGTTCACTTGCCGCTTGCAAAGCGCGTAGAAGATATTGATCACGGCGCCACGAACGGGCAGCACCTCCGTACTCGGTCACACGTTCGGTTGTTGATGAAGACGACGTCCACCTCCCCGTTCCAGCGGGCAGCGGAAGTAGTAGCTCCTCTTGAATCCGACAGCACGACGGCGTGGTGTCGGTGGCGGTGGAGAATCCTTCGCTAAGTGTGCGGGGAAGAAGGAGGAGGGGGCGGCTAGGGTTTGGGGAGAGGGGGTGGCCGGCCTCTATGGGGTGCGGCCAGCTTGTGGCTTTGTGGTGGTCGGCCCCCTCCCTTGTCCCTCATTATATAGGTGGAACACCCAAGAGTTGGTCTACAAGTCTTCGAATAAGACCCCAAACCAAAACCTTCCATATGACATGAAACCTACCCAAGCTAGGACTCCCACTAGAGGTGGGATTCCCACCTTCCCTTGGGAGGGGGTGGCCGGCCACCTTAGGTGGAGTCCACCGGGACTCCACCCCTAGGGTTGGCCGGCCATGGTGGTGGAGTCCCTTCGGACTCCGCCTTCCAAAGTGACTTTCTTCCGGATTTTCTAGAACCTTCTAGAACCTTCCATAAATGCACCGGATCATTTTCAAACACATAAAATGACTTCCTATATATGAATCTTATTCTCCGGACCATTCCGGAACTCCTCGTGATGTCCGGGATCTCATCCGGGACTCCGAACAAATATTCGAACTCCATTCCATATTCAAGTTCTACCATTTCAACATCCAACTTTAAGTGTGTCACCCTACGGTTCGCGAACTATGCGGACATGGTTGAGTACTCACTCCGACCAATAACCAATAGCGGGATCTGGAGATCCATAATGGCTCCCACATATTCAACGATGACTTTAGTGATCGAATGAACCATTCACATACGATACCAAATCCCTTTGTCACGCGATATTTTACTTGTCCGAGGTTTGATCACCGGTATCACTCTATACCTTGTTCAACCTCGTCTCTGACAAGTACTCTTTACTCACCGTGGTATGTGGTCTCTTATGAACTTATTCATATGCTTGCAAGACATTAGACGACATTCCACCGAGAGGCCCAGAGTATATCTATCCGTCATCGGGATGGACAAATCCCACCGTTGATCCATATGCCTCAACTCATACTTTCCGGATACTTAATCCCACCTTTATAACCACCCATTTACGCAGTGGCGTTTGATGTAATCAAAGTACCTTTCCGGCATAAGTGATTTACATGATCTCATGGTCATAAGGACTAGGTAACTATGTATTGAAAGCTTATAGCAAATAACTTAATGACGTGATCTTATGCTACGCTTAATTGGGTGTGTCCATTACATCATTCATATAATGATATAACCTTGTCATTAATAACATCCAATGTTCATGATTATGAAACTAATCATCTATTAATCAACAAGCTAGTTAAGAGGCTTACTAGGGACTCATTTGTTTGTTTACATAACACACATGTATCAATGTTTCGGTTAATACAATTATAGCATGGTATATAAACATTTATCATAAACATAAAGATATATAATAACCACTTTTATTATTGCCTCTTGGGCATATCTCCAACACCCCTCCACCACTGGTCATCCCCACCACCCGAGACCCCCCCCCCCCAATTGTTGCTTCAAGCCCTGCTTCAAATCCTGGTCCACACCGGCGACATGCTTCCGATTCGGCGAGCGGCTGCGCCGGAGAATCCCTCAAATGCCGATGAAGAAGCCGGACATGAAATCTCTTTGCAACTTGGTGTGCCTTTTTTTGGTATGGTATGTTGGTATTCAATGATCTTCAACTAGACAAACAAGTCTACAACGGTTTTCAAAACTGGTTTTGGCATACGCGTTGGAAACACCAAATAGTCGAGCATGTGGTCCTCCAAAAGGATACAATTCATAACTTGGTTTTCGAGTGCGTGTGCATACTGGAAAACCTGCTGATGAAGCACAAGGTTCGCGAAGCAAAACAAGCATTGTTGTGAATGGATGGTATGCTACAATTGATGAGTGGTTTCGGTTCACATAAATCAAAGGACACAAGACAACAAAACTGGGTGGTGTGACATGATTACAAGGCCCACATGCTGGTTGGAAATGAGATGGTGCGTGCAATGTCGCAGGTTTCAGAGATGAGAACATACACACCCAATGATGAAACAGATTAGTGGACACAAATACTACCTATTACATATTTAAATAAGAAAACAACAGAGGACTTTCAGTTCCTACAAACCCTGCATAATAAAAACATTAGTACAACTCAGATAATATGCATGATCCTCTTTGTATATCTTATCCATTTTTTAGAAGAAAGGGGATAGCCCTGGTTCCATTTCTGAAACCAGATCATTAAAAAGTTTTACAAGTCATTCATCTTTTCAGTACTTTTCCTCCAACCCCTACACATTACTACACATGAGTATTTCCAAAACATAGATCACCAGGGGAAACACATCTAGACATATCACTAGTGCTAAAATCCTCACTAATCCAGGAATGTCAACAAATTCTCAATGCCTAGGTAAGACCCAAAACCCATCACCATCTCCAACCATCATCAATGCATTTGCTTTCAAGGTCCTCGCTAGGTCCGCAGTTGTGATCTTTAGAGGCTCATCAGCACCACGATTCTGGTTTAGGACACACACCTCCAGCTTAGTTCTTGCTTTCCTCTCAGGGGTCAACCAAGTTCCGACCACAATAGTAGAGGTGGAGCCCGAGCAAAATCCTCCAATTGGCTCACTATTGCCATCAACCTTCCTTGTTCTTCCGCTTTGACCAGAACACTCCATTGAGCAAGGGCGTAAGACACCTTCCTCCATAGTACCTGCATACCCACCCAAAGTGTTTGATTGAACACCATATCATTTCTAGTTAGCCAAATAATTATTAGAATAGCAGCATTAACCATGTAGTCAGTAGGTTCTTCTTCCTCTTATTCCATAAGTCAGAAATATCAACTAGAATTGAGGATGGCGAGTTAATACTCAACACCCTCTTGATACCAACTACATATTGGAAACAACAACACAATCAAAAAATAGATGTTGACAAGTTTCAATTTCATTGCAGAAGACATAGGTAAAGTCATCTACTCGTTGTCTTTTGACCAAATTATCTCTAGTGAGGATCCTGCTGTGATCATCAACCATAAGAAGAAATGCATTTTTGGGGGAACTTTCACACTCCATACAGAATGTACATCATTCGGTAAACTTACTCTAAAATTGATAACATCATACATGGATTTTGTAGGGTTCGTAACATAGAAAACAAAAAATTCCTACCGCGAGAACGAATAAACCAAGATCCAATTCATGAGAAAAGCCAAGATCTAATCTAGTAGATAGTAGCAATGAGATCAGATCTACATACCCTTGTATATCACTAAGCGTTAACGAGGTTGTACTAGTGGTTGATGTAATCGATCACTTGTCGCTCTCAAGAGCGAGAAGAAGACCCCTCCAGTGCTGCAATCGGATAGCACCTCCGCACTCGGTCACACATACGGTGTTGATGACGATGTCATTCTCCTCGTTCCAGCGGGGAAGCGGAAGTAATAGATCCTCCTCGGAATCCTGGCAACACGATGGTGTGGTGGCGGTGGAGAAATCCTGCAGGGCTTCGTCATAGCCGTGCAAGAGGGAGGAGGATGATGGGGGCGCATAGGGTTTGGGGAGAGGAGGCTTGGGCTGCTACTTGTGCAACTCTTGGGGCTCCCCTTAACCTCCTTTTATAGGTGAAAAAGGCCCTTGGGTCGTCCAAAACCTTCCCCCAGATTTTGGGAGAGTTCCGGTAGGTTTCTGTCAGCCGAAACCTACTAGAATTAGGACTATTTTGCCAAATCCGAATGCCTTAGGGAAAAACTCCTTAACCCTTAAGGAAAACATGGATACACCTATTATGGAACCCTCCGGACATCCTTAGACAACCCGGGTCGTCCCGGACACATCTGAAACCTTCCATAAAATTCTGGACCCTTCTGATCTTTCTAGAACCTTCTACAAGCTTCAGTCAAAACACCAAACTTTTTCCGAACCCCGAAAAATGACTTCCTATATATGAATGTTATTCTCCAGACCATTCCAAACCTCCTCGTGATGTCATGGATCCCAGCCGAGACTCCGAACAACATTTGAGATCCATACCATATTTCATATCTACTTAAACGACATCAACCCTTAAGTGTGTCACCCTACGGTTCAGAATGATGCAGACATGATCGAGACACCTCTACGACCAATAACCAATAGCGGAACCTGGAGATCCATAATGGCTCCTACATATTCAACGATGACTTCGTGCTCGAGATAACCATGTGCATTCGTTACCGATTCCCTTTGTCGCGCGATATTTCACTTATCCGAGATTCGATCATCGGTATCACTATACCTAGTTCAATCTCGTTCCTGATAAGTGCTCTTTACTCATACCGTGATATGATATCTCTTGTGAACCTGTCACATGCTTGCAAGCTAATTAGATATCATTTCACCGAGAGGGCGCGGAGAATATCTATCCGTCATTTGGATGGACAAATCCCACTCTTGATCCATGAGCTTCAACTCCCACTTTCAGAGTACCCAATGCCACCTTTGTAACCACCCAATTACGAAGTGGTGTTTAATGTCATCAAAGTATCTTCCGTTGTTAGTGATTAACATGATCTCATGATCGAAGGATTTAGGTTACAATGCATTTGATAGCTACAACAAAATAAAGTTCAATGATATTATTGCTACGCTTACTATGGGTGTGTGTCCATCATATCATTCTCCTAATGATATGATCTTGTTATTAACAATATCCAATGTTCATGATCAGGAAACCTTGATCATTAATTAATCAACAAACTAGTTAAATGAGAGGCTTACTAGGGACTCAAGTTTGTTTACAAAACACACATGCATTAATGTTTACTATTAATACAATTATAGCATGAGATATAAACATCTATCATAAACATTAAGATATAATAACAACCACTTTATTATTGCCTCTCGGGTATATCTTTAACATATAATAACAACCACTTTATTATTATGCCATGTGGGAGTTAATCAGAGAAATATCCATTTAGGGAATTTAATAACACTTAGGAGATATAAAGGAATGCTGGCTAAAAAACTTCTAACCAGTTTCAATTTGGCAAACCAGCTCCAATTTGGCAGAATGATTGAGAAGTTTTCCTCTCCAACCAGAGGTTTTTTTCAACACTTTATGTCTTCTTTCCTCAGCTTCCTGTGATGCAAAAGGCACTCCTAAATATTGCAGGGAAACTTTCCCAGCTTGTAGCTCAACGTTTGTGCAAAAATCTGAGCATCTCCATCCCCAATATTGATGGGGCCCAGGTCACATTTACGGAAGTTTATGCGCATACCAAAAATTTGTTCAAAGCAGGACAGTATCCATTTAAAATTGATTGCATAATTAATTAACATTATTGTCCAACAAAAAAAGTGTCATTAGCATATTGCATACTAATGATCCCAGAATTATTCATAGTCCGCATTAATCCAACAATCCGCCTAGTGGCAACAACTTAGGGATGGGGTCACCCCGTCGAACCCCCTGCTGCTTAGGACAAAATTACTATTTTCGTCATTTAGTCTAACCCCCACGGAAACATTTTGTAATAAGCTTCTAACAATAAACACCCATTTTGGACTAAAGCCCCTATTTTCCATCATTTGAACCAGGAATTCTCTATCCACCTTATCATATGAGTTCTCATAATCGAGTTTAAAGATAAACCCAGACTGTTCATTTTGCACAACATCATGAATAATTTCATGAGTACACACAACACATTTCTAAATGTACCTGCCTTTAATACAGGATGTTTGGTTAAATAAGTTTTTCACCCACCACATCCAATCTATTTGTTGCATGCTTGAAAAAGATTTTAAAATTAGAATTGGTTAGTGCAATAGTCCTGAACTTGTGTATAATTATGGTAGAAGGGAAAAATTGAGCCGCAATAGGTCCAATTCCCTTTTATTCCAATCATTTAGCATAGCCATCAAATCAGTCTTAGTAAGCTCCCAAAATTGTTGATAGAAAATAAAAGAGAAACCATCTGGCCCAAGAGCTCCCTCGGCATACGAACCAAAAACATCATCTTTAACTTCTTATACATTTGTATGTTCTACACGTAAGGATCAGAGTTCACTAGTAAAAGAATTAGGGCTCGGGAGCGCCGCATCCTCTTGGACTTGGTGGTGTGGGAGATTGAGCATGAAGTATGTGCGCGCGTTAAGACGCAAAGTGCGTGTGGATTAGAGTTCAAGTTTGTACTCAAGTGGTAGCTATTTGCACTGGTCGTTGACGAAGGCTTCGGACCTGACGATCCTGTCCATGAGCCTACCCAGTCTCTCGGCGCCAGGCCCGGGCCTGAGCACCCAGTCGTCCACACCGGCAGCCGCGGCGCTGCAGTTACCGCTTTGGCCGCACCACCCGCCCGGCACGAACATCCCGGCGGTGGCGTTCTTCCCGCGGCCTAGCAGGAGCTCGGCGTCAATGGCGTCTAGCAGGGGGTCGTCGCGCCCGATCTTGCGCGCGAAGGGCGCGTTGCTGCTCACCATGCGGCCCTTGTCGGCAAGGCGGAGATTGAGCGGGTGCTGCCCCGCCGGCTTGCCCCACTGGATGTGGTGCAGGTCGTGGTTGGCGACGGTGGGCACGAAGCGCGGCGTGTTGCAGAGCAGGGTCTGGAAGTAGAACTCCGGGGAGGAGACGAAGTTGGTGTAGTACATGAGGAGCGTCCTCGGCAGGTTCGACTCCCAGCCCCACACCACGTACTCCAGGAAGTCGCGCGTCAGTGCCATCCACGCCGACCCCGTGTACAGCTTGAACGCCGTCGGCAGCTCCCGCCGCTGCGTCACTGTGAAGATGTCCTGCTTCGTCGACATGTAGAGCCCAGGGTCCACAATCAGAGGCCTCCCTCGCACGTTCCTGCGTGTGCCCAATAAATCGTCGATCATCAGCCAGCTGGTCGATTGATCAATACTACTACTAGAGAAGAATACAGTAGTACTCACGCCTTTCAGCCCAGTCGGCTGAAGCTGATCGATTTCCTTCCCCGGCCGGGTACGTCGCGCCTACTTTTTTTTTTCCTCAACCGCGCGGAAATAAACGCAAAAACGTTGCGCTGCGTTGCGTTGCGTCGCGTGGATGGATTGAGAGAGAGAGAGAGAGTCGTACACATGGACAAGCAGTCGCGTCCGAGTTCAACAATTCAGCCAACCAAAAAAGAGTCGGGACGGATTTGTGAGTCGCGAGCCTGCCTTTTCCCCACCCAACATCCTCCGCTGCGAAAAAGAAAAAAAAAAGACCCGCGACCCACACCCAGCCTCCATGGATCCCCTTTCTTCCTCAGCGCCGCCGCCGCCGCCGCGGAGTGCCCCGGCCACCCTATCCCCTCGACGCCGGCCACTCCCCTGCGCCCCCAGCCCCGCTTCATTCCCTAGAAGCTCGCCTGCCGGACCAACTCCGCCCGGTGCTGGACCTCGCCGACGACGCCGTCCGGACGACTATGCGCACGGGGACGGCCTCTTCTCTTCTACGCCTCTGCTCCGCCATCGACGCGCCACCCGCCTATCTCCGCGTCGGCCTCACCCGCACCCGCCTCTGTAAGATCCTCTACATCTAAATCTCCTCTCCGCCTCCACACATCCATTTCGTCTCGCTCATGCTCCTCCTACTGCTGCTGCAGATTACGGCAAGGACCTGGTAAAATCAAGTTCTTTTTCGCCGCCGCCAACATCCAGGACAGGTGGCCTCGGCTTCTGCTGCCTGCCTGCCTGGGCGCTGCATACCAAAAACTGGACTTCCTCGCTCGGCTGCTCTCTCTGGGGGCCGTTGCCCTCCGGCGATCAACGCCCAAACATCCCTGACGGATACCACAACCACGCCCCCGTGCTGCCGGATCCCACCCGGAGCTGCTACCTCCCTGACAACGTTCTGAAGCTGCCGGCACGGCTTCCCAGACCCTGGATTTGCCCCTGGAGCACCACACTGGCTGGCGTGGTCGTAGAATGGTGCTGCTCTCCCATGCCGGCGAGCCGTCGTCGCCTATCCGCACACTGGTACTAGCATCGGCAAATATCCATCTGAGGTGAGCTCCAGCTCTTCTGCTCTGCTCTCAGCCATGTCCTTTGTGCCTGCCTACGAATAGGTCCTGATACATGCTTGTCCAAATGATTACTTGTATTGGCCCACTAACAAATCTCTAGGAAAAACTTGATGTGATGTTTGTCGCTGCCAATCTAGCCTTTTATTTGGCCAAGTCGAATTGCTCACTGTAGGTAGTATGTTCATCAACACGTCTCTTTCGCCCAACTACAGCAACCTCGTCATCTCAACTATATATGTCTACCTGATAGCGCTACTTTTATTAAGTTTCTAGTGACGGCACAAAGCAGCTATATTCTTCAAATCCACATGATGCATTGCTGTTGTAAAACTTTGGCCAATTTTGTTATATGTTGATCGACTGGATTCACACTTGAATGCACTACTGTTTGTTTGTTTGTTTGTTTAATCACCTGACAAACTAATCTGGAGCTGTAGCAACATTGCACATGCGCCCATGATACGTATATATGTCTTGTTTCAGTTAGCTACTTCCCAATATTTCTTCTGTACAGGAGAACAGTGATCCGTTAATATTTATTTCCCGGCAGATAGAAAACTGTGAGTTCCACATAGCTGCCTGCCATCTTGACATATCAAACGTGCTATCCTGTTGTAGATGCACCAGGGCTCCTAATTAATTTATTCTTTCTAAATATGCTCTAGAGCTGACCAACATGTTTTGTTCTTGTGCAAGAACAAGGATTTAGACTAGATGATGCATCACTTGGAAGGAAGCAATAGCTGCTGCAGCCTGATGCATGACTTGGCAGGAAGGAAGCTGTAAGACCCCGGGGAAAAGAAGATGGCATATACACGCCTTGCTCCAGCCAGCTCTATGCACATCTTTCTTTTTAGCGCCTTAATTATCTATGCGATCATATGGTTATAATGCATGAGCAGCTGAGGTTTCAGATGCCAGAGGATCTTCTAACACAGCGGCATGTGTTTTATTTATGTAACCTCCTGGGAGAAACTTCGGTTCTGATCGATGTGCACCAGCTTGTCCTTGACGTTGATTGTTGGGTAGTTTTTACGTTGATGATTAGACTTGTGGTAGAGTTGATTGTACTCCCTCGGTTACCTATTAATTGACTCTTGTCAGAGTGTTTTGTATGTTGTATGGGTTGTGCTGTATATGCAGAGCGGTGTTATTTTCCGTGCAGGTTTGAATGTCCAAAACCAGTTAAGATTATGCCAAAATTTTGAACAACCTTGCTAATTAATGTCGATTGATTAAGTAGCTTAATCGCTCCTACTTTCATTTATATTAATTGAAGGTAAGTTCTGATAATAGTTGTGAACGAGTAAAAAGAAGTAGCTACTTCGTTTGCCAGAATCGATGGGCCAAGTAATGGGCATAAAATAGCAAAGATATTGGCGTGAGGTACGGGCCGAGTCATGGGCTAGTTTGAAAGGTGGCGCATGTTAGATATCATTTTTGCCGCCCAATTGTTGCTGCTGCCCTCCCGCTCCCAGTCCAGCTCTCTGCGTGGCTATGGGGATTTTGTGTCAGTCACACATTTATCGTTGGTGATTTTTCCGTAACTGTACAAGGAGTTGCTTCCAATGAAGAATTAGTTTCACGACACGTTATTAAGGCTTTCCGTAATGAGCTTCCTGTACATGTAGCATTAATGCGTGTGGGTGACACTAGCATGTTTCCACTTCCTATATATATGATCGTTTATAATTCTTTTGCGAGAAAAACATGTCGACTATCAACCGAGTACAAAAGAGAAAGGACAATCTGATTGGGCGTGGGATCACAGGCGGATCTCCCGGTACGGCAAGGTCGGGCACTCGCCCTACCTTGGCTCCCAACGAAAAGCGGTATACCCCTATGCTGCTAGACACATATCGCTCGATAGTATGAGCTGATCCCTTGAATCGTTTTGGATCCATCCTAAGTCAAGGAAACCGCATGTCCACACGTTGCTTCTCTTTCAGGTGATCGAGGGAGGCTGCGAGGGCACAACCGCACATGTACTACTGCTGGCGCAGTGGCGGCGGCGTGATCTGCAACCCTAGGTCGAAGGGTGCCCATCGAGAAGGAACGGTAGCCGGACTTGGGTGATTGGTTCTCGCCTCGGGAGGTCTGTATGGAGGAATTTTTTCGGCGAGATGGCCAATGGAGTTAATCTACAATTCTAAATTGAAGATACATAGAAAGAGGAAGCGACCATCAAAGGATTGAAAGGGGCAAGGTACATTTTTTTTCAGAAATTTGCATATGTGTACAACGCCCTTGTGTCTTATTTGATAAATCTATGAATATGTAAATTTCTTGTTTGACAAGGTATTGTGTGCCGCTTGGCAGTGGCAGTAGCTCAAAACCAAGCACAAATGAAAGTAAAATTAAGTAAGATGTCTAGAAAGAGAGTAGATCGAGCTTGAGAGTAGAGTTTGAGAGTAGAGCTTTGGCTTTGCCTATAACTTTCATTCGTCATTATAACTTCATTGTCGGTATGTTCGTAGGTTTTCATTCTATTTAAATATGAAAGTACTATTTTTCATTGTACTAAGGTGATCGTGCTTACAACAAATAAAGTATTAATGTGTCTATAAACCATTGTTTTTTTTCATCAGTTTGCTTATGCTTTAGATTTCGCCCGCCCTTAAATTTTCTTCGTCCCAAGCCACTGCATGGGATTGATGTATCACAGAACATGCGAACTTGCCGAAGGGAGTAGGAAATACTAACGCACATCACTAATTCTTTGTTACGGAGTAATTAACCATCGAGAATATCGAGAACCTCCGATAAGCCTATCGTTAGTGCCATGGAGATATTCTTGCTGAGGAAGAGGACTTGTTCACATAGGCCCTTTACTTCCAACCATTGACCCTCACGTGAGGAGGAAGACGGCAGCCACTGCGTTCGCTCCATCAGGCTCGTGTGGTGCCCTCCCGCGGTGGGGTCGCCGGCTCTAGCTGAGACATGCACGGTATGATACATGGTATAAGTAGAGGACGTGGGTGAACATCCATCGAGAGCTCTAGTAGTGACTATGTTTGGTTCCACTTGAATAAAAAAAACGCTAGTAGTAGCTAGCTAAGCTTCTGATGCATGCATTTTAGATTTTTCGATAAAGGGAATATATTAATATCATAAGATATCAATTACACCCAGCCTCAGCAACAACACAACACCTTAATGATAGTACGGATGCACATCAAGCCGGCAATTCGACCCATGGGTACGTCCGCCCATGGGCACCCGACCCAAATGGGTAGGGTATGGGTCCCAATGTTCGCCCATGGAAATAACCCATGGGCAACCCGATTAGTCGTGGGTCGGGCATGGGTATCAGTCTATGCCCACGGGTTGCCCGATGGGTCACCCGATTAATATTACTAATTAAAATAATTGCACAATTTTATATGGTACGTAAGCTATGATACACATACATTATACATGTAGACAATATACATCATTTACACACAAAGCTCTTTTATCTAGACACCAAACATGTGCATATTAGTACTACTTTCAGTCACAAAGCCAAGAACGGGAATACACCACTCTTTGTCCTGGCATCCCAACAATGTGCCGATGTGTTCTAGATATTTGGTTGCGTCAAACTCTCCATTTTTTGTACCCGATGGGTTGCCCGATAGGGTCGGGTTGCCCGATGGATTTGGGCATGGGTCTCGTTCCTTACCCATGGGTAGGGTCGTGGGTCACAGGTGTGCCCGATAAGGGTGATGGGCTTGGGTCTAGTTTAGGTCGACCCGACCAAACCCGATCCATTGCCAGCCTTAGATGCACACATCCAAAAAAATAAAAGAAAACTAAGAAACAAAAGCCCCGCTATAGCATGCTAGGCTTAGCAACAACAATACAACCACCACCAAGACAACACCTGAAATACAGAATCTCCAAAAGACGACGCCTCCAAGAAGGAAACGATGCACCAACGCCGTGCGTCGCCTGACCAAAGATCTTAGGTTTTCACCCTGAAGATAGTCCCCGCTCTCAAAACAATGCCTCCAACAAGGTCATTGCCATGCACAACCAGTTAAGGCCGGACCTTAGGTTTTCACCCTGAAAGGTAGAACTCTGAACTTCACCTCTGCTGCCGCCCCCACTTCCATACCGCTGCTGCGGAGCCCAGAACACCAAGCAAGTCCCTCAACAACGCGGAGACTTGAACCTCTCTTAGCTAGTCCTCCACTCCGGCCTTCATGTTATTCCCTTCATCTGACTGCATCATGGACCAAAATATCTCTTGATGCCAACACAGACAAGAGCTTCGCGCCGCTCCCTCCGGAACCAATCGGCCGGAATAAAAGCATGGGTGCGCACGACCAAATACCACCGTTCCAGCAAACTCCAGGCAAAAAAAGCACTGTTACATTCGTCGGCGGTGCCTTCCGGAACTCAACACTCCTGCAAGATCGAGAAGAGAAAACCTCAGGCAAGTCTTCATCTTCGCCCAAGAGAGACCCTAGGACCGCCGCCTTTATTCAGGCCAGTCCCCCACGCTGGCGACCATCCCAGGCTGGCCACAGATGCTGCCGGAGACACCAAGCGCAGATCGCGTTGTCCGGAGACACCGCACACGCCCTGGGTGCACCGCCGCATCCGAATGCCAGCCCTCCACCGGCGACAACATCCATCGCCGGCTTGCACGCCTCCCCACCTCGCCGCCAGGACGCGGTGACAGATCGAAAGACCCACCACCACCATCCACAGGCCGACCATCTCCGGCGAAGAAGAGGGCCGCCTCCACCGTCGAACCCAAGGCTGCTGCCCCAGGCGACCTCGTGCCGCGGGAGAAGCCCAAGATCACCTCCACGCACCGGCTAGAGGCAGGGGGATATTGGCGTAGATCGAGGACCTGGCCGCTGCCCACCACCAGCCACCACCGCCAAGGTCTGGCCGCCGCCGCAGATCAAGGACCTAGCCGCAGGAGGAGCCGACGAGAGGCGGGGCCGCAGCGCCAAGGTCTGGCCGCCGCCGCCAAGAACCATCCGCGTCCAACCAGCCTCAGCGTGGAGGAGAGATCCCAGCCGCCGTTCCCAGCGCGGCGCGAGGAAGGGCCGCGGCCACGCTCCGCGGACTTTGCCCGACGGCACCACCGGCGGCGGCGGGAGGTGGTTAGGGTTACAAGGGGGACGAGGTGCTCCCTCCATCGGCGAACATTACCATATATTTGTCTTAAATCAAATTTATTCGAATTTAATAACTTTTTATAGGACTCCCTCCTTAGCAAAATCTGGTGCGTATTATTTTGAGCACGCGTAGCAAGGAAGGTTTTTTTAGGTGATTTTGAATAAGTATACCTCTTGTTTGCGTTGGCTGGAGTCTTTTAATCCAGCCCATGGAATGCTAGCTCACCTCCTCGTATCCCAAACTCGCTGTTCGTGCTCTCTCTTCCCTCCCGCTATTTACATTTCCCGCGTTTGAGACCACCTAGTACGCGAGAGCAACTGGCCCCATGCATGCATTGCACAAGATGAAGCAAAGCAGCAACATGAAGCCCCCACGTGGACAAAGGAGGCTTGGTCTCGCTGCAGCAAATTAACGCGGACATGGCGGGAGTCAATGTCGTAGTCCATCAGCCGACCACCACCACCAGCACCATTGCCATTCTTTTTCACCAGCGCCGGCGGCCTTCTCCTTGCATGTTCGGGTACGACAACAATGATATAAGGACATCTCTGACGCCCCTGCGTAACGGATCGCTTTTCGGTTTGTTTGGGTCCGGATGTGGTGGCCCACATACAAGAAAAAGTCATCTGTCCTTATGCGGGTGGCAGCGGCACCAACAGGGAGACCCATGTTTTTGTGGGGCCCGCTGTCCGCGCTCCAGCTTAACCTCCGCTAATGGCGCCCACGGCTGATAACCGGAGGTTAGGAGGCACACGTGGAAAAGGGTTGCGTACTTCCCACCCGCGCCAGTTTCACGCCCAGGCCACCGCGCTATAAAACGAGCTCGCCGGGGCCCGGGCAGGGCCACACATCCATAGCCATGGCTCCCCCTTCTCCCCCATGCCGTCCGCTCACCACGTGGGCCTAGATCAGCGTGGCCTCCTTGGAGAGTTACCTTGCAAACCCCCCGGCTAGCGGCGAGGATGAGTGGGGAGGCTAGGACGACGAAGACGTTGACACGGACCATATTCGCACCTCCACCACCTTCGAGCAGCACATCCTCCTCGAGTCCTTTCAGAGCACGCGGTAGCACACTCTCAAAGGACATGTGGAGCCCATCGACGCCGCCATCATCGAGCCCTCCTTCCGGTTGGTGGCCTTGGAGGAGCGCGACGACCAGTTCATGGCGGAAGAGCGGCGAACATGGTACGAGATGGAAGAGAAGCGGCCGGCGGACAAGGTCGCCGAACTGACGGCCAACGAGGAGGCTACTCGATAGCAGGCTGCCTCGCGGTTGCGATGGAGGTAGAAGAGGTTGCCCGCAAGCAACCTGTGCCGTCGTGTAGATGGCGGCCTGTCAGGACGCTAGGAACGCCGAGATCGGTGCCTCAGCCGAGGAGGAGGCGATGGCTATCATGGCCGCCCACATGGTGATGCAACGTGTTGGGGCAACGCGTGTGCATCGGGAGGCCATGACCTTCGCCCGCCACGCTAGGAGGCACGCCATCCGTGACATGATGCGTTGGGCCGCCGATGCGATGCGCAGTGGCAACGAGGGCCAAGGAAGCTCCGGTGGTGAGTCCGGGGGCGCGGAGGATGGCGAGCACCAAGGTAGCAAGGGCCAAGGCAGCTATGCAGATGGTGGAGCGGGACCAATGTAATTTAGTTTGGATTAGGTTTAATTATGGTCAAAATGGAATGAAGATGTATCCTAAATTCCTAATTAGACTTTATGAGAAAACAAAGGCTACTCCTCGTTGACCAGTGGCCCATCGGCGACGGTGTGCCCAATCCGCGCGCTATTTGTGTTGCCGCAAACCTGGCCCAAATTTAGGTCGGGTTTGCTCCTGAATGGCGCGTCCGTATGCAGTCAACTGTTGGGCCTCATTTTCGTCCGCAGCAGACACCGGAGGATGTCTCCGGCGCGGGGAGGGGGGCGTTGGAGATGTCCTAAGTCCCAGAGGACACGCGACAATCGATACGACACATGGAATGATGGGTCTCGCGCCATTATTTCATGCATAAAACAACAGCGCATGACATAAAAAATGCACATCAGATGGTAGGTATGTATAACGCGCAACGATGAGAGTACATGCAAAGATAGGCAGTAAAAGCATATCATAGCATAAAAGGCCTCGAAAAGTTCGAGAAGAATAATCCGACTATTCTTTTGGTCAATACGAACTTACTGACCATGTTCGGAGACTCCGAACGACCTTTTTTTGGCCGGCAAATTCTTAAAAGTCCAGAAAACAGTGATTTTCAAAACCTAATTTCCTCAATCGCCTCTATCAGTGCTTAAATATAAATTATGGATCTCCTAAATGCTACCGACCCAAGAAATCTGCGTACAAAACAGTTGTGCAGGAACATCGAAAATTGGGAGAGAGAACTAGGGGAACTAAAAATGGGCGGGAAAGCCACCAAAAGTTGAAAACAGGCGGGAAAGCTCCCAAACCATTGATTGCGTGCCTTAGCCTCGCCGGTACCAACGTGAAGACAATGAAATCTTCGGACAACCGGAAACCCTAGCACACTGCCGCGGTGCATGGAATTTCATACATGGGATAGCGACGAACACCACCTAAAAGTGCCACACGGAATTTCATGCATAAATTAAGGAGCCATGCCACAAGAAAGGCACATGAAATGATAGGTTGTTTCTGTCCCCGGCCAAAAAGAAAAGTATGTGAGGATGCGCCGGCTTGGCACGAATAAGAGCATCTCCAGCCGTCTCCCCGACGAGGCCCCCGGCAGCCCTTTTTTCATCCGGACGACAAAAAATGGCCCAGCCGCGTCCCCGGTTCCTTGTTTTCGCCCGTTGGGCTTTCATCCATCAGGCGAGCCCATGTCATCCCCGCCCCCGGGAGCGCTCGGGGAGTCCGGACGAAACAAAAGCGCGGGAACCGTCGAGAAAACTTCCCACGCGGCTAGTGGCCCCGACTTGTCAGCGAGAAAGGCCGATCGTCATCCTCATGGCATCGTCTTCCGCGCGCTGTAAAAGCCTACCGCCGGTCAGTCTTCCCCGAACGCGTCGCTTCCACGCGGCGAGTAATTGCCGTCGCCTCGAATTCACGCGCGGTTTCCTCTATTTATCGCGGAACTGCCGCGTCTGGCCGCATTCACCACTCCCGTCTCTCCCCAAACTTCTCTCCCCAATGTCCCCAATCTCCTCGAGCGAGCAATGGCGGGCTACGGCGACGTTGCGGTGAACAACGGCTTCGGCCGTCTGTCTCTGCACCAATGGGAGGGGAGGCTGCTGCACATGGCAGGCTACCCGGCGCCGCCGGACTTCCGCGTGCCCGGAGGCTAGCGCCTGAGCGCGGGGGGCGTCCCGATCCCACCGCCGCCAGTGGGACGCGACGTCCTCGACGCCGAGATCAACGCGATGCTCGTCACCCTCAGTGACGAGCAGCATGCCGAGCCACGCTTCTTCCCCGACAATACGACGCGTGGACCGACTTCTTCTGGTGAAGGTACGAGCGAGAACTCGCCGCCTAGGACGGCCCCCCTCCTCCCACGCGCAACAACGCCGCCGGCCGCCGCCACTGGTGGAGCGCGCCTAGCCGCACCCTCGAGAACGTGCTCGCGCACATCTAGAGCGACAACTACCCCGCACTGGGGATGCTGCCGCTGACGGTGCCGCTGGGGATACTACCCCGTACGGGAGCTCATGGATGCCATGACGGATAGAACCATCGTCATCGTCTGGGTCGGCGTCGAGGTCGGCATCGCGCTCCTGCGGGTCGGCTCCTCCAGCAGCGACGCCGAGGGCTGTCAAGAAGGAGTCGATGTCGCCACCACCGATAATAGGACGCATCAGCGGCGCCATTGTCATTCGCGAGGGGGGGGGGGTCCCGTCGGCGTCTCCATCGCGCGGCCGCAAGAGGAAGACGGCCAAGAGGAAGCCAAGCGGGCTGAGGACGCGGCGATCCGCGAGGCCATCGCGAGGTTGCTGAAAGACCTCGTCCCCGCCGACAACGCCCTCCCGATGGACGCGGCGCTCGCCTGGTCAAGGCAGGATTGGGAGAGGGAGGAGGTGGAGCAGCAAAGGCGTCTGCTGGTCATGGCGGCCGCGTGGCGCGGCGCCGCCCGCGCCTCACCCACCACACCCACCGCACCCGTGTCGCTGATCAAGCTGGAGGAGAGCAGCGAGGATGAGTGGTATCGGCACGGAGATGCCGGCCAGAGCAGCTAGCAGGCGCCGCCGCCCGAGGACACTGGCGACTCCAGCGACGACGATGGCGATGACTACACGGCGTTCTAACGCCATTTCGGCATCTAGAACACCGTCCTTTTAATTAGTTTATATTCCCTCAATGTAGGACTAAGGGACAACTTAAAATAATTAAAATAACACATTAACAAAAAATTCAATTATTTGAATTACCAATAAATATTTAAAGTCCATCCAAAACCATTATTCATGTCAAATGATTAGAAGCTGGACGATCTGGCAGTGGCGATTGGTCAGTCTGACGTGCAATACTACTCGGAGACAGATCTATGGTCAAACAGACACCACTACCACTCCACGGCAAGTATATGCCGGAGGACCTCCGAAAGAGAGGGTGATTGACGTAGCAAGAGAAACATAATTCTAGAATATCTGGAAGATTATCCGGGAAACCGTCGACTCTGGCTAGTTGTATGTCATATGTAGACTAACCTTAATTTTTTTTCCTTCTTTCGATATTTCTAAGTTATTTTTTTCTTCTATAAATAAAAATTTATAAATGATATGAAAATAGTCTCGATGAATTTGTTCTTTTACTTTCGAGAAACAGCTAGTACATCATGCACATAGACAAGTTAGGGACGTAATCTACCTCGAAACACTACAATAGTAATATAGCAACCAAACGATACAACGAGCGTGTTGGGGCCACAACACAAGCAAGCCCAAAAGAAAGGACATCGGCTGATCGACGAAAACGAAGATGACCCGCATCGCTTTGCTCTCTGGAGAATTTCCACCACGCTCCTAGCACTCCTAAGCATTGCGTACCAAGAAGGAAAGTGACGATGATGCCAATCCTGCGAAGACTGATCCTAGGGTTTTCCCTTGTACGCAAGAGGGAGTGGAGAAGAGGAACACCTAACATCCTTAAAGTCTAAGGTGCAAGATCTAAGTTTTTTTTTTTGCGGGTAAAGATCTAAGGTGCATCACCGATGGACGTATATACTTTTCACATACGAGTGATTGTAGGAGGAGGCCACCATGTTGACGTTACTTAATTAGTGCATAGTTGCATACCTGATGGATTTGTGCCGAGGTAGTACATGCCATGTCGGCGCCAACCGTAGTGGCAGCGAGGTGTTGGAATTCGCCGCGGATGACAGCGGCGTCGTGCCTCACTTTACCGTGGAATCAGACAGTTTCTAGATGGGGCAGTTGAGAGGAAGTGCAAGATCTAAGCTGCATCACCGATGGACGAATCCCGAGCCAACGGGTCGGCAGCCACTCCGACGGGGTGTGAAGTAACAACGTCAGACCGTGCTGATCGATGGTCGTCTCGTCCCAGACTTCCAGGTGGAGACGCAGCGACGACATGTCTCTGCATATATGCCAACTTTGATAGCTTCTGGTGGTGTTGTATCGGGACAACAAATCGATATCAACAATTATATTGGACTAGCTTAATGAGCTTATTAGCGAAGCTGCACCACAACCACGGTACGGTGATGAGCGGATGGCACCGCCGCCTGTCCACCCCTGACGGCGGTGACAACCTCGTCCGGCGATGCCGCCTCTACACCCCTCGACGGCACCGTGATCCACGCCACCATCAACGTCATACGCTTTCTTCGCTGCCTGGTCTACCATGTCCACGATGGCGAGTACATACCCGTCGAGCTGTCAGCCTTCCTCATCAACCCCGCCTTTTGCTTCGGCTCTGTTGGAGTCGCCGGCGGGGATGGCAACGTAGGTGCAGGGTCTGGTGACTGGTGCCGTTCTGGGCAACGAAGGGGCCAATGGGGCTGACAGTGGGAGATTCAGCCTGCCGCAAGAAGCGACAAGCAACTTGACAGCAGCGAGGATCAGGTTTCTGAGCACGAGCATGGCGAGCTTGATCTGCTCGACGTACTATGCCACGACCATATGTCGTATGAAAAGTACTCCCAGTTGACGGACGCTGATGCTGCCACTCCGTCTGCGTCCTTCGCCGCATCATTGTCAGCGAACTCATCATGGAGCCGGTTGCACTCGGCCAATAGCATCGTTGGTCGATGTAGAGGAAGAGACCATGTGTATGCATGTCTGGGATTTATCTGCTTGGCATGCTGCATCACGACTTTATCTGCTCGGCATGCCGCGCCTTATCCATATGCTCGGAGGGAGGCCACAATAACCGCTGTAGAACATGTTTTGGGCATGATTTTTTTCGGCCAGTGCCAAACCAATTGAACCGCCTAACCAATCCGCACCAGCATGTGAGATCATGTCATATATTTACGGTGTAGACCAGACCAACCCAACTAAAACATGTGGCAACGGCCTGGTTTGAGAAACCAGCACAAACCGGCAGAAACCGGGAATGCCCCGGGTTACAGGCAACGCTTCCCATCCAGGTCACTCTCTTCAGCACCTCTTGGAGTGGGCACCAGAACCTTCGGCCCTCCACAAAGAGGTCCATGATGGAAGACTTCAACAGCTCGGGCAAGGACTCCTAGGGCGACTCCCTCTTCCGTTTTTTTTTTTGCCCCAAAGGGCGGAGAAGCTGCATTAACAAATAGACAGGTACAAAATTACAACAAGCCCCTTGTAGTCATCCACAGCACTGCTATTTCTAGAAATTAAGAAAAGGGGCTCGTAAAATGCAAAAAGGACCCTAGGGCTAAAAGAAGAAAAGCAATCAGGCCCTTGGAGTCCTCCTTTGTCTTTCGCCGGCGACCTCAAGGCAGCAGACGCGCCGAGGTCAGAGAAGACTTTGCTCGCTTGGTTCTCGACGCCGGCGAGTAACCCTTGCCTCCTGCCGCCTTCACATCTCCGGGGACGAACCACATGGAAACGAGAAGACGTCGAGCACCGGTGCAAGGATCCGGGAAAGCCTCCGAACTGGAGGTTATCTTCATCGGCCGCCATTCGACCAGAAAGGGCAGAGGCAGGACAGCAACCATCATCGCCAGGCCTCTGCTGTTGAACACCAACAAGAGCAGCTTGGGGAGCAGAGGAGTCAGCGCAGGAAGGACTCAACGCCCGCTTTATTCCGTCACCATGACAGCGTCGAAGCAGTCGTGAGAGAACCTGCCGCTCAAATCCCTGCTCCAAGAAAGAGGCCCGCAGAGAAGAGGGCCTAGAACTCCACCAGATCGAAGAAGAAGAAGCCCCACCGCACCTCCCTCCCTCGCCACCATGGCAGGCCAAGGGAAAGACAGTAGATAGATGCATATCTACGAGGTGAAACTCCACCTTACCACCACGGCCGGTCAGGAACTTCGCCTCTGCATCAACTTCAGAGATCTGACGGGAAGACGAGCTTATTTTCCGAGACACTGGAGCATCTGATCCCCACCGCATGTGGCTCCATGCCACCACGACGAGTAGAAGAAACTCCACATGGCCACCGCAGCCGCTCGCCGGCAACAGCAGCGCGCTCGAACACGGCACATGGCCAGAAAGCACTAAGGCAAAACCAACAGCTAATCCTACCTCTATTATATACAAGGGGAGCCAACCTCCTATTCCATCTCCTCGCCGGCCAGCAGTGCCTCCGGTGAGAGAGAAGGAGAGGGGCGGCGGATGAGATCTGAGGAGGACTCTCAAACCAGGCGGAGAAGGAAAGACCCCCGTCCAAGAATACTCCCTCTTCCGTGAAGCCATCCTCCATGGTGAACTTTAAACAATGTTTGCAATATGAGGACATGCAGTATCTACTGGGATGCTCTTATTAGTGGCGGAGCATGCAACAATTCTAAGACTGGGCCGGTCAGCAAAATAGGCTTAAGCAATACACATGGTGACTTTTTATTATTATTGGTGGGCCAGAATAATACCAGTGATACCCAAATGTAGGGTTGCGAAGCCACGGCTCGCATGTCGCGATACAGTGTGTTCTAGCTTCTCATACTTTCTTTATTAATGTAGAATGAGGCTTCTAGTTCACTTTGTATGAATCTATTAATTTTTACAGGCATGTCATGTCCTACCCTAGGGAATATATACGGTACCACACTGATATTTTTTCCTAGCTTGATCTATGTACGCATAAAGATGAACATTTGGGTTAATGATGCGGACACCGCATGGTGAGCCAAACTCTTGTCGATCATCCAGCTGCAAGATAAGGATCACTAACCTAAAATATGCACACACGTGCTCTAGGTAAGACACATGCAGTGTAAGAGGCAAAACTTTCTCCAATGATTGAGCTAGCTCCACATATCAAGTATCTTATCAACGGGCCCGCATGCATGCTCTATTTTATAGCTTTGTGTACTAGTATTTGGCCCAATCGAGAGTTTGGAGAATATAAACTATGGGCAGAACATGAAGGCCCATTTAAGAATCCGTAGCCCATTACCAAAATCCGGAAATTTTAGGGCCATGGCAACCTTTAAACCTTTAGTCCCACATTGCTAAGGGATGAAAGTTTTGAGCAACTTATAAGGTGAGCTTTTGTTGACATCTAAAATGGTAGAAACACACCTAGTGCTGCACCCCACATCCAGCCATATAGCGCGTGCGCTCGCGTTAATATTCGCGACTTAAGACTTTGGACGCTTGGCGACGGCGCCGCTAGCCTAGCAAATAAAATCAACTTTTTTCTAAAACAATTTGTCAGTTCATTGGACGTAGACTTTTTTCTAAAACAATTTCCTCACGTTATTATTTCTTCCAGTTCATTGTACGTAGACGCCACGCTAGGGAAGCTTTGCTATGATTGTTAGTTCGTAGCATACTCACGCTATTCAAACACAATGTTTATCCCCTCCATGCGGAAGGAGATAAAGACTAAGTTTTGATCTTTTTCTAAACGCTAATCTTGATCTAAAAAATTATTTCGGTTTAAGTTATGATTATAGAGAACACACACCACGCGAGCATCACTTGTTTTGAGAAACTTTACTGACATGTTACTTAATGGTATATCGAACACCTTCCGAACCACGTCACATGCTTGCAAGCTAATTAGATATCATTTCACCGAGAGGGCCCAGATAATATCTATCCGTCATTTGGATGGACAAATCTCACTCTTGATCCATGAGCTTCAACTCCCACTTTAAGAGTACCCAATGCCACCTTTATAACCAATACTACAAATTAATTCAAAATACTACTCAGACTATGTTTATGATAATTAGTTCATGTTTTAATCTAATTACTAATGAACTCCCACTTAATACAACATCCCTCATAGTTGTTAAGTGGTACACGATCCAGATCCACTACACCAAAACTGATCATCACGTGAGATGATGTAGCTTCAATGGTGAACATCAACATGTTGATCATATCATCCATATGACTCGTGTTCAACCTTTCGGTTTCCGTTGTCCCGAGGCCATGTCGTACATGCTAGGCTCGTCAAGCAAACCCAAGTATTCGCGTGTGCAACATGGCTTACACCCGTTGTATGTGAACGTTGAGTCTATCACATCCGATCATCACGAGATGCTTCGAAACGACGAACTATATCAACGGTGCATACGAGGAGAACACTTTATTATCTTGATATTAATGTGAGGGATCATCTTATAATGCTACCGTCGCGTTCTAAGCAAAATAAGATGCATAAAGGATTAACATCACATGCAATTCATATGTGATATGAGATGGCCCTTTAGTCTTTGCGCCTTCGATCTTCATCTCCAAAGCACGGACATGATCTCCATCATCAACGGGCATGATCTCCATCATCGTCGGCGTAGCGTCAAGGTCCATGGCGCCGTCTTCATGGTTGTTCACCGCATGTAGCAACTATTACAACTACTTTGAAATAATACTCAACATGAAATATAAAGACAACCATAAGGCTCCTGCCGGTTGCCACAATACAATAATGATCATCTCATACATATTCATCATCACATCATGGCCATATCACATCACCAAACCCTGCAAAAACAAGTTAGACGCCTCTAATTTGGTTTGCATATTTTACGTGGTTTAGGGTTTTCGAGTAAGATCTAATCTACCTACGAACATGAACCACAACGGTGATACTAGTGTTGTCAATAGAAGAGTAAATTTAATCTTCACTATAGTAGGAGAGACAGACACCCGCAAAGCCACTTATGCAATACAAGTTGCATGTCGAGCGTGGAGCAAATCTCATGAACGCGGTCATGTAAAGTTAGCCCGAGCCGCTTCATCCCACTATGCCACAAAGATGCAAAGTACTCAAACTAAAGACAACATAAGCATCAACGCCCACAAAACAATTGTGTTCTACTCGTGCAACCATCTATGCATAGACACGGCTCTGATACCACTGTAGGGATTCGAAGCATAGAAAACAAAAATTTTCCTACCGCGAGAACGCAATCCAAGCCAAGATGCAATCTAGAAGATGGGAGCAACGAGGGGATGAACGAGACTAACCCTTGAAGATTTCCAAAGCCTACAAGAGGAGGCTCTCGTTGCTGCGGTAGACGATCACTTGCCGCTTTCAAAAGCGTAGAAGATCTTGACGGTGCCACAATCGGGCAGCACCTCCGTACTCGGTCACACGTACGGTGTTGATGACGACGTCCTTCTCCCCGTTCCAGCGGGCAGAGGAAGTAGTAGATCCTCCTCGGAATCCCGGCAGCACGACGGCGTGGTGGCGGTGGTAGTGGAGAACTCCGGCAGGGCTTCGCCTATGCGCTGCGGGAGTATTATGTGGAGGAGGAGAGGCTAGGGTTTGGGGAGAGGGGGTGGCTAGGGCGCCGGCCATGGGCAGCCCTAGGTGGTGCGGCCCTTGTTAATAGGTTAATGCCGAAAAATGCATCAAAATGATATAAAGTGTATATAAAACATGTGAGTATTGTCATAAAGCTAGCATGGAACATAAGAAATTATAGATACGTTTGAGACGTATCAATAGCTACAACAAAATAAACTTCAATGACTTGATATTATTGCTACACTTATTATGGGTGTGTGTCTATCATATCATTCTCCTAATGATATGATCTTGTTATTAACAATATCCAATGTTCATGATCAGGAAATCTTGATCATTAATTAATCAACAAACTAGTTAAACGAGAGACTTACTAGGGACTCCAGTTTGTTTACAAAACGCACATGCATTAATGTTTACTATTAATAAAATTATAGCATGAGATATAAACATCTATCATAAACATTAAGATATAATAACAACCACTTTATTATTGCCTCTCGGGTATATCTTCAACATATAATAACAACCACTTTATTATTGAGCCATGTGGGAGTTAATCAGAGAAATATCCATTTAGGGAATTTAATAACACTTAGGAGATATAAAGGAATGCTGGCTAAAAAACTTCTAACCAGTTTCAATTTAGCAAACCAGCTCTAATTTGGCAGCATGATTGAGAAGTTTTCCTCTCCAACCAGAGGTTTTTTTCAACACTTTATGTCTTCTTTCCTTAGCTTACTATGATGCAAAAGGCACTCCTAAATATTGCAGGGAAACTTCCCCAGCTTGCAGCTCAACGTTTGTGCAAAAATCTGAGCATCTCCATCCCCAATATTGATGGGCCCAGGTCACATTTACGGAAGTTTATGCGCATACCAAAAATTTGTTCAAAGCAGGACAGTATCCATTTAAAATTGATTGCATAATTAATTAACATTATTGTCCAACAAAAAAAGTGTCATTAGCATATTGCATACTAATGATCCCAGAATTATTCATAGTCCGCATTAATCCAACAATCCGCCTAGTGGCAACAACTTAGGGATGGGGTCACCCCGTCGAACCCCCTGCTGCTTAGGACAAAATTACTTTTATGATAAACATTTATCATAAACATAAAGATATATAATAACCACTTTTATTATTGCCTCTTGGGCATATCTCCAACACCCTCCCTCCATCCCCCGAGACCCCCCCCCCAATTGTTGCTTCAAGCCCTGCTTCAAATCCTGGTCCACACCGGCGACATGCTTCCGATTCGGCGAGCGGCTGCGCCGGAGAATCCCTCAAATGCCGATGAAGAAGCCGGACATGAAATCTCTTTGCAACTTGGTGTGCCTTTTTTTTGGTATGGTATGTTGGTATTCAATGATCTTCAACTAGACAAACAAGTCTACAACGGTTTTCAAAACTGGTTTTGGCATACGCGTTGGAAACACCAAATAGTCGAGCATGTGGTCCTCCAAAAGGATACAATTCATAACTTGGTTTTCGAGTGCGTGTGCATACTGGAAAACCTGCTGATGAAGCACAAGGTTCGCGAAGCAAAACAAGCATTGCTGTGAATGGATGGTATGCTACAATTGATGAGTGGTTTCGGTTCACATAAATCAAAGGACACAAGACAACAAAACTGGGTGGTGTGACATGATTACAAGGCCCACATGCTGGTTGGAAATGAGATGGTGCGTGCAATGTCGCAGGTTTCAGAGATGAGAACATACACACCCAATGATGAAACAGATTAGTGGACACAAATACTACCTATTACATATTTAAATAAGAAAACAACAGAGGACTTTCAGTTCCTACAAACCCTGCATAATAAAAACATTAGTACAACTCAGATAATATGCATGATCCTCTTTGTATATCTTATCCATTTTTTAGAAGAAAGGGGATAGCCCTGGTTCCATTTCTGAAACCAGATCATTAAAAAGTTTTACAAGTCATTCATCTTTTCAGTACTTTTCCTCCAACCCCTACACATTACTACACATGAGTATTTCCAAAACATAGATCACCAGGGGAAACACATCTAGACATATCACTAGTGCTAAAATCCTCACTAATCCAGGAATGTCAACAAATTCTCAATGCCTAGGTAAGACCCAAAACCCATCACCATCTCCAACCATCATCAATGCATTTGCTTTCAAGGTCCTCGCTAGGTCCGCAGTTGTGATCTTTAGAGGCTCATCAGCACCACGATTCTGGTTTAGGACACACACCTCCAGCTTAGTTCTTGCTTTCCTCTCAGGGGTCAACCAAGTTCCGACCACAATAGTAGAGGTGGAGCCCGAGCAAAATCCTCCAATTGGCTCACTATTGCCATCAACCTTCCTTGTTCTTCCGCTTTGACCAGAACACTCCATTGAGCAAGGGCGTAAGACACCTTCCTCCATAGTACCTGCATACCCACCCAAAGTGTTTGATTGAACACCATATCATTTCTAGTTAGCCAAATAATTATTAGAATAGCAGCATTAACCATGTAGTCAGTAGGTTCTTCTTCCTCTTATTCCATAAGTCAGAAATATCAACTAGAATTGAGGATGGCGAGTTAATACTCAACACCCTCTTGATACCAACTACATATTGGAAACAACAACACAATCAAAAAATAGATGTTGACAAGTTTCAATTTCATTGCAGAAGACATAGGTAAAGTCATCTACTCGTTGTCTTTTGACCAAATTATCTCTAGTGAGGATCCTGCTGTGATCATCAACCATAAGAAGAAATGCATTTTTGGGGGAACTTTCACACTCCATACAGAATGTACATCATTCGGTAAACTTACTCTAAAATTGATAACATCATACATGGATTTTGTAGGGTTCGTAACATAGAAAACAAAAAATTCCTACCGCGAGAACGAATAAACCAAGATCCAATTCATGAGAAAAGCCAAGATCTAATCTAGTAGATAGTAGCAATGAGATCAGATCTACATACCCTTGTATATCACTAAGCGTTAACGAGGTTGTACTAGTGGTTGATGTAATCGATCACTTGTCGCTCTCAAGAGCGAGAAGAAGACCCCTCCAGTGCTGCAATCGGATAGCACCTCCGCACTCGGTCACACATACGGTGTTGATGACGATGTCATTCTCCTCGTTCCAGCGGGGAAGCGGAAGTAATAGATCCTCCTCGGAATCCTGGCAACACGATGGTGTGGTGGCGGTGGAGAAATCCTGCAGGGCTTCGTCATAGCCGTGCAAGAGGGAGGAGGATGATGGGGGCGCATAGGGTTTGGGGAGAGGAGGCTTGGGCTGCTACTTGTGCAACTCTTGGGGCTCCCCTTAACCTCCTTTTATAGGTGAAAAAGGCCCTTGGGTCGTCCAAAACCTTCCCCCAGATTTTGGGAGAGTTCCGGTAGGTTTCTGTCAGCCGAAACCTACTAGAATTAGGACTATTTTGCCAAATCCGAATGCCTTAGGGAAAAACTCCTTAACCCTTAAGGAAAACATGGATACACCTATTATGGAACCCTCCGGACATCCTTAGACAACCCGGGTCGTCCCGGACACATCTGAAACCTTCCATAAAATTCTGGACCCTTCTGATCTTTCTAGAACCTTCTACAAGCTTCAGTCAAAACACCAAACTTTTTCCGAACCCCGAAAAATGACTTCCTATATATGAATGTTATTCTCCAGACCATTCCAAACCTCCTCGTGATGTCATGGATCCCAGCCGAGACTCCGAACAACATTTGAGATCCATACCATATTTCATATCTACTTAAACGACATCAACCCTTAAGTGTGTCACCCTACGGTTCAGAATGATGCAGACATGATCGAGACACCTCTACGACCAATAACCAATAGCGGAACCTGGAGATCCATAATGGCTCCTACATATTCAACGATGACTTCGTGCTCGAGATAACCATGTGCATTCGTTACCGATTCCCTTTGTCGCGCGATATTTCACTTATCCGAGATTCGATCATCGGTATCACTATACCTAGTTCAATCTCGTTCCTGATAAGTGCTCTTTACTCATACCGTGATATGATATCTCTTGTGAACCTGTCACATGCTTGCAAGCTAATTAGATATCATTTCACTGAGAGGGCGCGGAGAATATCTATCCGTCATTTGGATGGACAAATCCCACTCTTGATCCATGAGCTTCAACTCCCACTTTCAGAGTACCCAATGCCACCTTTGTAACCACCCAATTACGAAGTGGTGTTTAATGTCATCAAAGTATCTTCCGTTGTTAGTGATTAACATGATCTCATGATCGAAGGATTTAGGTTACAATGCATTTGATAGCTACAACAAAATAAAGTTCAATGATATTATTGCTACGCTTACTATGGGTGTGTGTCCATCATATCATTCTCCTAATGATATGATCTTGTTATTAACAATATCCAATGTTCATGATCAGGAAACCTTGATCATTAATTAATCAACAAACTAGTTAAATGAGAGGCTTACTAGGGACTCCAGTTTGTTTACAAAACACACATGCATTAATGTTTACTATTAATACAATTATAGCATGAGATATAAACATCTATCATAAACATTAAGATATAATAACAACCACTTTATTATTGCCTCTCGGGTATATCTTTAACATATAATAACAACCACTTTATTATTATGCCATGTGGGAGTTAATCAGAGAAATATCCATTTAGGGAATTTAATAACACTTAGGAGATATAAAGGAATGCTGGCTAAAAAACTTCTAACCAGTTTCAATTTGGCAAACCAGCTCCAATTTGGCAGAATGATTGAGAAGTTTTCCTCTCCAACCAGAGGTTTTTTTCAACACTTTATGTCTTCTTTCCTCAGCTTCCTGTGATGCAAAAGGCACTCCTAAATATTGCAGGGAAACTTTCCCAGCTTGTAGCTCAACGTTTGTGCAAAAATCTGAGCATCTCCATCCCCAATATTGATGGGGCCCAGGTCACATTTACGGAAGTTTATGCGCATACCAAAAATTTGTTCAAAGCAGGACAGTATCCATTTAAAATTGATTGCATAATTAATTAACATTATTCTCCAACAAAAAAAGAGTGTTATTAGCATATTGCATACTAATGATCCCAGAATTATTCATAGTCCGCATTAATCCAACAATCCGCCTAGTGGCAACAACTTAGGGATGGGGTCACCCTGTCAAACCCCCTCCTGCTTAGGACAAAATTACTATTTTCGTCATTTAATCTAACCCCCACGGAAACATTTTGTAATAAGCTTCTAACAATAAACACCCACTTTGGACTAAAGCCCCTATTTTCCATCATTTGAACCAGGAAGTCTCTATCCACCTTATCATATGAGTTCTCATAATCGAGTTTAAAGATAAACCCAGACTGTTCATTTTGCACAACATCATGAATAATTTCATGAGCACACACAACACATATCTAAATGTACCTGCCTTTAATAAAGGATGTTTGGTTAAATAAGTTTTTCACTCACCACATCCAATCTATTTGTTGCATGCTTGGAAAAGCTTTTAAAACTAAAATTGGTTAGTGCAATAGGCCCGAACTTGTGTATAATTATGGTAGAAGGGAAAAATTGAGCCGCAATAGGTCCAATTCCCTTTTATTCCAATTATTTAGCATAGCCATCAAATCAGTCTTAGTAAGCTCCCAAAATTGTTGATAGAAAATAAAAGAGAAACCATCTGGCCCAAGAGCTCCCTCGGCATACGAACCAAAAACATCATCTTTAACTTCTTATACATTTGTATGTTCTACACGTAAGGATCAGAGTTCACTAGTAAAAGAATTAGGGCTCGGGAGCGCCGCATCCTCTTGGACTTGGTGGTGTGGGAGATTGAGCATGAAGTATGTGCGCGCGTTAAGACGCAAAGTGCGTGTGGATTAGAGTTCAAGTTTGTACTCAAGTGGTAGCTATTTGCACTGGTCGTTGACGAAGGCTTCGGACCTGACGATCCTGTCCATGAGCCTACCCAGTCTCTCGGCGCCAGGCCCGGGCCTGAGCACCCAGTCGTCCACACCGGCAGCCGCGGCGCTGCAGTTACCGCTTTGGCCGCACCACCCGCCCGGCACGAACATCCCGGCGGTGGCGTTCTTCCCGCGGCCTAGCAGGAGCTCGGCGTCAATGGCGTCTAGCAGGGGGTCGTCGCGCCCGATCTTGCGCGCGAAGGGCGCGTTGCTGCTCACCATGCGGCCCTTGTCGGCGAGGCGGAGATTGAGCGGGTGCTGCCCCGCCGGCTTGCCCCACTGGATGTGGTGCAGGTCGTGGTTGGCGACGGTGGGCACGAAGCGCGGCGTGTTGCAGAGCAGGGTCTGGAAGTAGAACTCCGGGGAGGAGACGAAGTTGGTGTAGTACATGAGGAGCGTCCTGGGCAGGTTGGACTCCCACCCCAACAACAGGTACTCCACGAAGTCACGCGTCAGCGCCATCCACGCCGACCCCGTGTACAACTTGAACGCCGTCGGCAGCTCCCGCCGCTGCGTCACGGTGATGATGTCCTGCTTCGTCGACATGTACAACCCTGGGTCCACGATCAAAGGCCTCCCCCGGCCGGGTACGTGGGCGTGGATCCCTCGCTGGCAAAGGAAAGTCGTGACGGATTTCTGAGTCGCGAGCCCGCCTTTTCCCCACCCAGTCAAGCCAACAAACCCACCCAACATCCACCGCTGCGAAAAAGAAAAAAAAGAAAAAAACCCGCGACCCACACCCCGTCTCAATGGATCCCCTTTCTTCCCCAGCGCCGCCGCCTCGCACCGCCCCGGCCAACCTATCCCCTCGACGCCGGCCACTCCCCTGCGCCCCCAGCCCCGCTTCATTCCCTAGAAGCTCGCCTGCCGGACCAACTCCGCCCGGTGCTGGCCTCTTCTCTTCTACGCCTCTGCTCCCCCATCGCTGCTCCACCCAGGCCGGTTCCACCTCAGTTCACCGGATCGACGCGCCACCCGCCTATCTCCTCGTCGGCCTCACCCGCACCCGCCTCTGTAAGATCCTCTACATCTAAATCTCCTCTCCGCCTCCACACATCCATTTCGTCTCGCTCATGCTCCTCCTACTGCTGCTGCAGATTACCGTGATTACGGCAACAACCTTGCTAGCGCTCAATAAAATCATGTCTTTTTCGCCGCCGCCAACATCCGCGACATGTGGCCGCGGCTTCTGCTGCCTGCCTGCCTGCGCGCTGCATACCAAAAACTGGGCTTCCTCGCTCGGCTGCTCTCTCTGGGGGTTGCCCTCCGGCGACCAACACGCCCAAACATCACTGACGGATACCACAACCACGCCCCGTGATGCCGGACTGCTACCTTCCTGACAACGTTCTGAAGCTGCCGGCACGGCTTCCCAGGCCCTGGAGCACCACACTGGCTGGCGTGGTCCTAGACTGGTGCTGCTCTCCAATGCCGGCGAGCCGTCGTCGCCTATCCGCACACTGGTATTAGCATCGGCAAATATCCATCTGAGGTGACCTCCAGCTCTTCTGCTCTGCTCTGCTCTCAGCCATGTCCTTTGTGCCTGCCTGCCTACGAATACCTCCTGATACATGCTTGTCCAAATGATTACTTGTATTGGCCCACTAACAAATCTCTAGGAAAAACTTGCTCTGATGTTTGTCGGTGCCAATCTAGCCTTTTATTTGGCCAAGTCGAATTGCTCACTGTAGGTAGTATGTTCATCAACACGTCTCTTTCGTCCAACTACAGCAACCTCGTCATCTCAACTATATGTCTACCTGATAGCGCTACTTTTATTAAGTTTCTAGTGACAGCACAAAGCACCTATATTGTTCAAATCCACATGATGCATTGCTGTTGTCAAACTTTGGCCAATTTTGTTACATGTTGATCCACCGGATTCACGCTTGAATGCCCTACTGTTTGTTTGTTTGTTTAATCGCCTGACAAACTAATCTGGAGCTGTAGCAACATTGCACATGCGCCCATGATACGTATATATGTCTTGTTTCAGTTTGCTACTTTCCAATATTTATTCTGTACAGGAGAACAGTGATCCGTTAATATTTATTTCCGGTACATAGAAAACTGTGAGTTCCACATAGCTGCCTGCCATCTCGACAAATCAAACGTGCTATCCTGTTGTAGATGCACCACATGGCTCCTAATTAATTTATTCTTTCTAAATCTGCTCTAGAGCTGACCAACATGTTTTGTTCTTGTGCAAGAACAAGGATTTAGACTAGATGATGCATCACTTGGAAGGAAGCAATAGCTGCTGCAGCCTGATGCATGACTTGTCAGGAAGGAAGCTGTAAGACCCCGGGGAAAAGAAGATGGCATATACACGCCTTGCTCCAGCCAGCTCTATGCACATCTTTCTTTTTAGCGCCTTAATTATCTATGCGATCATATGGTTATAATGCATGAGCAGCTGAGGTTTCAGATGCCAGAGGATCTTCTAACACAGCGGCATGTGTTTTATTTATGTAACCTCCTGGGAGAAACTTCGGTTCTGATCGATGTGCACCAGCTTGTCCTTGACGTTGATTGTTGGGTAGGTTTTACGTTGATGATTAGACTTGTGGTAGAGTTGATTGTACTCCCTCGGTTACCTATTAATTGACTCTTGTCAGAGTGGTTTGTATGTTGTATGGGTTGTGTTGTATATGCACTATTGTTTTAATTGAGCTGTGTTATTTTCCGTGCAGGTTTGAATGTCCAAAACCAGTTAAGATTATGCCAAAATTTTGAACAACCTTGCTAATTAATGTCGATTGATTAAGTAGCTTTTAATCGCTCCTACTTTCATTTATATTAATTGAAGGTAAGTTCTGATAATAGTTGTGAACGTTTGCCAGAATCGATGGGCCAAGTAATGGGCATAAAATAGCAAAGTCATGGGCTAGTTTGAAAGGTGGCGCATGTTAGATATCATTTTTGCCGCCCAATTGTTGCTGCTGCCCTCCCGCTCCCAGTCCAGCTCTCTGCGTGGCTATGGGGATTTTGTGTCAGTCACACATTTATCGTTGGTGATTTTTCCGTAACTGTACAAGGAGTTGCTTCCAATGAAGAATTAGTTTCACGACACGTTATTAAGGCTTTCCGTAATGAGCTTCCTGTACGTGTAGCATTAATGCGTGTGGGTGACACTAGCATGTTTCCACTTCCTATATATATGATCGTTTATAATTCTTTTGCGAGAAAAACATGTCGACTATCAACCGAGTACAAAAGAGAAACGACAATCTGATTGGGCGTGGGATCACAGGCGGATCTCCCGGTACGGCAAGGTCGGGCACTCACCCTACCTTGGCTCCCAACGAAAAGCAGTATACCCCTATGCTGCTAGATACATATCGCTCGATAGTATGAGCTGATCCCTTGAATCGTTTTGGATCCATCCTAAGTCAAGGAAACCGCATGTCCACACGTTGCTTCTCTTTCAGGTGATCGAGGGAGGCTGCGAGGGCACAACCGCACATGTACTACTGCTGGCGGAGTGGCGGCGGCGTGATTTGCAACCCTAGGTCGAAGGGTGCCCATCGAGAAGGAACGTAGCCGGACTTGGGTGATTGGTTCTCGCCTCGGGAGGTCTGTATGGAGGAATTTTTTGGCGAGACGGCCAATGGAGTTAATCTACAATTCTAAATTGAAGATAGATAGAAAGAGGAGGCGGCCATCAAAGGATTGGAAGGGGCAAGGTACATCTTTTTCAGAAATTTGCATATGTGTACAACGCTTGTGTCTTATTTGATAAATCTATGAATATGTAAATTTCTTGTTTGACAAGGTATTGTGTGCCGCTTGGCAGTGGCAGTAGCTCAAAACCTAGCACAAATGAAAGTAAAATTAAGTAAGATGTCTAGAAAGAGAGCAGATCGAGCTTGAGAGTAGAGTTTGAGAGTAGAGCTTTGCCTTTGCCTAGAACTTTCATTCGTCATTATAACTTCATTGTCGGTATGTTTGTAGGTTTTCATTCTATTTAAATATGAAAGTACTATTTTTCATTGTACTAAGGTGATCGTGCTTACGACAAATAAAGTATTAATGTGTCTATAAACCATTGTTTTTTTTTCATCAGTTTGCTTATGCTTTAGATTTCGCCCGCCCTTAAATTTTCTTCGTCCTAAGCCACTGCATGGGATTGATGTATCACAGAACATGCGAACTTGCCGAAGGGAGTAGGAAATACTAACGCACATCACTAATTCTTTGTTACGTAGTAATTAACCATCGAGAATATCGAGAACCTCCGATAAGCCTATCGTTAGTGCCATGGAGATATTCTTGCTGAGGAAGAGGACTTGTTCACATAGGCCCTTTACTTCCAACCATTGACCCTCACGTGAGTGAGGAGGAAGACGGCAGCCACTGCGTTCGCTCCATCAGGCTCGTGTGGTGCCCTCCCGCGGTGGGGTCGCCGGCTCTAGCTGAGACATGCACGGTATGATACATGGTATAAGTAGAGGACGTGGGTGAACATCCATCGAGAGCTCTAGTGCTGACTATGTTTGGTTCCACTTGAATAAAAAAACGCTACTAGTAGCTAGCTAAGCTTCTGATGCATGCATTTTAGATTTTTCGATAAAGGGAATATATTAATTAATATCATAAGATACCAATTAGACCCAGCCTCAGCAACAACACAACACCTTAATGATAGTACGGATGCACACATCCAAAAAAATAAAAGAAAACTAAGAAACAAAAGCCCCGCTATAGCATGCTAGGCTTAGCAACAACAATACAACCACCACCAAGATAACACCTGAAATACATAATCTCCAAAAAATGACGCCTCCAAGAAGGAAACGATGCACCAACGCCGTCGTCGCCTGACCAAAGATCTTAGGTTTTCATCCTGAAGATAGTCCTTGCTCTCAAAACAATGCCTCCAACAAGGTCATTGTCATGCACAACCAGTTAAGGCTAGACCTTAGGTTTTCACCTTGAAAGGTAGAACTCTGAACTTCACCTCTGCTGTCGCCCCCACTTCCATACCACTGCTGCGGAGCCCAGAACACCAAGCAAGTCCCTCAACAACGCAGAGACTTGAACCTCTCTTAGCTAGTCCTCCACTCCGGCCTTCATGTTATTCCCTTCATCTGACTGCATCATGGACAAAAATATCTCTTGATGCCAACACAGACAAGAGCTTCGCGCCGCTCCCACCGGAACCAATCGGCTGGAATAAAAGCATGGGTGCGCACGACCGAATACCACCGTTCCAGCAAACTCCAGGCAAAAAGCTGTTACATTCGTCGGCGGTGCCTTCCGGAACTCAACACTCCTGCAAGATCGAGAAGAGAAAACCTCAGGCAAGTCTTCATCTTCGCCCAAGAGAGACCCTAGGACCGCCGCCTTTATTCAGGCCGGGCTCCCACGCTGGCGACCATCCCAGGCTGCCGGAGACACCAAGCGCAGATCGCATTGTCCGGAGACACCGCACACGCCCTGGGCGCACCGCCGCATCCGAATGCCAGCCCTCCACTGGCGACAACATCCATCGCCGGCTTGCACGCCTCTCCACCTCGCCGCCAGGACGCGGTGACAGATCGAAAGACCCACCACCACCATCCACAGGCCAACCATCTCCGGCGAAGAAGAGGGCCGCCTCCACCGTCGAACCCAAGGCTGCTGCCCCAGGCGACCTCGTGCCGCGGGAGAAACCCAAGATCACCTCCACGCACCGGCGAGAGGCAGGGGGATATTGGCGCAGATCGAGGACCTGGCCGCTGCCCACCACCAGCCACCACCGCCAAGGTCTGGCCGCCGCCGCAGATCGAGGACCTAGCCGCGGGAGGAGCCGACGAGAGGCGGGGGCCGCAGCGCCAAGGTCTGGCCGCCGCCGCCAAGAACCATCCGCGTCCAACCAGCCTCAGCGTGGAGGAGAGATCCCAGCCGCCGTTCCCAGCGCGGCGCGAGGAAGGGCCGCGGCCATGCTCCGCGGACTTTGCCCGGCGGCGCCACCGGCGGCGGCGGCGGGAGGTGGTTAGGGTTACGAGGGGGACGAGGTGCTCCCTCCATCGGCGAACATTACCATATATTTGTCTTAAATCAAATTTATTCTAATTTAATAACTTTTTATAGGACTCCCTCCTTAGCAAAATCTTGTGCGTATTATTTTGAGCACGCATAGCAAGGAAGGTTTTTTTAGGTGATTTTCAATAAGTATACCTCTTGTTTGCGTTGGCTGGAGTCTTTTAATCCAGCCCATGGAATGCTAGCTCACCTCCTCGTACCTCGTATCCCAAACTCGCCGTTCGTGCTCTCTCTCCCCTCCCTCTCTTTACATTTCTCGCGTTTGAGACCGCCTAGTACGCGAGAGCAACTGGCCCCATGCATGCATTGCACAAGATGAAGCAAAGCAGCAACATGAAGCCCCCACGTGGACAAAGGGGTTTGGTCTCGCTGCAGCGGGAGTCAATGTCTTAGTCCATCAGCCGACCACCACCACCAGCACCATTGCCATTCTTTTTCACCAGCGCTGGCGGCCTTCTCCTTGCATGTCCGGGTACGACAACAATGATATAAGGACATCTCCGACGCCCCCGCGTAACGGATCGCTTTTCGGTTTGTTTGGGTCCGGATGTGGTGGCCCACATACACGAAAAAGTCATCTGTCCTTATGCGGGTGGCAGCGGCACCAACAGAGACCCATGTTTTTGTGGGGCCCGCTGTCCGCGCTCCAGCTTAACCTCCGCTAATGGCGCCCACGGCTGATAACCGGAGGTTAGGAGGCACACGTGGAAAAGGGCTGCGTACTTTCCACCCGCGCCAGTTTCACGCCCAGGCCACCGCTCTATAAAATGAGCTCGCCGGGGCCCGGGCAGGGCCACACATCCATAGCCATGGCTCCCCCTTCTCCCCCATGCCGTCCGCTCACCACGTGGGCCTAGATCAGCGTGGCCTCCTTGGAGAGTTACCCTGCGAACCCCCCGGCTAGCGGCGAGGATGAGTGGGGAGGCTAGGACGACGAAGACGTTGACACGGACCATATTCGCACCTCCACCACCTTCGAGCAGCACATCCTCCTCGAGTCCTTTCAGAGCACGCGGTAGCACACTCTCAAAGGACATGTGGATCCCATCGACGCCGCCATCATCGAGCCCTCTTTCCGGTTGGTGGCCTTGGAGGAGCGTGACGACCAGTTCATGGCGGAAGAGCGGCGAACATGGTACGAGATGGAAGAGAAGCAGACGGCGGACGAGGTCGCCGAACTGACGGCCAACGAGGAGGCTACTCGATAGCAGTCCGCCCTCGCGGTTGCGATGGAGGTAGAAGAGGTTGCCCGCAGGCAACATGTGCCGTCGTTTAGGTGGCGGCCTGTCAGGACGCTAGGACCGCCGAGATCGATGCTCAGCCGAGAGGAGGCGGTGGCTATCATGGCCGCCCACATGGTGATGCAACGTGATGGGGCAATGCGCGTGCATCGAGAGGCCATGACCTTCGCCCGCCACGCTAGGAGGCACGCCATCCGTGACATGATGCGTTGGGCCGCCGATGCGGTACGCAGTGGCAACGAGGGCCAAGGAAGCTCCGGTGGTGAGGCCGGGGGCGCGGAGGATGGCGAGCACCAAGGTACTCCGGATTGCTCCCTAACGGTGCGTCCATATGCGGTCAACTATTGGGCCTCGTTTTCATCCGCGGCAGACACCGGAGGACGTCTAATGTCCGGATGCGTGCGCGCGCGCGGGGGCGTTGGAGATGTCCTAAGTCCCAAAGGACACACGACAATCGATACGACACATGGAACGATGGGTCTCGCGCCATTATTTCATGCATAGAACAACGACGCATGACACAAAAAATACACATCAGATGGTAGGTATGCATAACGCGCAATGATGAGAGTACATGCAAAGATAGGCAGTAAAAGCATATCATTGCATAAAAGGCCTCGAAAAGTTTGAGAAGAATAATCCGACTATTTTTTGGTCAACACAAGCTTACTAGCCATGTTCGGAGACGACGACGTAGACTTTTTTGGGCCCACAAATTCTTAAAAGTCCAGAAAACAGTGATTTTCAAAACCTAATTTCCTCAATCGCCTGTATCAGTGCTTAAATATAAATTATGGATCTTCTAAATGCTACCGACCCAAGAAATCTGCGTACAAAACAGTTGTGCAGGAACACCCAAAATTGGGAGAGAGAACTAGGGAACGAAAAATGAGAGGGAAAGTTGAAAACATGCGGCAAAGCTCCCAAAACATTGATTGCGTGCCTTAGCCTCGCCGAAACCGACGTGAAGACAATGGAATCTTCACTCATCCGGAAACCCTAGCATGCTGCCGCGGTGCATGGAATTTCATACATGGGGGAGCGATGAACACCACCTAAAAGTGCCACACGGAATTTCATGCACAAAATAAGGAGGCATGCCACAAGAAAGGCACATGAGGATGTGAGGATGCGCCGGCTTGGCACGAATAATTGGTTGACTAATGCATCCTCGCCATATGGTGCACCGGGCCTGCCTTTCAAAGTTCAAACAAAGAGTGACCGGGACAAAGGTAGGACTAAGGGACAACTTAAAATAAGTAAAACATTAACAAAAAAATCAACTATTTTAATTACCAATAAATATTTAAAGTCCATCCAAAACCATTATTCATGTCAAATGATAAGTAGCTGGACGATCTGGCAGTGGCGATTGGTCAGTCTGATGTGCAGTACTACTTGGAGACAGATCTATGGTCAACAGACCACTCCACGGCGAGTATATAGTGGAGGACCCCCGAAAGAGAGGGTGATTGACGTAGCAAGAGAAACATAATTCTAGAGTATCTGGAAGATTATTCGGGAAACCGTCGACTCTGGCTAGTTGTATGTCATACAAGAACTGGTAGCCGGTAACCACCCTACCCCCCCCCAAAAAAAGAAAACCCACTACCAACGTGGTCAATTGACCAAATTTAGGGACACGCGTCAAGAAGCGGCTGAAGCAAATTGAAGGAAAATTACACATCTACAGTGCCTCAGCTAATCTTAGTGCGCTAAATTGATCAACCTTTATATAGTGTATAAAATGTAGACTAACCTTAATATTGTTTTCCTTCTTTTGATATTTCAAAGTCATTTTTTTCTTCTGTAAATAAAAATTTATAAATGATATGGAAATAGTCTAGATGAATTTATTCTTTTACTTTTGAGAAACACCTAGTGCATCATGCACAGGGACAAGCCAGGGACGTAATTTACCTCGAAACACTACAATAGTAATATAGCAACCAAACGATACAACGAGCATGTTGGGGCCACAACACAAGCAAGCCCAAAAGAAAGGACGCCGGCCGATCGACGAAAACGAAGATGACCCGCAATCGTTTTGCTCTCCGGAGAATTCTCACCACGTCGATTCCGAGACGTCAGGGATTTCTCCCGACCGCCAAAAAACCAAGCACTGGATGATCTGTAGCGCTCCACCAATCTTGCCACCCACCAACACATGCCACCGCAGTCTTGCAATCACCACCGTCGTCTCATCGTGGCCCATGATATTGCGAGACCGGCAAGACCGAGAAGAAGAGACTCTGCCAAGGGGCGGCAATATAGTAGCACGTGGGAGGGAAGGAACTCCACCACAAACATCGGCATCGTAGCTGACCAGATGCAGCAGCAGGGACAAACCCAGCCAACGTAGGCTCGATCGGGCTTGGATCTGCAACAGGCAGACCACCCCCAGCACAAGCATCTGCTCCTCTGTTCGCCGAGGGCACCCCCACCATGTCTCAGGCGGCCCGCCTAGACCCACGAAAATATACAACAGAATAATGTCGCTTTACAAGGAAAAAATCTCCAGTCTTCTCCACCAAAAATTACGTGTTGCGAGTCAAAATTCGGAACTCTAGTAATTTCTATTTGTGTTGGAAGCTAGCTAAATTTAAAAGAATCGAATAGTTCGCGGAATTTTAGGGGGCAACCCAATGGTATATAAAAAATTTAAACTTGGTATGCATCCCGGCCGGCTAAATTTAAATAACCCAATAGGACTGGCACGACATCGCCCCTGGCGCACGCGCGCTAATATGAGCGTGATATAAATCCAGATTTAGTTAACACTTTTTTTTAGAAACAACTCGATTTTAGAGGGTATCGTAGAAGTTTGTTAGTGCAAGATCTAACCTTTTTTTTGCGGGTAAGGATCTAAGGTGCATCACCGATGGACGTATATACTTTTCACATACGAGTGATTGTAGGAGGAGGCCACCATGTTGACGTTACTTAATTAGTGCATAGTTGCATACCTGATGGATTTGTGCCGAGGTAGTACATGCCATGTCGGCGCCAACCGTAGTGGCAGCGAGGTGTTGGAATTCGACGCGGATGACAACGGTGTCGTGCCTCACTCTACCGTTGAATCAGACATAGTTTCCAGATGGGGCAATTGAGAGTAAGTGCAAGATCTAAGCTGCATCACCGATGGACGAATCCCGAGTCAACGGGTCAGCAGCCACTCCGACGGGGTGTGAAGTAACAACGTCAGACCGTGCTGATCGATGGTCGTCTCGTCCCAGACTTCCAGGCGGAGACGCAGCAACGACATGTCTCTGCATATATGCCAACTTTGCTAGCTTCTGGTGGTGTTGTATCGGGAGTTCGGGACAACAAATCGATCTCAACAATTATATTGGACTAGCTTAATGAGCTTATTAGCGAAGCTGCACCACAACCACGGTACGGTGATGAGAGGATGGCACCACCGCCTGTCCACCCCTGACGGCGGTGACGACCTCGTTCGGCGATGCCACCTCTCTACACCCCCAACGGCACTGTGATCCACGCCACCATCAACGTCATACGCTTTCTCCGCTGCCTGGTCTACCATGTCCACCATGGCGAGTACACACCCGCCGAGCTGTCGGCCTTCCTCATCAACCCCGCCTTTTGCTTCGGCTCTGTTGGAGTCGCCGGCGGGGATGGCAACGTTGGTGCAGGGTCTGGTGACTGGTGCCGTGCTGGGCAACAAAGGGGCCAACGGGGCTGACAGTGGGAGATTCAGCCTGCCGCAAGAGGAGACAAGCAACTTGACGGCAGCGAGGATCAGGTTACTGAGAATGAGCATGGCGAGCTTGATCTGCTCGACATGCTACGCCACAGCCATATGTCGTATGCAAAGTACTCCCGGTTGACGGACGCTGATGGGGCCGCTCTGTCTGCGTCCTTCGCTGCATCGTTGTCAGCGAACTCATCGTGGAGCCGGTTGCACTCGGCCAATAGCATCGTTGGTCGATCTAGAGGAAGAGACCATGTGTATGCATGTCTGGGATTTATCTGCTTGGCATGCTGCATCACGAATTTATCTGCTCGGCATGCCGCGCCTTATCCATATGCTCGGAGGGAGGCCACAATCAATGATGTAGAACATGTTTTGGGCATGATTCTTTTCGGCCAGTGTCAAACCAATTGAACCGCCTAACCAATCCGCACCAGCATGTGAGATCACGTCATATATTTACGGTGTAGACCAGACCAACCCAACTAAAACATGTGGCAACGGCCTGGTTTGAGAAACCAGCACAAACCGGCAGAAACCGGGAATGCCCCGGGTTACAGGCAAAGCTTCCCATCCAGGTCACTCTCTTCGGCACCTCTTGGAGTGCGCACCGGAACCTTCGGCCCTCCACAAAGAGGTCCATGATGGAAGACCTCAACAGCTCGGGCAAGGACTCCTAGGGAGACTCCCTCTTCCGTGAAGCCCTCCTCCACGGTGAACTTTAAACAATGTTTGCAATATGAGGACAAGCAGTATCTACTGGGATGCTCTTATTAGTTAGCACTATAGCTAACTAGCTAAGGGAATATTAGGGTTGCAAAGCCGCGGCTCGCATGTCATGATACAGTGTGTTCTAGCTTCTCATACTTCTTTAATGTAGAATGAGGCTTCTAGTTCACTTTATATTAATCTGTTAAGTTTTACAGGTATGTCATGTCCTACCCTAGGGAATATATACGGTACCACACTGATAATTTTTCCTAGCTTGATCCATGTCCTCATAAAGATGAACATTTCGGTTAATGATGCTGACATCGCATGGTGAGCCGAACTCTTGTCATCCAGCTGCAAGATAAGGATCACTAACCTAAAATATGCACACACATGCTCTAGGTAAGACACATGCAGTGTAAGAGGTAAAGGTTTCTCCAATGATTGAGCTAGCTCTATTACAGACCAAGTATCTTATCAACGGCCCGCATGCATGCCCTCTTTTATAGCTTTGTGTACTAGTATTTAGCCCAATCGAGAGTTTGGAGGACATAAACTATGGACAGAACAGTACAAGCAAAGGCCCGTTTAAGAATCCGTAGCCCATTACCAAAATCCAGAAATTTTAGGACCATGGCAAACTTTAGTCCCACATTGCTAACGGATGAAAGTTTTGACCAACTTATAAGGTGAGCTTTTGTTGACATCTAAAATGGTAGAAACACACCTAGTGTTGCACCTCACATCTAGCCATATAGCGCGTGCGCTCGCGTGAATATTCGCGACTTAAGACTACTTAAGACTTAAGACGCTTGGCGACGGCGGCGCTAGCCTAGCAAATAAAATCAATTTTTTTCTAAAACAATTTGTCAGTTCATTGGACGTAGACTTTTTTCTAAAACAATTTCCTCACGTTATTATTTCTTCCTGTTCATTGTACGTAGACGCCACGCTAGGGAAGCTTTGCTATGGTCGTTAGTTCGTAGCATACTCACGCTATTGAAACACAATGTTTATCCAAATTCTATCTTTTCACCTAGGAAGTTAGTAGGCAAAGATTCATTTTTTTCTTCTATAAATAAAAATTTATAAATGATATGAAAATAGTCTCGATGAATTTGTTCTTTTACTTTCGAGAAACAGCTAGTACATCATGCACATAGACAAGTTAGGGACGTAATCTACCTCGAAACACTACAATAGTAATATAGCAACCAAACGATACAACGAGCGTGTTGGGGCCACAACACAAGCAAGCCCAAAAGAAAGGACATCGGCTGATCGACGAAAACGAAGATGATCCGCATCGCTTTGCTCTTTGGAGAACTTCCACCATGCTCCTAGCACTCCGAAGCATTGCGTACCAACAAGGAAAGTAACGATGATGCCAATCCTGCGAGACTGATCCTAGGGTTTTCCCTTGTACGCAAGAGGGAGTGGAGAAGAGGAACACCCAACATCCTTAAGGTCTAAGGTGCAAGATCTAAGTTTTTTTTTTGCGGGTAAAGATCTAAGGTGCATCACCGATGGACGTATATACTTTTCACATACGAGTGATTGTAGGAGGAGGCCACCATGTTGACGTTACTTAATTAGTGCATAGTTGCATACCTGATGGATTTGTGCCGAGGTAGTACATGCCATGTCGGCGCCAACCGTAGTGGCAGCGAGGTGTTGGAATTCGCCGCGGATGACAGCAGCGTCGTGCCTCACTTTACCGTGGAATCAGACAGTTTCCAGATGGGGCAGTTGAGAGTAAGTGCAAGATCTAAGCTGCATCACCGATGGACGAATCCCGAGCCAACGGGTCGGCAGCCACTCCGACGGGGTGTGAAGTAACAACGTCAGACCGTGCTGATCGATGGTCGTCTCGTCCCAGACTTCCAGGCGGAGACGCAGCGACGACATGTCTCTGCATATATGCCAACTTTGATAGCTTCTGGTGGTGTTGTATCGGGACAACAAATCGATATCAACAATTATATTGGACTAGCTTAATGAGCTTATTAGCGAAGCTGCACCACAACCACGGTACGGTGATGAGCGGATGGCACCGCCGCCTGTCCACCCCAGACGGCGGTGACAACCTCGTCCGGTGATGCCGCCTCTACACCCCTCGACGGCACCGTGATCCACGCCACCATCAACGTCATACGCTTTCTCCGCTGCCTGGTCTACCATGTCCACCATGGCGAGTACATACCCGTCGAGCTGTCGGCCTTCCTCATCAACCCCGCCTTTTGCTTCGGCTCTGTTGGAGTCGCCGGCGGGGATGGCAACGTAGGTGCAGGGTCTGGTGACTGGTGCCGTTCTGGGCAACGAAGGGGCCAATGGGGCTGACAGTGGGAGATTCAGCCTGCCGCAAGAAGCGACAAGCAACTTGACAGCAGCGAGGATCAGGTTTCTGAGCACGAGCATGGCGAGCTTGATCTGCTCGACGTGCTATGCCACGGCCATATGTCGTATGAAAAGTACTCCCAGTTGACGGACGCTGATGCTGCCACTCCGTCTGCGTCCTTCGCCGCATCATTGTCAGCGAACTCATCGTGGAGCCGGTTGCACTCGGCCAATAGCATCGTTGGTCGATGTAGAGGAAGAGACCATGTGTATGCATGTCTGGGATTTATCTGCTTGGCATGCTGCATCACGACTTTATCTGCTCGGCATGCCGCGCCTTATCCATATGCTCGGAGGGAGGCCACAATAACCGCTGTAGAACATGTTTTGGGCATGATTTTTTTCGGCCAGTGCCAAACCAATTGAACCGCCTAACCAATTCGCACCAGCATGTGAGATCATGTCATATATTTACGGTGTAGATCAGACCAACCCAACTAAAACATGTGGCAACGGCCTGGTTTGAGAAACCAGCACAAACCGGCAGAAACCGGGAATGCCCCGGGTTACAGGCAACGCTTCCCATCCAGGTCACTCTCTTCAGCACCTCTTGGAGTGGGCACCAGAACCTTCGGCCCTCCACAAAGACTTCAACAGCTCGGGCAAGGACTCCTAGGGCGACTCCCTCTTCCGTGAAGCCATCCTCCATGGTGAACTTTAAACAATGTTTGCAATATGAGGACATGCAGTATCTACTGGGATGCTCTTATTAGTGGCGGAGCATGCAACAATTCTAAGACTGGGCCGGTCAGCAAAATAGGCTTAAGCAATACACATGGTGACTTTTTATTATTATTGGTGGGCCAGAATAATACCAGTGATACCCAAATGGAAGGGTGGGCCACGGCCAAGGTTGTCAACCTGTAGCGCCACCACTGTAGCTAAGGGAATATTAGGGTTGCAAAGCCACGGCTCGCATGTCGCGATACAGTGTGTTCTAGCTTCTCATACTTTCTTTATTAATGTAGAATGAGGCTTCTAGTTCACTTTATATGAATCTATTAATTTTTACAGGTATGTCATGTCCTACCCTAGGGAATATATACGGTACATCGGTACCACACTGATACTTTTTCCTAGCTTGATCCATGTACGCATAAACATGAACATTTGGGTTAATGATGCGGACACCGCATGGTGAGCCAAACTCTTGTCGATCATCCAGCTGCAAGATAAGGATCACTAACCTAAAATATGCACACACGTGCTCTAGGTAAGACACATGCAGTGTAAGAGGCAAAACTTCCTCCAATGATTGAGCTAGCTCCACATACCAAGTATCTTATCAACGGGCCCGCATGCATGCCCTGTTTTATAGCTTTGTGTACTAGTATTTGGCCCAATCGAGAGTTTGGAGAACATAAACTATGGGCAGAACATGAAGGCCCATTTAAGAATCCGTAGCCCATTACCAAAATCCGGAAATTTTAGGGCCATGGCAACCTTTAGTCCCACATTGCTAAGGGATGAAAGTTTTGAGCAACTTATAAGGTGAGCTTTTGTTGACATCTAAAATGGTAGAAACACACCTAGTGCTGCACACCACATCCAGCCATATAGCGTGCGCTCGCGTGAATATTCGCGACTTAAGACGGTGCCGCTAGCCTAGCAAATAAAATCAATTTTTTTCTAAAACAATTTGTCAGTTCATTGGACGTAGACTTTTTTCTAAAACAATTTCCTCACGTTATTATTTCTTCCAGTTCATTGTACGTAGACGCCACGCTAGGGAAGCTTTGCTATGATTGTTAGTTCGTAGCCTCCACATCCAGATGAGGGCATTATTTTCCTCAATAAGATGAATGGTATGTGCAATTTGAAAAATCTCGTACCACTGCAGCATTAGCCTATGATCAAAACATCTCCGAAAGGTTACTTTCAAACTCTCTCCATCCTAGAGATCAGCATAAGTTTGATTATGTTCATTCACCAGGTAATAAATATCCCAATACTGGATGGCTAAACTACAAGTACCAATCCAGTGGTCCTCCCAGAATTTTACTTCCCTACCATTTCCCAGTTTCCACTAATAACCCGTTTTAGTAGCTTTGGCAGCTCATACCACACCTTTCCAAAATGGGGAAGCACCAGTGGCATAGCAAGAAAAAATATTAGGGCTATTCACCCTATACTTATATTCTATAATTTGGTTCCAAATTTTATTCTCATCCAAATTCTATCTTTTCACCTAGTTAGTAGGCAAAAATTCATTTGTGCTAAATCAGGAATGCCAAGTCCCTCATACTCCTTCTTCTAGGTGCTAGGCCCTAATTAGCCAAATGGTATTTTTGATGGCCCTCATAATCATCTCATAAGCAATGAGCCATGTGGGAGTTAATTAGAGAAATAGCCATTTAGGGAATTTAATAACACTTAGGAGATACAAAGGAATACTGGCTAAAACACTTCTAACCAGCTTCAATTTGGCAAACCAGCTCCAATTTGGCAGCATGATTGAGAAGTTTTCCTCTCCAACTAGAGGATTTTTCAACACTTCATGTCTTCTTTCCTTAGCTTACTATGATGCAAAAGGCACTCCTAAATATTGCAGATGAAACTTCCCCAGCCTGCAGCTCAACGTTTAAAAATCTGAGCATCTCCATCCCCAATATTGATGGGGTAGTCCGCATTAATCCAGCAATCCGCCTAGTGGCAATAGCTTAGGGATGGGGTCACCCTGTCGAAACCCTTGCTTCTTAGGACAAAATTACTATTTTCGTCATTTAATCTAACCCCCACGGAAACATTTTGTAATAAGCTTCTAACAATAAACACCCACTTTGGACTAAAGCCCCTATTTTCCATCATTTGAACCAGGAATTTTCTATCCACCTTATCATATGATTTCTCATAATCCAGTTTAAAGATAAACCCAGAGTGTTCATTTTGCACAACATCATGAATAATTTCGTGAGCACACACAACACATTTCTAAATGTACCTGCCTTTAATAAAGGATGTTTGGTTAAATAAGTTTTTCAGTCACCACATCTAATCTATTTGTTACATGCTTGGAAAAGATTTTAAAACTAAAATTGGTTAGTGCAATAGGTCTGAACTTGTGTATAATTACAATAGAAGGGAAAAATTGAGCCACAATAGGTCCAATTCCCCTTTATTACAATCATTTACCATAGCCACCAAATCATTCTTAGTAAGCTCCCAAAATTGTTGATAGAAAATAAAAGAGAAACCATCTGGCCCAGGAGCTCCCTTGGCACAAGAACAAAAACATCATCTTTAACTTCTTATACATTAAAAAAAACTTCTTATACATTTGTATGTTCTACACGTAAGGATCACAGTGCACTAGTAAAAGAATTAGGGATCGGGAGTGCCGCATCCTCTTGGACTTGGTGGTGTGGGAGATTGAGCATGAAGTATGTGCGCGCGTTAAGACGCAAAGTGCGTGTGGATTTGTACGGAGGTGCGGGAAGAAAATCAGTCACATGATCACATTAATTGCACTCAAGTGGTAGCTATTTGCATTGGTCGTTGACGAAGGCCTCAGACCTGACGATCCTGTCCATGAGCCTCCCCAGCCTCTCGGCGCCAGGCCCGGGTCTGAGCACCCAGTCGTCGACACCGGCAGCCGCGACGCTGCAGTTACCGCTTTGGCCGCACCACCCGCCCGGCACGAACATCCCGGCGGTGGCGTTCTTCCCACGGCCTAGCAGGAGCTCGGCGTCAATTGTGTCTAGCAGGGGGTCGTCGCGCCCGATCTTGCGCGCGAAGGGCGCGTTGCTGCTGACCATGCGGCCCTTGTCGGCGAGGCGGAGATTGAGCGGGTGCTGCCCCGCCGGCTTGCCCCACTGGATATGGTGCAGGTCGTGGTTGGCGACGGTGGACATGAAGCGCGGCGTGTTGCAGAGCAGGGTCTGGAAGTAGAACTCCGGGGAGGAGACGAAGTTGGTGTAGTACATGAGGAGCGTCCTGGGCAGGTTAGACTCCCACCCCAACAACAGGTACTCCACGAAGTCACGCGTCAGCGCCATCCACGCCGACCCCGTGTACAACTTGAACGCCGTCGGCAGCTCCCGCCGCTGCGTCACGGTGATGATGTCCTGCTTCGTCGACATGTACAGCCCTGGGTCCACGATCAAAGGCCTCCCCCGCACGTTCCTGCGTGCGTCCAATAAATCATCGATCATCAGCCAGCTGGTCAATTGATCAATGAAGAATACTGGGTACAAAATAGTACTCACGCCTTCCAGCCCAGTCGGCTGGTATGCTCCATGAAGCTGACGTTCCTCGGCAGCGTCGAGAATACGTGCAGAATATCTGTGCATCGCCATGCAGCTTGAATAGTCAGTGTAAAGAAACGAATTTGATTTGTTGTATATCAGATAAACGATTAATTAGTGATGCGGCTAATTTTTGTTCGACCTGGATTTAACTTTTCCAACAATTGTTCAAGAAAATTCGGCAGCTACTGCAGCCCTTGATTCATCCGCGGAACCCTAGGTTGGGGAATTACTAATTTTATTTCTAATTCAAGGATAATTAGCAATGTATGTGTAACACTCATTTGCAATTGCACACCTATATGCAATTCTCGTATGCACAAATTACGATGCAAATCTAATGTCGGTCTACCTATAGAACAAATTTAACTCTTGGTTAACTTAGCAAAGAGATTAATTAAACTAGCGTAAGGCGACATGTTGACTTACGATGTGTATTGTACGATAACGCATTATTACACATCATGCCAGGAACATTCGAGTAAGCTAAAATATATTTAGATTCATAGAACATGCGATGAATATTGAGAGTTGAGTATCGTACAATTTGTAGAGAGTGTGCATGCATTGTACGGTATACGTACCGTCCTGTGTCATGAGCGGGTAGTCGGAAGCGGAGAGGTTGATGAACCAGTCCCACTCGCGGCTGCGGTGGAGGAGCAGGGCGCAGGCATGCAGTGTGTTGGCCACCATGGTCGGGCCGCGGTAGGTCACCATGTTGGAGCGCCGGATCACGTCGACGTTACCGACGCGCTGGAACACGGTGCTGTTATCCACCCTCGCCACCAGCTCCAGCCGGTCATCCACGCTCGATTCGAGGTCCAGGTGCACCACGTACAGGTTCCGCGGGTGGTAGAGCGCGTGCAGCACCCGCCACAGCCGGTCCAGGTCGCCCTTGGACCCGGAGATCAGGTAGGCTAGCCGCGGCACGTCGGCGCCGGGGGGAGGCGTGGGCGGCGCGGCAAAGCTTGCGCGGGTGGCCGAGACGAAGGTGTAGAAGGAGGCCGAGATGGGGTTCATCGACAGCGAAGACGACACTGCGAGCAGCGTGGCGGCGATGAACAGGAACACGGTGACGGCGGCCGAGATCACCCACCTTCCATTGACCAGCGACGTCACGTCGCTGCCGCCACGCCGGAGCTTGATCGACGGCGACTGGTGCTCGCCCCGGTCGTTGGACTCCATGTCGCCTATTAGTCAATCATGTCATGGCGAACAAGGCACTGGGAAGTATTTCGCGATCTATAGTGTGGAGAAGAGGATTAATAAAGTATATCTTCAGTGGCGCGCGCTGCCGGCAAAGTGGCAACGACCCTGCTAACACGGCCATAACCTCCATTTTTCTTCTTGGCGACGTGAGTAAACGGCCTCCCTTCTCTGTACGCGCACATAGCACCCATGACCCATCCTTGCTATGCTCCCGTTGCTTGCATCCCTGGCATCCTCGAAAAAGACATACGGAGTATATTCTTGATGTATGTGGGCGTCTAGTTCTTATACTGTCCCTTAGTGCCATCTGTTAGCATCAAGATTTGTGCTTCGTTTAATGGAAAACAACATTTTTTTTTTGCGAATTATGGAGCTTCATTAATCAAGTAACAGGCCGGGTTATAATCCTTTGACAGGATATCAGCTAGAAAAGGTGGTGTATAGTTCACCCACAAACACCTTCTTCTTAAACTACTAGCTTTCCTAGCACAACAATGAGCAGCCTCATTGGCAAGTCTACCAACAAACAATAATTTAAAGCTAGCAAAAACCCCTCTAAGCTCCATGATTTTCTGAGGGATACTGGCAATAATTCGCCACCACCCGGGTCTTCAATCAGTTTGATGATCTCTTGTGCGTCAGTTTCTATCTCGACATCTTGGAATCCACGTCCAATAGCTAGTCGTATTCCATCTCTAATAGCCAGCGCTTTCATGATGAGCGGACTACCCTTATTCGATCTCATAGCACAACGCTTGCGCCCTGTTAAGAGCTCCCGTGAAATCATGGACCACAAGCCCTGTCGCGCCAGCACCCTCAATTTCAACAAAACTTGCATCAACGTTGATTTTCTGGGTACCTAGACTCGGCATCTAATGAAAAACAACCTTGAGTCACCTCATTTTGTCATCTATCAGTCCATTACATTCTTCAGTAGCAAACCCTCTCCTAGGTCGATATTCACTACGTCACGTCTTAGAAACGACAACACTTTGGTGCTAGCATTTTTGCAAATAGCCCAGCAAAAGCATGTTTAAGCGGCACATTTTTTGTTAAGAGCCATTAATCATGCTGCAATTCACGGCAGTATGCAATTGCCGCTAATGGTGCACTGATTGACGGGAGTCCACGAAAGTGCTGACAATTCTTTGAACTATTAACAGCATTGCAGTGAATCGCCGGAAAACTGGAACTATAGGGGGTATTTTGTAAGAGTGTTGGCGCTTTATACAGAGGTACTTTCCTGCCTGCAAATGTTGTATAATTTTCAATAACCCCTCAGAATATTTAAGTTACGCATATTAGCCCCTCACCACTCGGGCACAAAATCGAAACTGTGTCATCTCATTTCCTCTAATCTCCACACACAAAAAAAGCAACTCCCGTGATCCCGTTCGCTCCCGAGCCTCTTCTCCACAAAAGAGTTATGAAGATACCTGTCTAGGCTAAGTTAAAAGGGTAACCTTGCTAACATCGTTGATCTCATGCATGTTAAAAGTCGGGCTACGGTTGCCGATAGAAAGAGGAACGAGACAAAAGATGGCCCTTCTTCACTCTAATCAAGCATACACGGTTATGGGCCCATGCGGCCAAACTATTCTAGCACTCTCTGTGATCCATGAGCTGTAAACGCTGAAACTAAAAACACTGTAATAAAGAAGGGCTTTCTATTTTCGTGCCCTCGGGTCCTTAGTTGTGCTCAGTTTTCCCTAACTCCTTAGTTTTTCCTCAGTTTTACCCAAGCCTTTGTCTGAAACCATCACACGTGATGTAACGGCCGGTTGCCCGACGGTTGACCGTTATCTTCTGACTAGTGGGGCCACGTAGAGCCCGCAAAGACACGTCAGACCATCCATCTTTGTTTGACCGTAAGCATCACTGTATCCCTGACCAAAACGCGAACGAGTGGGGCTTCGGTATATCGAATGACAAGTGGGGCCATGACGCTGATACAAGGGGAAATACACGGGTAGGATTAGATTTTTAAACGGAGCTCTACAGCGATGGCACGGAGGAGGTGGCATGCGGGGTGCCGAGATGAGATTGACGTCCACAAAGAACTGCATGAGGCGAGACCAGACGCATTAGATAGATATGAACTAGACGCGTTTAACCATGCAAAGAAGAGAAGAAATGGTCGACGACATCGACGACTACCTCAAAACTTTGACTGACCGTGTCGGACACGAACGCGAGCAATGTAGAGAAAACTAGTGTCTCTCCTTTCTGGCGTGTATAGGTGGGTGCTAGGAGAGTGTGGTGGCGAAGGGAAAGACCTCGCGGTGGTCTGTGGCGTCCAGCATAGCGGGGCGGCGTGGCCGTGCTCACAACGGCGTGCATGCATATTTGGCATTGGCATCAGCATGTACGTTCGACATTGGCCTCGGCGGTATCTCTGGTGTGTCAGTGATCGAATGAGGGGACGGGATTGAGGGTGCATCCCGACGTTGACCTAGCAGTGGCGGCGAGCATAGCCGTTCCGACCATGCCGATATCGGCATCGGCATCGTTTGGAGGCTGTGGTGCTCGAATCAAGGTGGGATTTGTTTCTTGTAGGCCAAAATGAATTTGAAACAAGTTTCATGTTGAAGGTTAGGTAACAAAAGTTTGTAACTATCCCAAAATTATACTAGCGCCATGGTGAGATTTTTTTTGATAGAGCTATACGGTTGGGCAAACTTTTTTGACACTTTTTAGATAGGGTTCCTTGTTGTTACACGTATGACATCATGTATGGAAATTTTGGGGTCATTTGGAGATGTTCGAAAAAATCACCTTGCTTAAGCGCATGCCGTTTCGTCTCACTGAAACCAGCTTTTCTAACAAGGTGATTTTTTCTACCTTCTCTAAATAACCTCAAATTTCATATAGCCGATCTTCTATACATAGATAGATATATTGTTTCGTTTTTACATTTTTCAAAAATTTTATTTCCCTTTATAATACCCAATTGATTTTCAGGTCAAAACCTCGAAAAACAGCATCATGTATGGCATCATTTTCACCCTAAATTTCAAATTTTGTGAAACTTTCCCTTTTAGATATTCCTTGTTGTTATAGGTATGGCATCATGTATGCCAAACTTGGTTAGGTCTCACTGAAACCAGCTTTTGTAACAAATTAGGTTTTTCTACCTTCTCTAAATGACCTCAAAAATCATACAGACGATCTTCTATACAAAGATAGGTAATGGCTACAAGAAATCGGTGATGGTTTATCATTTTTTGCGTGAAAAGTAATGGCTACAAGAAATCGGTGATGGTTTATCATTTTTTGCGTGAAAAGTAATGGCTACAAGAAATCGGTGATGGTTTACCATTTTTTGCGTGAAAAGTAATGGCTACAAGAAATCGGTAATGGTTTACCATTTTTTGCGTGAAAATTAATGGCTACAACAAATCGGTGATGGTTTATCATTTTTTGCGTGAAAAGTAATGGCTACAACAAATCGGTGATGGTTTATCATTTTTTGCGTGAAAAGTAATGGCTACAACAAATCAGTGATGATTTATCATTTTTTGCGTGAACAGTAATGCCTAAAAGAGTTTATGATTTTTAGCGCGTGAAAAATAATACAGAAAACCGCCCTTTAGCATACTTAGAGGGTGGAAGCTAACCGCCGACAGAGAGAGAGAGGGTGGTGGCCCCGACCAGAGAGAGAGATAGGGGTTATCCTGCCCGTTAGATCATACGATCAACGGTCGGCGGGCACGATCCGCGTGACATGGGCTAGACCAATCAGGGCAATGTTGCACGTCTGCGAGAATTTGTGAAGAGAGAGGGCAAAACTGAGTAGTATCAAGAAACCAAGGGCACCTGAGTAGTAAACAGACTAAGGGATTCAAATTTGAGATTTAAAAAATGGAAAATGTGTGTTTTGTACAATGAAACCCATCTTGGCCTACCTCAAACTATTTGCAATATACACATATACATCAGTGTGAGAATTGTGGCCTCATTTAGACAAAGTATGTTTTGGGGAAAACTGTTTTGGGAAGGGCTTATTGTGGAAAACCATGCACCTTCATATCTACTAGGTGATTTGAGAAGTGGCAATTTGTGGTAAAACTTGATTTATCTATGATTTGAGAAGTGGTAATTTCTGGTAAAGACTCCATGAGTAAGTGCCACTCTTTTTCGGAATTTTTTGCACATTAAATGACTCATTTAACTAGTTAATCCCATTTGTTGACTCTCTGTTGACCAGCCACTTGAGGGTAAAACTGAGCACACAAAAAATGCTAGTATAAGACTCGAGGGTATACCTGAGTATATCTAAATTTTCAGGGTTAGACTCGAGGACACGTGCAATTGTTGATGCGTAGAGGCGCGTCGTGGTGCAGAAGTCGAAGACGTGCAATCGTGGACGCGTGTCGCGTTGCAGAAGTCCAAGACGTGCAGACGTGCAACTATGGACGCGTAGGACGTGGGTCGCATTAACCATCCCTCGCCTTTATAGACGCCTCCTCGCACAATCTCTGTCACTCTCACTCGCTCACGCAACGCCAACTCTCTCACGTCCCATCATCTTCTCCCAAGCAAAAAACCCTCTCCCTCTCCCTCTGCCGGCGAGATGGACAAGGAGAATGCCAATCCCATCGTCCACGACGGCGTCGGCTCCAAGCGCGACGCCTCCCTCTTCGACGCCGTCCCTCAACGGCCGTCGCCGCCGCCGCCGCCAGTGCATCGGAGGCTGCTGCTGCCGGTGGCGGTCAGATCCCGCCGGGATTTGACCCCTATGAGCCGGTGCCGTACGTCCCGCCCCCGAACCCCTACGACACCTCGCTGGAGGACCCATAGAACGAGGTAACTACGGTTTGCTTCCTTTTTTGTTCCCCATTTTTTTTTGAACCCTATTTTTGTTGGTGTAGATGGATCTGTAGATGGATGAGTATTGGGCTAATATTTGCGCCGATTTTATTCCATTTTGTTTTGATCACTTCTTGATTTCGTTTAAGATTTTAATTTATGCAAGTAATAATTGGATCTCAATCAGTTAATTTATGCAAGTAATCATGGGATCTCAATCAGTTATTTTATGCACTAATCAAAAGATATCAACCGTTTAATTTTGCAAATAATCTGGAACGTGTTCAAGTTCAGATCTGCTGCCTATGATGAATCGTTGGGCACAAATTTTTACAGGGAGGGTTCAGCGAACCATTGCTGTGTACAAATCTGTTGTGCATGAGCTTTGGTTCGCTAACACTTTCCTGTAGATATATAATCATGCCCACTCTAACTGAGGCTCTGTTTTTCCTAACTTTGTTATCATGCACGTTCGTCATCGTTGCAACTCATTCACTCATAGTTTCTTTGATATGGATCAGCTGTCTAGCAGCGACGTCGGCAGAGACGAAGAGGAGGAGGACATCAAGATTCGCCAGGTGCTGCGGAGGCTGCTGGTCGGCCAGTACATCTCCTACTTCGCCAAGGGTGTCTACAGGTGCCCCTTCGCACTAGGAGACTCGGCGGCACGGACTTCAACTGCCTCGTCACGCATGCCGAGAACATCAGCAACACCTTCCCCAAGGTCGGCACGACGGTGAACGTCTACTCCTTCCGCGCCAAGCACAGGGCGCTCGGCATGCACCTCCGCAGCATGCAGCGGGTGGAGATCTCCGCCGGCGCATGCCTTCGCTCAAGTCCAAGGCTCCCAAGGAGCAGCAGCAACAAGTGGAGGGAGAGCCGGATGGGGTAGGCAGAGTCCTGGACGTGTGCTGCTGCTGCCTCCCATTTTGTTGTTGGGATCCCTTTGTTGTTAGCTAGGGATCTCTTGTTGTTATGTTGTTAGTATGATGGTGCTGTGAAGAACCTCGAACCTATTACTATGTTGGCTGCTGTGTATGCAGCTTATTATCTAGGGAGGGATCCCTATTATCTATCCCTATTATCTATCCCTATTCTACTATATTTTGTTGGCCCTACTTTGTTTTCTCGATTTACTATGACTGTGAATTTATCGTACATTACCCTGGAGATTTGCTTCTAGATTTAACTACATACATATGGACCAGAGGGAGTACTAGATTTGCTGCCATATTGGGCAAACAACGAGGGCCAAAAGGTACAAATAATTGAAGAAAGACAGAAATGCAAGCTTCTCTAGATTTGATACTAATTTGGTGAAAAGGACAGAGAGAAAGAGGGGAAAAAAGGTGCTCTTAATAATGCCAATTTGGGGTCGAGAGAGACAGAACCCAGCTACTGCTCACGTGCAACCAAACGTGGTCTCGTCCTATCCCACGCGGTCCCTTTCTACCAGCCCCACGCGACGCGGCCCCACACGACGCGGCCCCACATGACGCGGCAACGTAAAACGGAATCCTGGCTCGTGAGCTCTGCGGGTTTCAAACAAGGGCTTGCGGAAAACTGAGGAAAAACAAAGGAACTGGGGAAAACTGAGTACAACTAAGGACCTGAGAGCACGAAAATAGAAAGCCCAATAAAGAAAGCTATGTGTCTCAGTAAGATCCAGAGGCTGGGGTTTTCTCCCCATTAAAAAAAAGCAATCCAAAATACTAGCCACACGCTACATCATCTGACTATTACTTGGATATAATGCTCTTGCTTGCTTGGTATGCATCGTGTCAGCCGTACCGAGTTAGAATCTTTTGCCTCGTTTTCAAAAATAAAAATGGCACCCACGTCTCAAAAAACGTAAGTCCCTCAAAGTTGGGACGAGACGAGATGGTGGCTTGCAACAAACAAAACTCTATCTATATAAGGTGTGAGTATTTTTTCCGGGAGGGAATTTGAAAGGAGCAACCATGATTCCGTCTGGAGAACCAACTAGTGGTTGATAGGTTAGAAGGGTAGTGGCACCCCAGCCAACCAGAGTTTAAACCCTAGGTTTGACACTTTGGTGTCTCATAAATGTGAAATATTTTTCAGTGCGAGGCGACGTTCCCGTTGACAGCGAGACGCTTCTCAGAGGTGCTTATAGAGGGGGAGTGTGTGTGCGTGCTTTCATAGGGATAAGTATGTGCAGTATTTATTGGCGTATGCGTCTGTACTGTATTTCGAAAAAAAATTTGATTCCGTACGCGCACGTACAACTCGTCCCTGCTCCCTTTACACGCTATGCTCTCTCTCTCACGCGCGCGCGCTCATTTTTCACGAGAAGACTTTCTTTTTTACGTGTTCACAAGAAAACTTGTTTCGTCAATGATCTCGATCACTACGCTTTCTTTCTCTAACTGAAGGAAGCCCATATCTTTCTCTGTCTTCGCGTGGCGACTTCAGATGAGTTATTCTAATCTTCCAAATTATCGTCAACGATTTCAGTTCGTTACTTTCTCTAGCCGAAGGCACTGATTCGGGTATATAATATACGAGTGCATGTGAAATTTACGCAAACAAGGCAAAAAATTATTCGGTCTGTGAATCATTACAGTCCATCAACCAGTACATACAGGCTAGAACTCAGCCGATAAACACTTTTCGGCGTGTCTTTTTCTGTGTACCGTACCAGAAACACGGGGTAAAATACCGGTAAAGGATCCACTAGTCTAGAACGGTTCTTTTAAGGCTTCTGGTCATATATGGGAGGCTTTTTTTTTCATGTGGGATGTGGAAGTTCTCTTACGCTCAAAAAATAAGATCGTTATTAATTTGGGAACGTACACCGCTACGCTGCCCGTCATTAATTTGGTGGGTAGAACGTGGAAGCGAGGCCGTTGGTGATGCGACGCCGCGCAGGAGACGAAGCAGACACGGTCGCAGCCAGACGGGCTGAAGGCAGAAGGAGCGGTCAAGCGGGACATCCTCGATGCATTTCGATCCTAAATTTGAGTAGTGTTTGCGTCCCCACGGATAGACTGAACATTTTACATCGGGTCGCTAGGTTTGAGTGCACACTCATTTATCGACACCGCATAAGCAAACGAGCTAGCCATACAAACTTACGGCCACACTTAGAGCATGTCTAACAGACCCCCTATTTATCTGCCATGTAAAACACGAGTAGAGTGTTCTGTCTTCACTTTCCACCGGCCGAAAACTCGTCCGAGCTAACAGACCCCGTATCCCCACCCCGTGTTTCCAACCCCTCAAAACAGGGTTTTTGACAAATTGGATATTAGAACCAATACAACATTCACATTGAATAAAAGTTTTAAATCACACAATAATCATAATAATTATTACAATAATGTTTTTCGGAACTGCCAACAAATATTCTAATGGAAGAATCAAAGAAATAACAAATGTTCCCGCAATCAACCAATCAAGATAATTATTTCACACATACAAGAATAGAAAATGAATGTAAAAACTCATTGTCCATGCAACTGCCAGTGGTGATCAATCAGATCTTGGGTGATCTGGTGATGAGTCTCGGCATCTTCAATGCTGCGATGCGCTGCAAGAAAAGCTTCAATCCGATCAGGATTCCGCTGGGGCTGCACTCGGGTGTCAACATTGTCATAGAAACATGGCAAATTCAATCCTCTCTCATCTTCAATGATCACTAGTAGGAAAAGCCTCATCAGTGGCGCACCAAAAATAGATTCTGTGGCGCATGGTCGGTGCGCCACAGAATTCTCGCCACAAAAATAAGGTTTCTGTGGCGCACCTGCCCATGCGCCACAGAAAGTCTTATTTCTGGCGCACGGCTGCGCCACAGAAAGAAAGTCTTATTTCGTGGCGCACCACCGCCGGTGCGCCACAGAATTTCAAAAAAAGTGGCGGCTAGATCTAGATCTAGATCTAGATCTGGGGCCGCCGATTTTTTTTTTTTTTTGGAAGGTCGCCGGAGGTGGGTGGTTGGTTGCGTGGGTGGTGTGGGTTTGTGGGTGGAGGATGAGGCCGGCCGAAGGAGGTGGTGGTGGTGGTGGTGGAATAGGAGGAGGTGGAGGTGGAGGTGGAGGTGGTGGTGGAACAGGAGGAGGTGGAGGTGTGATGGCGTGTAATACACACGTTCGTTGGGAACCCCAAGAGGAAGGTATGATACGCACAGCAGCAAGTTTTCCCTCAGTAAGAAACCAAGGTTTATCGAACCAAGAGGAGCCAAGAAGCACGTTGAAGGTTGATGGCGGCGGGATGTAGTGCGGCGCAACACCAGGGATTCCGGTGCCAACGTGGAACCTACACAACACAACCAAAGCACTTTGCCCCAACGAAACAGTGAGGTTGTCAATCTCACCGGCTTGCTGTAACAAAGGATTAGATGTATAGTGTGGATGATGATTGTTTGCGAAGAACAGTAAAACAAGTATTGCAGCAGATTGTATTCAATGTAAAAGAATAGGACCGAGGTCCACAGTTCTAGAGGTGTCTCTCCCATAAGATAAATAGCATGTTGGGTGAACAAATTACAGTCGGGCAATTGACAAATAGAGAGGGCATGACCATGCACATACATGATATGATGAGTATAGTGAGATATAATTGGGCATTACGACAAAGTACATAGACCTATGCCTAAAAAGTCCACCTTCAGGTTATCATCCGAACCCCTTCCAGTATTAAGTTGCAAACAACAGACAATTGCATTAAGTATGGTGCGTAATGTAATCAATAACTACATCCTCGGACATAGCATCAATGTTTTATCCCTAGTGGCGACAGCACATCCACAACCTTAGAACTTTCTGTCACTGTCCCAGATTTAATGGAGGCATGAACCCACTATCGAGCATAAATACTCCCTCTTGGAGTTAAGAGTAAAAACTTGGCCAGAGCCTCTACTAATAACGGAGAGCATGCAAGATCATAAACAACACATAGGTAATAGATTGATAATCAACATAACATAGTATTCTCTATCCATCGGATCCCGACAAACACAACATATAGCATTACAGATAGATGATCTTGATCATGTTAGGCAGCTCACAAGATCCGATAATGAAGCACATAAGGAGAAGACGACCATCTAGCTACTGCTATGGACCCATAGTCCAGGGGTGAACTACTCACTCATCACTCCGAAGGCGATCATGGCGGTGAAGAGTCCTCCGGGAGATGATTCCCCTCTCCGGCAGGGTGCCGGCGATCTCCTGAATCCCCGAGATGGGATTGGCGGCGGCGGCGTCTCGGAAGGTTTTCCGTATCGTGGCTCTCGATACTGGGGGTTTGCGACGAAGACTTTAAGTAGGCGGAAGGGCAGTCAGGGCCCACGAGGGCCCCACACCGGCGCGGCCAAGGCTTGGGCCGCGCCGCCCTAGTGTGGCGGCGCCTCGTGGCCCCACTTCGTAAGTCCTCCGGTCTTCTAGAAGCTTCGTGGAAAAATAGGCCCCTGGGCGTTGATTTCGTCCAATTCCGAGAATATTTCCTTACTAGGATTTCTGAAACCAAAAACAGCAGAAAACAACTCGTCTTCGGCATCTCGTTAATAGGTTAGTGCCGGAAAATGCATAAATATGACATAAAGTATGCATAAAACATGTAGATATCATCAATAATGTGGCATGGAACATAAGAAATTATCGATACGTCGGAGACGTATCAGCATCCCCAAGCTTAGTTCTGCTCGTCCCGAGCAGGTAAACGATAAAAAGATAATTTCTGGAGTGACATGCCATCATAACCTTGATCATACTATTGTAAGCATATGTAATGAATGCAGCGATCAAAACAATGGTAATGACATGAGTAAACAAATGAATCACAAAGCAAAGACTTTTCATGAATAGTACTTTCAAGACAAGCATCAATAAGTCTTGCATAAGAGTTAACTCATAAAGCAATAAATCAAAGTAAAGGTATTGAAGCAACACAAAGGAAGATTGAAGTTTCAGCGGTTGCTTTCAACTTATAACATGTATATCTCATGGATATTGTCAATGTAAAGTAATATAACAAGTGCAATATGCAAGTATGTAGGAATCAATGCACAGTTCACACAAGTGTTTGCTTCTTGAGGTGGAAAGAGATAGGTGAACTGACTCAACATAAAAGTAAAAGAAAGGCCCTTCGCAGAGGGAAGCATTGATTGCTATATTTGTGCTAGAGCTTTGGTTTTGAAAACAAGAAATAATTTTGTCAACGGTAGTAATAAAGCATATGTGTTATGTAAATTATATCTTACAAGTTGCAAGCCTCATGCATAGTGTACTAATAGTGCCAACCTTGTCCTAATTAGCTTGGATTACCGGGATTATCATCGCAATACACATGTTTTAACCAAGTGTCACAACCTCTATGCCGCCTGTACAAAGGTCTAAGGAGAAAGCTCGCATTTGGATTTCTCGCTTTTGATTATTCTTAACTTAGACATCCATACCGGGACAACATAGACAACAGATAATGGACTCCTCTTTAATGCATAAGCATGTAGCAACAATTAATGTTCTCATATGAGATTGAGGATGTATGTCCAAAACTGAAACTTCCACCATGATTCATGGCTTTAGTTAGCGGCCCAATGTTCTTCTCTAACATTATGCATACTCTAACCATTAAATGAGTGGTAAATCTCCCTTACTTCAGACAAGACGGACATGCATAGCAACTCACATGATATTCAACAAAGAGTAGTTGATGGCGTCCCCAGGAACATGGTTATCGCACAACAAACAACTTAATAAGAGATAAAGTGCATAAGTACATATTCAATACCACAATAGTTTTTAAGCTATTTGTCCCATGAGCTATATATTGCAAAGGTAAAGAATGGAAATTTTAAAGGTAGCACTCAAGCAATTTACTTTGGAATGGTGGAGAAATACCAAGTAGTAGGTAGGTATAGTGGACACAAATGGCATAGTGGTTGGCTCAAGGATTTGGATGCACGAGAAGATTCCCTCTCAATACAAGGCTAGGCTAGCAAGGTTGTTTGAAGCAAACTCAAGTATAAAATGGTGCAGCAAGACTCACATATAAACATATTGTAAGCATTATAAGACTTTACATCGTCTCCTTGTTGTTCAAACACCTCAACCAGAAAATATCTAGACTTAGAGAGAACAATCATGCAAACCAAATTTTAGCAAGCTCTATGTATTTCTTCATTAATAGGTGCAAAGTATATGATGCAAGAGCTTAAACATGAGCACAACAATTGCCAAGTATCAAATTATTCAAGACATTTTAGAATTACTACATGTAGCATTTCCCGATTCCAACCATATAACAATTTAACGAAGAAGATTCAACCTTCGCCATGAATACTATGAGTAAAGCCTAAGGACATATTGTCCATATGCAACAGCGGAGCGTGTCTCTCTCCCACACAATGAATGCTAGGATCCATTTTATTCAAACAAAAACAAAAACAAAAACAAAGCGACGCTCCAAGCAAAGCACATAAGATGTGATGGAATAAAAATATAGTTTCAGGGGAGGAACCTGATAATGTTGTCGATGAAGAAGGGGATGCCTTGGGCATTCCCAAGCTTAGACGCTTGAGTCTTCTTAAAATATGCAGGGTGAACCACCGGGGCATCCCCAAGCTTAGAGCTTTCACTCTCCTTGATCATATTGTATCATCTCCCTCTCTTGATCCTTGAAAACTTCCTCCACACCAAACTCGAAACAACTCATTAGAGGGTTAGTGCACAATAAAAATTTACATGTTCAAAGGTGACATAATCATTCTTAACACTTCTGGACATTGCACAAAGCTACTGGACATTAATGGAACAAAGAAATTCATCCAACATATCAAAAGAGGCAATGCGAAATAAAGGCAGAATCTGTCAAAGCAAACAGTTCGTAAAGACGAATTTTAAAGTGGCACCATACTTGCTCAGATGAAAATGCCCAAATTTAATGAAAGTTGCGTACATATCTGAGGATCACTCACGTAAATTGGCATAATTTTCTGAGTTACCTACAGAGAATTAGGCCCAGATTCGTGATAGCAAAGAAATCTGTTTCTGCACAGTAATCCAAATCTAGTATGAACCTTACTATCAACGACTTTGGCACAACAATGCACAAAACTAAGATAAGGAGAGGTTGCTACAGTAGTAAACAACTTCCAAGACTCAAATATAAAATAAAGTGCAGAAGTAAAATAATGGGTTGTCTCCCATAAGCGCTTTTCTTTAATGCCTTTCAGCTAGGCGCAAAGTGTGTATCAAGTATTGTCGAGAGATGAAGCATCAACATAGGTGTTGGGAGTTTTCTCAACTATGCATTTTATCTTATCTATGTGAGTTTCAGAGGCTCCCATTTCATTATTCTTAGGTTTGCTATCCTCGTCAAACAAATTTTCAGGAACAAGCCAACCATAGTTATTTTCTAGAGCGTCATTCATTCCCAGGAGCTTACAAGGTATTGTTGTCTTAATCTCCCCACCATCATTAATATTATTAGTGTACCTTACTCTCTCCATATCCATCTTTTCAAGGATACTAACAAAATTGGTATAAGAGCCAAGCATATTGTATTTGATAAAGACCTTTCTAGCCTCTCTTGCTACACCACCAAATTCTTTAAGAAGGGTTTCTAAAACAAAATCTTTCTTTTCCTTCTTCCATATCACCAAGTGTGAGAAACATGTGTTGGATTATAGGATTAAGATTAACAAATTTAGTTTCCAACATGTGAACTAAAGAAGCAGCAGCAATTTCATAAGTAGGAGCAAGTTCTACCAAGTGTCTATCTTCAAAATCTTCAGTGGTACTAACATGAGTGAAAAAATCTTCTATATTATGTCTCCCAATTATAGACCCACGTCCTACCGGTGTGTCTTTTAGAGTGTACTTAGGAGGAAACATGATGAAATAAACAAAAAGTAAATAAAGTAAATGCAAGTAACTAATTTTTTTTTGTTGTTTTTGATATAGAGAACAAGGCAGTAAATAAAGTAAAATTAGCAACTAATTTTTTTGTGTTTTGATATAATGCAGCAAACAAGAAAGTAAATAAAATAAAGCAAGACAAAAACAAAGTAAAGAGATTGGATTGTGGAGACTCCCCTTGCAGCGTGTCTTGATCTCCCCGGCAACGGCGCCAGAAAAAGAGCTTGATGGCGTGTAATACACACGTTCGTTGGGAACCCCAAGAGGAAGGTATGATGCGCACAGCAGCAAGTTTTCCCTCAGTAAGAAACTGTAAGGGTATTTTACCCTTATCCATTGTTTTGGTTACAATGACACCGTGCTAGAGTATTTGGCCTAATACATGTTTGTAAAGATAATCCCAGGTATTAGCCAAAGAGGCATAAATGGTGTATCAAGGAACAAGAAGGCTAAAGGAGACCCCCCCACTTCGACAACAATCAAAAGGGGTTCTCCAGCAGGCAGCCGGTCATAGGTCCGGTTGGACCGGCCCGTGCGCCGGCAGCTTCCGGTTGGCCGTCCGGTCGACCGGGCGCTGGGCCGGGCGCTCCGGCGCCAACCGGCTCCTGCGCTGACGGCAACCGGGCGACATACTGGAAGACACGAAGAAGTCCCCGGTCAAGGTCCGGTCTACCGCCCGGTTTGGATCGACGGGTCCGGTCCCCGGCCCGGTCCGACCGGCCTCCCGATCGGGCGCCCCCGGCGCCAACCGAGCTCTGCTGCAACCGGAGGGAGTACTGCGCGTCACTTCGAGGGTCCGGTCATGATCCGTCTGCCGTCCGGCTTGGACCGGCGGGTCCGGTCCCTGGTCTGGTCGGACCGGCCTCTGCGCCGGGCTGTCCGGTCTGTGGTCCGGTTGACCGGGTTTCTCGGGAGAAAGCTGATGTGTCAAGTGAGCAACGGCCATATTCCAAGTGACACTATAAATAGCTCTTCTCCTACCTCTGAATAGTTAGGCACTACACTACAAGCTGTTCTTGAGCTCCTTCTTCCATACTCCATTGTTAGAAACACCAAAAGCCTCAGATCTCCCTCCTCCTCCACCCAAACTCAAATCCCTCCGGGAAACGATAGAGGAGGACCCGATCTACCGTTCTACCAAGCCAAATCTCATTCCCCCTTGTATTCATCAAGAAGCTTGCTTCCTAGGGTTCCTTGGAAACCCTAGGTGGGCAAGAGGAGTCCGGAAGCATCCGGGCTGTGGATCTGCTCCGGGCAAGATTGTGAAGGTTTGGAGGCTACCTCAAAGTCTACCACAAGTGAGAGAGCTATTCCTTCGTGGGATAGGCTCCGGAGAATAGGGTGAGCCTTCGTGGCGCGGGAATCCTTCGTGGGACCTCCACTCCTCCAAACGTGACGTACCTTGTTGCAAAGCAAGGGAACACGGGAATACATCCTCGTCTCCGCGTGCTATCGGTTATCTCTAACCGAACTCCTTACTTGTGATTTAACTGCCTGTGAGAGCCTTCGTGCTCGAGTTAGTTGTATCCTCATATAGGTTGCCTCACCTAGTTTGCATTAGGCTCACCTTTATATTCCGCAAAGCCTAATATTGCAAAGAAAGAATTAAAATTGTAGAAACCTATTCACCCCCTCTAGGTTTACCATCTCTATACTTTCAATTGGTATCAGAGCCTGGACTCTTATTAAGGGCTTCACCGCCTTAAGAGTGAGATGGATAAACTCTTCGAGGGTCTAGATGACGACTCTAACCTTTCGGTTAAAGAGATGAAATCAGATTCTTGGCATATGATGCCGAGAAGAAGAAAAAGGAGGATGAGCTACAAAACCAAATGACAGAAATGACTGCCATGCTTAAGAACCTAACTGCGGGTGGGGCTTCTAGTGGGGCTTCGGCCTCTAAGGAAACCTACCATGATGTTAACCATGACTATCCCAAAAACACCTCACCCATGCCTCATATAAACCATAGTGGGACCGTTCCCCATTTTGATGGAACTCACTTTCCACATTGGAAATCTTCTATGGAATCTCATATTCGCAGCTGCAGTGTGGAGCTATGGGAGATCATTCTTCATGGATACCGGGAGCCACAAGATCCCATTCGATTGACCTCCACCGAGTTCTACAACCGTCAACTCAATGCCTCCGCACGTGACAAGATTAGAAGTGGCATCAATCGCAAGCTCCTTGATCAAGTCAATGACATCAGCTCCGCTAAAGAGTTGTGGGATCGAATCGTAGTACTCACAGAGGGAACCGATTTGATCCAATCATCTCTTTATGAGACAGCAAAGCAAGAAGCTCATCGGTTCATGATTCGAGAAGGAGAATCCTTGGCCGATGCCTATGCAAGGCTTGGTGCTCTTAAAGTAAGGATCAAGGGACTTGGTGCTGAGAAGTATGATGACGGCTTTGAAATGAATGAAGGATTCATAAAGTCCAAGGTCATTGCTATGATTGCTGTCAAACAAGAAGATACCAACCTTGCACTCAACTTGCAAATCATGACCAAGAGTGCCGATCTGAACTCCGATGATCTAGTCTCCTATGTGGCCGCCAATGAAAACATGGCCAAGGCAGGAAAAATGCTCATGGCAATGAACCGTGTTGATGAAGCCTCACACAACCATGAAGCGCCACACAACCTTGCTCTCAAGGCTAGAGCTGACCATGGAGGAGAAGAAGAATATGAAATTGAAGAAGATGAGGAGATGACTTCAACTAGTGACATCGCCACTGATTTTGCCTTCTTTGCCAAGAAGTACAAGGGAAAGTTGCCTATGCTCCTCAATGACAAGAAGAAGAAGAGAACTTGCTACAATTGTGACGAAGAGAGCCACTTTGCAAATGAGTGCCCTTATGAGAAAAGGGTTGACAAGCCAAAGTTCATAAAAGGGGTCAAGCCAAGATTGAAGCCAAACCCAATCAACGATCGATACAAGAGGAACAAGGGAAGAGCCTTTGTTGGGGCCGAGTACTTGTCCGATGAAGAAGAGGAAGATGAGGAGAAGAGGCCGGAGTGGCCGGCTTGGCTTTCTCTAAGCCCGGGTCACTCTTCACATATGACTACTCCAAGGATTACTCCACGGAGAATGATGTTGGTTCTTCCTTCATGGCAAGAATAACACAAGATGATGACTCCGACGACTCTTCCTCATCTACAACCGTTGGCTCTTGTCTTATGGCAAGAGAAACCAAGGTAATGGAACCCCCACCTTCTTTGTCTAGTGTCCTTGATAATGAAGCTGAAAATCAAGATGAATTAACTGTGCTTAAGGAACTTTACAATGTTAGATGCACCCTTCGTGGTGAAGCTCTTGTCAAATTTGATTTCTTGATGGAATCTCTCAAAGAAAAGGATGAGTCCATTGAGGAATTAGAATATCATTTGAATGATAAGGAAAGGAGATTCAATCTCCTAAGACAAGAGCTAAAAACCGAAAGGTGCATATCTCAAGGTCTTAAGCAACAAATTGAAACTTATGAACTTGATAAAGTTAAGGACCTAGAAACTATTGATAGGGCTCAATCTTTGACTCAAGTGCTCCATGCCTCAAAGGAGGAACTTGAAGTTGCTCATGCTTCTCTCACTAGGGATCTTGACCACCTTGAAAGAGCTAACAAGCTTGTTAAGGATGAGCTCAAGAAACTTGGAGAGAACCATGACCTACTCCAAGAAACCTACAGCACTTGAATCAATGAAGGATCCCATTGTTGTTGAAAAGCATGCTAGTTCCTCTACTTCTTTTACTAGTGAGCATGCTAAGCTTGTTGAGGAACATGTTCGTTTACAAGAGGAACTCTCTTTGCATGTTGAGACCAATGCATACCTTGAATCCTTGGTGACTAAATATGGTCTCAACTATCATCCTAATGAATCTTCTTGTGAGCAAGCATCTATTCTTGAGGAAAATGTTAGGTTAACAAAGGAACTTGCAAAGTTCACCACCGCCAAGAACAAGATGGGATTGGATGACCTCTTGGTAAGCAAAGGTCAAACAATCAAAAGTTTGGACTTGGATATGTTTCCAAGTCTCACAAGAAGAAGAACTACAACAAGGAGAAACCCGCTCAAGATAAGAACAAGAAGGTCACTAATAATGGCAAAGCCTCAAGGGGCAAAGCCACTAGTGGTGACCGCACGGGGCCAAACGATCACTATGCATTATTTGTTGATTATTATGGTGATGTTTATGCTAACTATGTTGGTCCTCGTAATGGCTATGCTTATAGAGGGTACTCGATTTGGGTACCAAAAGATATTGTTGCCATGACTAGGGAACCCATTAATCAATGGGTTCCTAAATCCTCTACTTGATTTTGTAGGGGTATTCCTCCGGTGGTCCAAAATGGGTGTTTGATAGTGGATGCACCAATCATATGACCGGAGGAAGAGGTGTGCTTGACCAATTCATTGAAGATATTAACAAGAGGTCAAGCATTACCTTTGGTGACAACTCAAAGGAAAGGTACTTGGGTATGGCAAGGTGGCAATCTCTAAGGACTTGTGCCTTGAGACGGTCATGCTTGTTGAACACCTTGGTTATAACTTGCTTTCTATATATCATCTTGCCGATGGTTACAATTCATTTTACTAAGTATTATGTGCAAGTCTTTAGGAGTGACAATCTCAAATTGGTCCTTGTTGGATATGTGGAGAACAACCTTTACGTGGTTGACCTCTCGAAAGAGAGCCCCTCTTCTCCACATGTCTAATGGCGGCCAAGCATGACGAAGGTTGTGGCATCGCCGCCTTGGTCATGTCAACATGAGGAATCTTAAACAACTCCTAAAGGGTGAGCACATTGTTGGACTAACCGGCATTTCTTTTGAGAAAGATCGTGTATGCAGTGCATGTGTAGCCGGAAAACAACTCAAGAAGAAACATTCTATCAAGAGTATCGTCACCACATCTAGGCCTTTGGAGCTCCTTCATTTGGATCTCTTTGGGCCATCACATTATGATACTCTTGGTGGGAGCAAGTATGGACTTGTCATTGTTGATGATTACTCAAGATACTCTTGGGTCTTTCTCCTTAAGTCTAAGGACGAGACCCATAGAGAGTTCATCACCTTCGCCAAGAAAGCTCAACGTATGTATGAATCCGAGATCAAGGCAATTAGGACCGATAATGGCACCGAGTTCAAGAACTACACTATGCAAGAGTTTGTTGATGATGAGTGCATCAAGCATGAGTTTTCGGCGCCATACCCCTCAACAAAACGGTGTTGTTGAAAGGAAGAACCGGACTATCATTGAGATGGCAAGAACCATGTTGAGTGAATTCAACTCACCCCACAACTTTTGGGGAGAAGCCATCTCTACGGCCGTCCACTACTCCAACCGGCTCTTCCTCCGTCCCCTTCACAACAAAACCCCATACGAGCTCCTTACCGGTAACAAGCCTAATGTCATGTATATTCGTGTCTTTGGATGCAAATGCCTTGTTAAGAACAACAAAGGAAAGCTCGGTAAATTTGAAACTAGAACCATAGAGGGTATATTTGTTGGATATGCGGAGAACTCTCACGCCTATAGATACTACAACCGGTCCTCCGGAACTATTGAAGTATCTTGTGACGTGGTGTTCTTGGAGGATAATGGTTCCCAAGTGGAGCAAGTTGTTCCATGTGTTGCAGGTAATGATGATGATCCATCTAGTGCCATCAAGCATATGGGCATTGGACACATCCGGCCCATGGAGGTTCATAATGATGATCAAGATGATGGAGTAGATGTTTCAAGCACGCCACAAGTGGAGCCTAGCTCAACTCAAGCCGAACCATCAAGTGCAACTCAAGAACCATCCTCCACTCAAGATGAGTCACATTCCGAAGAACAAGAAGAAAGTCCTCATTCCACGGAGCAAGACCATGATGATGATCAAGAAACATCTTCAACTCATGATCAAGCTCAAGTGATCCTCATGTTCAAGCACTAGCAAGAGATGAATTCATTGATCATGAAGGAACCATTCGGAAGATCAAGGCCGCTACAAGGGCAAGTGACATGAAAGTAGATCAAGTCCTTGGTAGCATCTCAAGAGGAGTGGTAACTCGTAGACACCATGCATTACTTATCACTTATTGTCAACACCATGCTTTTGTGTCTAGTTTTGAACCACTCAAGGTACATGAAGCCTTGGTTGATCCGGATTGGGTAATTGCTATGCAAGAAGAATTGGAGTGTTTCACTCGCAATGAAGTATGGTCTCTAGTTGAGAGACCCAAGGATCATCGCATCAATGTTATTGGGACCAAATGGGTATTCAAGAACAAGCAAGATGAGAATGGCATTGTCATACGAAACAAAGCAAGGTTAGTGGCGCAAGGGTTTGCCCAAATAGAAGGTATGGACTTTGAGGATACCTGCGCCGGTAGTATCTTGAAGCTATTCGTCTTTTGCTTGCATTTGCATCTTTCCACAATTTCAAACTATTTCAAATGGATGTGAAAAGTGCATTTGAATGGTCCTCTAAAAGAAACCATATGTGGCTCAACCCGGGTTTCGAAGACCCATGCCGACCCAACCACGTGTATTTACTCCATAAGGCACTCTACGGTCTCAAGCAAGCTCCACGTGCTTGGTATGAGTTCCTTAGGGATTTCTTACTACATGATGGGTTTTGCATGGGTACGGTCGATTCCACCTTTTCACCAAGCAGGTTAAAGGGAGTGGCTTATTTATATGTCAAATATATGTTGATGATATTATCTTTGTGGAACTAACCCCAATCATAACAAAGCTTTTGAGCTATTGATGACTAGGAAATTTGAGATGTCCATGATGGGAGAGTTGAAGTTCTTTCTGGAACTTGCAAAAGGCACCTTCATCTCTCAAGAAAAGTATGTCAAGGACATGCTCAAGAAATTCAACATGACCAATAAGCCCAATGAAGACACCCATGCCGTGGGAGCAACTTGGCTCATGTGACGGTGAGAAGGATGTGGACATAAAGGTATACCGCTCCATGATAGGATCCTTGCTCTACCTTTGTGCCTCTAGGCCGGATATCATGCTAAGTGTAGGGATGTGTGCTCGTTTTCAATCCGCTCCCAAGGAGAGCCATTTAATGGCGGTCAAACGGATTCTAAGATACCTTGTTCTCACTCCTACTCTCGGGCTATGGTATCCAAAGGGGTCAACCTTTGAACTCATCGGCTATTCGGATTCCGATTGGGCGGTGATAAGGTTGACCGGAAGTCTACCTCCGGGGCTTGCCAATTTATTGGCCGGTCATTGGTGAGTTGGTCATCCAAGAAACAAAACTCCACCGCTTTATCCACCGCCGAAGCCGAATACATATCCGCGGCATCTTGTTGCACTCAATTGTTATGGATGAAGCAAACCTTGAAAGACTATGGTGTGTCTCTTGGTACGGTGCCTCTTCTTTGTGACAATGAAAGTGCAATTAAGATCGCCAATAACCCGGTTCAACATTGTCGCACCAAACATATTGACATTCGCCATCACTTCCTACGTGATCATGTTGCCAATAAGGATATTGATCTCACTCATGTGGGGACAAGTTCTTCTGGACCAAGACTCAAGCACGCCTTTGGGAAGATTTCTATAACACTAGAGAATGTATGAAGAATGGTGCTGTTGTGATGCCCAAGGCCATCAACACCGACGAGCTTGCCTTGCATGAAGCCACCAAGTACCGCTTTGTGGTTGATACCCTGAAGGGTTTGGGTCTATATGAGCTTGTGTGCCTGAAGCCCGATGATGCCCAAACAGAAAGCATCTATTGTCCACTTCTAGTCCGTCAGTTCCATTGCACCGTCTTTTTCCATGATGATGAGGATCGCACTATGACTTGGATGACTGGCAAGGAGAAGTACTCATGCACCTACACTCAGTTCTCTGCAGCCATGGGTTTTGGTGGTGGCCTTGCTCAAGGGTTCAAGATTCATTCTCGACCTAAGCTTGCTAAAGGTGACATCTCCTTTTGCTATCCCCCGAACCCTACAGCTGGGCCTCCCACTATCTCAGGGATGTACTACTCTTACTTTGTCCTTGCCAAGATGTTCCGTGAGAATCTCATCAGTCAATCGAAGTCAGGAACTACCACCTGAATCTGATGTACTATTGCCATCTGACAGGATAAGGAAGATTGATGGCTGTGATTTCATTCACTGTGAACTGAAGCGTTCAGTTTTGGGCCGCATGACTCCCAACTATGCTCAGTATGTTCAGCGGCTCATCAACTACATAGTTCCTCCTCCTCTCAACACGCTAGAGGAACGGATCATCATGGACACATTCAAGTTTCCCCTTCAGGACACACGTCCAGAACTCCCTGCCATGATGCCTTCTGAGCGCCGTTCCAAGGAACACCATGATCATGATGCTAGTTCCAGCTACTCTCGGCGCCCCAAGCGCGGTGCCGCTCGCTTCTTCTCGGCATGTGGCAAATGTGCAAGAACACCAATGATGTTGCACATCAGTCTTGCTTTGAACCAGGAGACAAGGAGACAGAATGAGTTCATGGCTTCAAGGAATGCTGTTCCTCCTTGGACTGAGATGGAGCCTGTGGTAGCACCTCAGTGGGAGATGCCTCACCTTACTGATGAGATGATCCAGAACTTCGACTTCTCCATGTATGCTCATGGTGGCCTTCCTCCTAGGACTGCTCGTGCCCCTACTGATGCTGCTGATGATGACGAGGAAGAGGATGACGGTGATGAGGATGATGATGCCGAGCGCGATGGCGAGAGCTCATATTCCGCTGGGCATGAGTTCTACTGATGGGTGCGATAGCATGTCTTCTCTTTTCTTCGCCTTTTTGGTGTTCCGATGCCAAAGGGGGAGAAGAGAGAGTCTAGGACCACGGGGTTCTTTGGTTGTCACAAGCCATGGGTGTTGCTTTATTTGATTCTTATATGGCTTGTGCTTATTTGCTTTGATTTCTCAAGAACCATTTGCTACTTCGAATAATTCGTGTATGGACGACTATTTGTATGCTTAATCACTCTATTAGGATGATCATGCATTATGCTTATATATCTTGATATACTTGTCCATATCATGCTTGTTTCCTAAAGATATTGGGGGGAGCTTCTCATATTCCACAAATGGTGCACTTTGTATTCAAACACAAATTCTCCAAGTGCACACATATGGGGGAGCTGTCGTAATATCTTATATGGAATCAAGGTTTAAAGCTTATCATAATATCTATATGTGACTCTAGCTCAGGTTTGTCATCGTATACCAAAGGGGGAGATTGTAAGGGTATTTTACCCTTATCCATTGTTTTGGTTACAATGACACCGTGCTAGAGTATTTGGCGTAATACATGTTTGTAAAGATAATCCCAGGTATTAGCCAAAGAGGCATAAATGGTGTATCAAGGAACAAGAAGGCTAAAGGAGACCCCCACTTCGACAACAATCAAAAGGGATCCAGCAGCGGTCATAGGTCCGGTTGGACCGGCCCGTGCGCCGGCAGCTTCCGTTGGCCGTCCGGTCGCCAGGCGCTGGCGGCGCTCCGGCGCCAACCGGCTCCTGCGCTGACGGCAACCGGCGACACTGGAAGACACGAAGAAGTCCCCGGTCAGGTCCGGTCTACCGCCAGTTTGGACCGATGGGTCCGGCCGGCCAGTCCGACCGGCCTCCCTGCGGCGTGGCTCCAACCGAGCTCTGCGCCGCGCGGAGGGAGTGCGCGTCACTTGGTCCGGTCATGATCCGGTCTGCCGTCCGGTTTGGACCAGCGGGTCCGGTCCAGTCCGGTCGGACCGGCCTCTGGGCTGTCCGGTGCTCGTGGTCCGTTGACCGGGTTTCTCGGGAAAGCTGATGTGTCAAGTGAGCAACGGCCATATTCCAAGTGACACTATAAATAGCTCTTCTCCTACCTCTGAAGTTAGGCACTACACTACAAGCTGTTCTTGAGCTCCTTCTTCCATACTCCATTGTTAGAAACACCAAAAGCCTGAGATCTCCCTCCTCCTCCACCCAAACTCAAATCCCTCCGGGGAAACGATAGAGGAGGACCCGATCTACCGTTCTACCAAGCCAAATCTCATTCCCCTTGTATTCATCAAGAAGCTTGCTTCCTAGGGTTCCTGGAACCCTAGGTGGGCAAGAGGAGTCCGGAAGCATCCGTGGATCTGCTCCGGGCAAGATTGTGAAGGTTTGGAGGCTACCTCAAAGTCTACCACAAGTGAGAGAGCTATTCCTTCGTGGGATAGGCTCCGGAGAATAGGGTGAGCCTTCGTGGCGCGGGGAATCCTTCGTGGGACCTCCACTCCTCCAAACGTGACTTGTTGCAAAGCAAGGGAACACGGGAATACATCCTCGTCTCCGCGTGCTATCGGTTATCTCTAACCGAACTCCTTACTTGTGATTTAACAGCCTTCGTGCTCGAGTTAGTTGTATCCTCATATAGGTTGCCTCACCTAGTTTGCATTAGGCTCACCTTTATATTCCGCAAAGCCTAATATTGCAAAGAAAGAATTAAAATCTGTAGAAACCTATTCACCCCCCCCCTCTAGGTTTACCATCTCTATACTTTCAGAAACCAAGGTTTATCGAACCAGTAGGAGCCAAGAAGCACGTTGAAGGTTGATGGCGGCGGGATGTAGTGCGGCGCACACCAGGGATTCACGCCAACGTGGAACCGCACAACACAACCAAAGCATTTTGCCCCAGAAACAGTGAGGTTGTCAATCTCACCGGCTTGCTAACAAAGGATTAGATGTATAGTGTGGATGATGATTGTTTGCGAAGAACAAGTAAAACAATTGCAATGATTATTATTCAATGTAAAAGAATAGGACCGGGGTCCACAGGTCACTAGAGTGTCTCTCCCATAAGATAAATAGCATGTTGGGTGAACAAATTACATGGGCAATTGACAAATAGAGAGGGCATGACCATGCACATACATGATATGATGAGTATAGTGAGATTTAATTGGGCATTACGACAAAGTACATAGACTCGCTATCTACTGTGCATCTATGCCTAAAAAGTCCACCTTCGGGTTATCATCAACCCCTTCCAGTATTAAGTTGCAAACAAACAATTGCATTAAGTATGGTGCGTAATGTAATCAACACATCCTTAGATAGCATCAATGTTTTATCCCTAGTGGCACAACACACATCCACAACCTTAGAACTTTCTATCACTGTCCCAGATTTAATGGAGGCATGAACCCACTATCGAGCATAACTCCCTCTTGGAGTTAAGAGTAAAAACTGCCAGAGCCTACTAATAACGGAGAGCATGCAAGATCATAAACAACACATAGGTAATAGATTGATAATCAACATAACATAGTATTCTCTATCCATCGGATCCCGACAAACACAACATATAGCATTACGAGAGATAGATGATCTTGATCATGTTAGGCAGCTCACAAGATCCGACAATGAAGCACATAAGGAGAAGACGACCATCTAGCTACCGCTATGGACCCATAGTCCAGGGTGAACTACTCACTCATCACTCCCGAGGCGATCATGGCGGTGAAGAGTCCTCCGGGAGATGATTCCCCTCTGGGGTGCCGAGGCGATCTCCGAATCCCCGAGATGGGATTAGGCGGCGGCGTCTCGATAAGGTTTTCCGTATCGTGGTTCTCGGCACTGGGTTTCGCGACGAAGACTTAAAGTAGGCGGAAGGGCAGTCGGGGGCCACACGAGGAACAGGCTGGGCCGCGGCCAAGGCTTGGGCCGCGCCGCCCTAGTGTGGCGGCGTGATGGCGTGTAACACACACGTTCGTTGGGAACCCCAAGAGGAAGGTATGATGCACAGAGTAGCAAGTTTTCCCTCAGAAAGAAACCAAGGTTTATCGAACCAGGAGGAGCCAAGAAGCACGTTGAAGGTTGTTGGTGGCGGATGTAGTGCGGCGCAACACAGGATTCCGGCGCCAACGTGGAACCTGCACAACACAACCAAAGCTTTGCCCCAACGAAGTGAGGTTGTCAATCTCACCGGCTTGTTGTGAACAAAGGATTAACCGTATTGTGGAAGATGATTGTTTGCGAAGAACAAGAAAGAACAGATTGCGATAGATTGTATTCGATGTAAAAGAATGGACCTGGGTCCACAGCTCACTAGAGGTCTCCACTAAGATAAATAGCATGTTGGGTGAACAAATTACAATTCGGGCAATTGACAAATAGAGAGCATGACAATGCACATACATGATATGATAAGTATTGTGAGATTTAATTGGGTATTACGACAAAGTACATAGACCTATCAGCATGCATCTATGCCTAAAGTCCACCTTCGAGGTTATCATCCGAACCCTTCCGGTATTAAGTTGCAAACAATAGATAATTGCATTAAGTATGGTGCGAATGTAATCAATAACTACATCCTCGGACATAGCATCATTGTTTATCCCTAGTGGCAACAGCACATCCACAACCTTAGAACTTTCTGTCACTGTCCCAGATTAATGGAGGCATGAACCCAATTATCGAGCATAAATACTCCCTCTTGGAGTTAAGAGCAAAACTTGGCCAGAGCCTCTACTAATAACGGAGAACATGCAAGATCATAAACAACACATAGGTAATAGATTGATAATCAACATAACATAGTATTCTCTATCCATCGGATCCCGATAAACACAACATATATAATTGAGATAGATGATCTTGATCATGTTAGGCAGCTCACAAGATCCGACAATGAAGCACATAAGGAGAAGACGACCATCTAGCTACTGGACTATGGTGAACTACTCACGGAGGCGACCATGGCGGTGAAGAGTCCTCCAGAGATGATTCCCCTCTCCGGCAGGGTGCCGAGGCGATCTCCTGAATCCCCGAGATGGGATTGGCGGCGCGGCGTCTTCGCAAGTTTTTCCGTATCGTGGCTCTCGGTACTGGGGGTTTCGCGACGGAGGCTTTAAGTAGGCGAAAGGCAGGTCGGGGCGTCACGAGGTGGCGACACGCAGGTAGCGCAGCCAGCACCGGGCCGCGCCGCCTGCGTGTCGTGCGCCTCGTGGCCCCACTCGTTCTCTTCGGTCTCTGGAGCTTCGTGGAAAAATAGGCCCCTGGGTTTTGATTTCGTCCAATTCCGAGAATATTTCCTTACTAGGATTTCTGAAACCAAAACAGCAGAAAACAACAATTGGCTCTTCGGCATCTCGTTAATAGGTTAGTGCCGGAAAATGCATAAATATGACATAAAGTATGCATAAAACATGTAGATATCATCAATAATGTGGCATGGAACATAAGAAATTATCGATACATCGACGTATCAGACTCCCAAGCTTGATTCTGTTTCGTCCCGGCCGAGGCAAACGATAACAAAGATAATTTGTGGAGTGACATGCATAACCTTGATCATACTATTGTAAGCATATGTAATGAATGCACGATCAAAACAATGGTAATGACATGAGTAAACAAATGAATCATAAAGCAAAGACTTTTCATGAATAGTACTTCAAGACAAGCATCAATAAGTCTTGCATAAGAGTTAACTCATAAAGCAATAAATCAAAGTAAAGGTATTGAAGCAACACAAAGGAAGATTAAGTTTCAGCAGTGCTTTCAACTTATAACATGTATATCTCATGGATAGTGTCAATGCAAAGTAATATAACAAGTGCAATATGCAAGTATGTAGGAATCAATGCAAAGTTCACAAAGTGTTTGCTTCTTGAGGTGGAGAGAATAGGTGAACTGACTCGACATAAAAGTAAAAGAAAGGTCCTTCAAGAGGAAAGCATCGATTGCTATATTTGTGCTAGAGCTTTTATTTTGAAAACATGAAACAATTTTGTCAACGGTAGTAATAAAGCATATGTATCATGTAAATTATATCTTACAAGTTGCAAGCCTCATGCATAGTATACTAATAGTGCCGCACCTTGTCCTAATTAGCATGGATTAACACAGATTATCATTGCATGACATATGTTTCAACCAAGTGTCACAAAGGGTATGTCGCCTGTACAAAGGTCTAAGGAGAAAGTTCGCATTGGATTTCTCGCTTTTGATCATTCTTCAACTTAGACACCCATACCGGGACAACATAGACAACAGATAATGGACTCCTCTTTTAATGCTTAAGCATTCAACAAGTTAATATTCTCATAAGAGATTGAGGTTTTATGTCCAAACTGAAACTTCCACCATGATTCATGGCTTTAGTTAGCGGCCCAATGTTCTTCTCTAACAGTATGCATACTCAAACCATTTGATTGTGAAAACGCCTTACTTCAGACAAGACTTAACATGCATAGCAACTCACATGATATTCAACAAAGGTAAAAGTTGATGGCGTCCCCGAAACATATGGTTATCGCACAACAAACAACAATAAGAGATAAAGTGCATAAGTACATATTCAATACCACAATAGTTTTTAAGGCTATTTTGTCCCATGAGCTATATATTGCAAAGGCGAATGATGGAAATTTAAAGGTAGCACTCAAGCAATTTACTTTGGAATGGCGGAGAAATACCATGTAGTAGGTAGGTATGGTGGACACAAATGGCATAGTGGTTGGCTCAAGGATTTTGGATGCAAGAAGTATTCCTCTCGATACAAGGTTTAGGCTAGCAAGGTTATTTGAAACAAACACAAGGATGAACCGGTGCAGCAAAACTCACATAAAAGACATATTGTAAATATTATAAGACTCTACACCGTCTTCCTTGTTGTTCAAACTCTTTACTAGAAATTATCTAGACTTTAGAGAGACCAAATATGCAAACCAAATTTTAGCAAGCTCTATGTATTTCTTCATTAATAGGTGCAAAGTATATGATGCAAGAGCTTAAACATGAGCACAACAATTGCCAACTATCAAATTATCCAAGACATTTTATCAATTACTACATGTAGCATTTCCCGATTCCAACCATATAACAATTTAACGAAGCAGTTTCAACCTTCGCCATGAACATTAAAAGCTAAGAACACATGTGTTCATATGAACCAGCAGAGCGTCTCTCTCCCACACAAGCATGTATTTATTCAAACAAAACAAAAACAAACAACACGCTCCAAGTAAAGTACATAAGATGTGACCGAATAAAAATATAGTTTCAAGAGAAGAAACCTGATAAATTGTTGATGAAGAAGGGGATGCCTTGGGCATCCCCAAGCTTAGATGCTTGGGTCTTCTTGAAATATGCAGGGATGAACCAGGGCATCCCCAAGCTTAGACTTTTCACTCTTCTTGATCATAGTATATCATCCTCCTCTCTTGACCCTTGAAAACTTCCTCCACACCTAAAATAAACTCATTAGAGTTAGTGCATAATCAAAATTTCACATGTTCAGGTGACACAATCATTCTTAACACTTCTGGACATTGCACAAAGCTTACGAAAGTTAATGGAACAAAGAAATCCATCAAACATAGCAAAAGAGGCAATGCGAAATAAAAGGCAGAATCACAAAACAAACAGTCCCGTAAAGACGAATTTTAAAGTGGCACCATACTTGCTCAGATGAAAATGCCCAAATTTAATGAAAGTTGCGTACATATCTGAGGATCACGCACGTAAATTGGAAGATTTTTCTGAGTTACCTACAGAGAATTAGGCGCGAATTCGTGACAGAGAGCAATGCTATTTCTGTGGAGCAATCCAAATCTAGCATCAACTTTACCATAGAGACTTTACTTGGCACAAAAACATGATAAGGAGAGGTTGCTACATTAAACAACTTCCAAGACTCAAATATAAAACAAAGGTACTGTAGTAAACATGGGTTGTCTCCTATAAGCGCTTTTTCTTTAACGCCTTCCGGCTAGGCGCAGAAAGTGTGTATCAAGTATTATCAAGAGATGAAGCATCAACAGCATAACTTGTTCTAATAATAGAATCATAAGGTAACTTCATTCTCTTTCTAGGGAAGTGTTCCATACCTTTCTGGAGAGTAAATTGATATTTAATATTACCTTCCTTCATATCAATGGTGGCACCAATAGTTCGAAGAAAAGGTCTTCCCAATATAATGGGACAAGATGCATTGCATTCAATATCCAAAACAACAAAATCAACGGGGACAAGGTTATTGTTAACCATAATACGAACATTATCAATCCTCCCCAAAGGTTTCTTTTTAGCATTATCAACAAGATTAACATCCAAATAACAATTTTTCAATGGTGGCAAGTCAAGCATATCATAGATTTTCTTAGGCATAACAGAAATACTTGCACCAAGATCACATAAAGCATTACAATCAAAATCATTGATCTTCATCTTAATGATGGGCTCCCAACCATCTTCTAACTTTTCTAGGAATAGAGTTTCAAGTTTTAGTTTCTCCTCCTCTAGCTTTTATGAGAGCATTTGTAATATGTTTTGTAAGGCCAAATTTATAGCACTAGCATTGGGACTTTTAGCAAGTTTTTTGTAAGAACTTTATAACTTCAGAGATGTGACAATCATCAAAATCTAAATCATTATGAGCTACAGCAATGGGATCATCATCCCCAATGTTGGAAAAAATTTCAGCAGTTTTATCACGGGCAAGTTTTAGCAGTTTCCGGCAGTTTGCAGGCTTTGCATTAGAAGTAGAAACATTGCCAACACTAATTCTTTCACCATTATTAGTAGGAGGTGCAGCAACATGTGGAGCATTAACATTACTAGTGGTGGTAATAGTCCAAACTTTAGCTACATTATTCTCTTTAGCAAGTTTTTCATTTTCTTCTCTTTCCCACCTAGCATGCAATTCGGCCATCAATCTTATATTCTCATTAATTCTAACTTGGATGGCATTTGCTGTAGTAACAATTTTATTTTCAATATCCTCAGGTTTAGCAGCCATTTTATTAATTAAAGAAGATTGTGACGCAGACATGTATGAGATTCGGTTTTCAGCATTTGCAAGTTTAGTTTGCAACCCAGAAATCTCCATATTCAGATTTTCAAGTTGATTTCCTATATTCTTCAACAAGGTAGATTGTTCATTCATAGTTTTAGTAAACAATTTATTTTGATCATATTGTGATTGCATAAAGCTCTTGGTGGATCTTTCAATTTCTAACATCTTTTCCTCATTAGGTGAAACATATCTACCATAAGAGTTACCATTAGCAGGATATGGCCTAGAATTATTGTAATTGTTATTTTTAATGAAATTCACATCAACATGTTCTTTTTGAGCAACCAATGAAGCTAACGGAACATTATTAGGATCAACATTTGTCCTACCATTCACAAGCATAGACATAATAGCATCAATCTTATCACTCAAGGAAGAGGTTTCTTCGACGGAATTTACCTTCTTACCTTGTGGAGCTCTTTCGTGTGCCATTCAGAGTAATTGATCATCATATCATCAAGAAGCTTTGTCGCCCCCAAAGTGATGGACATAAAGGTACCTCCAACAGCTGAATCCAATAGGTTCCTGAAGAAAAGTTCAATCCTGCATAAAAGGTTTGGATGATCATCCAAGTAGTCGGTCCATGGGTTGGGTAATTCTTTACCAAAGATTTCATTCTCTCCCATGCTTGAGCAAAATGTTCATTATCTAATTGCAAAATTCATTATGCTACTCCTCAAAGATATAATTTTAGCAGGGGATAATATCTACCAATAAAAGCATCCTTGCATTTAGTCCATGAATCAATACTATTCTTAGGCAGAGATAGCAACCAATCTTTAGCTCTTGCTCTTAATGAGAAAGGAAACAATTTTAATTTATAATGTCACCATCTACATCTTTATACTTTTGCATTTCACACAATTCAACAAAATTATTGAGATGGGCAATAGCATCATCGTAACTAACACAAAATTACTCTCATAACAAGATTCGTAAGCAGGTTTAATTTCAAAGAATTCTGTAGTAGTAGCAGTGGAGCAATAGGTGTGCATAGAAATCATTATTATTTGTGTTTGTGAAGTCACACAACTTAGTATTTTCAGGGGTATTCATTTAGCAACGGTAAATAAAGAAAACTAGATAAAGTAAATGCAAGTAACTAATTTTTTTGTGTTTTTGATATAAAGAAACAAGAGGAAATAAAGTAAAGCTAGCTAATTTTTTTGTGTTTTGTTTTAGTGCAGCAAACAAAGTAGTAAATAAAATAAAGCAAGACAAAAACAAAGTAAGAGATTGGATTGTGGAGACTCCCCTTGCAAATGTCTTGATCTCCCGGCAACGGCGCCGTAAAAGAGCTTGATGGCGTGTAACACACACGTTCGTTGGGAACCCCAAGGGAAGGTATGATGCCACAGTGTAGGTTTTCCCTGAGGAAAAACCAAGGTTTATCGAACCAGGAGGAGCCAAGAAGCACGTTGAAGGTTGTTGGTGGCGGGATGTAGTGCGGAACACCGGTTTCGCGCCAACGTGGAACCTGCACAACACAACCAAAGTACTTTGCCCCAACGAAACAATGAGGTTGTCAATCTCCACCTGCTTGTGAACAAAGGATTAACCGTATTGTGGAAGATGATTGTTTGCGAAACAGTAAAACAAGTATTGCAGTAGATTGTATTCGATGTAAAAGAATGGACCGGGGTCCAGGTTCACTAGAGGTGTCTCTCCCATAAGATAAATAGCATGTTGGGTGAACAAATTAAAGTCGGCAATTGACAAATAGAGAGGGTATGACAATGCACATACATGATATGATAAGTATTGTGAGATTTAATTGGCATTACGACAAAGTACATAGACCGCTATCCAGCATGCATCTATGCCTAAAAAGTCCACCTTCAGGTTATCATCCAACCCCTTCCAGTATTAAGTTGCAAACAACAGACAATTGCATTAAGTATGGTGCATAATGTAATCAATAACTACATCCTCGGACATAGCATCAATGTTTTATCCCTAGTGGCAACAACACATCCACAACCTTAGAACTTCACTGTCCCAGATTTAATGGAGGCATGAACCCACTATCGAGCATAAATACTCCTCTTGGAGTTAAGGCAAAATGGAAGCCTCTACTAATAACGGAGAGCATGCAAGATCATAAACAACACATAGGTAATAGATTGATAATCAACATAACATAGTATTCTCTATCCATCGATCCCGACAAACACAACATATAGAATTACAGATAGATGATCTTGATCATGTTAGGCAGCTCACAAGATCCGACAATGAAGCACATAAGGAGAAGACGACCATCTAGCTCTGCTATGGACCCATAGTCCAGGGTGAACTACTCACTCATCACTCCGGAGGCGACCATGGAGTGAAGAGTCCTCCGGAATGATTCCCCTCTCCCGGCAGTGGGAGATGATCTAATCCCCGAGATGGGATTGGCGGCGGCGGCGTCTCGGAAGGTTTTCCGTATCGTGGCCTCTGCTGGGGGTTACGACTGAGGCTTTAAGTAGGCGAAGGGTAGGGGGGGGCGTCACGAGGTGGCGACACACAGGGCCGCGCTTGCCCTGGCCGGGCGCCAGCCCTAGCGTGTCGTCGCCGTGGCCCCACTCCGTTTCCTCTTCGGTCTTAAAGCTCGGGAAAATAGGCCCACGGGCTTTGATTTCGTCCAATTAGAGATATTTCCTTACTAGTTTCTGGAAACCAAAAACAGCAGAAAACAACAATGGCTCTTCGGCATCTCGTTAATAGGTTAGTGCTGGAAAATGCATAAATATGACATAAAGTATGCATAAAACATGTGATATCATCATATAATGGGCATGGAACATAAGAACTTATCGATACATCGGAGACGTATCACGGCGCCGTGGCCCCACTTAAGTCCTCCGTCTTCCCAGCTTGTGAAACGTTGATTTCGTCCAATTCGAGAATATTTCCTTACTAGGATTTCAAACCAAAAACAGAAAATAGCAATATTGACATGTTAATAGGTTAGTGTCAGAAAATGCATAAATATGACATAAAGTATGCATAAAACATGTAGATATCATCAATAATGTGGCATGGAACATAAGAAATTATCGATACGTCGGAGACGTATCATCCAAGCACCCGGACAGAAACGATAACAAAGATAATTTGGAGTGACATGCCATCATAACCTTGATCATACTATTGTAAGCATATGTAATGAATGTAGCGATCAAAACAATGGTAATGACATGAGTAAACAAATGAATCACAAAGCAAAGACTTTTCATGAATAGTACTTCAAGACAAGCATCAATAAGTCTTGCATAAGAGTTAACTCATAAAGCAATAAATCAAAGTAAAGGTATTGAAGCAACACAAAGGAAGATTGAGTTTCAGCGGTTGCTTTCAACTTATAACATGTATATCTCATGGATATTGTCAATGTAAAGTAATATAACAAGTGCAATATGCAAGTATGTAGGAATCAATGCAGCTCACACAAGTGTTTGCTTCTTGAGGTGGAAGAGATAGGTGAACTGACTCAACATAAAAGTAAAAGAAAGGCCCTTCAGAGGGAATCATTGATTGCTATATTTGTGCTAGAGCTTTGGTTTTGAAAACAAGAAACAATTTTGTCAACGGTAGTAATAAAGCATATGTGTTATGTAAATTATATCTTACAAGTTGCAAGCCTCATGCATAGTGTACTAATAGTGCCCGCACCTTGTCTAATTAGCTTGGATTACATGGATTATCATCGCAATACACATGTTTTAACCAAGTGTCACAAAGGGGTACCTCTATGCCGCCTGTACAAAGATCTAAGGAGAAAGCTCGCATTTGGATTTCGCTTTTGATTATTCTCAACTTAGACATCCATACGGGACAACATAGACAATATAATGGACTCCTCTTTAATGCATAAGCATGTAGCAACAATTAATGTTCTCATATGAGATTGAGGATGTATGTCCAAAACTGAAACTTCCACCATGATTCATGGCTTTAGTTAGCGGCCCAATGTTCTTCTAACATTATGCATGCTCTAACCATTAAATGAGTGGTAAATCTCCTTACTTCAGACAAGACGGACATGCATAGCAACTCACATGATATTCAACAAAGAGTAGTTGATGGCGTCCCCAGAACATGGTTATCGCACAACAAACAACTTAATAAGAGATAAAGTGCATAAGTACATATTCAATACCACAATAGTTTTTAAGCTATTTGTCCCATGAGCTATATATTGCAAAGGTAAAGAATGGAAATTTTAAAGGTAGCACTCAAGCAATTTACTTTGGAATGGCGGAGAAATACCAAGTAGTAGGTAGGTATAGTGGACACAAATGGCATAGTGGTTGGCTCAAGGATTTGGATGCACGAGAAGATTCCCTCTCAATACAAGGCTAGGCTAGCAAGGTTGTTTGAAGCAAACTCAAGTATAAACGGTCGGCAAGACTCACATATAAACATATTGTAAGCATTATAAGACTTTACATCGTCTCCTTGTTGTTCAAACACCTCAACCCAGAAAAATATCTAGACTTAGAGAGAACAATCATGCAAACCAAATTTTAGCAAGCTCTATGTATTTCTTCATTAATAGGTGCAAAGTATATGAAGAGCTTAAACATGAGCACAACAATTGCCAAGTATCAAATTATTCAAGACATTTTAGAATTACTACATGTAGCATTTCGATTCCAACCATATAACAATTTAACGAAGAAGATTCAACCTTATGAATACTATGAGTAAAGCCTAAGGACATATTGTCCATATGCAACAGGGGCGTGTCTCTCCCACACAATGAATGCTAGGATCCATTTTATTCAAACAAAAACAAAAACAAAAACAAACCGACGCTCCAAGCAAAGCACATAAGATGTGATGGAATAAAAATATAGTTTGGGGAGGAACCTATAGTTGTCGATGAAGGGGATGCCTTGGGCATCCCCAAGCTTAGATGCTTGAGTCTTCTTAAAATATGCGGGGTGAACCACCGGGCATCCCCAAGCTTAGAGCTTTCATTCCTTGATCATATTGTATCATCTCCCTCTCTTGATCCTTGAAAACTTCCTCCACACCAAACTCGAAACAACTCATTAGAGGGTTAGTGCACAATAAAAATTTACATGTTCAGATGTGACATAATCATTCTTAACACTTCTGGACATTGCACAAAGCTACTGGACATTAATGAAACAAAGAAATTTATCCAACATAGCAAAAGAGGCAATGCGAATTAAAAGGCAGAATCTGTCAAAACAGAACAGTTCGTAATACGAATTTTAAAGTGGCACCAGACTTGCTCAGATGAAAATGCCCAAATTGAATGAAAGTTGCGTACATATCTGAGGATCACTCACGTAAATTGACATAATTTTCTGAGTTACCTACAGAGAATTAGGCCCAGATTCGTGACAGCAAAGAAATATGTTTGCGAGTAATCCAAATCTAGTATGAACCTTACTATCAACGACTTTACTTGGCACAACAATGCACAAAACTAAGATAAGGAGAGGTTGCTACAGTAGTAAACAACTTCAAGACTCAAATATAAAATAAAGTGCAGAAGTAAAATAATGGGTTGTCTCCCATATTTTCTTTAACGCCTTTCGCCTAGCGCAGTGTGTATCAGATTGTAGAGATGAAGCATCAACATAGGTGTTGGGAGTTTTCTCAACTATGCATTTTATCTTATCTATGTGAGTTTCAGAGGCTCCTTTTCATTATTCTTAGGTTTGCTATCCTCGTCAAACAAATTTTCAGGAACAAGCCAACCTATTATTTTCTAGACGTCATTCATTCCCAGGAGCTTACAAGGTATTGTTGTCTTAATCTCCCCACCATCATTAATATTATTAGTGTACCTTACTCTCTCCATATCCACCTTTTCAAGGATACTAACAAAATTTGTATAAGAGCCAAGCATATTGTATTTGATAAAGACCTTTCTAGCCTCTCTTGTTACACCACCAAATTCTTTAAGAAGGGTTTCTAAAACAAAATCTTTCTTTTCCCCTTCTTCCATATCACCAAGTGTGAGAAACATGTGTTGGATTATAGGATTAAGATTAACAAATTTAGTTTCCAACATGTGAACTAAAAAGACAGCAATTTCATAAGTAGGAGCAAGTTCTACCAAGTGTCTATCTTCAAAATCTTCAACGGTACTAACATGAGTGAAAAAATCTTCTATATTATCTCTCCCAATTATAGACCCACGTCCTACCGGTATGTCTTTTAGAGTGTACTTAGGAGGAAACATGATGAAATAAACAAAAAGTAAATAAAGTAAATGCAAGTAACTAATTTTTTTTGTTGTTTTTGATATAGAGAACAAGGCAGTAAATAAAGTAAAACTAGCAACTAATTTTTTGTGTTTTGATATAATGCAGCAAACAAGACAGTAAATAAAATAAAGCAAGACAAAAACAAAGTAAAGAGATTGGAAGTGAAGACTCCCTTGCAGCGTGTCTTGATCTCCCCGGCAAGCGCAGAAAAGAACTTGATGGTGATGGCCTACGTTGGTGGGAACCCCAAGAGGAAGGTATGATGCGCACGGCGGCAAGTTTTTCCTCGATGAAAACCAGATTTATCGGAGCCGATAGGAGCAAGAGCTCGTTGAAGGGTGATGGCGAGCGGGATGTGAGTGCGGCGCAACGAGATTCAGAGCGTAACGATGGAATTTGCTGCCCTGACAAAATACTTTGCCCCAGCAAGCAGTGAGGTTGTCAATCTCCTCGGCACTTGCCGTAACAAAGGATTAGATGTATAGTGTGGATGATGATTGTTTACGAAGAACAGTAAAACAAGATTAGTGATTGTATTCCAATGTAAAGAATAGGACCCGGGGTCCCACAGTTCCACTAGAGGTGTCTCTCCCATAAGATAAATAGCATGTTGGTGAACAAATTCTGATTGGAGCAAGCGAATAGAGGGGCATGACCATGCGTCATTGTGGTACTGGTATAGTGAGATTTGGTGGGCATTCTGACAAAGTACATAGACCACTATCAAACCATCTATGCCTAAAAAGTCCACCTTCAGGTTATCATCGAACCCTTCCATTATTAAATTGCAAACACGAGACAATTGCATTAAGTATGGTGCGTAATGTAATTAATAACACATCCTCGGACTTAGCATCAATGTTTATCCCTAGTGGCAGCAGCACATCCACAACAGAATTAGAAATCCACCTCCCAGATTACTAGAGCATGAACCCACTATCGAGCATAAATGCCCTCTCTTGGTAAGAGTAAAAACTTGGCAGAGCCTCCTACTAATAACGGAGAACATGCAAGATCATAAACAACACATAGGTAATAAATTGTTAATCAACATAACACTGGTATTCTCTATCCATCGGATCACAGCAAACACAACATATAGCATTACGGATAGATGATGCCAGATCATGTTAGGCAGCTCACAAGATCAGACAATGAAGCACATAAGGAAAGCCGACCATCTAGCTACTGCTATGGACCCATAGTCCGGGGGTGAACTACTCACTCATCACTCAGGAGGCCGACCTTGGCGGTGAAGAGTCCTCGGGAGATGATTCCCCTACCTCAGGCAGGGGTCTTGGGCCAGTCTCCCGAATCCCCAGAGATGGGATTAGCGGCGGCGGCGTCTCTGGAGAGTTTTCCGTATCGTGGCTCAAGGTACAGGGGTTTCGCGAAGAAGACTTTAAGTAGGCGGAAGGGCAGGTGGGGGGGAGCCACCGAGGTGGCCACACAACAGGCGGCGCGGCCAGGAGCCCGCGCCGCCCTGGTGTGGCGGCGCCTCGTGGCCCCACTTTCGTTAGGTCCTTCGGTCTTACGGAAGCTTCGTGGAAAAATGAGCCCCTAGGCGTTGATTTCGTCAATTCGAGGAATATTTCCTTACTAGGATTTCGAAACCAAAAACGACAAATCTTCATGGCACCTTGACATCTCGTTAATAGGTTAGTGCGGAAAATGCCATAAATATGACATAAAAGTATGCATAAAACATGTAGATATCATCAATAATGTGGCATGGAACATAGAAATTATCGATGCGTCGGAGACGTATCGGCATCCCAAGCTTAGTTCCTGCTCGTCAGGGAACGATAACAAAGATAATTTCTGGAGTGACATGCCATCATAACCTTGATCATACTATTGTAAGCATGTAATGAATGCAGCGATCAAAACAATGGTAATGACATGAGTAAACAAATGAATCATAAAGGAAAGACTTTTCATGAATAGTACTTTCAAGACAAGCATCAATAAGTCTTGCATAAGATTAACTCATAAAGCAATAAATCAAAGTAAAGGTATTGAAGCAACACAAAGGAAGATTGAGTTTCAGCGGTTTCTTTCAACTATATGTATATCTCATGGATATTGTCAATGTAAGAAATAATATAACAAGTGCAATATGCAAGTATGTAGGAATCAATGCACGATTCACTAAGTGTTTGCTTCTTGAGGTGGAAAGAGATAGGTGAACCCGACTCAACATAAAAGTAAAGAAAGGCCCTTCGCGGAGGAAGCATTGATTGCTATATTTGTGCTAGAGCTTTGGTTTTGAAAACAGAAACAATTTTGTCAACGGTAGTAATAAAGCATATGTGTTATGTAAATTATATCTTAAGTTGCAAGCCTCATACATAGTGTACTAATAGTGCACTTTGCTTAATAGAATTAGCTTGGACTACCGGATCATTACAATACACATGTTTTAACCAAGTGTCACAAAGGGGTACCTCTGCCACCTGTACAAAGGTCTAAAGGAGAAAGCTCGCATTTGGATTTCTCGCTTTTGATTATTCTCAACTTAGACATCCTCTTTAATGGAGACAACAGGATAATGGACTCCTCTTTAATGCATAAGCATGTAGCAACAATTAATGTTCTCATATGAGATTGAGAATATATGTCCAAAACTGAAACTTCCACCATGATTCATGGCTTTAGTTAGCGGCCCAATGTTCTTCTCTAACATTATGCATGCTTCTAACCATTAAATGAGTGGTAAATCTCCCATACTTCAACAGACGGACATGCATAGCAACTCACATGATATTCAACAAAGAGTAGTTGATGGCATCCCGAGGAACATGGTTATCGCACAACAAACAATAAGAGATAAAGTGCATAAGTACATATTCAATACCCACAATAGTTTTTAAGCTATTTGTCCCATGAGCTATATATTGCAAGGTAAAGAATAGATGGAAATTTTAAAAGGTAGCACTCAAACAATTTACTTTGGAATGGCGGCTTACCAAGTAGTAGGTAGGTATAGTGGACACAAATGGCATGATGGTTGGCTCAAGGATTTGGATGCACGAAGATTCCCTCTCAATACAGGCTAGGCTAGCGCAAGGTTGTTTTGAAGCAAACTCAAGTATAAACGATGCATCAAGACTCACATATAAACATATTGTAAGCATTATAAGACTTTACATCGTCTCCTTGTTGTTCAAACACCTCAACTAGAAAATATCTAGACTTAGAGAGAACAATCATGCAAACCAAATTTTAGCAAGCTCTATGTATTTCTTCATTAATAGGTGCAAAGTATATGATGCAAGAGCTTAAACATGAGCACAACAATTGCCAAGTATCAAATTATTCAAGACATTTTAGAATTACAACATGTATTTCCCGATTCCAACCATATAACAATTTAACGAAGAAGATTCAGCCTTCGCCATGAATACTATGAGTAAAGCCTAAGGACATATTTGTCCATATGCACAGCGGAGCGTGTCTCTCTCCCACAAAGTGAATGCTAGGATCATTTTATTCAAACAAAAACAAAAACAAAAACAAACCGACGCTCCAAGCAAAGCACATAAGATGTGATAGAATAAAAATATAGTTTCGGGGAGGAACACGATAATGTTGTCGATAAGAAGAGAGGAGCGATGTCGGTGACCGGGGCTACATCAGCTTGAGTCTTCTTAAAATATACAGAGATGATGCATAGGGCATCCCCAAGCTTAAGAGCTTTCACTCTCATTGATCATATTGTTTCATCGGATGTAGATTTTAGTAGAACATTTTGATATGTGTCGTTTTCGAGTTCGCATGCAGCAATCAGTTTGATGATTTCCACGAATTTTGCAAAAAAGTCAAATTATTGTTTGTTACTTCTACGGTGTTAAAAGATGATAATACATGGGCATCTTGAGAGATTCTTACGAGTACATCTATTTATTTCTTCATTAATAGGTGCAAAGTATATGATGCAAGAGCTAAAACATGAGCAACAATTGCCAAGTATCAATATTCAAGACATTTTAGAATTACTACATGTAGCATTTCCCGATTCCAACCATATAACAATTTAACGAAGAAGATTCAACTTTCGCCATGAATACGAGTAAAGCCTAAGGACATATTGTCCATATGCAACCAGCCGAGCGTGTCTCTCTCCCACACAACAATGCTAGGATCCATTTTATTCAAACAAAAACAAAAACAAAACAAACCACGCTCCAAGCAAAGCACATAAGATGTGATAGAATAAAAATATAGTTTCAGGGAGGAACCCGATAATGTTGTCGATGAAGAAGAGGATGCCTTGGGCATCCCCAAGCTTAGACGCTTGAGTCTTCTTAAAATATGCAGGGGTGAACCACCGGGGCATCCCCAAGCTTAGAGCTTTCACTCTCCGTGATCATATTGTTTCATCGGATGTAGATTTTTCGTGGGAACATTTTGATATATTATGCGTTTTTTTTCGAGTTCGTATGCAAAAGTTATTGCGGTTTTATCATTTTCCCACGCAATTTTGCAAAAAAAGTCGAAACTATTGTTTGTTAATTCTCAGTGGTAAAAGATGACATAATACATGGGCATCTTGAAGGAATTTATTTTTTGAAATTTTTATCTATTTTTTTTTATTTTTTACAGAGGTAAAAAAGGCGATCCACGGGGGGGGGGGGGGGGTTGCGTGGGGAGCCAAAAAATGTTCTGTGGCGCATGGAACTCATGTGCGCCACAGAATGGGAGTTTCAGTGGCGCACCAGGACCAGTGCGCCACAGAAAGTCTTAATTCAGTGGCGCACCAGGCCAGTGCGCCACAGAATGTCTTATTTCTGTGGCGCACGTGATCCTGTGCGCCACAGAAATAGTGAAACCAATGATTGGGGCTGGCCCCACCAAATTTCTGTGGCGCATGGATCCCTGGTGCGCCACAAAATTAAGCTATTTCTGTGGCGCACCGTGCCTGGTGCGCCACAAAATAACTTTCTGTGGCGCATTTTTGGTGGTGCGCCACAGAAATAAGCTCCGCCTATAAGCGTTTTCCTACTAGTGTTAGTTAGAGGATTTGAAAAACATGTCATGATTTCAACAAGAGTTTTCCTTGTCCCAAAACCTTGCAGGACCCCGGACAATGGCAAACTTTGCTTGCAAAACACCAAAAGCTCTCTCAATGTCCTTGCGGCATGCCTCTTGATTTTTGGTGAAGCAAGCTTCCTTTCTTGTCAAAGCCTTGTCTTTTTTCTCTTTTATGGACTTGACAAGAGTTGCATAGTTAGGGTAAATACCATCTGTGAGATAGTACCCCATGGTGTACTCATTGTTCATAACTTTGTAGTTACAAGTTAGAGCTTCACCCTTAACTAGTCTTGCAAATAAAGGGGATCTATTCAAGACGTTGATGTCGTTGAGTGTCCCCGGCAGTCCAAAGAAAGCATGCCAAATCCATAAGTCTTGAGATGCCACAGCTTCAAGAACAATGGTAGCATCACGGCTTTTGCCACAATACATTCCATGCCATGCTTTTGGACAATACGTGCGCGACGAATCACACACGTGATGCTAGAGAGGAATTACCACGAGTAGTAACATTACAACATGTTTACAATAGAGCCCACAAGATACATATATTACAACAACGACTCCAATGAGTCAAGATACAAATATATAATACAAAGATCCGAATCATACAGAAGATCAAATACATCCGAGTACGGACAAGATACAAATTGGACTAAGAGTACTGAAGATAACCAGTGGCGTCCATAACCCTGCCCAGTCCAAGCCGGAAGGGTATCCTTGGTAACGTCGTCTTCATCGAACGTGTCTCCTTACCTGCCCGGTTATGTCCCAAAGAACAATAAGTACGGGTTCGTACTTAACAAGACTTCAAGACGTATAAGAATTCATCAACCACTGCCCTTATACTTGAGTGCACGCAGGACGCAAGAGGAACGTCATAGGCAATATGGTGGGGTTAAGCGGCAGCGCAAGCATTAAAAACCTATAGAGACACTCTACAACATTCGTCTAATCAGAGAAGGTGAGAGAGCGCATAAACTAACAGTTCTATACTCTGCAAACATAACACAGCCGATGCGTTCCCTCTTCGCCAAGAAGTACTAACAAAGGCACTCACACGATTATCAAGTTTTTGCTAACTTACTACGCAAGTTATTAGCAAATTATTTAACAGCAACATAAAGGTGTAAGTTTGTTGGAGATATGCCCAAGAGGCAATAATAAAAGTGGTTATTATATATCTTTGTGTTTATGATAAATGTTTATATACCATGCTATAATTGTATTAACCGAAACATTGATACATGTGTGTTATGTAAACAACAATAAGTCCCTAGTAAGCCTCTTAACTAGCTTGTTGATTAATAGATGATCATAGTTTCATGATCATGAACATTGGATGTTATTAATAACAAGGTTATGTCATTATATGAATGATGTAATGGACACACCCAATTAAGTGTAGCATAAGATCACGTCATTAAGTTATTTGCTATAAGCTTTCGATACATAGTTACCTAGTCCTTTCACCATGAGATCATATAAATCACTTATACCGAAAGGGTATTTTGATTACATCAAACGCCACTACGTAAATGGGTGGTTATAAAGATGGGATTAAGTATCCGGAAAGTATGAGTTGAGGCATATGGATCAACAGTGGGATTTGTCCATCCCGATGACGGATAGATATACTCTGCGCCCTCTCGGTGGAATGTCGTCTAATTAGTTTGCAAACATATGAATGGTTCATAAGAGACCACATACCACGGTACGAGTAAAGAGTACTTGTCAGAGACGAGGTTGAACAAGGTATAGAGATACCGATGATCAAACCTCGGACAAGCAAAATATCGCGTGACAAAGGGAATTGGTATCGTATGTGAATGGTTCATTCGATCACTAAGTCATCGTTGAATATGTGGGAGCCATTATGGATTTCCAGATCCCGCTATTGGTTATTGGTCGGAGAGAGGTCTCAACCATGTCTACATAGTTCGCGAACCGTAGGGTGACACACTTAAGGTTTGATGTCGATTAGTAGATCTTGAATATTGAATGGAGTTCGAAGTTTTGTTCGAAGTCTCGGATGGGATCCCACGAGGAGTTCCGGAATGGTCCCGAGAATAAGATTCATATATAGGAAGTCATTTTATAAGTTTGAAAATGACCGGGGCATTTATGGAAGGTTCTAGAAAAATCCGGAAGAAATTCACTTTGGAAGGCGGAGTCCCGAAGGACTCCACCTCCCATGGCTGGCCAACCCTAGAGGGGTGGAGTCCCAGGTGGACTCCACCAAGGGTGGCCGGCCCACCCTCCTCACAAGGAAGGGGAGTCCCACTCTGAGGTGGGAATCCCACCTGGGTAGGTTTCTACACATGGAAGGTTTTGGGTTGGGGTCTTATTCGAAGACTTGTAGTCCAACACTTGGGGTTCCACCTATATAATGAGGGGCAAGGGAGGGGGCCTACCACCACAAGCTCAAGCTTGGCCGCCCCCCATAGGGGCCGGCCACCCCCTCTCCCCAAACCCAGCCGCCCCACTCCTCCACCTCTCCCGCAACGCTTAGCGAAGCTCCACCGGAGATCCATCGCCACCGCCACCACGCCGTCGTGCCGCTGGGATTCCGAGGGCTACTTCCGCTGCCCGCCGGAACGGGGAGAAGGACGTCGTTTTCTCATCAACACCGAACATGTGACCGAGTACGGAGGTGCCGCCCGATTGTGGCACCGTCAAGATCTTCTACGCGCTTTTGAAAGAGGCAAGTGATCGTCTACCGCAGCAACAAGAGCCTCATCTTGTAGGCTTTGGAAATCTTCAAGGGTGAGTCTCGTTCATCCCCTCGTTGCTCCCGTCTTCTAGATTGCATCTGGCTTGCGTGTTCGCGGTAGGAATTTTTTTGTTTTCTATGCAACGAATCCCTACAAAGTTGTTCTATGATCGAGCTATACAATTCCAAGTCGTCCATAACCGCGGACACGGCTGTTATCACCAGATTTTGGCCAAATCAGGAGATGGGCCGTGCTTGAGATGGGCTTAGAGAATATGCACGGAAAATATTCCTGAACCGGCCTTGTACTCTAGAATTTGGGCTAAATTGTTCGTGTATTTGTACATTATAGTATATTATGGTAGTTTAGAATTAAAAGATAGAGTTTAGCTCGTACACGGTTAGGTGTATTTCCCACGTTAGAGAGTCTACGGACTATAAATATGTATCTAGGGTTATTGAGAAGGAGGACAATCACGTTCACAACAAACACAATCTAGGCGCATCGCCCACTCCTTGTTTCGAGGGTTTCTTCCGGGTAAGCATCATGCTGCCTAGATCGCATCTTGCGATCTAGGCAGTATAGGTTTATTCGTTATCTTGTGTTGCTCGTACTGAAGCCTTGTTGATGGCGAGTAACACTATTTATCGTAGGTGTTTTGGGGCTTGCATGGATGCTTTTCTTATACATATTTGCTTAGCTATGCCGTCCCTCGATATCTAGCTGCCCTTACACCTATCTAGGTGTAAGGGCAGCATCTTGCTTGTTCTTTATTTAGTAGATCCGATCTGTTATAGTTGCTCCTTGTTCTCCAAGGATTAGTTTGATATCCGTATGGTTAGGCCTTGCAAACGGGTTGAATGATCCGGTAGTGCGTAAGATGTGGTTTATTACCTGTAAGGGATGCTCCGGGAATTGACTTAACGTTGGTTTTTAGGCCTCTTTTAGGAATAGTTTTCTATCATCTTTCGTATCTGGTTAGGCTCAACTACGCGTAGGATGTTCCGGTTAGGTGAAAACCCTAAACCGTCGTAGATTGGTTTAGCTTGTTTTGATCATGCCAGATCCCCATGTCATCGTGAATCCAACGTGAATCATGGGCATCGTTCCTCGAGCCGATCCACGTGGCAACCTCCGAGAGCCGATCGGGCTCGTATTTAATGTTTACGTGTCTACCATGCAGAAGCTAATCGAAGCAATCCAACACCTCCCTGACCAGGTATAGGTCAGGTGGTACGCCCTCGACCGTCAGACGTGTGCCGAGCATTTGTGGACGACGTCGAGGGACCAGGGCCCACCAGCAACCTTGCAGCCTCCCGGCTCTTTCGTGTTGCTCGGGCCGCCGTGGTTTTGGCAGCAAACATGATTTCGGGCAACACCCGGTGGGACACTCGTAACAACTACATCAACACCGCAGCTGCGATGTCGGACAACAGCTGGTACGAAGACTCGCTCGAAGAGCACAAGAAGAAGTATGATGAGCTCAAGGCCGTCTTTGAAGCCGATCTCATCGGCTCTTCGAGAAAACCCGTCACATGGCATTAGGTTCAGTTGATTCACACTCGAAGGCGACTGAGGACTAGATCTGCTCTCCCTTCCGAGGAACGCACCCGTAGCCCCGCACCAGAAGTTAACTATATGGTGGCTCATTCTTCACATCGTCATTCGGAGAGCCCGTGAACGCTCGAGCGTGTTGCGCTGCGTGGTCTGTGAGATCATGAAGCATCGTATTCTCCGTCAGACCTGCCCCGGGGACTCACCAGGGGGAAATACCGTCTAATAACGAAGTCGCCACTGCCATACACGTTTGCAGCTCCACAACAACAAGGTTCACCGGCATACGCCGTCTACAAGGTTGAGGTGATCCCTGGCGATTATCAGTTCTTGTATGAGCCGCCCAAGGAGATCCCACATGGTACGTGTGCACATACGTGCTCGGGACTTGTTATCACGTATTTTTGCAAAAATTAAGAGATGGGCCGAAGTGGGGAGATGGGCTTGAAGATTACACGTGGAGGATCTCTGAAGCGGCCTTGCGCGAAGAGTTTGGGCTAGATTGCCCATGTATCTGTAATATAGTAGATCGCATCTTAGTTTGGAATTAACAGATAGAGTTTAGCCCGTGCACGGTTAGGTGCACGCTTGAATTAGAAGTCTACGGACTATAAATATGTATCTAGGGTTATTGAGAAAGGAGGACAATCACGTTCACAACAAACACAAATCAAGCGCATCGCCACCCCTTCCTTCAAGGGTTTCTTCCGGTAAGATCATGTTGCCTATATCGATCTCGCGATCTAGGCAAAGATACGTTTATTCGTCTACCTTGTGCTACTCGTGCTGAAGCGGATGGCGAGTAGCACTACTTATCTTTAGGTGTTTAGGGCTTGCATTGATGCTTTCTTATGCATATCTCGCTTGGCAATGCCGTCTCGACACCTCCAGCTGCCCTTACACGTATCCGGTGTAAGGGCAAGTATCTTGCTTTGTTCGTTACTTAGTAGATCCAATCCGTTATAGTTGCTCCTTGTTCTAAGGATTAGTTTAATATCTCGCATGATTAGGCCTATGGCCGGGCTCACGATCCTAGTGCGTTAGGTGTTGTTTACCATTCCTACAAGGGTTCGGGAATTAACTTAATGTTGGTTTTTAGGCCTCTTGTAGGGGTAGTTTTCACCATCTTTCGTATCTGCTAGGCCGACTACGCGTAGGATGTTCCGGTTATGCGGTGAAAACCTCCTAAATCGTCGAGATTGGTTTAGCTTTTGTTTTGATCAAGCAGATCCCCATGCTACGTGCATCCAACGTGAACCATGTGGGGCCAATGCCTTTTGAGCCGATCCGCAGAAACCCGAGCCGTTAGGCCTGTATTTAATGTTTACGTGTCTACCATGCAGGAACAATCAAAGCAATCTAACACCTTCCCGATCGGGTCTAGGTCGTGGCACGCCTCTAGCAACCGCTGTGACGTACGGGAAAACTTGCGGACGCACGCGAGGTGCCAGGGTCCACTAAGCGGCCTTGGGAGCCTCCCGGCTCTTCTGTTGCTTAACCAACGTCGCCTGGTTTTGGCGAACACATTCTCGCACGCCCGGTGTGGGACAATCTTCCGCAACATCCACGTCAACACCTGCATCCGAGATGTGTATGAACCGATCAAGTACGAGGATCTCCCTGCAGAACATAAGAAGAAATACGATGAGCTAAAGGCCATCTGTGAATCATCGGCTCCTTTGAGAAGACCCGGTCGCACGGCATCGTGTTTAAAGGATCTTTACTCCCAAGGCGACTTCCGAGGGTTGGATCTGCCTCCTCTCTATGAACGCACCTCGCAGCCCTCGCGACAGAAATCAACTACGTTGTTGCTCATTCGATACATCGGCATTCTGAGAGCCTGGTGAATACTTTGGAGCGCATTGCTCTTCATGTGGTGCAAGAAATCATGAAGCACCAGTACTCCCCCTCAGGACCTGTTCTAGGAACTCACCAGGGAGAGATGCAACTCCACACCAGGCCACCATTGCCGTACGCGATGGCAGCTCCACAACAACAAGGTTCACCGGCATACGTTGTCTACAAGGTTGGAGGTGATCCTGGCGACTACCAGTTCTTATATGAGCCGCCCAAGGAGATCCCACACGGATACGTGTGCACATACGTGCCGGACTGCAACAACTGGACGCAAGCGATCCAGACTCCAACAGGAGGGATTGCCGGAGCAGGAGCAATTGTTACGGCAGGAGGGATGGCTGGAGCAGCAGGGAGTTTGGGAGCAGACGCTGGAGAAGCAAAGTGCATAACTACAAATATGCCACTACACCAAGCCATGAAAGCTCAACCGCTACAGCTTCCACCGTGGATCAGATCAGTGCAGTCTTGAGAGCCGGCATCCTGCCGAAGAAGAAAATAATCGGCTATTCCGCCGTATCCCAATGAGTTTGACCTGATCCCGCTACCACCTAAGTATCGGCTCCCCTCACAAAATTCAGTGGATCAGAAGGCTCTAGTTCAATTGAGCACGTGAGCGATACTTACCCAGCCGGGCATGGTTTCAAAGATCGGATCAGCTACGGTGGGAGGTTCTTTGCGCACCCTCACCGGTCCGGCTTTTGGATGGTACACCTCGCTGCAGAGCTAAATTGCCCGATCATGGAAGCAATGGAAGAGCAAGCCACACACAATATCATTCACACGAAAGGCATTGCCAATCACCCAAGTTCGGCAAAGGCGGGAGAGACGGTCCAATATATTCAGCGTTCAGAACTGTCAAGAACCGATGTTATTCGGTTCATTTATCTCGAGAAAGAAGCGCTTCTCGAGCTGGCCGGTAAGGTGACTCGGCAGTCGCCATTCGAAGGATCCGACGTTCCAAGTGGAGTACAATTACGGCGCACATGGTCCGCAGACTAACTTCGTATGAATGCCGCCACCTTAATCGTACCAAGACAAGTACAAGCGCACGATAAGCCTGGTCGATGCTGATGAGGATGAAGATTCTGCGGAAGATCAGGAAGTCGCGGTGGCTGAATGGGCTCGGACGGCAGTGCCTGTGTCCTGCAAATGGGTGAATCCACCAGGGCCTCCCAGAGGGTTTGACTTCGATTTGAGCAAAGCTGAGCAGATTTTTGATCTGCTGCTAAAGGAGAAACAGCTGAAGTTACCCGAAGGCCACAAAATCCCTACGTCGCAAGAGATGAACGGTAGGCCATACTGCAAATGGCATCATACGTTTACTCACACCACCAACGATCAAAGTATTGCGCGCACAACCAAATGCTGGCAGAATGTGCCGATTAACTTTCTTACGCCTGTCATGAAGGCTGGACACGTCCGTTTCCTGGCATCAACATGGTGGATCTTAGCCACTCCATAAGGTGCGAGCCAGAGTTTCCTTTGGTGTCAACATGGCAGGGCTTGTGAGCCGCCATGGCGAAGATAAAGCAAGAGAGCAGCTACTCCCGTGGCAAGGATAGAAGAGAGGCCGCATCTGGTCGCGACTCGGGCCCTAAGATGATGATAGACGGTACTGACCGAGGAGGAAGTGAGAAGCGTGCGGTATCAACGTCCACTCTCCGTGCATCTCCTCAACAAATATGAGCAGCAGTACGACCGACGTCGGCGTTACGACGTAGATGATGAGAGATATCACGAATCGATGCAGGATGTGAGATACCGTCGGGCAATAGAAACAACGACGGGTACGAACGCCACGTTAGAGGGAGGTCAAGGGAGCAAGACGACACGGATAGGCATTGGGACTGTCCTTTCTTCAAACATTGCCGGGACTCAGTGAATGAGCCGATTGCCAACAATCGAGAACTGCCCGAATGCAAACAGCAAATAATAAGGCCAATGAGGTTTCAAGTACCCGAGCCTCTAGGCCTCTCCCACCTCGTAACAAACGAGCCGAGTCGTTCAAGAAGAAGACTTCGAGGAGTCGGATGGAGAAAGATAGGTATCACCGGCCAAGGTGGTGCCCCGATGGACTCAGCCATTCTCGTGAAGCGTAGAGTGCAGCTGCCACGAAACTCGGAGGAAGCGAGGCATAGTACCCGTACACGTTGAGGAAGGCACGCCCGATCCGGCCGCAGCCTAAAAACGTTGGAGACAAAGGCGCGCCCTACCAAGAAAGTGTGGCGCCCTAAACAGACGAAAGCCGATGCAGAGGCATCGGCTAGGGCGAGGCTGGTCTTATCCACCGGCCTGACAGAGTAGCAACGTCCAAGACAATGGACGTACGTGGCGAGGCCGACCCTGCGATCGGCCCCAAAAAATGGAAAGCAAAGGTCTTATCTCAAGCATGTCACGTAGCTACAGTGGAAATCCAAGAAGTTGCAAACCATCGTCAAGCATTGCAATGGAAAGGGAGGCCGATTCTGGCAATCGGCCAAAATTATCCTCGGGATATACGTTTTGCTCCGGGTTCATCATTGATCCAACAAAGTTTGGACTGAAGAGCCGATACCCTCAATTACTTGAAAGAATCGGCTCGGGGGGCACTTAGAGGACAAGACACGAGGATACGAAGTTTGAAGCGCTTCAAGATATTCTCTTCATGAAATATGGGGAGCAGTTATCAAATTACATGGAGGAGTCAATGGAATGGTTTGATGACTTGGATCCTCTCTGCAAGGACCTCCAACTTCCTTGGCGAGCCATCAGGTTCAGCAGTGCTAGCAGGAGCATCAGTTGTGGCGTCCAACACTGCCTTGGCTCATTTAAAGCCGCTGATATTCGTCTGCAAGATTGAGGATCGTAACCCTGACTAAGACAAGAGCAGCACAAACATGCAAGTCAGGTTAAGGATGAGCCCAACGAAGGGAGCATATCTCTTCTAGGACCATGAGGACGGCCGATGATGAAGCAATCGGCTGTGGCATTTCTGCCTGGGGCTTGGCCAAGGTGGCACTTGGTAGATGTCACTTTCAGAGGTTGTTACGTCCAGAGTTTTGGAGGGCATCAGAAATTCAAAACATCCTCACCGGAAGTTGCATCAGCCTGCCAAAGATGATGAGCCGATCGATCAGCAAGGCGCAGGAATTGAACTGAAGAAGCTCGGGGGCAGCTCACCCGAAGGTTCTCTGCTCTTGAGAGCCGATTTTGTTGAAATCGGCTGGGCTGCATTATAACTTGGAAGCCGATGGTGGCACATCTGGCTGGCTTTGCTATTCTCCCCAGAGGCTCGGGGGCAGCTTGCCATGAAAGATCCTTTGCTATGGGGAGCCGATTTTGTTGAAATGGCTGGCTCCATCTCATTGTTATTTTGAGAGATGGTTGCTGCGAGAAAACAGAGCAGGATTATAAACATCACTGCAAACTATCACAAGGGAATTTGTGGACAAGTGATGCCTGTTCTGCAGAAGTGACAGTTTCGACGTTCGAGTTGATTCAGCAACTGTCCTAAAGCTTTCTTAAAGGCAAAGAGGATCTGGAAGAGGGAGATTCGGCAGAAAAATGTCTGAAACCTAACGTTAAAGATGAGATCAGGCATTATTTCAAGAGTTTGCCGTTAAATTTAACGTTGCGCTCAGTAACTGCGGTTTGGACCTGTTCGATTGAAAATTTGGGGATTTGAGTTTTTATCTCGGAATAATCAAAAAGACATGCGTTGCCAGCTCTTTGAGTAGACCGTTGCTATCGCCAAGGGATGCAAAGGTGATTCTTAAAATTTTCACATTAATAAGAGAGGATCTTTGAGAAAAGTCTTCATTAATAAGAAAGGATTTTTACAATGAAGAGCCGATTGCTCAGGGACTACTAATCCTACAGTGCTAATCCTCGCTGGCCTCATCGTCGGCGCCGGAGCCGCCGTCGACGCTGCTTCCGGAGACTTCCTCGTCGCTGCTACCCAGGTCTTCGGCCGGAGCCTCTTCTTCCTCGTCATCGTCATCATCCTCACTGTCCGCCCAAGCGCGGAAACGCTTTGTCGGCGGATACCCAGCGGAAGAGGAGGAATCATCCTCCTCCTCTTCTTCTCCTTCCTCGTCATCATCATCGTCCTCGCTGTCCGCCCACATGCGGGAGCGCTTCGTCGGCGGGTACCTGGCGGAGGAGGAGGCCTCTTTCTTCTTTACTTCTTTCTCCTCCTTGTCGGAGGAGATGGGGTTCGCCCTGGAGTGGAGGTCGTCTTCATTCTTGCTCTTCGGCGAAGATTGGAGGGAGAGGCCTGAGGAGGTAGAAGAAGAGGAAGACATTGCTACAGGGGAAGAGGGTTTTTTGGGTGGACCGCAGAGCAGGGATGAAGTGGCGAACCGTCCGGCACAGATAAATAAAGGGGATGTAGTAGAGATTTAATGCCATGGCGGTTCTCGAGGACATGATGCCGAATCTGTCAATGCCCGCAGAGAAGCTGAGGGGGCAAGTCACCATGATAAAGAATACTGCGACGGTTCTGCTCACGACATGACCCTTCGAAGAAAGAACAGAGTGGTTTTGAAATTATCATTACCAAAACCAGGGGGGCATGTGTTATCACCAGATTTTGGCCAAATCAGGAGATGGGCCGTAAGTGAAGATGGGCTTGAAGATTACACGTGAAGCATCTTTGAAGCGGCCTTGCGCGAAGAGTTTGGGCTAGATTGCCCGTGTATCTGTAATATAGTAGATCGCATCTTAGTTTGGAATTAACAGATAGAGTTTAGCCCGTGCACGGTTAGGTGCACGCCTCAATTAGAAAGTCCCTGGACTATAAATATGTATCTAGGGTTATGGAAAAGGAGGACAATCACGTTCAACACAAACCAATCTCGGCGCATCGCCACCCCTTCCTTCAAGGGTTTCTTCCGGGTAAGCATCATGCTGCCTAGATCGCATCTCGCGATCTAGGCAGTATACGTTTATTCGTCTACCTTGTGCTACTCGTGCTGAAGCGTTTTTGATGGCGAGTAGCACTACTTATCTTTAGGTGTTTAGGGGCTTGCATTGATGCTTTCTTATGCATATCTGCTTGGCAATGCCGTCCCTCGACACCTAGCTGCCCTTACACCTATCCGGGTGTAAGGGCAGCATCTTGCTTGTTCGTTACTTAGTAGATCCGATCCGTTATAGTTGCTCCTTGTTCTGCAAGGATTAGTTTAATATCTGCATGATTAGGCCTTATGCTGGGGTCGGACGATCCGGTAGTGCGTTAGGTGTTGTTACCGTCCCTACAAGGGATGTTCCGGGAATTAACTTAATGTTGGTTTTTAGGCCTCTTGTAGGGGTAGTTTTCACCATCTTTCGTATCTGCTAGGCCCGACTACGCGTAGGATGTTGGTTAATGGTGAAAACCCTAAACTGTCGTAGATTGGTTTAGCTTTGTTTTGATCAAGCAGGATCCCCATGCCATTGCAGATCCAACGTGAACCATGGGGCGATCGGCTCTTTGAGCCGATCCACAGGGCAACCTGAGAGCCGATAGGGCTCGTATTTAACACTACAAGGGAAAGGCCTATTGCCGGCGAACCTAAAAGGCCCATTACCGGCGCACCAAGAGCCCGCCGGTGCGAACGGGCCGGTGATAACTGTCCATTGCCGGCGCACCATACTGTTCGCCGGCGATAGTGTGCTTACTGCCGGCGCGCCATCGATGATTCGCCGGCAAAGGACACGTTCCACCGGCGCGCCAGCAGCTGCGCCGGCAGTAGTGCGTCGAGCAATGGCGCATGCCTCGTGCGCCGGCAGTAGGTCATTTAGGTGCGCCGGCAATAAATTCGAAAATTCTTTTTTCAGCTTTTTCCAGCATATTAGAATACATATTTGACAGCAGTATATATTTACAACACAGTTCATATTTATACAGCAGAACATGCAATATGAGAAGCACATAGAGAGCCAAGTCTCATTTCGGTATCAATACACAAATACGCTAGTCTCGTTTCGAATGGTGATTCATACAACATGTGCATATGCAACACCAAAGGACTAAGTTTCACAAAGTTAGAAGTCTCGGAAGTCGTCACAAGTGTCGTCATACACCTCACAATGTAGCTCCTAACCTAAACTACAATCACATAGAACATGAACAACATGGTCACGATGACCATCATCACGAAGGCCATGGTCTTCATCCGTTCTCCTCATGTCCCTCATCTCTCCCGCTAGATAACGAGCGTATCTTCCTTCCGCCTCCACCCTAGTGGGGTATCCCTTGTAGCTGTTGCCGCTGAAGCGGTGCACCTGTCTCACAGTAAGTCGTCGTAGACTCCAGGAACCCTCCCCTTGTACACGACATATGTCGTCGGCATCTCCATGCACAAGACAAGTAAAACGTTAGTACCAATGCAATGAACAAGTGCCAACTCAAATAAGAGACAAGTAGTATGAACTAAATAGCATGTGCCTCATACTTTGTTGGTCGAAATAAATAATAACATACAGGGATGGGGTCAGCGAGGCTAGGTAGGATGCACAATAGATTGATATTTGTGGCCATCACACCAAGCCTCACTAGCCCCACCCCGGAGTGTACAAGTGACCAAACATTTTAATCATTGGCCAATGCAATTAAGAAGTGCGAACTCAAATAAAAGACAAGTAGTACGAATTAAATAGCGTGCCTCATACTTTGTCGGTCGAAACACATATTAACATCCAGGGATGGAGTCAGTGAGGCTAGGTAGGATGCACAATAGATTGATACTTGTGGCCATCGCACCAAGGCTCACTGGCTCCACCCCCGAGTGTACTAGTGACCGAACATTCTAATCATCGGCGAACTCCAAATACGAGGCAAGTAGGGGTCGAGTAAATGCAAATAATTATTAAGGTATCTATGCCATAATCTTGAAATATATAGCAAAGTAAATGAAACTATAGACACATGTTCACATGCACATCCATACAACTAAATAAAAGCAACAAGTCGATTCTATGGGAATATGTAGCAATTATTACAGTACGGAAGTTCAAAGACATATCGTTCAAGCTTTAGCAGTTCCCGTCGTAGGATCAGGTTGTACGCCTAGGGGGGAATGGACGGCAGCCCTCAAGCGTGTTGAACGGCCTCTCATCACGCGACATCTCCAAGCGGAGTTCTATCTCGTCATTAGGTGGTAGACCGTAGCCGTAGAAGAACTCGCCAGACCTAGTGTTGACATCCTGCACGATTACCGTGCAAATGAACTGCTGGATGCGACCCCAGTTCTTCCTAATCTCTCTATCATGGGCATCCGCCATGTTTGCAAACCTGTTTCTGAGACTCTCTGGCAGCAACATGTCATCTGCGTACTTTATGTACTCCTGCATCTGAAGGATGGCGTACCACGCGTCCATCCCATTGTCTTCCTTCGACTGCCTGAGGCAGGGGAAGTTGGTTGTGTGGGTTAAGACCAAGCCTCCTCGGGATTTCCTCTCTACTTTGAGGGGGCCTGCCTTGTTGGCGAAGCCGGTGAGAGCATCATTGAGAAGGGCCTTGATGTGGGAGTAGTCTTTCTTCTTGTCCCTACCCGAGTCGAGATAGACTGCATGCGAGTGTTGCGGGTGCACGACGATGAGGGTGCAGAACTTGTCTCTGCGGAAAACACACGGATTAACCTTTGGAAATGCAAATGGAGATATACGATAGAATGGTGATGGGGACTAGCGAGTGATTACTTACTCGGGGAAGTAAGGGATGAGAATGGCGCCCTTCTTAATGTTCGCCAGCATGAAATCCTCGACCTGCTTGGTGGCAATCGGATCCCCAGGGTTGCAGATGATGCTCTCCCGCATATAGAAGGGGTCCATTATCGCGATGGTCGGCGTCCCCTCCTTAACGATCTGGGAAGACAAGCTAAGAGCAACTAGGCGAACCACACTAAAGTGGAGCATTTGCATGCGAAAGATGCTGAAGATGTCATTGAACCGGATGAAGCACAAGTCCGCGGGGTACTTCTCGACGAAGTTCATGCCAGTTGGCACCTTCGCCACGAAGAGAGGGTAACTAGGATCTTTTGATTTGAGAAGCTGCTTCTCCAAATACTGGACTTGGTTATGCAAGCTCGCCATATCCCCGGTGAGTAACCTGAGGACATGCTCCGGCAGCATCGGTTCACCCAAGTGATGCAGAGGTCGCCAATTGTTTGGCAACTTGTCAAGGAGTGCCACCTTGTCCTTGTCTTTGGCCGCCGCCTTGTCTTTGGCGTCCTTCTTAGCTGGCCTCTTCCTCTTCTTGGGTTGTAGTGCTGGACCATCCATCGCCGTAGTGGCCGTAGCACGGAGTGTGTTTGGGCTCAACATCTTTTTGACGGCGGCGGCGGCGACCTCATCAGGATTTTCCTCCTCAGCCGTTTCTTGAGAATCGAACAGCTTCTTGGAGCACCCATATTTCGGGGCCAGCGCATCCTCATGGACAACTTGTGAAGACGTAGGAATATCCCATTGGAAGTCGTCACGTTCGTATTCCTCGGCCTCTGGCGCCGCTGGCTGTTGTGGTGGGGCGCTGACCACCGGCGCAGCTGGCCGTTGTGGTGGGGCGCTGACCTCTGGCGCAGCTGGCCGTTGTGGTGGGGCGATGACCACCGGCACCGCTGGCTGTCGTGGAGGGACGCTGACCTGTGGCGCCGCAGGGTGCTTGTCTTTGCTTGTCGTCGACCCCGAGTAGGTGTTGATCCTAATTAGGGTCTTCGGCCATAGCAGTACCCAACCCTTCAGTGAGGCCAGATTCAACGGGCTATCGTCCTCGGCACCATGCGGTTGATTAGGAGGAAACAAATCCTCATAGCCTGGTAACGCCCGATCCACTTCAACCCGGTAAACGTCATCCTCCATATCTCGTGTGTGCCACTTCTTATCCAGGGGCCGAAGGATGGACCCCCTCGCGACGTCTTTGAGTTCGCCGTTTACTCTCATCAGGAAGGTGCATGGCGTTGAGAGCGCCTGCGAGAACATGTGTATGGCGTTAGAGAGAGGGCAAGGATGACGAAACTAATATATTAACTTGATGTACACATGGGTTAATTACCGTGAGGGCGTTGAGCTCGGCTAATGTCGACGGGCCGGCACATGCGGCGGCGGGCGTGCAAGTGACGGAGGGGCTGCTAGCATGGACGGTGAATCCCTAGCACCAGCGACATTGCCGGCGGCCGGAGGAGTCTCCATTATAACATTGTCATTGCCGGCGGACGGCGGCGCCATCGAGTTGCTGCCGTCGAAGCTAACCACTTGCATTTTCGGGGGGGGGCCTTGTTTGCCACCCTCATACCACGCGTGTAGAGCGTTGAAATCTGCTTGGACTGAAGCGGCGACTTCAGCTTTGACTTCAGGTACGAGCGTAGCTTTGAGTTGCGGTACCAGTTGCGGTACCAAACCAGCTTGGACTTGGGCTAGGATTGACTCCCTCATTTCCTCCGCCTCCCGCTGCTTCCTCTCACTGCGCGCATTTTTATCGGCCGCAGACGACAAGCCATAGTGACCATGCTTGTAGCCTGTACCGGCGCCAGCCACACGGCCTCTATGCGGCCTTCTCGTCGGTGAATGCTCATTAACGATGTTTAGCGCCCGTACGAGAGGCTTGTCCCAGGCTACCCTGCCCGTCGACGCCTGGGAGGAGGAGCCTTCGTCACATTGAGAAAGTCTTTGTCTTTCTTCTTCCTGCGGAAGAAACGCGAACCATTTAGAAATGTTGCTACTATTATATGAATGATACTTGATCTAATTAAACCGGTAAATTGCTTACCAGTTTTTTCTCCAACGCCAGGACCTTCTTGTCGTTCGTGAACCAAATTATGTCGGTTACGACCTTCGGGTCCGTGACAAGTTCCCCGGTTAGTTTCTTCTTATGGTACCGGGACCTGATGAATCTTCTTTCAAGCGGGTCCTTGTACTTGAGCCAGGGGTTCTCAATGCCGGCATTTACATACGCCTCGTCCTCCTTCGCCCAATAGGGCTCCTTTCCCTCGTACCCACGGCTCCCAAGGTTGTGGTTGCCGATGTTAAGCTCCCGCATTTCCTTCCCCCACAACTTGCGATTCTTGGTTGCTTGTAGCTCTTCATTGGCCACAAAAGCATCAAAGTCCGCCTGGGAGACATGCGGAAAGGCGGAGTGGACCTCTTCGAAACCTTTGCCCTCAGCAATCAGCTTCCGCACCATGTACTTATAGCTGCTCAGGTGTTTGGTGAACTTCAGGAGGGCTTGTGAGTTCACAATGTTGTTGGTTTGATGACTGGAGGCGTAGTCGCCTAGGAACTTGTATCGTGCGTGCAACCTCGCAATGAGCTGGGCTCGCAAAGGCGCTTTGCTCTCAGCTCGGAGGTCCGTCTCGTTGAGATTGACGACCTCTCGGAGGATACATGCCAGTTGGTTGCCGTACCCCTTGGCAACATCCTTAGGCTCCACCGGCAATCCACTGGCGGGGTCCACCTCTTTGACTGTGTCTCTGCCGGTGCCGACCGTGTTTTGGCGCCTTGCCTTCCGCGGCCTCTTGGAACCACTTGTCCCGGTGCCACTACTCCCGGCGGCGCCGCTAGGATCGTCGCCGCTTGTCTCGCCGCCACCCCCGGCGGCGCCGGTTGCCTCGTCGCCGCTTGGCGCGTAGGTACTACCCCCGGCGGCGTCGCTTGCCTCGTTGCCGCTTGGCTCCTCGCCACTACCCCCAGCGTCATCCTCCATCTCATGGTCCTCGTCGCCGCCAACACCAGCGGCCTCGGCATCCTCCTCCGTCCTAAAGAAGTGCCTATTGTAGTGCTCCTCTAATTCTTCTTGAGACGCCATGGTGGCTTGCACTAATAGAAGATGAAAAGAGTTAGAATTCACGGAAAAATTCGGCATGACCTTTGCTAAAAATTGGTCATGCCGAGTGCTAGAATTGTCGGAACGGAAATGAATCGACATTCCGGCACTCAATAGCAACTCAATCCCTGTAACAGAATAGCACTTACAGTAATAGCAACCATCATTTTCATTTCACCATAACTTAACCAGAGACAACATTTGCAACAGCACATGCATCATATATAACCAGAGACAACTATTTTCATTTTTATTTGCAACATTTGCAACCAGAAACAACATTTCCAACCAGAGACAAATATAACCAGAGAAATTTGCAACAGCACCATAGACATATTCAGATATAAAGCAGAAAGGCCCAATTCATTTCCAGAGAACCATGCATGTACATCATTTTCATTTTGTTTTAAATGAACCAGAGAATGAATTAAACACTAAAGTGCAAAACCCCAATTCATTTCCAGAGAACCATGTACATCATTTTCATTTTGTTTTAAATGAACCAGAGAATGAATTAAGTAGCATTCTTTCTTTTTTGATCCATTGATCCAGAGAATAAATGCAGTACCATTTTTACACCAGAGAACACCAGTCATATAAACCTACTGCTTATTTTATAAACCAGTCAAGAATGGAATACTTCCTACTGCCTAGTTCTTCTCCAACTAGCATTTCATTTTCCTTTTTCAAACCAGAGAACAAATTAAAACCTGAGAAATAGCATTTTCTATGAACCAGAGAATGAACATATCACTTGTTCTTTTTAAATAAAGTAAACCTACTGCTAGTGAATAAATGTGAGGTATGCCTAACCCTAACACTTGCTACTGGTGGCATTTGATGCTTAATTTTATATATCAACCAATTCTTGGCAGTAGGCATTTAAATGAAGAACCACTACTGCATATATAGCAGCAGTAGCAACTACTGCATTTTGCATTTCATATAAACAAATCTACTGCATGCATTTCATTTTCTATTTTCAAACCAGAGAACAAATTCAAACCAGAGAAATAGCATGTGAACCAGAGAAATTAAAATAGCACAAACTGAACCAGAGAATGCAAAATCTCAACTTGAGATACCAAGCATTTTGATTAACCAACTAAATCAACCAGTAGGAGTAGCATGACCATTTTTTCATCATTTTTTTAAATGAACCATGCATATCACAAGCAATTTGAACCAGTAGCAATTTATGGCAAGCATGAGCATGAGCAAGCATTTTTGCATTTTTTCATTATTTTTATGAACATCAGAGAATGAACCCATTTTGTACTGCTAACAATCTACTGCAGAGGGAATTGGAGAGGGAACTAAACCTACTAATACTGCTACTGCAAAGCATTTAGCAATACTGAAAAACAAGAACTCCCAAGCAATTTGTTGAACCTGCAGAGAGGGGAATTCGGGAGAGGGGAAGGGACATGGGAAGGAAGAGGGGAGGGGAGGGGAAGGTGGAGGAGGTCCTGGCGGCGTCGGGGAAGGATGAGGGGAAGGGAGAGGGGCGGATCTTACCGACGGTGGCGACGGTGGCCGGCGCGTGTGCGACGCCCTCCTCCTCCTCATGCACAGCGACGGTGGACGGCGCGTGTGCGACGCCCTCCTCTCCGCCGCGACGGTGGCCGGCGCCTGCTCGATCCTCCTCTCCGAGGCGACGGTGTGGCGACACCTGCTCCTCCTCCTCTCGGTGGCTCTCCTCCTCTCGGCGGCTCGGGTGCGGCGGTGGCGCGACGGCGGCGGGTGCGCTAGGGTTGAGATGGTTTGGGGAAGAGATGAGTTTCGGCCGAAACGACTAAGTCATATGACTAGTCTTATTGCCGGCGCACCAGGGCATTGGTTCGCAGGGGACCCTTGTCCCCTGCGAACCAATGCCCCGATGCGCGGGACAAGACTAGTCTGCTATAGCTGCGACTTAACCAAATTCACAGAGATAGCTAGGCCATGGTAATTTTTTTGATTCCTTTTTCTTTTCTTTTTCTTTATTTTATGTTTCTTTATTCAGATATGTTATACATACATGACTATTATATTTGAGTTATAGGAAAACAAAGCAAATATGCATGAGTGTTATTATGCAAAAACAAAAAGATATGTGATTACATACACAAAATATTGACCAACACAATATTAATTAGTCATACATAAAATATTGGCCATGACCATATGAGTAGTTATGAATTACACAAAATATGAGTTATAGATTGCAAATAAAGTTTTACATCATCGATTGAGAAGAGTGTTTCGCTTTCTTCTTGCTTTTCTTGCTCGTCGTTGAATAATTTAGCCCCGTGTCGTGACTTCTTCTTTTGAAGGGTCGACCTGACCTCGGTAGCGTGGTCCTGCTTCTTCTTGTGGTGTATGTTGTGTCTTCGTCCTCGGATTCTTCCATCATTGGGTCTCCGACTTGTCCTTTGAAGTCTTCCTCGTTGGCGACTCCATCCATTCCGACGATGGTCCTCTTGCCTCTCCTCACGATAACACGGCTAGGCCTGGATGGGTCGGTTATGAAGAAGCATTGGTGCACGTGTTCTGCCAGTACCCATGGCTCATTCTGCGCGGTGGCGTTCGTGGACTTTGATTTGTTGGCTTCTGGGTAGAAACATGGTGGTGAAATACCGGTCTTCTTTTGTGACGTTCTTAGCCCATCTGATACGGAACATCGGCACTTTCTCCCCAGCGTAGCTAAGCTCCCAGATTTCCTCGATTCTTCCGTAGTATGTAGTCTTTACGTCACCCGTCCAGGAATCCATCGTTACCCCTGAGTTCTGGTAAACACTGTTCTTGTCTTTTTCTTCCGTGTAGAATGTGTACCCGTTGATATCGTACGCTTGGTAAGTCATGATGTTGGGCGCGGGGCCATGTGACAAGGCCAATACTAGTTTATCCTTGTCAGAATCCATTGGTGGGGGATTAGCATCAATGTGGTCTTTGAACCAGCGCGCGAAAGAGGAGTTGTGCTCTCTGTATATTTCTGCTTCCGTCATCATCGGCTTGCCACTATTCTCTATCATGGTTTTGTGCTCTTTCAACCAAGGATCGATCAAGTCAATGTGTTGTAGCGCTACTAAGTTGGCCCTGTCAAAGTCGGAAGTCCAACCAGACATGTGCACGTGCAGTTCCTTCCTTCCATTTTTGTGGCCTACTCCCTCGAACCTGCGGAGGTGCTTGTTTTGAGGCAAACCAACAGGGTCCTCGATGTCTAGATAATTCATGCAGAAAGAGATGCACTCTTCGGTGAGCCAGCCCTGTACGATGCTTCCATCCGGATGTGACCTATTACGAACGTATCCTTTAATGACCCCATTCATTCTTTCAAACGGCATCATGTTGTGTAAGAATGCCGGCCCTAGACTGACGATATCATCCATGATATGGACCAACAGATGGACCATCACGTCAAAGAATGCAGGCGGGAAGTACATCTCAAGCTCACATAGGATCACCACGATCTCTTCCTGGAGCCTTGCGAGTTTCTTCACGCTTATCGACTTCCGAGTTATGACGTCGAAGAAGTTACAGAGCCCAGTCAGCGTTGCACGGACATGGTCATCCATTATACCTCGGATTGCAACCGGAAGAATCTGCGTCATCATCACGTGACAGTCATGAGACTTCATGCCGCTGAAGTTTCGTTTCTTGGGGTCCATGTATCTGCTTATTAGCCCGGAGTAACCAAAGGGCACTCTGACTCCTAGAAGGCAATTGAAAAATTGATCGACCTCGGCCGGACTAAAAGTGAAGCAGGAGGGGGACAGTAATAGTCTGGCTGCTTAATCCTTTTGCGCTTCTGACCGCCGTCCGCCTCCTCCTCCGACTGTCCCTCTTGGGCCGCCGGGATCTGAAGCTCTTCCCGATGCCCAAAACTTTCAGGTCGTGTCTTGCTTTCGGCCCATCTTTGGTCCGGTCCGGCATGTTGAGAAGAGTGCCAAGCAAGCTCTCGCACACGTTCTTTGTAATATGCATGACATCAAGGCAGTGAGGTGTATCGAGAATTTTCCAGTACGGCAAGTCCCAAAACACGGACCTCCTTTTCCATACACCAATGAGCGGCGTCGTTTCCTTTTTCTTCTTCTTCTCTCCGGGCTTTTGACGAATCTTTCCCGGCGCAGGGCACTCCTTCCAACCTTTCAGTAATGTATCGATCTCTTCGCCGCTCTTCTTACGTGGAGGTCCTCGGGGTTCATTTGTACCATCGAACAGATCTCCACGCTTTCTCCGGGTCAGTCTTCTGTAGCCACCTTCGATGCCCCATGTAAACTGTTTTCGAAGAGCCGGGATCCTTACCAAGCTGCAAAAACATCGTCTCTTCCATGCACCTGACACATGCCTTGTGTCCATGGCACACCTGGCACGAAATGTAACCGTATCCGAGGTAGTCCTGCACCGTCGTGATCAACGCGGCTCTCAAAGGGAAATATTCTTCCGCGATGGCGTCCCATGTATCTACCCCTTCCTCCGCCCACAACGTTTCAAGCTCCTCCTTTAATAGTTCAAGATACATGTTGATATCGTTTCCTGGCTGTGTCGGCCCTTGAATTAGCATGCTCATCTGTATGTACTTCCTCTTCATGCACAGCCAGGGCGGGAGGTTGTAGATCCATACAAACACGGGCCATGTGCTATGTGTGCTGCTCTGGTTTCCGAACGGATTGAATCCGTCCGTGCTCGCACCCAACCTGATGTTTCTGGGATCTGCCCCAAAACTTCCGAATTCATTGTCTAATGCTTTCCACTGGCTTGCATCCGAAGGGTGCGTCAGCACTGGGTGCTCAATCCGCTCTTTATCATTCAACACTACCTCCTTTCTTTCTGCGTGCCAGCGCATGAGCTTTGCTTCCTTGCGGTCCGCGTAGAACCGTTGCAGCCGGGGGCGAGCGGGAAGTACCACACAACTTTCCGAGGAGCTTTCTTCTTCCCTTTCTTGTACCGTTCAGCTTCACACACAGGACATTTGGTCTTGTCCATGTGCTCCTTGCGATACATGATACAGTCGTTGATGCAGGCGTGATACTTTTCGTGGGGTAAGTCGAGAGGGCACGTGATTCTCTTGGCCTCGGCTAGACTTCCAGGACACGTGTTCCCGGCAGGAAGGAGATCTTTCACGTATTCCAGGATGTCGTCGATGCTTGTGTCCGTCCATCCGTGTTTCACCTTCATCTGCAGCACATCGAGAGCTACTCTCAAGCGAGACTCCCCCAACCCGCGACCTGAGTCGTACAACGGAGTATTCGAGTCTATCTCGAGTTGCTCAAGCTTTGATTTCCGCTTGGCGCCGCCTTTCGTCTTTTCGAGAAGCAGATCTTGAAGATGAGGGTCCCGCACGACTGAAGCTAGCGGCACCTCTTCGTCGCCGTCAAGGTTATTGTCGTCGTCAAGGTTATTGTCGTCGTCAAGGTTATCGTCCTGTGCGACAAACTCTTCATCGTCATCAATATCATGATGCCCTCCTTCTTGCCGGCCATTATTACCACCTGACGCCGTCGCCCCATTGACCTCCGCGCCATCATCACTCATCCATTGAGTGTGTCCATGCATGAAACCATTAGTGAGCAGGTGCCCCTGCAATTTGCCTGAATACGGGTCAAACCATTTCCCTCGTTTGCATCTCCGGCACGGACACAATACCTCCGTGTGGTTATTTTCATACATGTCGATGATCGCGTGTTTCAGATATCTCATCACGATGCTTTCACTCATCTCGATAACCATTATCGCCTGCATGGTAAGATTACATAATTGATTAGAACCATGCATCCGTCGGTAGTTTTCACGGAAAATTTCAGCATGACCTTCCTACACGGTAGGACATAGGAGCGCCAGAAATGTGCCGAAACGGAAACTTGAAGAATCAACATTTCGGCGCAACGTTGGCAACTCATTTTCAACGCCAACACACACAAGCACAAGCACAACATATATATATGCCACACACGAGAGCTAGCTTTGCTTCAAATGTCCAACATACGTCGATTTCATTCCTTAATTTGTTCATTAATCACCTATTTGTTTGATATATTCGTCGATGAGATCGAGACGACGCGCCGCGACAATGGCGTATGGAAGCCGACTTTCTAGATCTAGATCTAGATTGAGCGGTCAATGCGGGATATTAGATCTAGATCTACATAGGGGGATGTGGGAGATGCATGTAGGAAGGAAGATTTGCTCAAAAAATATGATTTTGTTTGGTCAAATTGGTGAAATTGGGGATAGAAATGGGCAAAAATGAGCTGGGTTGGGAGAAGGCTCGGGTTTGTGTGGAGGAGTGGAGTGGTAGTAGAGTGGGGGAGTGGTTGTTGAGCAGAAATAACTGCCCAGGTTACTGCCGGCGCACCATGGCACGGGTGCGCCGGCAGAACATAGCTATTTCGGCTATACCACCCCCAGGCCAGGCCCAAGAGTCATTGCCGGCGCACCAGCCCAGGGGCGCGCCGGCAATAGCGCGTTTTCCGCCGGCGCACCCCTGGGCTGGTGCGCCGGCAATGACTCTTGGGCCTGGCCCGAATCGACCGCGGCCATGCCAAGTTTTTTCCCCGGCGCGTCTTTGCGGCAGGTGCGCCGGCAGTAGGCTTTCATCGCCGGCGCGGCAGCAAACAGGTGCGCCGGCAACCCTTTCCACCGGCGCATGTCCTAGGTGGTGCGCCGGCACCACTTGCCTCCACCTATAGCCATTTTCCTAGTAGTGTAATGTTTACGTGTCTACCATGCAGGAACAATCAAAGCAATCTAACACCTTCCTGATCGGGTCTAGGGCACGCTAGCAACCGCCAGACGTGGATGGAAAATTTGCGGACGACGCGAGGTGCCAGGGTCCACTAAGCGGCCTTGGGAGCCTCCCGGCTCTTCGTGTTGCTTAACCACCGTCGCCGGTGGGTTTTGGCGGAATGAGGACGCAACAGCGAAGCACACGAACCGACACGGGCAGAGGGATTGCTGAGCAGGAGGAGTTCTGGAGCAGATGTTGAGAAACGGGCGTGGCTAGCTAAATATGCCACGGAGCAGGTCATGAAAGCTCAACCCCCGCAGCTCATACCGTGGAGATCGGTGCAATCTTGAGAGACCAGTTCGGTACCGCCAAAGAAGAGAACAATCGGCTATTCCAAGCGTATCCCAACGAGCTGACTTGATCCCGCTGCCGCCCAAGTATCGGCTCCACCACAAAATTCAGGAGGAGCAGGGTCTAGCTCAATTGAGCATGTGAGCCGATATTTGGCACATTGGGCATGATTCGCATCAGACCAGCGTGTAAGGTTCTTGCGCAATCTCACGGGTCCAGCCTTTGGGTGGTACCTCATTGCCACCAGATTCGGTTCGGACGTGGAAGCAATGGAAGAGCAACACATACAATATCACTCGAAGCTACGGCGGCATTGATCACTTGGTGCGCAAACGGTGTCCGAGTACATTCAACGTTTCGGACTGTCAAGAACCGATGTTATTCGGTTCGTTTATCTGAGAAAGAAGCAGTCGAGCTGGCGGTGGCAGGCCTCGCAGCGCCACTCAAGGATCTGACTTTCCAAGTGGAGTACAATTCACTGGCGTCCGGGAATTGACATCGTATGAGCAGCGCCACCTGCATACCAAGACAAGTTCAAGCGCCTGATAGGCCTGGTCGAGGCAGAAGAAGTTGAAGACTCTGCAGAAGATCAGGAAGTCGCCGTAGCTGAATGGACTCGGGTGGCAGTACCCGTGTCCTGCAAATGGGTGAAGCAACCAGGGCCTGCAAAAGGGTTTGACTTTGATATAAGCAAAACTGAGCAGATTTTTGATTTGCCACAAAGAAAACAGTTGAAGTTACGAAGGCCATAAAATCCTGCGGCGCAAGAGTTGAACGGGAGACCATACTGCAAATGGCATCACACATTCACCCACGCCACCAACGACTGTAAAGTATTGCGCAGACAGATTCAAATGGCGATAGAACAAGGCCGATTAATCTTCGGTCAGTTTGCCATGAAAGTGGACACGCATCCGTTCCCTCGCGTCAACCTGGTGGAACTCAACCATGCCACGAAGCGGCAGCCAGGTTTCTCGTTCGATATCAACATGGCAGGGCTTGTGAACCGCCATGGCAAGGATAAAGCAGAAAGCAGTCACTCCCGTGGCAGGATAAAGAGGAGGCCGATCCACGCGACCGGCCCCAATATGATGACAGATTTGCGACCAAGGAAGAAGTGAGAAGTGTGCGGTATCAACGACCACTCTCCGCGCATCTCCTTAACAAATATGAGCATCAGATGACCGACGTCGGCGATATGACATGGATGATGAAAGATATCGTCATCCGAGGCAGACGGGAAAGTATCGTCGATATGATAGTGACGGCGAAAGATATGAAGCGTCACGCCAAGGGAGGTCAAGAGAGCAGGAAGACGTGGACAGACATTGGGATTGTCCTTCTTTACACTGGGACTCAGGAATGAGCCGATTGCTTACGATCGACAAGCGCCCGTGGAGCCAGATAAGAGGAAGGGAACAAATGATCTTTCGGTGTTCAAGCGTCTAGGGCCTCTCCCACGCGCCAGACGAGCTGAGTCATCTCGAGATGAAGATTTCGAGGACAGATGAGAAGAAGATAGATACCACCGGCCAAGGTGGTGCCCTGATGGACTCAGCCATTCTCAGAAACGTAGGGTGCAGCGGCTACGAAACTTGGAAGAAGCCGAGGCGTAGTACCTGTACACGTTGAGGAAAGCACGACCCGATCTGGCCGCAAAAATTCAGCAAACGTTGAAGACGGAGACGCGCCCGCCAAAGAAAGTGTGGCGCCCCAGGACAAAAGCCGAAGCAGGCATCGGCTGAGCAAAACATGGTGTTCATACTCCCGTCGGTTTTGTGCTCCAAAGGACGAGGAAGTGTCGCAGCACGTTGATACGGCCCACGGCCGTCATTTTGAGAAGCCACGAGAGAGGAGCTACAGGCATTTAAAGCTCTATACCTGAAAGGTTACATCAATGGGCAGCCTGTCGGCAAGATGTTGGTTGACACGGGAGCAGCAGTCAACATAATGCCATACTCCATGCTGCGACGTTTGGGACTCTAACGAAGATCTGATCAAGACCAACGTCACATTAAGCGATTTCAACGCCAAGCGTCAGAAGCACAAGGTGTTCTGAACGTAGATTTAACCGTGGGCCGAAAGACCATCCCTACGTCGTTCTTCATCGTCGACAGCAAAAGCACTTACGCTGTCCTGCTAGGAAGGGATTGGATTCACGCTAACTGTTGCATTCCATCCACAATGCACCAATGCATCATACAGTGGGATGGAGATGACGTAGAAGTCGTCCATGCAGATGACTCGATAGAGATCTCACTAGCGGGCATGAATATTTGGGATGCAGACGACCAAGAGCCGCTCTCTGGACTCAGTTTGGACGGCTGTGAGCGCATCGAGCTTAAAACGGGGTGAGGCTGGTCTTATCCACCGGCTTGACGGAGTAGCAAGAACAGAATCAGAGACGTACATTGCGGCCGATCCTGCAATCGGCCCAAAAAATAAAGCAATGAGCTCACCCCACGTATGTCACGTAGTCATAGTAGAACACCAATAAATTGTAAACCCTCATTGAGCATTGCAATGATAAAAGAGGCCGATTCCAGCAATCGGCGAAAATTATCCTCAACATACATTTTGCCTGTGTTCAGCATTGATCTAGCAGGCGACGGAAAGCTAGGATACGGGTTTACATCAGCTGATGAGCTAGAAGAGATTGACATTGGTCCTGGGGATAAGCCACGACCAACATTTATCAGCAAAAAGTTAGATCCACATCTGAGGGGCCTGATGATAGCTTTGCTGAAAGAGTACCCAGATTGTTTTGCATGGGATTATACAGAGATGCCTGGGTTAGACAGGAGCATTATTGAGCATCGGCTCCCTCTGAAGAAAGGATTTCGGCCGTTCCAACAGCGAGCACGACAGATGAAGGCCGAAATTTTAGTAGAAGTCAAGAAAGAGATCGAGAAAATGTTGAACGCCGGGTTCATCAGGCCATGCAGGTATGCTGAGTGGATTTCCAATGTCGTACCTGTGGAGAAAAAGGATGGCCGATGGCGCGTCGCCATAGATTTTCGGAATCTCAATAGTGCCACTCCAAAGGATGAATACCCAATGCCAGTAGCAGAGACATTGATCAATGCAGCTGCTGGTCATAAAATTTTGAGTTTCATGGATGGCAATGCCGGCTACAACCAAATTTTTATGGCCCCAGAAGATATACACAAGACTGCATTCAGAGTACCAGGCTCGGTAGGCTTGTTTGAATACGTGGTCATGACATTTGGACTGAAGAATGCCGGCGCAACGTACCAAAGAGCCATGCATTACATCTTTCATGATCTGATTGGCAAGTTGGTGGAGATTTATATCGATGACGTGGTGGTCAAGTCTGTCTCAGTGGAAGGACACTTGAAAGATTTGCGAGACGTCCTCGACCGAACTAGGAAGTTCGGACTAAGAATGAATCCAAAGAAGTGCGCTTTTGGTGTAACGGCCGGTCAATTCTTGGGTTTCTTGGTTCATGAACGTGGAATTGAGATCGGCCTGAAAAGTCAAGAGGCAGTGCGAACGATGAAGCCACCTACCACGAAGAAGGAACTCCAGTGTCTCATCGGCAAAATCAATTTCGTTAGAAGGTTTATCTCCAACCTGTCAGGACGAATCGAGCCGTTCATGGGATTGGTCAAAATCAAGTCTGATGAGGAGTTTCGCTGGGGGGCAGAGCAACAACGAGCATTTGACGAGATCAAGGAGTACCTAACAAAGCCACGTGTTGGTTCCGCCTCAGCAGGACAGGCCATTCTACATTTATTTGTCAGTAGCTGACACCTCCATCGCGTCAGTGGTGGTGCAGGTATATGATGGTCTGGAGAAGGTGGTTTTCTACCTCAGCAGAAGGATGTTGGATGCAGAAACGAGGTACCCTGAGATCGAGAAGTTGTGCCTCTATTTGTTTTTCACATGCACCAAGCTTCAGCACATCTTGCTGTCAGCGGAAATCATCGTCATATGCAAATCGGATGTCATCAAGCATATGCTATCGGCTCCTATGTTGAAAGGCCGACTCGGTAAGTGGATGTTTGCATTATCGGAATTTGATATCCGGTATCAGCCTGCGAAAGCAGTCAAGGGACAGGCGTTGGCCGATCTTATTGCTGAACGAATAAACACGGATGTAGCAGCACTGTCTGTGCGTGCATGGGCCTGTTCTTTGATGGATCGGTTTGTGAGGATGGTTGCGGTATCGGCGTTCTACTCGTGTCGCCTCGGGGGCAACATATTCCTTCTCTATCAGGCTACCTACCCCTTGCACCAACAATGTTCTGAATATGAAGCCATCTGCAAGGGAATGGAATTGCTATTGGAAGCCGGGGCAAGCAGGAGATCTTTGGAGATTCCAAATTGGTGATTTCTCAGCTCACGGAGGAATACAATGCGAGAGCGAGTCGCTCTTCCCATTATGGATACAATGCCGTGAGCTGATGGCACAGTTCAGGTATATAAATTTCAATTGGATCCCAAGATCGCAAAATACCGAGGCAAACGATCTGCACAGATGGCATCAGGATACAAGGACGTAGCAGATGGGACCGATGTTCAAGTGCAGTTCATGGAGCCGATGACTGGAGAGACGATATTTTCAATTACTTGAAAGATTCGGCTCGGGGGCACTTAAACGGATAAGATACAAGGCCATGAAGTACGTCCTGATTGGGGACGACATGTTTTACAGGACCTTGGAAGGGTTACTTCTCAAATGTTTGGGACTAGCCGAGTCCAATCGGCTCTTGCATGAGGTGCATGAAGGTGCCTGTGGAACTCACCAATCGGCTCATAAGATGAAATGGCTGATCAGGCGATCGGGATTTTATTGGCCCACCATGCTTGAAGATTGTTTCAAGTACTATAAAGGGTGTCAAGCATGTCAGAAGTTTGGGAGCATTCAGATGGTACCCGCATCAGCAATGAATCCCATCATCAAACCTTGGCCATTCCGAGGTTGGGGCATGGATACGATCGGCAAGATTCATCCTGCATCGAGCAAAGGCCATGAATGGGTTCTGGCCATTACAGATTACTTCACTAAATGGGTGGAGGCCGTCCCTATGAAGTCGGTAGCATCGAAAGATGTCATCAGTTTCGTGTTGGAGCATGTCATTCATAGATTCGGGATTCCCCAGACTATCACGACCGATGGAGGTTCGATCTTCGTTTCTAAGGAGTTTAGGAAGTTCTGCGAAGATATGGGAATCAAGCTGATCCGATCATCTCCATACTATGCTCAAGCAAATGGGCAGGCTGAAGCATCCAACAAGAGTCTGATCAAGCTGATTAAGAGGAAAATCGACGAGTATCCTAGACGTTGGCACGAGGTATTGTCAGAAGCGCTGTGGGCTTATCGCATGTCGTGTCACAGAGCAATAAAAACCTCGCCATATCATCTGGTCTATGGACAAGAGGCTGTGCTGCCCTGGGAAATCAAGGCTGGGTCGAGACGGATTACGTTTCAGAATGATTTAACAACCGAAGAATATGCAGCCCTGATGAGTGACAGCATTGAGGATGTAACGGAACTCAGACTATGGTCGCTTGAGAAAATCAAGGAGAATAAAGCCAAGGTGGCTCGCGCGTATAATAAGAAGGTGAAACCAAAGGAGTTCCAAGTTGGTGATCTGGTATGGGAAGCTGTACTGCCGTTGGGGACTAAGGATAAAGTATATGGTAAATGGTCTCCAAATTGGCACGGCCCGTACAAAGTCGACCAGGTTTTGAAGGGTAATACATATATGCTCGAGCAGTTGGATGGTGTGAAGTTCCCAGTGGCTGTCAATGGCCAGCATCTCAAAAGTATTTCCCAAGTATGTGGGATGATGGGCAGTAAAATATGGAGGCCGATACGAAATCGGCCAGTAAATTTTTTGGGAAAGCCGATGCACAGGACATCGACTTTAGAATAAAATAGCCGATGCACGGACATCGACTTGAGAACAGAACAGCCGATGCATAGCCATCGACTATAGAGGTACAAAATATTATGGTCAGATATCAAGATACAGCCTGAATTGAGGAGTTCTTGGATATCGTCTAATTTTGGTATTTTGAGTTTGGCCTTATGGGTGTTTGATGGTGAAAGACCGATATGTTGCTATCGGTTCTTGGTGCGTTGACTTGTTTTGACAATCGGGAGATTTGAAATTGAACAATTGGAGAATCAAATTGGAAGAACAGTTTTCATTGATTCGAAAAGGGATTTCTTACAAGGAAGAGCCGATGGCCCTCAAAAGGATCATCCGATGCTTAATGCACTACCACTACTCTACCTACGGGCGTGCTGCCCTCGTCGTCGCCGTCGTAGCTGCCGTCGCCGCTGGCTGCGGGCTCTCGTCGCTGCGATGAAGCCGCCGGGGCTTCATCCTCCTCGTCGTCGTCATCGTCGTCGTCGTCCGACCCGGCGTGGAAGCGCTTGGCCGGTGGGTACCCCGCGGAGGAGGAGTCCTCCTCCGTCTCCTCCGCCTCCTCGTCCTCCTCGTCGGAGGAGAGGTCCGCCTCCCATGAGAAGAGGTCGTCGTCGCTCGCAGCCTCCAGCTCCCCGTCGACGAGGAACCGGAGGTCTTCTTCCCCGTCGGTGAGGGGCTCGTCGTCCTCCGACTCGATGGAGGAGTCCCAATCTCTCGCGTCCCAGTACTCGGGGGCGAGGGCCTCGTAGATTGCCATCAGGTTGACCTCCGGCTCTAGCTCGCTGGAGGAGGAGGAGTCGAAGGAAAGGCCGGAAGAGGCAGAGGAGGAAGAATCCATGGCTGCAGAGAAGGGTTTTTTGCCGATGGCTAGTACGGAGCAGGGGAGAGAGATGAACTGCTCAATGCGGTTAAATAAAGGGGATATAGTGGGAATTTAATGTGAGCGTTTCGAGGATGCGGTGCCAAAACGTCAATCGTGCAGAAGTTGAGAAGACGGGGTATCATGATGGAAAGATCTTTGAAGCGGTTGCTCTGCCACGACATGACCTACGAAGAAAAAAACAGAGTGGTTTTGAAGTTATCATTGCCAAACCGGGGGGGCATGTGTATCACCGATTTGGCCAAATCGGAGATGGCCGGATTGGAGATGGGCTTAGAGAATATACACGTGAAGCGTCTCTGAAGCGGCCTTGCACGAGAATTTGGGCTAAATTGCACGTGTATTTGTACATTATAGTATATTATGGTAGTTTAGAATTAAAAGATAGAGTTTAGCCCGTACACGGTTAGGTGTATTTCCAAAGATAGAAAGTCTACGGACTATAAATATGTATCTAGGGTTATTGAGAAGGAGGACAATCACGTTCACAACAAACACAATCTAGGCGCATCGCCACCCCTTGTTTCGAGGGTTTCTTCCGGGTAAGCATCATGCTGCCTAGATCGCATCTTGCGATCTAGGCAGTATAGGTTTATTCGTTATCTTGTGTTGCTCGTACTGAAGCCTTGTTGATGGCGAGTAACACTATTTATCGTAGGTGTTTTGGGGCTTGCATGGATGCTTTTCTTATACATATTTGCTTAGCTATGCCGTCCCTCAATATCTAGTTGCCCTTACACCTATCTTAGGTGTAAGGGCAGCACCTCGCTTGTTCTTTACTTAGTAGATCCGATCTATTATAGTTGCTCCTTGTTCTCCAAGGATTAGTTTGATATCCGTATGATTAGGCCTTACGCTGGGGTTGGATGATCCGGTAGTGCGTAAGATGTGGTTTGCCGTGCCTAGAAGGGATGCTCCGGGAATTGACTTAACGTTGGTTTTTAGGCCTCTTTTAGGAATAGTTTTCCATCATCTTTCGTATCTGCTAGGCTCAACTACGCGTAGGATGTTCCGGTTATGCGGTGAAAACCTTAAACTGTCGTAGATTGGTTTAGCTTTGTTTTGATCAGCAGGATCCCCATGTCATCGTAAATCCAACGTGAATCATGGGGCAATCGGCTCCTCGAGCCGATCCACAGGGCAACCTGAGAGCCGATCGGGCTCGTATTTAATGTTTACGTGTCTACCATGCAGGAAGCTAATCGAAGCAATCCAACACCTCCTGACCAGGTATAGGTCAGGTGGCACGCCCTTGCACCGTCAGGACGTGTGCCGAGCATTTGCGGGACGACGTCGAGGGACCAGGGCCCACCAGCAGTCTTGGCAGCCTCCCGGCTCTTCGTGTTGCTCGCCGCTGCTCGCCAGTGGGTTTTGGCAGGCAACAACGGCTTATCGATAAGATGTACACCCTGCAGGGGTTTCCCAAATGTAACCATATGCATGCTCGAACCCACTTACTACAGGTGGAGTCTCACAACAAGACCGTTCCCAATGCAAGAGAAAGTTTAAGGGGAGCCACCCCACTAAGCTACCCGTGACGAAGTTCGGCCGTACTCCGATACGGACCCAGAGGTTTGTGTCAACGGCTAAGCTAAGTGTGAACAACCTGCTGTCGCTAATCGTTCCACGAGATGAGTACAATACATAATATAAACACCCGAAGGCAACAGAAGTAAATCGTGCATCGTGCATATGAGCAAAAAAAACCAAGGTTGTGGCTCCCAATAAACAGACTCGAGGAAAGGTAGTGGGTGATGGGGGTCCCACTCCCCCACGTACGGGTAGAGCGCTCAATCTCGGAACAGATAACAAGAGCTCGGGTCCTAGGGGACATTAGCGAGTCAAAGTTCCGATGCTTTCGCAAAGGGGCTCACAGATGCCTCTGCTTACAATTTTAGTTGTTAACAAATAAGTAAAGCATGTGTATCTCCAACAACTGATGTAGCATGTGATAACCTCCCAACAACCCAACATATATAGCAATAACGGAACGAGATATAACGGCACTAGCATGCGCTACGACTCGCAAGGCAGACCCGGAAACCAAACAATAGTTGTAGGAGGGTGGAGGTAATATGGGCTGCTTGAGGTAACAAGTGGATAGGACACGTGACAAGAACACAACTCAAGGCTAGCATAAGGGAGAAGGCAAAATAAAATAGGTGAGCGACTCCTGCAGAGACAGAGTATAGGAAATGCTTCTGTTAAAGATTGCGAGGAACATCCGGAGAACTCGTCGCATCTCACAACACCACTTCGCGATCCTATTCGGGAAGAAGCAAATGCTGGAATACACAACGTATGCAAGTCTTACTACTACGGATAAAGAACCGGCATGAGAAAGATGCAGGCATGCATGACATGACAGATATGATGCGATGCAACTTATCCATTTAAGCGGAGTCAGAACCCCGAACAAGCAATTAGGGTTGAAGTTGCATATCTACCGGCAAATTTAATGGTGGTTAGCATGGCATAGACAAGGCAGGGGTGTGCTACTTCCATTTTAAACGGAGTGGGGAAAACCCTAGGCGGTGTTCCGAAATACTTCGCATATATGTTAGGTGAACATGCAGGACTATCACGTCACGACATGATGCGAGATGCAAACAGGCATATAGATGGCATATCCATGTTCCTTGCATTTTTCTGATCAACTTTCATATACAACACTTTTTATTTCGAGTTACCATTCAAAAATTAGTAGCAGATTAGGTTTTGTTATTTAAAATAGATAAACCAAATTTTATTTTAATTGGGAAAGGACCCGAAAACAAAAACTGACCAGGGGAGGGACCCCGGGTTGGTTTTCAAAACGTGCAGGGGTTATCGTGTAACCAGATTGAACTGAGGACGCCGGGTTGAGGGAACAAAACATCTAGGGGGCTAGATGCAAAGCGAAATGGATCTGGATAGCGTGGGGGTTTCTCACCGAAGGGCTTAGCCCGGGTCGCTGATGAGGTGCCTGACATAGGCATCCCCAATGGGCCTGTCGAAGATGGTACCCGGGTTTCAAGGCCCACGACTCGAAGGATAAGAAGAATCGGAAGCCCAAGTTGTTATTAAGGAAAGCTAGAGTTGTATTAGGAAGTACTACTTGTAATCTTGCGGGACGGGTTGGAAACCCTCCCGGACTCTATAACTTGTGTATTACGAATCACTCGGCTCCGCCTCCTATATAAGGGGGAGTCGAGGACAAGAGAGGATCGAATCAATTGTCAACACAACCCTAGTTTCTTAATCGTCGAGTACTTTTCGGCTGAAACCTTCGAGATCTACTTGCCCTCTACTTCCGACAAAACCCTAGTCTACAATACGTAGGCATTGACAAGTTAATACCTTGTCAATTGGCGCCGACCGTGGGGATTAGAGGAGATAAGGAGCTGATCTCGATGGCACGTTCAAGATCGTCGACTTCGTCGGTAGCAAGCAACGCATTGGATCGAGGTAAACAGGTCGAAACTGATCTAGTTGATTTTATTCCTCACCCGCCCTCCCGTTTGGATGCATATGCGTATCTGGAGGAGCCCATGGAGATGACGTTCGGAAAGTTCCGATTCTGTGTCGAGAAAGAAGGATCGTATCGTCTCGAAGTTCCGATCTCGTCGGGATTATCAGCGGTCGATTCCGACTTTTCGTCAGGCGAAGAGGAGATTTCGTCGCCACGCTTCATCAACACCATGGCAAGCGAAAAGCTCGCCAAGATCTTCGGCGACATGTCCTTCGAGTTGTCTGCGGACTCTGATATAAGCAGCGATTCAGACAATATCGACAGCTTCAATTTCATCGACAGATCTATTGCTGTTGAAAAGGTCTTCACCAATCTGTACGATGGTGTCACCAATCTTGACAAAAATCAAAATTCAAAATATCATCAGATCTATGCAATTGGAGAAACAAGCCGAGCAGAGCCGGAGACGTCAGAGGCTTTCGACGATGGGAAACCCATACATCGATCCCGCTGATCTCAGGCGAGGTTTAGGCACCAAATACGTCGGGCCTACACCGCGTCTGAGGGTTCAACTCCCGCAAGAAGCATGGGACAGAGCTGCAAGAGCTATGGATGGTACGGAACCAATGACCACGACCCCTACGGAAGAATTGCAAGCTTACCAATATAGACTCGCTCGTGTTGGCAGAGAGTTAGAAAAACAGACAGCTGAATTAAAAAGAAGAAAGGAGGCAGCTTCCGCGTCAAGCAGGCGAAGGGCAGATCTAAGTCGACAATCAAGAACTTCGGGAGATAGCCATAGAGAAGCTCGGAGGAGAGCAAGATCTCGGCTGCAAAACATACCTGAAGCAGAAAGAGAGACTTTAATTCAAAACCTCGATATGTCTTTTATGTCAATCGATACGAGGGGGAATATTATTCCCAAAACACCGGAAGCAGGATACATGGCAACGCAAGCTTTCATCCTAGCATCCAGGCCACCTCCCGGAGATCCAAGAGAAGCATTGTATAACATGGCCATGGCAGGATGTGGAGCCATGGGAGCAGCTTTCGCAGCTACACCTCCCGAAGGAACTGCAAGGCAAAATAGTCCGCGACCCAGCAGCAGTGCAAGATCCACCGAGAGCAAGTGGAGTCAGAGATACAACGACTCAGGCCAGAGTGGATAGAGCGCGACAGGATAGAAGGGAACATCGGCATTCACCAGAAGTTGCTGAAGAAGATATGTGTGGACTCCCGTGTTTTATGAGGCGAGTTTGAAAAACTCGAGTCCCGTCAGGATTTAAGTTACCCGATAGTTTCAAGAAATTCGATGGCCTGCAAGACCCCGAGGATTGGCTAGTTGATTACCTTGAGACGGTGAAACTAATAGGTGGCACTAGAGCAACAGCCATGCAGAGCATTCAAATACACATGAGTGGAGCCGCAAGGTCTTGGATAAAAAAGCTTCCCCCAGGTTCCATCGAAAGCTGGGATAGTTTTGAGGATGTGTTCGTCAAGAATTTCCGATCAACCTGCAAAAAACCTGCATCTCTAGAGGAGTTGAGATCGTGTCGACAAAAGCATGATGAATCAATGAGAAAATACATCCAAAGGTGGAACATCATTAAAAACTCGGCAGAAAATATATCGGACGAGAGAGCAATAGATGCGTTTATAGCAGGAATTCGACGAGGAGATTTTGTCGAAGACTTGGGGAGAACCAACCCAAGGACAGTATCAGCGTTGATGGAAATAGCAAATAGATGGGCAGATGGAGAAGATGCTGTTCACAATAAACGACACAGGTCACCAGAGGAGGACCGTAGTCAAAATTTTCAAAACAGACAACGATTTCCTCGACAATTCTCGAGTTACGATGCTCCCGGCCAAATATCGGCTGTGTTTCGGGGAAACACAGGAGGAAACAATAGAGACGAATACCAAAGGAGTAACAAACAGCGAGGCGACAATAGAGATGACTCTCGGACTAACAGGCAAAATAGTGGGTCAAGGTTTCAGAGACCTTTTGTAACTCCCGAGGATATGATGAATGGACCATGTCAGATGCATTTCTATCTCGACAATAATGGGAAGAGGCAGTCAGGACACCTGCAGAAGGATTGTCGCAATTTTCAAGCAATGTTGAGGGTCGCAGGGCTAGCCAATGCTCAAGCAATAAATAGAAACCCCCAAGGGCCCAGGAGTGAAATCCACCTACCACCTCCTCCCGCAATAACGGACGAAAATCGGCACCAGCTCAGAATTGCGGCAGCACCACACCCACCTCCATATGTTGACCCTAACTCCAACGGCGCGGTCTCGATGATTCAGAAAGCTAGGCCATCTAATAGGGCTCAGAAAGTAATCTCGCGACAAGTGTTCATGGCAGAAAAGATGCCTCCACCAACGATTGAGTACTTAAATTGGTCGGGACAGGACATTGGCTTCACAATTGCGGATCACCCGCAGCAAGTTCCTCGACCAGGGCAAACAACACTTATCTTACCAGCGGTGATCGCAGGATTCGACGTATCTCAAGTATTCATAGATGGAGGCAGCAGTTTAAACCTTATGTACGCGGATACACTAAGGAAGATGAACATATCCCTGGCAAATCTAAACCCAACTGACACACGTTTTCATGGAATCACACCAGAGAAGCCGAGTTATCCGTTGGGGAGGATCAATCTCGACGTTCAGTTTGGGAACCGAGAAAACTACAGGATAGAAAGGCTGGAGTTCGAAGTTGTGGATTTCCCGTCAATATCACGCTTTATTGGGACGACCAGCATATGCCAGGTTTATGGCGGTACCACACTACACGTATCTGTTGTGGAGGTTACCTGGACCTAAGGGACCAATCACGGTCAAAGGAAGTTTCGCGTTAGCTGATGTCGCGGTGTCGTCACGGCATATGCCATAGGGGGGCTAATCGAAGTGGTTCCTAAGTGGTCTCACGGCGGTATCCGGATGCGGGTATGGGTACGAGCGACACGGCGACATACCCAGGTTCGAGGCCCTCCGATGGAGGTAACACCTCTACTCCTGCTATGAGTGTATATGGTGAAAACACAGTACAATGGTGCTCCTTGAGCTGTATCCGGCTGCTCCTGGGAGGCTAAGGTAGACGAAGGTCTCTCTCTCAGGGCAGCGCTAAGACTAGAGTGAAAGAGTAATGATTGATCGTCCCCCACGAGGGGGTAGCCCGGCTTATATAGGCACCGGCACTTTACATATAAGTCCCTATAGTCTAGTGGCCGGCTTGGCTCCGGCTCCCGCTCCTTCCCGAGGCGTTGACGTCAGGGAGCCGTTGAGCGTAGTGGCACGTCCCATCCGCCTGCTCGGGTCGGCGGTATGGCGAGGTGATGTCGCTGTCGCCATCATGCTCTGTAGCCGGTACGGACCGACGTACGCCATGATGGCTGTGCCGCGTGGCACTGCTGCTCTACGGTGCCCCGCTCTTTACGGAGATGGGGTCAGCGTGGACCTTTGAACCCGGACCACCTACCCAGTTCCTTCCGGTGCAAGACTCGCTAGCCTCGAGTCGGTCTGAGGTACAAACCCCGGTCGGATATGGCTTGTAGAAGCCGGCAACCAGCCGTTGAGGGCCGGCAGCCGGCCGACCAGGACTTAGAGCTAGCCGGCTCCCGAGGCAGCCGGCCATGGCTCCAGCCGGCTGCTCCTCAGCCGGCCTTGCCGCGAGCCGGCCGACCTCAAGCCGGCCGCTCCGCGTCCATTGCCCTACCCGGGGTCTTCCCCCCGACATTAGCCCCCGAAGCTGGCAAGGTCCTGCGTTAAGAAGGACCTAGGCAGGTTTTCCTGGCTTTTAGATATCTTTCGCATGTGTCTGGCGGCTCCTGGAGGGGCCGACTTCATTCAGCCGGCTGCGCCCTCATCCGGCTCGCCTCGTCCGGCTTCCTCCAGCCGGACGTCTTCGTTCTGTTGCTTTCGCTTTTTCACAAGTGTTGATGACGCCTCCGTCTTGCTACAAGAGTTTGGGGCCGGATTGATTTTATCGTCCGGCTTCGGCTTGGGCGCGCCGGAGTTTCCGCCGCCTCGAGCCTTGCGCCCGACTTGACCGTTCTGACGGCTGGTCGGTGTGGCCGTTTCGTATGGTCACATCATTGTCCCCTCCGGATTCTTTGCGGTCGTGGGCGGCGTGGTGCGGCCGTTTCTGGTAACTGCCGCCATCGTGGGGAGGAGTTACGGCGCAGTTAATCCTGGTCGTGGCCCACGATCGCCACGTGGCCGCGCAACTGGCGCGCCGGGCGGCTATAAATGCCCCTGGAGCGGTACCGAGGCGTTGTTCTTCTTCCTCGCGCTCTCTCCCCATTCTCTTCGCTCGAACACTCCCGCACGCCATCGCTTCTCCCTCGGCGACCTCCTGGCGAACTCCGGCGACCAGACGCGGCCGGACTCCTCCGCCGCCCGGCAGCCGTCCGCACGCCAAGCCGGCGCCACGGGGCCCCGCGTTTCGACGGTGCGCTTATCGCCGCCGCATTCTCCTCCGGTGAGGAGCGGTTCTTCCTCGCCATTCGACCTTTCCTGGTCCACTTCTTCCTCGTCTTCGTCGATGGCTCAGCCGAGCGGCTCGTGGAGGGGGTCGTATATGCACGAGGACGACATCGCGCGGCTGGTGCGCCTTCGCCGGATTCCCCGGGAGGTGGTCACGAGGGTGCCCGGCGAGGAGATCCAGCCCACACCGGAACCCGGCGAACGTGTGGTCTTCGGAGCACACTTCGATCGAGGGCTGGGCCTGCCCATTTCTTCCGCCGCTTCCTGGACTTCTTCGGCTTGCAGCCCTCATCACCGCCAGCCAACGCCTGCGTCCTTCTCAGCTGCTACGTGGCCTTCATGGAGGGCTACGCCGGCTTGTGGCCGGACGTGGATTTTTGGAGCCGGCTCTTCTACCTCAAGTCGCAGATGACTGAGGGCCGCCTGAGGATCTGCGGCGCCGCCTCCATATACCCCCGCGCAGGTACGTCCTTCCCGAAGATCCCAACGGTGGATTCGGTGAAGAACTGGCAGATGTCGTTCTTCTACGTGAGGAACGCCAACCCGGCCTTCGACTGGATCAACCTGCCGGAGTACAACCCGGCTCCTCCGACCAGCCGGCTCAACTGGGGCCACAACGCCAAGTCGGCCGACCCGGATGCGGAGGTAAACCTCCTGTGGGACTTCCTGGGGGAGTGCGTCACGGGGGGCCGGCTGAGCGCCGAGGACCTCCTCTGCACTTACATCGAGCGCCGGGTGCTGCCGCTCCAGAGCCGCGTCCACAAGATCGGGCACATGTCCGGCCGGCTGGATCCGACCCGGACGTCGAAGGTGGCGCTTACCAAGGCCCAGGTTGCTCACCGGGTGAACAACATCACCAAGGCCAACATGCCGGAAGCTTGGGATTGGGGGCTGCCGCCACGACTCGGCGCGCCGAGCGGGTAAGTTTGGTGTTTCGGCTTGCGCTTTTCGACTTGCGGCTGCGTGGCCGACTTGTAACTTGTCTTGCTTTTCAGCTTTTCAGCCGCCAAGGTGCTGAGGACGGCGACCTGGAGCAGAAGGTCTGGACGCCGGATCATGTTGATCTGGCTGACCAAGCCGGCGACCAAGCCGGCGACGACGATTTGCCGGAGGTGCCGGACCAAGGCGGCCAAGGGGAACACAACCCGCCGCCCTCGCCGGAGCAGCGGGAGGAGGAGGAGCCGGCGACATCCACCACGAGGCCGATCCCGGCGGTGCCTCTGCGCACGAGGCCGCCTGCCGCCTCGGCGACTTCCGCGCCCCAGAAGAAGAAGCGAGCCGCCGGCGGGTCCACGGCCAAGCTGGAGAGCCGGGCCAAGAAGCAGCGCCAGGGGCCCAAGAAGGTCCCGGAGACGGCCGGGTGAGTCCTTTTTTCTCCGTTGTTTGATTCCTTTTCTTTCCTTACTTCGCACTGGGCTGCTCGTGTTGCGCCGCCGTTCCGGCGGCAGAGGGAGCCGACGCCGCCGCCTTCGAATGCTTGCGCGCGCGCCGCCGGTTGTCATCGTGCCGCCTGCGGCTACGCCGCCTTCCACGGGGCGTCCTTTCTGCTCTGCGCTCCTTCAGGCCTGCTGACCGGCGCCCGGGTGAGTCGGCTCGGGCCCACCTTTGATGACATGTTTCCCGCCGCGCCGCCACCGCCGCCTGGGCCGGCCGGGGTGCGCCACCGGCGGCCGGAGCTGGAGCCGGCGGGGCTGTGCCGCCGCAGACTGGAGCCGGCGGAGCTGTGCCGCCTGAGAGGGCGCCGACGCCGGAGAAGGCGACTCCCACCGGGCCAACTGCGCCGCCTCCGGCTTCTGAGCCGCAGAGGGAGGAGCCGGCCGGGGAGGAGCCGTTGAGGGAGGAGCCGGCGCGCTCGAAGGACGCCGACTCCCGGGCGTTGGTGAGGGCGAAGGGCCCGTCGGTGTCGCCTTCGGGCCTTCATGTGGCCAAGGGTGCCCGGCTGGTGACTGTGCCGTCCGCCTCCGACTCCAGCTTTGGCTCGGCTGGCACCATGGAGAAGGCATGGCACCAGGCGAACTCCTGCGAGGTGATCAGCCGGGAGGGGCAGCCTGGCACGGCGCCCATGAAGATGCTTTTCTCCGGCTACCGCGCCAGCCTCAAAGCCAAGGCCGCCGAGACTATTGCCCAGCTGGCGACGCTGGAGGATGCTGAGAAGGTATGTGTCTTTTCTTCTGACCTTTTGCAATTTTACTGTTATCCTGGTAGCCCTCCGAGGCATGGGCCGGCTGCTTGGAGCCGGTCCGGGTTTCGCCTAAACAACTGACTCTTTCAGACGGTTGAGGAGCGGCGCACCGTCTTGTACAACCAGGTGGTGACCAGCTACCACCGGGCCAAGATCGAGCGGGCCGCCTTGGCTCGCGAGCTGGAGGTCGTCAAGGGTGAGACTTTCTTCCTTTTGCCTTTACTCTTTTTCTCTGATTTCATCCGGCTGATGGTTTTTCTTGCCGTTTTACAGCCGAAGCTGCTCGGGTTCCGCAGCTGGAGAGGGATCTTCGGATCGCCCGCGCCCAGTGCGCCGAGAGCGAGGAGGCGGGCCGTGCTGCTGCTGCCAAGCTGAAGGTGGCCGACGGCGAGCTGACGCGGCTGCGCAAGCTGGAGGCCAACCACCTCAAGGAGCTGGCCGCCCTCAGGAAGGCTGAGGAGGAGAAGGTGGACGACCTGTCCAAGCGGCTGGAGAGGGTGGAGCAGCAGCGGCTCGAGCTTCAGCGAGAGGTGACCTCCAAATCTGAGGAGCTGTCGGCCACCGCCAAGCGGTGGGTGGGGGAGATGAGCGCGCTCGACCGCGGCTTGGCGGGTGAGTCTTTGTATCTTTCCTTCCCCTTTGCTGGCTTTCGGCTGTCGGCTGCCACAGTTGGCAGCCGGCGGCTGAAATTGATCTTTTCGTTATCTCCATCTTCAGGCTGGGGGCAGTCGGATCTTTCCGGCTGCCGCCAGTCTTACTTTAGGACTTCGAAACCTCCATCTTCAGGCTGGGGGCAGTCGGTTCTTGCCGGCTGCCGCCCTCTTTAGAGCTCGGAATCTCCATCTTCGGGCAGCGGTTCTTGTTGCTGCCGCCGGTCTTACTTTAGAGCTTCGGAATCTCCATCTTCGGGCTGGGGGCAGTCGGTTCTTGCCGGCTGCCGCCAGTCTTACTTTGAAAATTTGCATTTTTCTGTCTTCGATAAGCTTCTAACTTGCTTTTTCCTTGCAGCGGCCTTCCCTGAGGCGCAGGATGCGGCGCTAGCGGCAGCCGGCAGGGCGCGGGATGCGCGCCGGCAGGCTACCGGGGAGGAGAGCTCCGCCTGCTTCTCCATGGACGACTATCTGGCGTCCATGGCCGCCCGTGTCGAGCCTATCACGAAGCTCGGCTGGGAGCTCCGGAAGGCGGCGGAGGAACTGATCCGGCTGCTGTGGCCGACTGAGACGCTGCCGCAGGACCTCGCCAACCTCATCAAGTGGTTGGAGACGGCGCCGGATCGCTTCGCCGACTGGAAGGAGTCGGCCGCGCGTGCCGGCGCAGACATGGCCCTCTCCTTCGTGCTCTCCTGGTACGACGAGGTCAACCTGGATCAGCTGGAGAGCCGGCGAGCCGGCGTGGAGGAAAACCTTCCGGCGGAGAACAAGACCGCCCGGCTTGCCCGCGCCTGCGCCATCGCCGACTTCGTTGACAAGCGCGTCTTCATCGAGGACCCGAACCCGCCGTCTGACGACGAGGAGGAGCTTGAAGACGAAGAAATCGAGATGGAGTCTCCGCCGCCTGCTGTTGATCCGACTGGTCCTCCTCCAGCCGGCGCTTAGGCTTTCCTGTTTATGTAATCTTGCTTTTGCAAAGACAAATTATTAAATCCCCGGGATGCCGGGCGCGCATGTAATGACAATATTATCGCCTTTTTATTATGGTACACTTTTAATGTGTTTGTTAATCATTTGTGTGCCGGCTTGCTTTCTTCCGGCTTGCTCGCTTTTTCCCATCCGCCCCACTCTTTGCGTTGCCCTTGCCGATCGTACGTCCGACTTGCGGTCCGTCGCCGGATCAAGAGCGTGCCGCTGGGTGAGGCCGATAGTATTTCAGTCGAACGAGCCGAGTTCGGCAATCCGGCACTTTTATGAAGAGTTGTGTAAATCAATTCGCTTTCACTCTTTCTCTTAGTCGTCTTTCGCGTGCCGCTCCCTAGGCTCCTACCCCGCCAGCCGGACAGCCGGGTTGCGGTCTGTAGCTGGTCGGAAGTCGGCTGTCGGAAACCGGATCACGTTACTGAGCCGGCCGCGTGAGAGGGTGTTAGCCAATTGGCGAAAACAAGAGTATGCGAAAAATTTGTCGAAATCGGCGCTCTTAGCGCTTGCTTTTTCATAGCTTACAAAAGGAGTACAAGGGATACATACATTCCTGCTCTCAAGTGTAAAATCAACCTGACATTCCAGGGACGTTTTGTCTCCTTGTCAGTTTTGCTCGCCTTGTTCTTTTTGGCCTCTTGGGCATCTATGAGATAGTAGGAATCATTGCCTACCGCCTTGCTCACGATGAAGGGACCCTCCCATGGGGATGCTAGTTTATGCTGTCCGGCTGTCCGTTGGATCAGCCGGAGCACTAGGTCTCCTTCTCGGAATGCTAAGGACTTGACCTTCCGGCTGTGATAGCGACGGAGGCTTTGCTGGTATACGGCGGACCTGGATTCGGCCATCAGCCGGACCTCTTCAACCAGGTCGACTCCATCTTCACGAGCTTCTTTGGCTTCGGCTTCTGTGTATAGCTTGATTCTTGGCGCGTCGTGCTCGATGTCAGTTGGCAGGACGGCTTCGGCCCCGTATACGAGGAAGAAGGGTGTGAAGCCGACTGAGCGGTTTGGTGTTGTGCGCAGGCTCCACAGCACGCTGGGCAGCTCTTCAATCCAGCAGCCGGCTGAGCGCTCAAGCGGCTCCACCAGCCGGGGCCGGATGCCGCTAGGATCAAGCCATTTGCCTTCTCCACTTGGCCGTTGGTCTCCGGGTGCGCCACGGACGATAGGTCCATTCGGATCCCCATCTCCCCGCAGTAGCGTTTAAAAATGCCTTCAGCGAAGTTGCTGCCATTGTCGGTGATGATGCTATGCGGGTAGCCGTATCTCACGATTATCTCTTTGAGGAATGTGACGGCTGTGGAGCCGTCCAGCTTTTTGATTGGCTTGGCTTCGATCCACTTAGTGAATTTATCAATCATCACCAAGAGGTGTGTCATGCCGCCTCGGGCTGTCTTGAATGGGCCCACCATATCCAAGCCCCATACGGCAAACGGCCAGGTAATGGGGATGGTTTTTAAGGCGGAAGCCGGCGTGTGATTCTGCTTGGCGAAGCGTTGGCAGCCGTTGCACTTCTTCACCAGTTCTTCTGCGTCTCTGAGCGCAGTCGGCCAGTAAAAACCGTGCCGGAAGGCTTTGGCCACTATGGCTCTGGAGGAGGCGTGATGGCGCACTCTCCCTGGTGGATTTCCCGTAGGAGTTCAATCCCTTCAGCCGGCTCGACGCACCGCTGGAGCACCCCACTTACGCTGCGTTTGTACAGCTCGTGGTTGATGATTGTATAGGCCTTGGCCCTTCTCTCAATCTGCCTGGCTTGGACCCTGTCATGGGGCAGCACACCATCGGTGAGGTAGGAGAGGAATTCTTGTGCCCATGATGGTACGCATTTTATTTCAAACACGCTGACCACCAAGGCCTCCATCTTCGGAGCTTCCGGGTTCGACTGCGTGGTCGCCGGGTTCGGCTGTGGAGCCGGCGGGTTCGGCTGAGAAGCCCCCGAGTTTGGCTGAGAAGCCCCCGGGCTCGGCTGTGGAGCCGGCGGGTTCGGCTGAGCCCCCGACTTGGGCGATGAAGCCCCCGGGTTCGGCTGAGAAGCCCCCGGGTCAGCCGGCACGAATATGGAATCCGAGTCCGGTGACGGTATGATGGATGGCTTCCGCAGATGCGCCAAGGCAACCCCCGGCGGAATTGCTTGCCGGGTTGAGCCTATCTTGGACAGCGCGTCAGCCGCCTCGTTGTTTGCTCGCGGCACATGATGGAACTCGCAGCCATCGAAGAAGCCGGACAGCTGCTGGACGTGGAAGCGGTACGAGGCCATGTTGGCGTCCTTCGCGTCCCAGTCGCCAGATGCTTGTTGTATGACCAAGTCGGAGTCGCCGAAGCAGAGAATGCGACGCACGCCTATCTCCTTAGCCAGCTTCAGCCCATGAATGAGCGCTTCGTACTCCGCCACATTGTTGGATGCGGCGAAGTGGATCTGCAAGACGTAGTCCAGCCGATCTCCCTTGGGAGAGGTGACGACGATGCCGGCTCCCAAGCCATTTCGCATCTTTGAGCCGTCGAAGTGCAGCTTCCAGTGTGTGGAGTCGGGCACCGGCGGCAGGTATTGCATCTCGGCCCAGTCGACGAAGAAGTCCGCGAGGATCTGCGACTTGATGGCCGTGCGTGGCTCGTAGATGATGGTGTGGGCGGCTAGCTCCAGGGCCCACTTGGCAACCCGGCCATTGGCGTCCTTGCTGCCGATGATTTCCGCCAGGGGCGCTGTGGCCACCACCTTGATGGGGTGTTCCTGGAAGTAGTGCTGAGCTTGGCCGCCATGTACACGCCGTAGGTGACCTTCCTGGGTGGGGTAGTTCTGCTTTGACCGGACAGCACTTCGCCGAGATAGTAGACAAGGCTGACCGACTGCTCCTTGCCGGCTTCCTTGCGCTCCACCACCAGGACGACGCTAACCACACGATTGGTGGCAGCGATGTAGCAACATCGGCTCCATTGAAGCCGGCGATGCAAGGATGGGCGCGGTTGAGAGCACGCGCTTCAAGTCACGGAAGCTTCATCCGCCTGCGTGGTGACCAGACAAATTTGTCCGATTTCTTCAGCAGCTGGTACAGGGCAGTGCCTTCTCCCCCGCCGGCTGAAGCGGCTCAAGGAGGCCAGGCATCCGGTGAACTTCTGGACGTCCTTGAGGCACTGCGGCAGCTCCATCTTCTCAATGGCACTGATCTTCTCCGGGTTGGCTTCGATTCCTCGCTGAGAGACGAGGTAGCCCAGGAGTTGGCCGGCTGGCACGCCGAACGTGCACTTGGCCGGGTTGAGCTTCATCCGGAATCTTCGCAGATTGGTGAAGGTTTCTCTCAGGTCATCAAGGAGGGTAGGCATCTCCTTGGTTTTTACAACGACATCATCCACATATGCGTGAACATTTCTGCCGATTTGATCCTGCAAACACTTTTGCATGCACCTTTGGTAGGTGGTGCCTGCATTTTTCAAGCCGAATGGCATAGTCGTGTAGCAGTAAGCCCCATACGGGGTAATGAACGAAGTCTTTATTTGATCAGCCGGATTCAAAGGAATCTGGTGGTAGCCTGAATAGGCATCTAAGAAAGACAACAGTTCACAGCCGGCAGTCGAGTCTATGACTTGATCTATGCGCGGCAGGGGGAAGGGATCCTTCGGGCACGCCTTGTTGAGGCTGGTGTAGTCGATACACATGCGCCAGGAGCCGTTCTTCTTCAAAACCAGGACCGGGTTCGCCAACCAGTCCGGGTGCAGCACTTCCATGATGAAGCCGGCAGCTAGGAGCCGGGCGATTTCTTCACCGATGGCCTTCCTTCGTTCTTCGGCGAAGCGCCTGAGAGGCTGCTTCACCGGCTTGGCTTCAGGCCTGACGTGGAGGTGGTGCTCAGCCAACTCCCTCGGCACACCCGGCATGTCCCTTGGAGACCATGCGAAGATGTCCCATTCTCACGGAGGAATCTGGTGAGCTCGCTTTCCTATTTGCCGCTCAAGCCGGCACCGATGTGACGTACTTGTCCGGCTGCGCCGGGTCGAGCAGGATCTTCTTGGTGTTGTCGGCCGGCTGGAAGTGAGTCGTCCCAGCCGGGTTGCCCACAGCCGGCATGTCCGCCTGCGCGGCCTTAGCCAAGGCGACGGCGTCGTGGATGAGCTGCTTCTCGGTGGCGATGACCAGCGTCTGGGCCATCTTGGAGCTCTGCGTGGCGCAGTCCATGGAGCGGCGGTAGTCGCCGGCTACGGTGATGACCCCTTTTGGGCCAGGTAGCTTCATCTTCAGGTACCCATAGTGGGGCACCGCCATGAACTTGGTCAGGGCCGGCCTGCCCAGGAGCGCGTGGTAGGGACTCACGAGGTCCACCACCTCGAACTCGATTCTCTCGGTGCGGAAGTGATCCGGCTTCCCGAACATCACCTCCAGCGTGATCCGGCCGATCGGCTGGCAGCAGTGGCCTGGCACGATGCCATGGAAGACGGTGGGGGTGGGCGCAACTCGGCCTCCTGGATGCCCAGCTTGCGGGTGGTGTCGCGGTAGAGGATGTTGATGCTGCTGCCCCCATCGATGAGACGCGCGAGAAGCGCACGCTGCGCCCGGTTGTGCCGATGGTGGGGTCGAGGACCATGGCGTAGCTGCCCGGCTTCGCAGGACAGCCGGTGTGTCGCGGCGATCACATGTGATGGCCTGCTCTGACCAGTTTAGGTACTGGGGGACCGGCGGTATGACCGCGTTGACTCGAGGGAACGGCGCTGCTGGCTCGTTTTGTCCTCCGGCTCGGTGGTGAAGATGATGTAGGTGGCATCCTCAGCCAGGTACCGGCCGCCATGGTGCACTTGGTTAGCCTCGTGGTGCTCGAGGTTGGCGTTCTCTGCGCCGGCTTGGCCACCGGCCCGCCGGCTGGTGGAGGCGGGGTGGAGGCGGGAGAGGTTCACCGCTTGTCGGCCGTTTCATGAAGTGGCGATCGCGGGTGGTGTGATTGGAGGGGTTCTTGCCGCTGGTACTGCACGGCGAGTCGAGCATCTGCTCGAAGGTGTACTTCGGCTTGGCCGGTCCGTTTGCTTCGGCGCCGTGCCCGCCAGCCGCCGCGTGGTCCGACACGGCTGCCACATGGGCGGAGCCGTACCGTCGGTCCGGCTGGTCGCTGCCGCTTGCCGCGGAGCTGTCCCTTCGGCTGCCATGCGAGCCGCCCGCGGCGCTTGTTGTTGTTGTCCCTCCCGCGGGGGCGCGAAATCTCAGCCGGCGCCTTGCCGCTTCCTCAGCCAGCGCGTATTGTCTGCGATGACCATCAAGGCGGCCATCGACTTGGGCTCGCTGCGGCGCAGCTTGTGCCACAGCATGGTGTTGGGCCGGCAGCCTCCCATGAACAAGCTGATGGCTTGCATCTCGTGCACGCTGCGAGGTTGCGCATTCGCACCAGCGTGTCGGTCACGCGCGATCCGTCCCGTCCACTGCTGCACATTTCCATGTCCGACCCGGCCGGCGGTAGGTGCCGGTGAAGTTGCTGATGAAGGCGGCTTCGAAGTCCAGCCAGCCGTTTATGCTGCCGGCTGGCAGGTTGTTGAGCCATGTGCGGGCGGAGCCGAGCAGCATGAGGGGGGAGTAGCGCACGGCCCAGCGTTTGTTGCCTTTGGCGATGCCGACTGCGGTGGAGTAGTCCAGCAGCCAGTCCTCCGGCTTGGCGGTGCCGTCGTACTTGGGGGTGTCGCGCGGGAGTTGGAAGCCGTCGATCATGGGCTCGTTGATGATGCGCGGCCCGAAGCACTTGGGGCCGGCTGGCTTCTTCTTCCGCGATGCGGGATTCGACCAGCCGGTCGAGGCGTTCTCGGGCGTCGGCTGGCTCGATGCGCGGGCCCAACCGGGAGCGTGTCGGCTGGCGTGCGCCGCCTGCTTCTGGAGCCGGCCGGTGCTGTCGGCGGGGCTCGGAGTCTTGTTCCTGGTTCCGGCTCGGAGGGGGCCGGCTGCGGCTGCTGCCGCTCGGCTGGTGGCTCGGCCGGCTCGAGCTTGCGTGCGTGGCCCGGGAGTCACGGTGCCGGCTTGGTGCTGGGGAGGCGGACTCGGCCGTGTCCCTGGCGCCTTCCCTGTCGTTGCCTGCAGCGCCACGACGTGAGAAGCTCTGGGCATTGACATACCTGGGGTCGGCCGCCTGCCTGGTGGCTGCGTTGAGCAGCTCGTCACCCGCTGGTCTGGCGGCGTAACTCTTCGCCCTCGAAGGCGGTTCAGCTTCTGCGGCGGCTTGTGCCGCGCGCATGTTCTTGTCGGGGGTGTTGTAGACGGGTTGCTCCGCGGACGGAGCCGGCGAAGGAGCGCCGTCGCGGGCGATCTCGGCGCCAAGGTCGCGGCCCCTGCGGCGGATCTGGCCGGCTCGGCTGGGACCGTCGCCGCCTGGAGTGAGGCCGTGGGCGCGGTTGAACTCGCGCTGGGTGATTTCCCACTGGCGCTTGGCAGTGGCCAGTTCTTCGGTTTGCTTGAGGAGGAGCTGGCGGTGCGCCTCCAAGTCCGCCTCGATGGTGGCGGGGTCAGCGCCAGGTGTGAGCGGGGTGCTCAGCTTTGCCCGAACTTCCTCCAGCCGGGATGGTGGTGGCGGCGCCTTCGCGCCCGAGGCGGACGCGGGCGCCCGTTCCGTCGGGCGCACGCGCGTGACTTGGCCCGGCGCTCGTCGCCGGCTGCCATGACCTCGTGCATGACGCAGGGGCTGGGGTGCAGGCTGGCGCCGCCTCCGGAGGAGGGCTTCGCAGCGCAGATCCCGCGGGGGTAGCGCGGTGGTGCGACGGTGGCGACGAGACGTCGGCCGCCGAAGTTGATGATGTTGCCGCCGAGGGAACGGCTGTCGGCGAAGCAGCCAGCGTTGTCGCCGACGCAGTCAAGGGAGCCGAATCTCCGATCAAGCCTGAAGCGACCCGCTCGCCGGTGGTGATGGTGAGGCCCGTCCGGATGAAGACACCGGCCACGGACGCTGAATGCCCCACGGTGGGCGCCAAATGTCGCGGTGTCGTCACGGCATATGCCATAGGGTGGCTAATCGAAGTGGTTCCTAAGTGGTCTCACGGCGGTATCCGGATGCGGGTATGGGTACGAGCGACACGGCGACGTACCCAGGTTCGAGGCCCTCGATGGAGGTAACACCTCTACTCCTGCTATGAGTGTATATGGTGAAAACACAGTACAATGGTGCTTCTTGAGCTGTATCCGGCTGCTCTGGGAGGCTAAGGTAGACGAAGGTCTCTCTCTCAGGGCAGCGCTAAGACTAGAGTGAAAGAGTAATGATTGATCGTCCCCCGCACGAGGGGTAGCCCGGCTTATATAGGCACCGGCACTTTACATATAAGTCCCTATAGTCTAGTGGCCGGCTTGCCGGCTCCGGCTCCCTCCCGAGGCGTTGACGCCAGGGAGCCGTTGAGCGTAGTGGCACGTCCCATCCGCCTGCTCGGTCGCCGGTATGGCGAGGTGATGTCGCTGTCGCCATCATGCTCTGTAGCCGGTACGGACCGACGTACGCCATGATGGCCTGTCTGGCACGTGGCACTGCTGATCTACAGTGCCCCGCGCTTTACGGGAGATGGGGTCAGCGTGGACCTTTGAACCCGGACCACCTACCCAGTTCCTTCCAGTGCAAGACTCGCTAGCCTCGAGTCGGTCCGAGGTACAAACCCCGGGGATATGGCTTGTAGAAGCCGGCCCAGCTACGCGTTGAGGGCCGCAGCCAGGCCGACCAGGACTTAGAGCTAGCCGGCTCCCGAGGCAGCCGGCCACGGCTCCAGCCGGCTGCTCCTCAGCCGGCCTTGCCGCGAGCCGGCCGACCTCAAGCCGGCCGCTCCGCGTCCATTGCCCTACCCGGGGTCTTCCCCCCGACAGCTGATAAATGCGATAAGGATTTTCATCGAATGTCAAAAACTTTCGGGATGCAAGCAGAATATATGGCGTCAAGGCTCAGACTATGATGTGTTGCCGATGCAGGAAGGCCACTCAGGGAGCCAACCTTTAACACTACTAAGGACTCCAAGGAGGTGCAGATTCACCCGACAGATCCAAAGAAAACGACGTCCATTGCAACAGACATGGACCTCGCATAGGAAAGCGCGCTCGTCGAGTTCCTCCGTGAGCACTGGAAAATCTTTGCATGGTGTCCAGCCGACATGCCAGGACCCGGGGAACTTGCCGAGCACCACCTAAACTTGGATCCAATAGCGAGACCAATCAAACAACCTTTGCGGCGTTTTTCGGAACCAAACCGCAAAGCCATGCTATCAGAGATTGATCGACTCAAAGAAGCTGGTTTTATCAAGGAGCTACATACAGAGGCCACGTGGGTAGCTAACCCAGTGCTGGTCCCGAAGAAAAACACGAAAGTCCTTCGCATGTGTGTCGACTTTACATGCCTCAATAAACATTGTCCAAAGGATCACTTTCCCCTACCAAGGATCGATCAAATCATCGACTCCATGGCAGGATGTGAACGTCTTTCCTTCGGGACGCATACTCTGGTTATAACCAGATCATATTAAAAGAAGACGACGAAGTCAAGACAGCGTTCATAACACCTTATCAGAAAAATGCCTTTTGGTCTGAAAAACGCGGGAGCAACATATCAGCGGATGATGCAGAAATGCTTGGCAACACAGATTGGGAAAAACGTACAAGTGTATATTGACGATGTCGTCATAACATCAAAAAGGGGGACAACATTGATCGAGGATGAATGGATCGTAGTGAACAAGAGGGGGGGGTGAATGGTTGCTACGTCAAGTTTTAGTCTTTTTCAATTTTAGTGCAACGGAAGATAAAGGTGATTGCTTTAGTGGTGTTGGTGATCCTACAATGATCCTAGAACAAGTGCAACAAGCAAAGGAACAATCACAAGATAGTAAGAGTAAGGAGCAGGACAACCGGAGGGCGCGGAGACGAGGCGAGGTTTGTTTCCCGCAGTTCCTCCCACAAAAGGGAGTACGTCTGCGTTGAGGAGGTGCTAGCCTCACACAAGAGACTAGACGGCCACACCACGAAGGAAGGCCTCACCTTCTTCCTCGAGAGAGCTCCACAAAGGTGCTCCCCCTTCTCCACTAAGGCACCGGTCGAGGCGGTGATTCCTTCACAAGGTTGGGGCGAGCTCCACACCACAAGGAGGCTCCCAACAATCCATGGAGCTAGTACAACACCAAGCTAGCCTCCATGGATGCACTTTCTCCAATGTCCCACAATAGGAACCCTAACACCAAGATCCACTAAGGAATAGCAAGTATTGGTGAAATCTCTCTTGGTAGAACAATAGATCGAGGTCTCCTCCACCACTCCTCAAAATTTGAGCAAGATTGGTTGGATGGTTGGGGAGATCCTCAAGGATTAAGCTCAGAAACAATGGAGGAGAGAGAGAGAAGAGATAAAACGAATTGGGGAAGAAGGGGCCCTTAAATAGGCTCCTCCAAATCCAACCGTTATGTCCAGTTTTTGCCTAAGCGGTACTACCGCTTTTGGAAAGCGGTACTACCGCTCTGAGTTCGAATCCCCACAGAACTTGTCCACATGGACACATTGCGGTACTACCACTCGCGGTACCGCTTGAGGTACCGCAATAGGGTCCAGACCTTACTGGATCCAAAGCGGTACCGAAACGGTACCAGAGCGGTACTGCCGTAACATGTTACGGTACTTGAGCGGTACCGTGGGCGGGCGGTACTACCGCACCCGGTACCGCAGAGGTACCGTAACTTGTACTGAGGGACAAATCCAGCGCAGAACTCTGAGCGGTACCGTGAGGCGGTACCTATAGGGGTAGCGGTACTACCGCTACAGGTACCGGTAGTACCGGCCTGGCTAAAACTGGTTTTCTTCCCTTTTTCTCTCCAGCCATGTCACCTCGCGAAACACACACAAAACCAGAAAACCTACAGCTTGGCATAGGTATTGGAACGTTTATGGTGTAATCACTTGGTGGTGGCACCTCATGATAACCCCCTAGATGTTCCGCAACTGGTGTCTCATCCTTCCCTTTTGTTGAAGTGCCGGTCTCCCCAAGCCCTTCCTTTTGTGGATCTTTTGTCGCTTGCGCGACAAAATCAACAAGAGGAAAGGGGGTAGCTTTTGGTGGGGGGTTCTCGGCACTTGCTTGAGGATCAACACTAGGGTTTGGTTTTTGAGCAACCAACTCCATCATCATCGCCTTCATTTGGTTAACGATGGATGACTCCAATTTCTTGAGGTCATCCAACGTAGCCGTTGTGGTATCGACGGGAGATGATGGAGCGGGTGGCACAAGGGAAGGTGACCCATTCGCCACACCCGCATCTTGTTCGGCCATTTCTTAGGCGGTAAAGCCCAAGCAAGAAAACATTGCTCTGATACCAATTGAATGGATCGTAGCGAACAAGAGGGGGGTGAATGGTTGCTACGTCAAGTTTTAGTCTTTTTCAATTTTAGTGCAACGGAAGATAAAGGTGATTGCTTTAGTGGTGTTGGTGATCCTACAATGATCCTAGAACAAGTGCAACAAGCAAAGGAACAATCACAAGATAGTAAGAGTAAGGAGCGGGACAACCGGAGGGCGCGGAGACGAGGCGAGGTTTGTTTCCCGCAGTTCCTCCTACAAAAGGGAGTACGTCTGCGTTGAGGAGGTGCTAGCCTCACACAAGAGACTAGACGGCCACACCACGAAGGAAGGCCTCACCTTCTTCCTCGAGAGAGCTCCACAAAGGTGCTCCCCCTTCTCCACTAAGGCACCGGTCGAGGCGGTGATTCCTTCACGAGGTTGGGGCGAGCTCCACACCACAAGGAGGCTCCCAACAATCCATGGAGCTAGTACAACACCAAGCTAGCCTCCATGGATGCACTTTCTCCAATGTCCCACAATAGGAACCCTAACACCAAGATCCACTAAGGAATAGCAAGTATTGGTGAAATCTCTCTTGGTAGAACAATAGATCGAGGTCTCCTCCACCACTCCTCAAAATTTCAGCAAGATTGGTTGGATGGTTGGGGAGATCCTCAAGGATTAAGCTCAGCAACAATGGAGGAGAGAGAGAGAAGAGATAAAACGAATTGGGGAAGAAGGGGCCCTTAAATAGGCTCCTCCAAATCCAACCGTTATGTCCAGTTTTTGCCTAAGCGGTACTACCGCTTTTGGAAAGCGGTACTACCGCTCTGAGTTCGAATCCCCACAGAACTTGTCCACGTGGACACATTGCGGTACTACCGCTGCGGTACCGCTTGAGGTACCGCAATAGGGTCCAGACCTTACTGATCCAAAGCGGTACCAACGGTACCAGAGCGGTACGCCGTAACATGTTACGTGGGAGCTGTACCGTGGCGGTACTACCGCTTTCAGCGCACCTACGCAGTACCGCAAAGGTACCATAACTTGTTTTGTGGGACAAATCCAGTAAGAGACTGAGCGGTACCGTGAGGCGGTACCTATAGGGGTAGCGGTACTACCGCTACAGCACGGTAGTACCGCCCTGGCTAAAACTGGTTTTCTTCCCTTTTTCTCTCCAGCCATGTCACCTCGCGAAACACACACAAACCAGAAAACCTACAGCTAACCCATAACTACGCTTCAGTCCTCCGATCTTGACGTGTCCAGCGAGGTCACCATGCACTTGCAAATCTAGCAATGATACTCAAGGTACACGGTGAGATAACTCAAGTGTTGTCATCAAACACACAAAACACGGGGTTTAGACTTTGCTCTTTCAATCTCCCCCTTTTTTGTGTTTGATGACAACACAAGACTTTTCAAAAGCATATGATATTATGATGAGATTCTTAGATTTGTAAAATCTCGACGGAGCTCCCCCTAAACGTGTGCATACTTTGAATATGTATTTGAATACAAATACACACGTCTTAGAGGCATAACTCCCCCTTGATTTTACAAACCAAGCACATATGTAACAAGGATACAAGATCATGCTCAAATAACATATGCGCAATATGGAGGTAACATAAGATCATGTAGGGAGATTTGGGTGAAGTTATCATACCATAGCCTTGAGAATACCCAAACTTACCATAAGATACCTCCATAGAGTTGTTGATGTAGCCTTAAGACAAGATAAGCAACTAGGATCACAAGGCTAGGATCACAAGGCTACAAACAACAAAGGTCCCCACCCACATAGGAACTTCTCCCCCTTTGGCATCGGAACACCAAAAAGGAGAGTAGAGAAACTAGGAGGATGGAGAACCAAGAACATACAACCAAGCTTGCAAAAACCGAAAGGGAAAACAAGCGTGATTGAGATGCTCCAAAAACATAAAGAAAAAGATAGAAAAGAAGAAGGACAAAAAGAAGGTCACAAAGAAACACAAAGAACCGAAAGACTCCTCAAGGAGGAGGTTGGTGGCCGAAGCCACCGTGTAAGAGTGTAATAGTGTGAGGTCGCGTAGATGTATCTAGGACTCACGGACTACAACTCAACATGAAGCTCATAAGTCACTTAATTGACAAATAGCATATGTTTTGGATTTCTTTATGCATTATGGGGGGAGGGATAGCTCAATATATTTAAACCGCACTCCCCCTATGTTCATGCGTGCCTTTCATCTAGATATATAGTTTGAGAGTGGTATGTGTGCACGACGGTCAAGCAAAGTTCGACGGATCAATGATATTTAGCTCATGCCTCAACTCAATGAAACACTTCTCGTCCAAGGGCTTTGTGAAGATGTCCGCCAATTGCTCCTTGGTGCCAATGAAGGATAGAACAATGTCTCCACGTGCAATGTGATCTCGAATGAAGTGATTCCTTATCTCAATATGCTTCGTCTTCCCATGAAGAACCGGGTTGTAGGCGATCTTGATGGCGCTCTCATTGTCGCACAATAGAGGAACCTTGCTATACTCGAGTCCGTAGTCCCGCAAGGTTTGCCTCATCCATAAGATTTGCGCACAACTACTTGCCGCGGCAACATATTCGGCTTCCGCGGTGGAGACGGAGACACAATTTTGCTTCTTCGAGGACCAACACACCAAAGATCTTCCAAGAAAGTGACACGCTCCGGATGTAGACTTCCTATCAACCTTGTCTCCCGCCCAATCGGAGTCGGTGAAGCCCACCAAAGCAAAGTCCGTGTCCCTTGGGTACCATAGTCCGAAGTGTGGGGTATCAACTAAATATCGAAAGATCCTCTTGACCGCCACAACGTGGCTTTCCTTCGGACTTGCTTGAAACCGTGCACACATACCAACGCTTAACATTATATCCGGGCGAGAGGCACAAAGGTAAAGAAGCGAACCTATCATCGAACGGTAGAGCTTGGGATCCACCGCTTTGCCGGCCTCGTCAAGGGAGAGTTGACACTTGAGATGCATTGGAGTTCCAATTCCCTTGGCGCCCTTCATGTCGAAGCGGTTGAGCATGTCTTGGAGATATTTCGCTTGATTGATGAAGGTGCCTTGTTCCATTTGCTTGATCTCAAACCCAAGGAAGTACTTGAGTTCACCCATCATTGACATCTCAAACCTATTTGTCATTAACATAGCAAACTCATCATTGAATTTTGTGTTAGTCGAGCCAAATATGATGTCATCTACATAGAGTTGGCATATGAAAAGCTCCCCATTGACTTTCTTAGTAAAAAGAGTGGGATCAATTTTCCCCACTTCGAAACCACGGTCTTCAAGCAACTCCTTTAGGTGCTCATACCAAGCTCTAGGAGCTTGTTTGAGTCCATATAGGGCCTTTTTGAGCTTGAAGACATGGTCCGGGAAATGGGGATCCTCGAAACCCGGGGGTTGCTTCACATACACCTCCTCATGTAGAGGACCATTAAGAAAAGCACTCTTAACATCCATTTGTTGCAACTTGAAGCCATGATGAGAGGCAAAGGCCAAAAGGATACGGATGGACTCGAGCCTTGCAACGGGTGCAAAGGTTTCACCAAAGTCCACGCCTTCGACTTGAGAATAGCCTTGTGCTACCAATCTTGCTTTGTTGCGGATGACCATGCCATGTTCATCTTGCTTGTTCTTGAAGACCCATTTTGTGCCGATAACATTGCGGCAATGATCGGGTCGCTTCATGAGAGTCCACACATCATTCCTCTTGAAGTTGTTGAGTTCCTCTTGCATCGCATTCAACCAATCCGGATCTTTAAGAGCTTCATCAACTTTGAGTGGTTCCACCATAGAGACAAAGGCGTGGTGCTCACAAAAGCTTGCTAGTTGTCTTCGGGTAGTTACTTTGCTCTTTAGATCACCAATGATGTTACTCAAAGAATGGGACTTGAGGCGCAAGTGTCTTGCAATAGGATCTTCACGGCGAGTGACGGCTAAAGGAGTAGATTCATGTGGGTCCTCTTGGCTTTCATCATGGTTTAGGTCCTCGCCTTGACCTTCATTGTTGTTGAAGTGGGCATCATCATCATGAGATCCGGATGACTCGGGGGTACTAGGAATGGTATTGTCCATATAGATCATCCCCGAACCATTCGGAGAAGAACTTGAAGCTTGGCCTTGGTCACTTGATGTCGGTTGTTGTTGTAGATGAGCTTGTGGTGAGTGTTGTTCTTGAGCTTGTGGTAGATGTTGTTCTTGAGCTTGTTGAGGTGAGCTCGTACTTGATTGTTGTTGTAGATGTTGAGGTTGAACTTGAGGTTGTGGTAGAGGTTGGCTTGCATTTGTAAGATCAATGGAAGAAGCTTGGCCTTGTGGTGTAGATGGCTCCACTTGGGTGGAACTTGGTCCTTCCCCGGTACTCATAGAAGGTAGCTCTTGGGGTCGGCGAATGCCAACACCCATCCTTCCTATGGCATCCGGGGGAATTGCATCTCCTTTCTCACAAGAAGCACTTCGCTCCTCCAAAGATCTATCATCTTCATCGAATGTCACGTCACAAGATTCTACAACCCGCCCATTTGACTTGTTGAAGACTCTATAGGCGTGAGAATCTGTAGCATAGCCAACGAAAATTCCTTCTTGAGCTCTTGAATCAAACTTGGATAGACGGGTGTCTTTGACAAGCACATAGCATTTGCATCCGAAGACCTTGAAGTATGACACATTGGGCTTGTTTCCGGTGAGAATCTCATATGGTGTCTTCTCTAGGCCTTTGCGGAAGTAGAGACGATTAGTAGCATGGCATGCGGTAGAGATAGCTTCCGCCCAAAAATTGTAGTTGGACTTGTACTCCATCATCATGGTTCGAGCGGCTTCGATCAAGGTTCGATTCTTCCTTTCGGCAACCCCATTTTGTTGGGGAGTATATGGCGTGGAGTATTGGTGTTGGATTCCTTCTTCGCCGAGGAAGTCATCCAAAGTATAGTTCTTGAACTCCGTTCCATTGTCGCTCCTTATTGCGAGGATCTTGTTGTCGTACTTGCGTTGAACTTGATTGGCAAACTCCATCATGGTCCGTTGAGTCTCACTCTTGTACTTGAAGAAGAATACCCAACAATAGCGTGAATAGTCATCGACAATGATGAGGCAATACTTCTTTCCTCCAAGACTTTCATGAGACGGTGGACCGAAGAGATCAACATGTAAGAGCTCCAAGCATCTTGTGGTAGAGATGATAGTCTTGGCCTTGTGAGGAGCTCCATGCATTTTTCCTTGTACGCAAGCCCTACAAACACGGTCCTTGCAAAAAGAGACATCTTCTTTTAGTCCGAGAATGTGGCCACCCTTGTGGAGACTTTGCAAAGTCCTCATGTTGACATGGGCTAGTCGGCGATGCCATAACCAACCCTTGTCACCTTTGGCGAATAGGCAAAGAGCGGAGGATGTTGTCTTTCCGGAGAAGTCAACAACATATAATCCGTTCTCTACATATCCAACAAAAGCTACACGAAGTGTCTTGCTCCACAAGAGGACCACCATATGTTCATCAAAGAAAGTACATAGACCCATGCGAGCAATTTGATGAACGGAGAGTAAGTTGTAACCAAGGGTCTCGACAAGGAGGACATTCACAAGTGAGATGTCGGGTGTTACCACCACCTTGCCAAGACCCAATACCTTAGAGCACGTGTTGTCGCCATATGATACGGTAGAGTAGGAAGGCTCGAGGTCGACAACAATATTCTTGCTTCCGGTCATATGACTTGTGGCTCCACTATCAACCACCCATTTAGCACCACCGGAAGCATAGTCCTACAAGGAATCAAGTCTTGGATTTAGGTACCCATTTTTCAATGGGTCCTAGCATGTTAGTAACAAGGGGTTTGGGAACCCAAATAGTCCAATCAACATTGTCCTTTTGAGGACCAATAAAGCGAGCACGAATATGTCCATAGTAATCAACAAAAAGAATGTGAGAAGGGTTGTTAGAGCCGGCGAAACCCTTCGAGGCGGAGTTGGGTACTCCATCCCTTCTTGAGCTAGCATTGCTCTCCTCAAGGTTGATCTCCATGTTCTTCTTCTTCTTGGTCCTCTTATTCCTCTTCCTCTTTGGCTTGGTAGCCACTCCTCCTTCATTGTAAGAGCCCTCTTTGGCTCCATCTTTAGCTTCAATGACTCCTTCTAAGTATTTGGCTTGAACTTGGAGCCTATCAACTTTGGCCTTCAAACGATTGACTTCCTCTTCATGCTCCGGATGAGGGTGGCAAATATCAAACACTTGGACTTCCTTTGCCTTGTTCACCCGGAAATGTTCCATCAAGGCTTCTTCTTGGAGAGCATTCATCTTCATGAGTAAGCGCTTGTCACTTTCCATCTTGGCAACGTCACTTTCATGAGTGCAACACACACGGTCCTTGCTCAAAGGAAAGTACTCCTTCAAAGCTTCCTCTTGCATGGTATTGACCTCCATGAGCTTGGCTTCCCTCCTCTTCAAGGCGGCTATTTCCTCCTCATGATCACAACAAGTGGCCTTCTCCTTGCTCATACGGAGACATTCCTTCAAAGACTCTTCTTGCATGCTACTCAAACTCAATAGCTTGGCCTTGGTGGTCTCAAGAGTGGCAATTTCTTCTTCATGGTTGCAACATGAGGTCTTCTCTTTACACAAGCGGTAATATTCATCCAAGGCTTCTTCTTGAAGAGCATTGACTTCCAAGAGAAGAGCATTGTGCTTTCTCAAAGAAGCAACTTGATCAACAAGCTCGTCATGGCAAGAGTTGGGGTCTTCATCATCTTTCTCTTTGTTAGCTTCCTCGAGAGAGAGCATCTTCTTTTTGAGCTCACCCATCAAACCAAGAGTGTGATCTCGGTCCTTGATGAGTTGGGAGACAATAGCCTTGTTGGTGTCTTCGAGGACAATCACACTAGCTTCAAGAGACATGCGCAAATTTTGTTCATCTTCAAGCTCCTCTTTGAGTGAGGCAATCTCATTTGCCGCTTCCCTTTCCAACCTTTCCTTCTCCTCTATGAGGTCTTGTGCCGCACCAAGTTGGCTCAAGAGAGCCCCAACATGAGTCTTGGTATCCCCTTGCATGTTAGTGAGAAAAGTATCCAAACCCATAATCTCACGTTTAACGGTGAGACTAGTGGAATCATCAATATATAGAGCATTAGTCAAGGATGATGGTTTGGAGGGGGATTTTACCTCCGAGGATGCCTTTGCCATAAGGCAACGAGCATTGTTGGTGGCGAGGTTCTCATTTGGAGAGTCGAAGAGGGAGATAGAGGGAGTGGTAATGGCGATGGCGGCCACTCCCTCTCCTTCCTTGTTGGAGCTCTTGTCCCCACGTTCTTCATCCTCATCGGAGGAGTATTCTTCTCGAATAATGAAGGCTCTAGGCTTCTTGGTGAAGGAGACCTTGTCGTCATCGGACTTGGGGGAGAACTTGGAGAATCCTTTTGAGAGTGACTTGAACTTTTCCTTGCGGATAAGTCTTCCACCATGATCTTCTCTTCTCTCAAACATACAATCCGCGACAAAATGACTCTTGTCGCCGCAATTGTAGCAAGTTCTTCCCTTTTGCCCCTCCCTTGGGCTCTTGGAGAAACTTCTTGGAGAATCACGTGATCTTCTTGGTCTTGTGCTTCGGGACTTGTTTCCATCCCAAAATTTCTTGGCGGCGAGAGCCATGTGCTCATGATAATTGATCTTGAGGTCATCCGGTCCCCACTCAATGGGATCCTCATCACTTTCACTAGCCTCATGTACCTTCATCTTCAATGCAAGATTGGGCTTGCGTGTGTTGTGGGCGCGAGCAACAAGATCCTCTGCATTCTTCTTGGAGATGTCCAAAGCGATGACTTCGCTAAGAACTTCATCGGATGTCATAGCACGGAAGGAGGCGTTTTGGCGGATGGCCGTCAACTTCACTTCCTCATAAGGGAGGAGAGCGTTGTAGAACTTGCGCTTGATCCAATGGTCATCCACGAACGTTGCTCCAAGATCTTGCATTTGTACGGCGAGAGCGATGAGGCGCCGGTACATTTCTTCGGGGGTCTCTCCTTCAATCATGACGAAATTGTCGGCCATATTGTTCACTTCATCGAAACGAGAGCTTTGGATGCTCGCATTTCCGAGGAAGAGCTTGTCGAGTTTATCCCATGCTTCCTTGGCGGTCTTGAGCGAGCGGATATGAGCGCGGTCCTTTGGCGTGATGGCCATGTGAATCATGTTGATGGCGGTGGCGTTGAGTTGGTCATCCACCACATCTCTTCTTGTCAATTTCTTTGGATCTCGTGGTGAGTAGCCTTCCTCAATGATGCGCCAAAGCTCGGTAGATGCGCTGCGCACATGAGATTTCATCAAGAATTGCCAATTTTCAAAGTTATTTGACTCAAGTAATGGTGGTGAACCATGTGACAAGATATGTGGCATAGGTATTGGAACGTTTATGGTGTAATCACTTGGTGGTGGCACCTCATGATAACCCCCTAGACGTTCCGCAACCGGTGTCTCATCCTTCCCTTTTGTTGAAGTGCCGGTCTCCCCAAGCCCTTCCTTTTGTGGATCTTTTGTCGCTTGCGCGACAAAATCAACAAGAGGAAAGGGGGTAGCTTTTGGTGGGGGGTTCTCGGCACTTGCTTGAGGATCAACACTAGGGTTTGGTTTTTGAGCAACCAACTCCATCATCATCGCCTTCATTTGGTTAACGATGGATGACTCCAATTTCTTGAGGTCATCCAACGTAGCCGTTGTGGTATCGACGGGAGATGATGGAGCGGGTGGCACAAGGGAAGGTGACCCATTCGCCACACCCGCATCTTGTTCGGCCATTTCTTAGGCGGTAAAGCCCAAGCAAGAAAACATTGCTCTGATACCAATTGAATGGATCGTAGCGAACAAGAGGGGGGTGAATGGTTGCTACGTCAAGTTTTAGTCTTTTTCAATTTTAGTGCAACGGAAGATAAAGGTGATTGCTTTAGTGGTGTTGGTGATCCTACAATGATCCTAGAACAAGTGCAACAAGCAAAGGAACAATCACAAGATAGTAAGAGTAAGGAGCGGGACAACCGGAGGGCGCAGAGACGAGGCGAGGTTTGTTTCCCGCAGTTCCTCCTACAAAAGGGAGTACGTACGTCTGCGTTGAGGAGGTGCTAGCCTCACACAAGAGACTAGACGGCCACACCACGAAGGAAGGCCGCACCTTCTTCCTCGAGAGAGCTCCACAAAGGTGCTCCCCCTTCTCCACTAAGGCACCGGTCGAGGCGGTGATTCCTTCACAAGGTTGGGGCGAGCTCCACACCACAAGGAGGCTCCCAACAATCCATGGAGCTAGTACAACACCAAGCTAGCCTCCATGGATGCACTTTCTCCAATGTCCCACAATAGGAACCCTAACACCAAGATCCACTAAGGAATAGCAAGTATTGGTGAAATCTCTCTTGGTAGAACTATAGATCGAGGTCTCCTCCACCACTCCTCAAAATTTGAGCAAGATTGGTTGGATGGTTGGGGAGATCCTCAAGGATTAAGCTCAGCAACAATGGAGGAGAGAGAGATAAAACGAATTGGGGAAGAAGGGGCCCTTAAATAGGCTCCTCCAAATCCAACCGTTATGTCCAGTTTTTGCCTAAGCGGTACTACCGCTTTTGGAAAGCGGTACTACCGCTCTGAGTTCGAATCCCCACAGAACTTGTCCACGTGGACACATTGCGGTACTACCTGACAAGGGATTAACTTGTCAATGCCTACAGATCGTAGACTAGGGTTTCGTTAGATGTAGAGGGCAAGTAGATCTCGAAGGTTTCAGCCGAAAAGTGCTCGACGATGTGAAAACTAGGGTTTGTGAGACAATGAATCGATGCCTTCTTTGTCCCTCGACTCCCCCTTATATAGGAGGCGGAGCCGAGGGTTTCGTTTTTACAGAGTTCGGGTCGGTTTCTAACTCCTCCCGCAAGATTACAAATAATACTTTCTATTACAACTCTAGCTTTCCTTAGCAATATCTTGGGCTTCCAAATCTTCTTATTCTTCGGGTCGTGGGCCTTGTTAAACCCCGGGTACCATCTTGGCAGGCCCATTGGGTATGCCTATGTCAGTAGCCCCGAGATTTTGCTTGAATCGCAGAGTCAGGGAAAATCTCCATCTTTATATTTATTCGACAACTCTGAATTTTCATACATATCTTTGCATACAAATTTCTATATTGTACAGGGATAATGGTATTTGGGGCTAGTTCATCTGACGGATCAGGTACTAGTTAACTGCTCTAGTGGCAATCCGCAAAAACCTACTTCAAAATCACGTCCCTGGACATGATTTCGGGATACTGGTGTAAACTTCGACAGGTGCCGCTTAAGGTCTTACCATTCTGTCGAGTCCCAGTCATATTTATCGGGTACCTAACGCGTCCGTTAGGATTTTTCTTCGTATCTGTTGATACGGTAAAAAAGTAGACGTCGGGAGACGGCGCCACGCCATGAACGGATCTGGGGTCTTACCTACGCAAATTTTGCGGCATTCGAGATTTTTCGCAACTTTGGCGCTCTGAGAATATATTGTCGAGTGCTTATTCGGCTGTTGGAATAGCACATTTTATTGAGTCAACCGATGACTTATATTGCGTTCCCGATGGGAGTATATGTAGAGTTATTTTAACTCGAAATATGCTCTGTTGCCTTTTTCCTTCTTGTTCTCTCTCTTTTTTTTTTTATGATTTCATCGGGCACGCGGACAGCATTCCCGATGGGAGTAGCCCGAGGCTACAGCCAAGGACTTGTGCTTGGTTGTAGGCTCCATATATGCCGCTATATTTTCTTTCTCTCTCCGAAGTTTTACAATTTCTCGGGTGCGCGACAGCGCTCCCAGTGGGAGTAACCGAGGCTATGAACAAATGCTTGCATTTGGTCATAGGCTCTCGCCATTTCTATCTTGTCATATTCGAATTTTTCTATTTTTCTGAAGTAGCCCCCGAGCATTTGGGCAAAAACTTGTATTTGATCAAAGGTTCTCGAAATCATCTTGCGTTGTCGACAATTTCTCCCAGCTTCATAGTCGAGCTTTTCTTTTACCATGATGACGTCATTGCTGATGATGGCCACGATTTCTGTATTGGAAACATGCGAAAACCACTCCTTTCACTGCCTTGTGGGTCCAAATTCCCCATCTGATTGACACGTCGTGCAAGTGGGGGACACACGTCCTCCCCTTTTTCTGGCGCACGTACTGTGCCCTCTGTCGTTTCTTTTCTCAGTGAAAAGCCATTTTTACCCCTTGTCCACGTGTAATCCATCTACGCCGTAAATTCTTCATCGACGGCTGCGTCACCGCACCTCTATTTAACTTCATCATCTTCTTCCTCTGTTGCTTTCGCTCACTCCGCCCATCTGCGCCTCTGCCAAAAATCCTCCATTGCGCCCATTGCCCTACGCGCTCCTCCGAGCTCGTGTTGCTCTGCTCTCCTCCGGTGGAACTCATCTTCCCCTCAATACACATACTCCATTGCTCCATTACCTTCCAATGGCCGCGGAAGATCTGGAGTGGGAGAGATCCAAGATCTCCAATCAAGACATGAACCTGCTGAAGAGGTTGGGGCTCACGAAGAAAAAAGATGCCCTGCGCTTCCCCCACGAGGAAAGCTACCCAAATCCTCCAATGGAATACCGGGTTAGTTTTGTTGACCATCTTATCCGTGGTCTTTCTCCTCCTATCCACGAGTTTCTCCGGGGTCTTCTCTTTGTTTATGGGCTTCAGCTTCACCAGCTGACGCCCAATTCCATCTTGCACGTGTCGATTTTTATCACATTGTGCGAATGCTTTCTCGGAGTCCAACCTAAGCTGGGCTCGTGGACGCATCTTCTGTCTCGCCCGTAATGGCTCCACGTCGCCTATAATGGCGGCGTCGTCATCTGTGTCCGAACCGATGTCGATTATTTCGACGTCAAATTTCTGACTCTGTCCAAGGCTGGCGCAAGAGGTGGTTGTATGTACACGAGGAAAGCTCGACTCGGTAGAATACAATATCGCTCCTTTGTGGGGAAAACCAGAATTCTTCGCCGCCGTTCCTGGGATCTTTGAAGCTTAGAAGAAGAAAAATTGGCGGCGATGACTCGCATCCGTGAACTTCAGACTACTCGAGAACAGAGCTTTCTGGTATCCAAATCACAGCCTACTTCCTTAGGATTAGGATGCAGCCTCTACAGGCTCGAAAAAATCCCCTTTGGATGTACGCTGGTGATGAAGATGTCGAGAGGCTTTCCACGGATCTTTCTGCAAAAGATTTGGAGAAGCTAATCCGAAGAATCTCCAAGCTTAGCAAGAAGATACCATTCCAACTTCTTGCAAGGTTGCGCCATTTTGTCGCGCCAATCCTCTTCCCGAGGTAATTTGTTCTTTGCCGCTATCATACCTTCTTCCTGAATTATTTTTGTGACGCCTATTTTTACTTGCAACAAAATATAATTGTTGTCGACTTTCTTTATTTTCTACAGGGTCACCCTGTTCTATCTTCTCTTCCTCCCCTTCCCGAGGGTGGGGAAGTCGAAGAACAAGCAATTGTCACCGACGACAACCAGGATGCTTCTCGCCCTGAAAGTGGAGTCGGGGATTCTCATAAATCCGCGGCTTCTCTTGAAAAAGAGACTGAAGCAGAGGTTTCTTCGTCGACACGCTCATCTCTTCCTGCTGCTTCTCCAAAGGGCAAAAGGAAAAGAAGTGATGCCAAGATTCCGGCACCTCTAAACCCGAAGAAGCTGTTCCTTCACCGAGAAGGCAGCTTATGATCCATACCTCGGGACCCTCATCAGTTCGTAAGTCCCTTTTCTCTCTTTTTATTTTGATGCTCGAAAGAATTTTATCCGTCTTTCTTTTTATGCTGTTCACCTTTCTTGTAGTGATGATGAAGAAGACACACCAACTTTAATGTGGTGCTCGAACGAGTACGTCGCATACTGTAGTTGTTTCGGAGCCGCCAATTGACGGTGAGGAATCTTCGCCTCCTCAACAAAACGTCGGTGCTCCTACTCCTCCTTCGAGCCCCCGAGCCCCTTCACCAAAAAGGGCAAGGACGGAGATCATCCCGGAGCCTACTCTCCAATTGAGTAGCTCCTCTAACCTTCTCTTGGAGGATGTAAGTTCTTAACTTCCTTGTCATTGTCTATGTTTTCTCTGTTTATTTCTATGTACCATCATATTTTGCTCATACCGCCATTTTCCCTTTGTCCTTTTTCAACAGCCTATGATCAAGGATCTTATTCGCATCGGTGCCCAATTTATTGGGTACCGTGAATATGCTAGTAAAACTGAAGGTAATGCCTTGCTTCTTCTTTTTGCCTCTGCTCTTTTGCTCCTTTGTTGTCGAGATTTTTAACTATATTTAACTTCCTTGGTAGAAAAACTGGCGGAGGTCAATGAGCGTGCCAACACACTTGCTCAAAGATTAGAGCAAAGTGAAAAGGCTCGCAAAAAGGCTGAGTCAGATGCTATTGATGCTCGAGCAGAGGCTGATAAGGCCAAGGCTGATGCTGCTGGTGTCGAAGATCTCCGGAAGAGACTTCACGATGCCGAAACTTCGCTGAGTGAGCATATAGCTGCACAATCTGCTCGCGAAGAAGCTATCCTTAAGCGCATAAGGACACAAAATCGTCGCTTTGTCAGTAAGTATCTGCACCAGTTCAGATCCTTTGGACCTTCTTTCCTTCACTTGTTTGTTGCTCAATAAATTCTCATCTTTTCAGCTAGAACGGCTCAAGAATTTGAACTTGAAGATCCCGATAATGATCCTCTGCTTGATGCCGTTTCATTCCTCGAGTTTCACGGGACGGAAGCACTCGAAGGTATCGACGAAGCTAAATCAGGGCTGTCGCGGCTCTTCTCCTATTTCTTCCCGAAGAAAGAGGCACCCGCAACGTTCCTTAAACTAGCCAAGTGCTTTAATCCACCCGAAGATCTGGGATTGAAGATGCGACAGGAAAATATGAAGGTCGCTGTTGAAAGTACTGTTTCCTTGGTCGCTCATAGCCAACAAACTGTCGACTGGGCGAAAGTGGGCGACACGGAACAGGTTGAACAGCTCAAATGGCGATCCTTGGTCAAGGCGGCGAAGCCCAACACGAAGAAAATCTTGGCATATCTCGGGATCAAGCCAGCTTCGACTCCTAGCTCATCGAGGCCGGAGGTCTAGTTGCATGCCTCCTTGTTTTTCTTTTTCTGTTTCTTTTGCTCTTATCGCCAAAGTAGTTATTTGGCGATACGTACTTCTTTAGCTCCATTGTAAGGTCTTTGTAACTATCCCGAAAAATTAATGAAGACTCTATCTTTGCTTGTTGATTGATATTGTCTTGTTTAAATTTCAGTTGGTATTTGATAACTATACTCCATCTTCCGCTCCTTCCAATATTTCGCCTTCTTCTTCTCGCTCAAAGAGAGCTCTTGCTGATACTACACCTGTCGAAGATTCCTTGCCGCAAGAATTGGATGAACTTCGGCAGCAACTTCAGTATGCGAAGAAGCAAACACTTGTGATGATGGAAAAGTCTCGTAAGTCATCTGAAGCCGAAGAAATTGCACTTCACAAGCTCGCGAGGCCGTAGGCTGCTAGAAATGCTGCTTACGAGGCTGAAAAGGCGGCTACTCGAGAAAATTTCATGCTCGAGTTAATGAATGAAGCCAGTGCGGATATGTCGGGTATGCTTGTTTCATCCTCAATATCTTCCGTCTTCATGCTACGTCTCTTAAAGTTTTCTGCTCCTTTGTTTTAATAGGTTCCTTTACTGATGCTGTTGCCGAAGAGGAGAGGGTAAATGCTAGGACAAACCTCCTTGTTAACCTTTCCCTTGATCATGGTTCTCTGTTCTGGGCTACCCCAGAGAGGACTCGCCAGATTGTCAGATTTCAGGATCGTGTCTCTCAAACTCGCGACTTCCTTGACTTCTGCACCAAGACCCTGTCTATGGTATATAACTCCATGTTTCCTCGGAACGTTCAACCAAAAACTCTTCCCGAGTTAATGGAGAAATTTAAGGATGCCCACAGGATCCATGACTTTGTCAGAGCTCAACTGGTAGCTGGCGCCAGATTTGCCCTTATCATGCTTCAGATCTGCCACTCAAAGCTTGACCTAACCCAAGTTGTTGCGAAAGTTCATGAGAAGGTACGGCGCCGAAGAGTTGGTGTCGATCGTATTAACACGAAGGTTTCGCCTATAGCTGAAGAAATGATTGAGGACCTTCTTCGGATGGATGCCGACTTTTTTGCAGATGGTCATTATGCTGATTTTCTTGGCGCTGCTCCTGAAGAAAACAGAATTACCCTTGATGATATATTGAATCATGACTAATTATTTTCCTTTGGTAGATAATTCTTGTAAATCATGATTGTGATTATATTGTGAAGAAAACATCATATTTCTATATTTGTCTAGCCCCCGAGTGTTTTCGGTGGCTATTCACTGTATTTGTATAATGCGAGGTTTTGAACCAAGGCATTTATTCAATATGTAGTTTTGGCGAATATCAGCCCCCGAGCTTCTTTGTTGAGTATTATTTTGTATTTTTACTGACTCACGAGGTATTTTAATACCAAGGCAAGGATTTTCTTTTTTCGAGGAACTATATTGAAATTCGCCGGGTTGGGGATTTTGAGCATGTCGATAAAGAAAAGTTATATTGACACTATCTTTATTATATTGCAGCACCGCGAGCCCGCCTCATTAAAAACCTTTCCCGGCCCCACTCGGTGCCCCGAAAAAGGAAAAGAGTCGTCTGAAAACTCGCGGGCGTTTCAGTACATTGTATTTTACAGAGGAGGACTATATTTCGACATCTAGGCGTAGAAACGCCTGAGCTGTGCCACGTTCCAGGGATTTGGCTCGTCAATCCCTGTTCTTGTCTTTGATTATGTATGCTCCTCCTTCTATTACTTCTATGACGATGTAAGGTCCTAGCCATGGTGACTCGAGTTTTTCATGACTTTTTTGATTGAGTCGTAAAACCAGTCACCAACTTGGAAGGATCTTGGCCGCAATCGTCGGCTTGTGGTAGTTTTCAAGTCTGGTGATATTTGGCGACTCTTGACAGGACTTCATCTCTAGCTTCATCAAGTGCATCGACATCATCTTCTAAGGCCTTTCGTGAAGTTTCTTCGTCGTATTCTGTAACTCTTGGAGCATCATGTTCTATTTCTATCGGCGTCACCTTCCACTCCATGGACAAGAAAAACGGCGTCTCCTGTGTCGTTGTATTTGGTGTTGTTCGAATACTCCACAACACACTTGGCAACTCCTCCGGCCGAGCTTTTTCCAATGGTCCCAACAAGCGCTTCTTAATGCCATTGCAGATTATGCCATTGGCTTTCTCGACTTGACCATTGGTCTGTGGATGTGCGACAGACGCAAAACTTAGTTTTATGCCCACTTCTGCACAATATGCTTTGAACTCCTTGGAAGTAAAGTTACTGCCGTTATCTGTGATGCTGTGAGGTACTCCAAATCGAAAAACGATGCCCTTCACAAACTTTATTGCGGATGCTGCATCTGGTGAATTTATTGGCTTTGCTTCTATCCACTTGGTAGTTTGTCGACAGCCACCAACAAGTACTCATATCCTCCTGGCGCTTTGTGCAATTACCCACCATGTCGAGGCCCCATTGAGCAAAGGGCCAGGACAGTGGGATTGGCATAAGTTCTGCTGTGGCGAGTGAGGTCTTGCCGCAAATCTTTGACACGCATCGTAGAGTTCGCACTATTTCCTTCGCATCCTCAATTCTTGTTAGCCAATAAAATCTGCTCTAAAGACTTTGGCCGCAATGGCTCGGCTACTCGCGTGATGCCCGCATATTCCTTCGTGCACGTCCTTTAAGATGATCCTTCCTTCCTCGGGTGTAACACACCTCTGTAACACACCCGAGATACTTCGTTTGTACAACTCCCCTTTTACCACAGTAAAAGCTTTTGATCGCCTAATTACTCGCCTTGCTTCGACTGGATCGTCGGGTATTGTTTTCCTCAGGATATACGATATATACCATCCATGGAATTTGCACCATCATTACCAGCTCCTGTTCCTCTTCTTCTTCTACCAAGTCTTTGGTGGTGTTCGAAGATTCCCTTCTTTCTCCTTCTTTTTTATTTTCGCTGGTTTTGTTGACCTCTCGCTTATTTCTTCCCAAAACACGCCTGGAGGGATCGCGAGACATTGCGACCCGATGTTTGCAAGAACATCGGCTTCGTCGTTACTCAGCCTGCTGATGTGGTTTACCTCGCATCCATCAAACAATTTTTCCAGCTCATTGTACACCTCCTTGTATGCTATCATACTTTCGTTGGTATCACATTGGTTCATAACTTGCTGTGCCACCAATTGGGAGTCGCCGAGAATTTTCAATCGGGTTGCACCACAAGCTTTGCCATCTTCATCCCATGTATGAGAGCTTCATATTCTGCTTCGTTGTTAGACGCGTTTGGGAACGTCATTCGCAAGACATACTTCAGCTTGTCGCCTTCAGGTGATACCAATATGACGCCTGCTCCAACGCCTTCTAGCCTTTTGGACCCGTCGAAGTTCATGGTCAAGTTCTCGATAAATCTGGAGGCCCGTATTTTGTAGCTCCATCCACTCTGTGAAATCTGGTAAAACCTGCGATTTTATTGCCTTTCTTTACGTGATGTCCCGAGAGGAAAGTTCTATTCCCCAAAGGGAGACACGACCCGTAGCTTCGGGTTGTTCAATATATTTGACAAGGGAGCTTCATTGACCACTATTATCGGGTGCGCCGAAAAATAGTGTCGCATTTTCTTGCCGTCGTGAATACTCCATACGCCAGATTCTGATATTGCGGGTACGCGCTGTTTGAAAGGTATGATGCTTCGCTAATGAAATACAACCCTCTGGACTCCATGAAGCTTTCCTTCTTCTTCTCTCTCGACTACCAGAACCGTGCTAACCACTTGAGGTGTGGCTGCAATGTATAAGAGGAGAGGTTCTTTATCTTTAGCGCCACCAAGATTGGTGGTGTCGAAATTGCCAGCTTGAGGTTCTCGAAAGCCCTATCTGCTTCCTCGTTCCATTGAAATTTCTCCCCTGTTTGATCAATGCAGAGAGCAGTAACCTTTTCCCTAGCTTTGCGGCAGATACGCAAAAGCTGCAGACTCGCCCTGTTAGCTGTTGTATTTCTTTCAACTTTGTCGGCTTTCTCATAGTAACGATGGCCTGGATTTTTTCGGGATTAGCCTCAATCCCTCTTGCTGATACTAAGAAACCGAGAAGTTCTCCGGCAGGAACTCCAAAAGAGCATTTTGTCGGGTTCAGCTTGAGGCAGAATTTGTCGAGGTTGTCGAAGGTTTCCTTCAGATCTTCGATCAAAGTCGACCCCTTCTTTGATGTTATCACGACATCGTCAATGTAGACTTGCACATTTTTTCCAATCTGTGTTGCTAGGCACTTCTGCATCATCCGCTGATATGTTGCTCCCGCGTTTTTCAGACCAAAAGGCATTGTTTTGTAGCAAAACACGCCGTAAGGTGTTATGAACGCTGTCTTGGCTTCATCATCTTCTTTTAGTCTAATCTGGTTATAACCAGAATATGCATCTAAAAAGGAAAGACGTTCACATCCTGCCGTGGAGTCGATAATTTGATCGATCCTTGGGAGGGAAAACCTTAGGACAATGTTTATTGAGACACGTAAAGTCGACGCACATGCGAGGACTGTCGTGTGTTTCTTCGGCACCATCACTGGGTTAGCTACCCACGTGGCTTTGTAGATATCTCTTTGATAAAACCAGCATCCTTGAGTCGATCTATTTCTGATAGCATAGCTTTGCGATTTGGTTCCGTCGCAAGGTTGCTTGATTGGTCTGCGAGGATCAAATTGAGGTGGTGCTCGGCAAGTTCCCTGGGTACTCCTGGCATGTCGGTTGGACACCATGCGAAGATTTTCCAGTGCTCACGGAGGAACTCGACGAGCGCGCTTTCCTATGTGATATCCATGTTTGTTGCAATGGATGTCGTTTTCTTTGGGTCGGGTGGATCTGTACCTCTTTTGAATCCTTGGTTGTGTTAAACGTTGGCTCCTTGGAAGACCTCCCTGCTTCTGGCAGCACGTCATAATCCGTAAACCTTGGCGCCATATATTCTGCTTGCATCCCGAAGGTTTCTGACAACTGATGAAAATCTCTGTCGCATTTGTCAGCTAATGCAAAGCTTCCTTTCACTGTGATTGGTCCTTTGGGTCCAGGCAACCTCCACAGTAGATATGTATAATGAGGTACCGCCATAAACCTGGCATACGCTGGTCGTCCCAACAAAGCATGATATTGCGACGGGAAATCCACGACTTCAAACTCCAGTTTCTCTATCCTGTAGTTTTCTCGGGTTCCAAATTGAACGTCAAGGTTGATCTTGCCCAGCGGATAACTTGGTTTTTCTGGCGTGATCCCATGGAAACGTGTGTCGGTTGGTGCCAAATTTGCTAGGGATATGTTCATCTTCCTTAATGTATCTGCGTACATAAGGTTTAAACTGCTGCCACCATCTATAAAAACTCTCGACACATCAAAACCAGCAATTACTGCGGGTAAGATGAGTGCTGATTGTCCTGGTCGAGGAACTTGCTGTGGATGATCCGCAATTGTGAAGCCGATGTCTTGCCCCGACCAATTTAAGTACTCAACTGTTGGTGGAGGCATCTTTTCTGCCATGAACACTTGCCGCGAGATTACCTTCTGCGCCCTGTTGGATGGCCTAGCTTTCTGAATCATCAAAACTGCACCATTGGAATTGGGATCAACATATGGAGGCGGTTGTGGTGCTGCCGCTATTCTGAGCTGATGCCGATTTTCATCAGTAATTGCGGGAGGAGGTGGGAGGTGGATCTCACTCCTTGGTCCTTGAGGATTTCTGTTCATGGCTTGGTTATTTGCAATTCCTGCGGCTCGCAACATTGCCTGAAAGTTGCGGCAATCTTTCTGGAGATGTCCTGACTGTCTCTTTCCATTGTTATCGAGGAAAAAGTGCATCTGACACGGTCCGTTCATCATCTCCTCGGGGGACACATAGGGTCTTTGAAACCTTGGTCCACTATTTTGCCTGTGACCGCGAGAGTCGCCTCTATTGTTACCTTGTTGTTCATTACTCCTTTGGTAATCATCTCGACTATTTCCTCCTGGATTTCCTTGGAAGCCAGCCGATATATGGCCGGGAGCGTCGTTGTTGTAGAGCGGCGAGAAAATCGCCTTCTATTTTGAAAATTTCGACCACGATCCTCTGGGCGACCTGTGTCGCTTGTTATATATCGCGTCTTCTCCATCTGCCCACTTGTTAGCTATCTCCATTAGTGCTGAAATTGTCTTGGGATTGGTTCTCCCCAAGTCCTCGACGAAATCTCCTCGTCGGATTCCTGCCACGAACGCGTCTATGGCTCTTTTGTCAGATATATCCTCTGCCGAGTTTTTAATAATGTTCCACCTCTGTATATACTTTCTCATCGACTCGTCGTGTTTCTGTCGGCACGCCCTCAACTCTTCCAATGACGCAGGTTTCTTGCAGGTGGATCGGAAGTTTCTCACGAAAATATCTTCAAAACTATCCCAGTTGTCGATGGAACCTAGGGGAAGTTTCTTTATCCAAGATCTCGCGGCACCACTCAGGTGGACTTGTATACTTTGCATGGCTGTTGCTCTGGTTCCTCCTACCAGTTTCACCATCTCGAGATAATCGATGAGCCAATCCTCGGGATCCTGCAGACCGTCGAATTTTTTGAAATTCTCGGGTATCTTAAACCCTTTTGGTACTCGAGTTTTTCGGACTCGTCTCGTAAAGCATGGAAGCCCACACAGGTCTTCATCGGCAACCTCGGGTGAATGCCGATGTTCTCTTCTTTCTTGCCGCGCTCTGTCTACCCTTGCTTGAGTCGACGTGTCTCTTGTCCCACTTGGTGGATCTTGCAGTGTAGCGGTAGGTCGTGGACTATTTTGCCTTGCAGTTCCTTCGGGAGGTGTAGTTGTAAATGCTGTTCCCATAACTCCAACTCCAGCCATTGCCATATTAAACAATGGTTCTCTCGGGTCTCCAGGGGGTGGTCTGGATGCTAGGATATAAGCTTGCGTCGCCATGTATCCTGCCTCTGGCGTTTTCGGGATGATGTTTCCCCTTGTATCGATCGTCATGAAGGACATGTCGAGATTTTGAATTATATTGCCCCTCTCTGCTTCAGGTATATTTTGCAGTCGAGATCTTGCTCTCCTTCGAGCCTCTCTGTGACTATCTCCCGAAGTTCCTGATTGTCGGCTGAGGTCTGCTCGACGCCTGCTTGACGCGGATGCTGCCTCTTTTCTTCTATTTAAGGATGCTGTCTCTTTTTCCAACTCCCTGCTTACACGAGCAAGTTTATACTGATAAGCTTGTAACTCCTCGGCAGTGGCGGTGGTGGTCATTGGTTCTGATCCATCCAAGGCTCTCGCAGCCCTATCCCACGCTGTTGCGGAAGTTGGACTGTTGCGGGTGGATTCCCAATATATTTGGTGCCTAAACCTCTTCTGAGATCAGCGGGATCGACGTATGGGTTTCCCAAATCATCGAAAGCCTCTGACGTCTCTGGTTCTGCTCTGTTGGCTTCTTCAATTGCATATACTTGATGATATTTTGAGTATTGATTTTTGTCGGGATTGGTGACACCATCGTAAAGATTGGCGAAGACCTTTCCTATAGCAGCAGATTTGTCGATGAAGTTGAAGTTGTTGCTGCTGTCGGAGTCGCTGCTTATAATGGAGTCCGCAGACGACTCGAAGGATGTGCTGCTGAAGATCTTGGCGAGCTTTCCGCTTGCCTTGGTGTCGATGAAGCGTGTCGACGAAAACTCCTCGTCACTCGACGAGAAATCAGAATCGTCCGTCGAAAATTCCGGCAAGATCGGAACTTTGAGACGGTAGGATCCTTCCTTATTGACGCCAAATCGGAATTTTCCGAACATCATGATGATGGGCTCCTCCAGGTAGGCACATGCATCCATACGGGAGGGCGTGAGGAATAAAATCGACTAGATCAGTTTTTCCTGTTTACCTCGATCCATCGCATTGCTAGCCACCGACGAAGTCGACGATTCTGAACGTGCCATCGAGATCAGCTCCTTGCAACCTCTAGATCCCACAGACGGCGCCAATTGACAAGGGATTAACTTATCAATGCCTACAGATCGTAGACTAGGGTTTCGTTAGATGTAGAGGGCAACTAGATCTCGAAGGTTTCAGCCGAAAAGTGCTCGACGATGTGAAAACTAGGATTTGGGAAAACAATCACTCGATCCTTTCTTTGTCCCTCGACTCCCCCTTATATAGGAGGCGGAGCCGAGGGTTTTGTTTCATACAAGTTACAGAGTTCGGGTCGGTTTCTAACTCCTCCCGCAAGATTACAAACAATACTTTCTATTACAATTCTAGCTTTCCTTAGCAATATCTTGGGCTTCCAAATCTTCTTATTCTTGGGTTCGTGGGCCTTGGTGCCCCGGGTACCATCTTCGGCAGGCCCATTGCGGTATGCCTATGTCACTACCGCTCGCGGTACCGCTTGAGGTACCGCAATAGGGTCCAGACCTTACTGGATCCAAAGCGGTACCGAAACGGTACCAGAGCGGTACTGCCGTAACATGTTACGGTACTTGAGCGGTACCGTGGGCGGTACTACCGCTTTCAAGCGGTACTACCGCTCAAGGTACCGTAAAGGTACCGTAACTTGTTCTGTGGGACAAATCCAGCGCAGAACTCTGAGCGGTACCGTGAGGCGGTACCTATAGGGGTAGCGGTACTACCGCTACAGGTACCGGTAGTACCGGCCTGGATAAAACTGGTTTTCTTCCCTTTTTCTCTCCAGCCATGTCACCTCGCTAAACACACACAAAACCAGAAAACCTACAGCTACCCATAACTACGCTTCAGTCCTCCGATCTTGACGTGTCCAGCGAGGTCACCATGCACTTGCAAATCTAGCAATGATACTCAAGGTACACGGTGAGATAACTCAAGTGTTGTCATCAAACACACAAAACACGGGGTTTAGACTTTGCTCTTTCAGAGGATTTAAAGGAAACTTTCGACAACCTTGACAAGTTTTGCCTCAAACTCAACCCGACAAAGTGCTCTTTCGGCGTCCCTGCGGAGAACTTCTCGGGTTCCTAGTATCAGCAAGAGGGATTGAGGCCAATCCAGAGAAAATCCAAGCCATCGTAACGATGAGGAAGCCAACAAAGTTGAAGGAAATACAACAGCTGACTGGGCGAGTCACAGCTTTAAGCAAATTCGTCGCCAGGCTAGGAGAGAAGGCATTACCGTTCTACGCGTTGATCAAACAAGGAGAGAAGTTTCAATGGAACGAAGACGCGGACAAAGCTTTCGAGGATCTCAAGCGCACAATCTCGACACCACCAATATTGGTGGCGCCCAAAGAGAAGGAACCCCTCTTGCTATACATTGCAGCCACACCTCAGGTGGTCAGCACAGCTCTCGTAGTTGAAAGGGAGGAAGAAGGAAAACTCCATGGAGTACAGAGGCCAGTATATTTCATCAGTGAAGTATTATCGCCTTCAAAACAGCGGTACCCGCAGTACCAGAAGCTAGCATATGGAGTGTTTACAACAGCAAGAAATTTGCGACACTATTTTTCGGCACATCCGATAATAGTGGTCAATGAGGCGCCTTTATCAATATATTAAACAATCCGAAGCTACGGGTCGTGTCTCCCTTTGGGGAGCAGAACTTTCCCCTCGAGGATATCACGTATGAAAAAGAAAAGCAATAAAGTCGCAAATTCTACCGGACTTCATCGCGAGTGGATGGAGCTACAAAATACGGGACCACCAGATCTATCGAGAACCTGGACTATGAACTTCGACGGGTCCAAGAGATTAGAGGGAGATGGAGCAGGCGTGATACTGATATCACCTTGATGCGCGTAGATGTACACGTCCGTTGGGAACCCCAAGAGGAAGGTATGATGCGTACAGCGGCAAGTTTTCCCTCAGGAAGAAACCAAGGTTTATCGAACCAGGAGGAGCCAAGAAGCACGTTGAAGGTTGATGGTCGCGAAATGTGATGCGGCGCAACACCAGGGATTCCGGCGCCAACGTGGAACCTGCACAACACAACCAAAGTACTTTGCCCCAACGAAGCAGTGAGGTTGTCAATCCGGCTTGCTGTAACAAAGGATTAACCGTATTGTGTGGAAGATGATTGTTTGCAGAAAACAGTAGAAAACAAGTATTGCAGTAGATTGTATTTCAGTAAAGAGAATTGGACCGGGGTCCACAGTTCACTAGAGGTGTCTCTCCCATAAGATAAAAGCATGTTGGGTGAACAAATTACAGTCGGGCAATTGACAAATAGAGAGGGCACAATGCACATACATGACATGGTAAATATAGTGAGATTTAATTGGGCATTACGACAAAGTACATAGACCGCCATCCAACTGCATCTATGCCTAAAAAGTCCACCTTCAGGTTATCATCCGCCCCTCCGGTATTAAGTTGCAAACAACAGACAATTGCATTAAGTATGGTGCGTAATGTAATCAATAACTACATCCTCGGACATAGCATCAATGTTTTATCCCTAGTGGCAACAGCACAACACAACCTTAGGGGTTTCTGTCACTCCCCCAGATATCAATGGAGGCATGAACCCACTATCGAGCATAAATACTCCCTCTTGGAGTTACTAGCATTAACTTGGCCAGAGCCTCTACTAATAACGGAGAGCATGCAAGATCTTAAACAACACATAAACATCAGATTGATAATTACCATAGCATAGTATTCTCTATCCATCGGATCCCGACAAACACAACATATAGTATTACAGATAGATGATCTTGATCATGTTAGGCAGCTCACAAGATCCAACAATGAAGCACAATGAGGAGAAGACAACCATCTAGCTCTGCTGGACCCATAGTCCGGGGGTGACTACTCACTCATCACTCGAGGAGCGACCATGGCGGTGTAGAGTCCTCGGAGATGAATCCCCTCTCCGGCGGGTGCCGGAGCGATCTCCTGAATCCCCCGAGATGGGATTGGTGGCGGCTGCGTCTCTGGAAGGTTTCCGTACCGTGGCTCTCGGTTGGGGTTTCGCGACAGGCTTTAAGTAGGCGAAAGGGCAAGTCGGGAGGGGCACAGGGGCCCCACACCACAGGTCGGCGGCCAAGGGTGGGGGCCGCGCCCTGTAGTTTAACCACCTGTGGCCCCGTTGTTGACTCTTCGGTCTTACGGAAGCTTCGTGGCAAAATAGGACCCTGGGCGTTGATTTCGTCCAATTCGAGAATATTTCCTTACTAGGATTTCTGAAACCAGCAGAAAACAACAACTGGCTCTTCGGCATCTTGTTAATAGGTTAGTTCCAGGAAAATGCATAAATATGACATATAATGTGCATATAACATGTAGATAACATCAATAATGTAGCATGGAACATAAGAAATTATCGATACGTTGGAGACGTATCAGCATCCCCAAGCTTAGTTCTGCTCGTCCCGAGGTAAAGCGATAACAAAGATAATTTCTGAAGTGACATGCCATCATAATCTTGATCATACTATTTGTAAAGCATATGTAATGAATGCAGCGATCAAAACAATGGTAATGACATGAGTAAACAAGTGAATCATAAAGCAAAGACTTTTCATGAATAGTACTTCAAGACAAGCATCAATAAGTCTTGCATAAGAGTTAACTCATAAAGCAATAAATCAAAGTAAAGGTATTGAAGCAACACAAAGGAAGATTAAGTTTCAGCGGTTGCTTTCAACTTATAACATGTATATCTCATGGATATTGTCAACATAGAGTAATATAACAAGTGCAATATGCAAGTATGTAGGAATCAATGCACGTTCACACAAGTGTTTGCTTCTTGAGGTGGAGAGAGATAGGTGAACTGACTCAACAATAAAAGTAAAAGAATGGTCCTTCAAAGAGGAAAGCATCGATTGCTATATTTGTGCTAGAGCTTTTATTTTGAAAACATGACAATTTTGTCAACGGTAGTAATAAAGCATATGAGTTATGTAAATTATATCTTACAAGTTGCAAGCCTCATGCATAGTATACTAATAGTGCCACGCACCTTGTCCTGCTTAGCTTGGACTACCGGATCATCACAATGCACATGTTTTAACCAAGTGTCACAATGGGGTACCTCCATGCCGCCTACAAGGGTCTAAGGAGAAAGTTCGCATTGGATTTCTCGCTTTTGATCATTCTTCAACTTAGACACCCATACCGGGACAACATGAACAACAGATAATGGACTTCTCTTTAATGCATAAGCATGTAACAACAATTATTATTCTCACTGGAGATTGAGGATATGTGTCCAAAACTGAAACTTCCACCATGATTCATGGCTTTGGTTAGCGGCCCAATGTTCTTCTCTAACAATATGCATGCTTAACCATATGGTGGTAGATCTCCCTTACTTCAGACAAGACAGACATGCATAGCAACTCACATGATATTCAACAAAGAGTAGTTGATGGCGTCCCCGGAAGCATGGTTATCGCACAACAAGCAACTTAATAGAGATAAAATGCATAAGTACATATTCAATACCACAATAGTTTTTAAGGCTATTTTGTCCCATGAGCTATATATTGCAAAGGTGAATGATGGAATTTTAAAGGTAGCACTCAAGCAATTTACTTTGGAATGGCGGAAAATACCATGTAGTAGGTAGGTATGGTGGACACAAATGGCATAGTGGTTGGCTCAAGGATTTTGGATGCATGAGAAGTATTCCCTCTCGATACAAGGTTTAGGCTAGCAAGGTTATTTGAAACAAACACAAGGATGAACGGTGCAGCAAAACTCACATAAAAGACATATTGTAAACATTATAAGACTCTACACCGTCTTCCTTGTTGTTCAAAACTCAATACTAGATATTATCTAGACTCTAGAGAAACCAAATATGCAAACCAAATTAGCAAGCTCTAAGTATTTCTTCATTAATGGGTGCAAAGTATATGATGCAAGAGCTTAAACATGAGCACAACAATTGCCAAGTATCACATTACCAAGACATTTTTAGCAATTACTACATGTAGCATTTTCCAATTCCAACCATATAACAATTTAACGAAGAAGAAACTTCGCCATGAATATTATGAGTAACACCTAAGGACATACTTGTCCATATGCAACAGCGGAGCGTGTCTCTCTCCCACAAAGTGAATGCTAGGATCCAACTTTATTCAAACAAAACAAAAAAACAAAAACAAACCGACGCTCCAAGCAAAGTGCATAAGATGTGACGGAATAAAAATATAGTTTCAGGGGAGGAACCTGATGATGTTGTCGATGAAGAAGGGGATGCCTTGGGCATCCCCAAGCTTAGACGCTTGAGTCTTCTTAGAATATGCAGGGGTGAACCACCGGGGCATCCCCAAGCTTAGAGCTTTCACTCCTCTTGATCATAGTATATCATACTCCTCTCTTGATCCTTGAAAACTTCTGTCACACCAAACTTCAAGCAAACTCATTAGAGAGTTAGCATAATAAAAATGTACATGTTCAGAGGTGACACAATCATTCTTTACACTTCTGGACATTGCATAAAGCTACTGGACATTAATGGATCAAAGAAATTCATCAAACCTAGCAAAAGAGGCAATGCGAAATAAAGGCAGAATCTGTCAAAACAGAACAGTTCGTAAAGACGAATTTTAAAATGGCACCAGACTTATAAATGGACAAAACTCAAAACTAATGAAAGTTGCGTACATATCTGTAGGATCCTCACGTAAATTGGCATAATTTTCTGAGTTTCCTACAAGGTAGACCCAGATTCGTGACAGCAAAGAAATCTGGAACTGCGCAGTAATCAAAATCTAGTACTTACTTTTCCAGTTTTATCAAGTAACATTTCCAACTTAGTTTCAACACTCGGAAAATTTGTCTCTATGGTTTCCAATTTTTTCATAACATCCTCAAGTGAGGTTTCAATTTTAGTTTCATTAACAGGTGGTGTTCCAAATAAACTCTCAATAATGCAACTAGCTTCTAAAGCGGGGGCGCCTAGGAAGTTACCTCCCGCGAGACAATCAAGAACATATCTATTCCAGCTAGAGATACCAACATAAAAATTCCTGAGTAGGATAGTGGTGGAGTGTTTCTTAGTGCACCTATTATGGGCATCACTAATTCTATACCAAGCATCTTTTAAACATTCTCCCCCTTGTTGCTTAAATGAACGAACTTCAACTTCAGGATTACTCATTTTAGTAGTAGTAAATAAAGCAAACTAGATAAAGTAAATGCAAGTAACTAAATTTTTTTTTTGTGTTTTTGATATGGAGAGCAAGACAGTAAATAAAGTAAAACTAGCAACTAATTTTTTTGTGTTTTGATATAAGTGCAGCAAACAAAGTAGTAAATAAAATAAAGCAAGACAAAAACAAAGTAAAGAGATTGAGAAGTGGAGACTCCTTGCAGCGTGTCTTGATCTCCCCGGCGGCGCCAGAAAAAGTCGCTTGATGCGCGTAGATGTACACATCCGTTGGGAACCCCAAGAGGAAGGTATGATGCGTACAGCAGTTTTCCCTCGAGAAAGAAACCAAGGTTTATCGAACCAGGAGGAGCCAAGAAGCACGTTGAAGGTTGATGGTCGCGAAATGTGATGCGGCGCAGCACAGGGATTCCGCCAACGTGGAACCTGCACAACACAACCAAAGTACTTTGCCCCAACGAAACGGTGAGGTTGTCAATCTCACCGGCTTGCTGTAACAAAGGATTAACCGTATTGTGTGGAAGATGATTGTTTGAGAGAACATTAGAAAACAAGTATTACGATGGGTTGTATTTCAGTAAAGAGAATGGACCGGGTCCACAGTTCACTAGAGGTGTCTCCCCATAAGATAAAAGCATGTTGGGTGAACAAATTACAGTCGGGCAATTGACAAATAGAGAGAGCACCGCGATGCACATACATGACATGGTAAATATAGTGAGATTTAATTGGGCATTACGACAAAGTACATAGACCGCCATCCAAGTGCATCTATGCAAAAAGTCCACCTTCGAGGTTATCATCCGAACCCCCTCCGGTATTAAGTTGCAAACAACGAGACAATTGCATTAAGTATGGTGCGTAATGTAATCAATAACTACATCCTCGGACATAGCATCAATGTTTTATCCCTAGTGGCAACAGCACATCACAACCTTAGAACTTTCTGTCACTGTCCCAGATTCAATGGAGGCATGAACCCACTATCGAGCATAAATACTCCCTCTTGGAGTTACAAGCATTAACTTGGCCCGAGCCTCTACTAATAACGGAGAGCATGCAAGATCTTAAACAACACATAAACATCAGATTGATAATTACCATAGCATAGTATTCTCTATCCATCGGATCCCGACAAACACAACATAGTATTACGGATAGATGATCTTGATCATGTTAGGCAGCTCACAAGATCCAACAATGAAGCACAATGAGGAGAAGACAACCATCTAGCTACTGCTATGGACCCATAGTCCAGGGTGAACTACTCACTCATCACTCGGAGAGCGACCATGGCGGTGTAGAGTCCTCGGGAAGATGATCCCCTCTCCGGCGGTGCGGGGAGGGAGCGATCTCCTGAATCCCGAGATGGGATTGGCGGCGGCTGCGTCTGGAAGGTTTCCGTATCGTGGCTCTCGGTGCGGGGGTTTCGCGACGGAGGCTTTAGAAGTAGGCGAAAGGGCAAGTCGGAGGGCACGGGGCCCCACCTGGGTCGGCGCGGCCAAGGGTGGGGCCGCGCCGCCCTATGGTTTGGCCACCCTGTGGCCCCACTTCGTTGACTCTTCGGTCTTACGGAAGCTTCGTGGCAAAATAGGACCCTGGGCGTTGATTTCGTCCAATTCGAGAATATTTCCTTACTAGGATTTGTGAAACCAAAAACGAAAACAGCAACCGGCTCTTCGGCATCTTGTTAATAGGTTAGTTCAGAAAATGCATAAATATGACATATAATGTGCATATAACATGTAGATAACATCAATAATGTAGCATGGAACATAAGAAATTATCGATACGTTGGAGACGTATCACACCTGAAGGCGACAAATTAAAGTATGTCTTACGGATGACGTTCCCAAACACATCTAACAATGAGGCAGAGTACGAAGCTCTCATACACGGGATGAAGATGGCGAAGGCTTGTGGTGCAACCTGACTAAAAATCTTTGGCGACTCACAATTGGTGGCCCAGCAGGTCATGAATCAGTGTGATGCAGTCAACGAAAGTATGATAGCATACAAGGAAGTGTATAACTGTTTGATGGATGCGAGGTAAACCACATCAGCAGGCTAAGTAATGATGAAGCCGACGTTCTTGCAAACATTGGGTCGTGATGTCTTGCGATTCCATCGAGCGTGTTACAGGAGGAAATATGAGAGAGATCTACAAAGCAGAAAAGAAGAAAGAGAAGGACGAGAAACCATTGAGGGTTACGAAAAAAGCACTAGAAGAAGAAGAGGAACAGGATGTAGTAATGATGGTGCAAATTCCATGGATGCAGGCGTACATATCATACATTCTAAGAAAAACAATACCCGACGATCCAGTTGAAGCAAGGCGAGTTATTAAACGATCCAAAGCTTTCACGTGGGGAGTTGTACAAGCGAAGTATTTCGGGTGTGCTACAAGGTGCGTGACACCCGAAGAAGGAAGGATAATTCTGAAGGACGTCCACGGGGGAATATGTGGTCATCATGCAAGCAGTCAAGCTATCGCGGCCAATGTTTTCAGAGCAGGATTTTATTGGTTGACAGCAATCGAGGATGCGAAGGAGATAGTACGAACTTGCGATGCGTGTCAGAGATTCGCCGCAAGGCCTCATTCTCCGGCAGCAGAGTTGATGCCAATACCGCTGTCTTGGCCCTTTGCTCAATGGGGTCTCGATATGGTGGGAAAACTACACAAGGCCTCGCCAGGAGGATACGAGTATATGCTCGTCGCTGTCGACAAATTCACCAAGTGGATAGAAGCAAAGCCGATAAATTCACCAGACGGAGCGTCGGCAATCAAGTTCGTGAAAAGCATTGTCTTTCGATTTGGAGTACCTCATAGCATCGTCACGGACAATGGCAGTAATTTCACATCCAAGGAATTCAAGGCATACTGTGCAGAGGTGGGCATCAAATTGCACTTCGCGTCAGTTGCGCACCCGCAGACCAACGGCCAAGTCGAGAAAGCCAATGGTATCATCTGCAATGGCATTAAGAAGCGCTTGCTAGGACCATTGGAAAAAGCTCGACATACCTGGCCAGAGGAGTTGCCAAGTGTGTTATGGAGCATCCGAACAACACCAAATACTGACGACACGGGAAACTCCGTTTTTACGGTCCATGGAGTAGAGCGATGCTGCCGATAGAAATAGAGCATGATCTCCAAGAGTCACGGAATACAACGAAGAAGCTTCCAGAAAATCATTGGAAGAAGATGTCGACGCACTTGATGAGGCTCGAGACGAAGTGTTATCACGGGTCGCTAAGTACCAGCAAGATCGAAAACTACCACGGTCGACGTTTGCGACCAAGATCTTTTCAGGTTGGAGATTTGGTTCGCGACTCAATCAAAAAAGCCATGAAAAACTCGAGTCGCCATGGCGTGGACCTTACATCGTCACAGAAGTAATCGAAGGAGGAGCATACGGAATAAAGGACAAGAAGTCGGGAGTGTCAGCCAAATCCTTGGAACGTGGCACAGCTCAGGCGTTTTTATGCCTAGAGTCAAAATATAGTCCTCCTTGTAAAACTACAATGTACTGAAACGCCCGCGAGTTTTCAGACGCACTCTTTTCCTTTTTCACCGAGTGGGGCTGAAAAAGGAATGGGCGGACTCACGGTGCTGCAATATAATAATAAAGATAGTGGAGATATACATCTTTTCCTTCGACATGCTCGGGGGCTTGCCCCAGAAGTACAATATATATACAATGCCGACGAATACAACTTGCAAAATATTTCGCCTTGGTGCAAAACACCCCGCCAAATAAAAAAGACGATACAAAATAGTGATCAACAAAAAAGCTCGGGGGCTAATACCCGCAAAAATAGTACACTCAATATAATTTATCTTGCCTTGGTTCAACCTCGCATACACAATAGAGAAAACCGCCACCAAAACGCTCGGGGGCTTGATGAGGAAAAATAAAAATATTTCTGGCTTTACAATATAGATTATGTTTACAACATACAATATGCAACTCATGAGAAAAGTCGACAAGTTAAAAAAAGAAATTGCTACCTAGTATATCATCTATGGTCATCCGTTCATTATTTGCAGTACGAGTACTATGTTCAGCATAGCTGCCCTTCACGAAGAACTCAGCGTCCATCCGAAGAAGTTCATCCATCATCTCTTCTGCGACAGGGGTCACAATGTCATCAATTTTGCCAATGTTCCTCTTCCTTTTCGCCATCTTGGCCAGGCACTTGGCAACAATTCGACTCATGTCTAACTTGGGATAGCAGATTTGTATCATCATCATAGCAAATCTGGCGCCGGCAGATAGTTGGGCCCGCACAAATCCATGGATCCGAGGTGCATCCCGAAATTTGTCCATCAGATCAGGAAGGGTTTTCGGCATCTTATTGCGCGGGAACATGGTGCGGTAAACTAAGGACAAAGTCCTTGTACAGAAGTCAAGGAAATCACGGACCTGACCCGCACGATCTTGAAATCTGACGATTTGGCGGGTACGTTCAGGTGTACCCCAAAAATTGGAGCCATGTTCTTCGGCAAGTCTGAGAAGCACATTGGATCGGGCTTCAACACGTTGATCCTCGGCAGCGGTATCCAAAAATGAACCTGTTTCAGTGGAAAAATCAGTAAGGAAGGAAGAACAGCAAGAACAACATCAAGCACGATCGAGTGAATGGAGTATACCTGTCATATCCAAGCTGGAATCATTCATCATTTGGAGCATGTAATTCTCCCGAGAAGAAGCTTCGGCAGCCTCCTTAATCGCGGCCTCTTTTACAGCTAGAGCATCCTGAGCTTGCTGAAGCGCAAATTTTTTCCCTTTCCACGATTTTCGAGATTGCTCCATTGTCATAAGCACTTGTTTCTTCATAGACTGGAGTTGTTGGCGAGTTCTTCCAAATCTTGTGCGAACCCTTACTCGAGGAATCCTCATTAAGTTCATCAGCAACAGTGTTTTCTTCAAACAGGACGAAGAAGGAAAAGCATCGGAAGGACGAGGAGTTGAAGTGTAGTTATCAAATACCAACTGGAAATAAAAGTTTGACATCAATCATCAAGCAAAATAGATTTCCATTGATCTTCAAAGTATTTACATAGCTCTCGCAAGAGTTGGGATCCTAGTAAACCAACAGTGCGCTGTCGCAAACTACATCTATGGCGACAGACGTCAAAAGAGAAAAGAAAGAAAAGGCAGGCAAGACGGTCTACTTGACCTCTGGCTTGGAAGAGCTTGGAGCGGGAGTTGGTTTGCATCCGAGGTAGGCGAGGATTTTCTTTGAATTTGGCTTGGCAGCCTTAATCAGCGACTGCCACCTCTTCGTCTCCATCTCCTTTGTGTCGCCAACTCTTGCCCAGTCGACATCTTGCTGGCTGTCGGCGACCAAGGCGATAGTGCCTTCAACGCCAACTTTCAAACCTTCTTGGCGAAGTTTGAGCCCAAGATCTTCTTGAGACTTGAAGCATTTGGCGAGAGCAGCAAAAGGCGTGGGTTCTTCCTTCTTCGGGAAGAAGTAAGGAAATAGTCGTGACAGACCTGCTCTGGCATCGGCAAGACCTTCACGCGCCTCATCTCCGTGGATCTCAAGGAGGGAAAGAGCGTCGAGAAGGCGATCACCTTCAGGGTTCTCCAGATCATAATCTTGCTGCGTTTTCCCTAAGTGAGTCACAAAAGTTTTTAGAAAAAGACAAGAAGAATTTGATGATCCGAAGAAATAGAAGAGATATGAGTACTTACTAACAAAACGTCGACTCTGCGACTCCAGCGAGTAAATTTCTTTCACGCGGCAGTGCTGAGCTATATTATCACTCAAAGAGTTTGCGTCATGAAGTCTTTTTGAAGATCTTCGACGGCAGCATCTGCTTCGGCTTTCTTGCGAGCTCTTTCGCTTTGCTCTAACTTGATAGCAAGAGCGTCAGCACGTTTGTTGGATTCCGCAAGATTTTCTGGCATAATCAACGACAGTAAAAAGTTATGACAAAAATAGTGGGGTATATTTAGCAAAGGAGGCAGATAAAAAAGTACCTTCAAGCTTCTTGGCATGATCACGGTACCCGACGAATTGGGTACCGAGGCGAATAAACTCCTTCATCAAAGGCTGAAGAAAGAAAATAAAAAGAGAAGTCAATATAGGAAGAGAAAGTTCGACAGTACCTAGCAAGAAACAAAGGGGAGTTGAAAGTACTGAAATGCTCGGAAAAAGAAGAGTGAAAAACTTACATCATCCAATGAAGGAGTCGTGGAACTACCATCCAACAGGAGAGGCTCCTTGGTTGGTTCTACCCTAGCTCTCTTTGGTGAAGAGGCTCGGGGGCTCGCAATTGGAGTTGGATGCTCTGTGTCTTGTTGAGGAGGCGAAGTTTCGTCCCCATCAGGTTGAGCTTCAGAGACAACTAAAGTACGGGACGTACTCGTTCGAGCAGTCGCGTCAATAGGTGTATTTTCATCCTCGTCACCACTACAATAAATTAGGCGACAAGATAAGAAACAAAATAGACAAAATATCGAGAACAAACAACAAAGAGCAGCAAGAACTTACGAGCTGACTAGAGCATCTTCATATGGATTGAAAGTTTTCCTTCCAGCGTCAGGAACAACTTCTTCGGCACGCGAAGCGCCGGCTTTGGAGGTGCCGGAATCGACAACCTTCGTCCCTTTTCTCTTGTTCTTTGGAGAAGCAGCTGGGGGAGGAGAGTGTGTCGATGCGGTAGCCTCGGTTTCAACTTCCTTTTCAGAGGATGCCGCGGATTTTCGAGAACCCGCGATTTCACTCTCAGGGCGAGAAGTACCCTGGTTGTCGTCGGTGACAACAACCCGTTCTTCGACTTCCCCACCTTCGGGAAGGGGAGGAAGAGGTGACGCAGTTTATGGTTCTAGACAAGATAGACAAAGTATCGACATGGATTTATATCAGTAACAGCAGTCGAACAAATAATAATACCAAAGGAAAAAAAAAAGATTGCATGAATAAACAGATGATAAAAACATATTACCTACGGGAGCGTTGGTGGCGCTATATGGCGTCACACGGCAAGATGACGGGACGGTGTCTTTCTTGCTAAGCGACGAGATTTTTTGGACAAGTTTTTCTAAGTCCTTGACCGATAAATCTGTCGACAGGCGATCCACATCTTCATCGCCACATACATCCAAAGGGGTTTTTGCGAGCTTGTAGAGGCTGCACCCTAATCCTAAGGAAATACGCTGTGATTTGGATACCCGACAATTCTTGTCCACGGGTATTTTGAAGCTGATGGATGCGTGTCATTAGTGCCTCTGTCGCCGCTTTTTCTTCGTCGGTAGCCTCTGCATCCCAAGACCGACGGCGACAGATTTTTTCGGCACCATCAAAAGGAGGAATGGTGTCTTCAACTGAGCCATGGTTCTCCTCGTGGATATACAACCACTTTTTGCGCCACCGTTGAACCGAGTCAGGGAATTTGACGTCAAAGTACTCGACATCAGGGCGGACGCAGATAACAACGCCGCCTATGTTATAGGCAACGTTGGCAGAGCCATTACGGCGACAGAGAAAAATGCGTTTCCATAAAGACCAGTTAGGCTGGACTCCAAGGAAAGATTCGCAAAGAGTGATGAAGATCGAGATGTGGAGGATGGAGTTGGGAGTAAGATGGTGAAGTTGCAATCCGTACACAAAAAGCAACCCCGTAGAAAATTATGAATGGGGGCAGAAAGGCCGCGGATGAGGTGGTCAACGAAACTGACCCGATACTCCATTGGAGGGGTTGGATAGCTTTCTTCGCTGGGGAAGCGCAGCGCGTCCTGCTTCTTGCTGATCCCCAGTTTCTTCAGCAAGTTGATGTCTTGGGGAGATTTTGGATCTCTCCCACTCAGTGTTCCCCAGATCCTCGGTCGCCATCTTCGATTCGGGAGTGCTGTGCCTGGTGAGTCTACGCGGTGGCATCAACAATGGCGTAGGAGCAAAGCGCGAGCGTGGTTGAGCTCAAGAACTGTGGGGTGCAAGGGAGGATTTTGGCAGAGGAGAGCAGAGGAGCGGCGCGAGCGAAAGTGTGGAAGGAGGAAGACGATGACCTTAAATAGAGGTGCGGTGAATCGACGCACCGTTGGATGAAGAAATTGTGAGATAGATGGTGTACACGTGGACAAGGGGTAAAAACGCAATTTCACTAAGATGGGAAGGAACAGGTGCTACAGTGCGTGCGCCAGGAAAAGTGGAGGACGTGTGTCCCCCACTTGCACGACGTGTCAACCTGATAAGAAATTTGGGCCCGCAAGACAGAGAGAGAGCAGTTCTCGTGATTTCCGATACAGTGATCGTGGCTATCGTCAGCAATGATGTCACCTTGGCAAGAGAAAATCTCGGCTATGAAGCTTCATAAGAATGGCGACAGCAGAAGATTATTGATTATTTCGAGAGCCTTTGATCAAATACAAGTTTTTGCTCAAATGCTCGGGGGCTACTTTGGAAAAAAGAAAAATTCGAGTATGACAAAATAGAAATGGCGAGAGCCTATGACCAAATACAAGCATTTGTTCATAGCCTCGGGGGCTACTCCCATCGGGAGCGCTGGTCGCGCACCCGATAGATATGAGAAGTTCGAGAAAGAATGAAAATATAGTGACATGAGGCATTAAAGTGTTGAGCCTACAACCAAGCACAAGTCCTTGGCTGTAGCCTCGGGGGCTACTCCCATCGGGAACGCTGTTCGCGTGCCCGATGAAATTAGAAGAGAGAAAAGAGAAAAAGAAGAAGTGAGCATATTTCGAGTTATACAAATAACTCTACATATACTCCCATCGGGAAGGCAAAATAAGTCATCTGTGACTCAATAAAATGTGCTATTCCAACAGCCGAAAAAGCACTCGACAATATATTCTCGGAGCGCCAAAGTAGCGAATAATCTCTGAATGCCGCAAAACTTTGCGAAGGTAAGACCCCGATCCGTTCTGAGTGGCGTGGCGCCGTCTTTGACGTCGGTTTGCTACTTTTTCCGTATCAACTGATACGAAGAAAAATCCTAACGGACGCGTTAGGTACCCGATAAAATATGACTGGGACTCGACGAATGGTAAGACCTTAAGTGGCACCTGTCGAAGTTTACACCAGTATCCCAAGATCATGTCCGAGGACGTGATCTTGAAGTAGGTTTGCGGATTGCCACTAGAGCAGTTAACTAGTACCTGATCCGTCAGATGAACTAGCCCCAACTACCATTATCCCTGTACAATATATGATTGCATATCTAAAAGATATGTGATAAATTCGGCAGAGTTATTGAATGATTAAAGATGGATATTTTCCCTGATTCTTCGATTCAAGCAAAATCTCGGGGGCTACTGACATAGGCATCCCCAATGGGCCTGCCGAAGATGGTACCCGGGGTTTACTGAAGGCCCACGACTCGAAGGATAAGAAGAATCGGAAGCCCAAGTTGTTATTAAGGAAAGCTAGAGTTGTATTAGGAAGTACTACTTGTAATCTTGCGGGACGGGTTGGAAACCCTCCCGGACTCTGTAACTTGTGTATTACAAATCCCTCGGCTCCGCCTCCTATATAAGGGGGAGTCGAGGGACAAAGAGAGGATCGAATCAATTGTCAACACAACCCTAGTTTCTTAATCGTCGAGTACTTTTCGACTGAAACCTTCGAGATCTACTTGCCCTCTACTTCCGACAAAACCCTAGTCTACAATACGTAGGCATTGACAACTTAATACCTTGTCAGGGCCCGCTGGTCACGTGGCTGCCAGCGTGGCGAAGCGTGCGTTCACGCACAGAAGATGTTCGGCGGAAGGTCGATGCCGCGCGCGGGCGGTGACCACCTGCGGCTCGGCTCGACACGCGCAGGGGTTGCAGGCGCCCCTGGATGAGCGCGTGGGCGCGTAGGCTTTGTCTCGCTGGCGCGGATCGGATGGTGGCGGAGCTGTCGAAGGGGAACCACCGGATGGTCGCGTCGAGGGATCTGCGGCGGAAAACATCGGTCACCATGACACAGAGTCAAATCAGGACGGAAAGATGAGTATAAGGTGTCCAGGGGGTGCGTAGAATTGCCCTGAAGCTCAGCACGTGCTCGAGAACGGGCGGATGCTGACGGTGGTCGCCGGTATTGACGGTTTTTCCCGCCGGAGTTGGAGAAGAAACGGCGAGCTCTCGCTCGACTTAGCGAACCTCGCGTCGATTACTTGGAGGTAGATGATGAGGGTGACGAGGCGCATCGAACGGAGGTCTTGGATAGTCTCGGGGTGGTCGGGAACGTCGGTGCCGGCGAACTGGCGGTGGTGGCTCTCGGTAGCCGAAGAAAAACTAGACAGGAGGAAGGAGAAGATGGCGGCGCGAGGGAGGGGATGGTCTATGGTTTCCAGGAGGCGATGGGAGAGGCTTTCAAGGGAGGAAGGGAGCAGGTGGTGGTGCAAGACAACGACGAGGGAGGACCACGGATTCACGCCGTTCTCGTTTAGGAGGAAGGCGACAAGGGGCGACGTGGAGGGGTTTCTTTTCCTGGCGAAGGGGTACGGTGGAGCTGGGCTGGACCAAGGAGGAAGGAAGGAAGGAGGGAGGTGGGCCGGATTGGCTGGGAAGGAGAGAGGAGGGAAGGCGGGCCAGGGAGGTGGGCTATTGGAGGGAGATGGGCCAGGGGAGCCCAGGGTTAGATAGGTTAGGTTTTTCCTTTATTTTGAAAACCCATTTGAATATAAATTCAATTCTGTTTTGAATATTGAGGAAAGAGACTGAGATCCAAAAACTAGTTTTCAAAATATTTAATTTATTTGTAACCAAAACAAAACACATTATATTTCCAAACCTTAATTGTTTTGAAAATGCTTAATTATAAAATAGGGAGTAAGAGAGGGGTTAGGGTTTATTAGATGGAAAAGAGAGAGAAGGGTTTATTAAAACCATATGAGAGGGAAAGATGGATACTAGGGTTTATAAAATAATTTTATTTTATTAAAAACATGGATGATATGATGCATGATGACATGATGATGCATAAAATAAAAATCACAAGCAAATCTAGATATTTTCTGAAATGGGCTAAATCCCATGACATGGGCAGCGTTCCTCCTTTGCTTGAAGTAATCGCAATTTGCCTCGCAATCTCTGACGATTCTCTCGAACAAAGTCCTACGCATTCGATACCTTCTACGGAAGAGGCGGGGAGGATAGGTCGGTACCTCGGCAAAATAATCTTGCATCAGCTGTTCGTGGCCGAGTGCGCGGTTCCGCGGAATGCACATACGCCCCATAGTGGATCCTTTTCTCTGATCCAGCAGCTTGGCGCGATCCTCAATTTGCTTCATGCCGAACAGGAGCAGCATCATCTCCGTGTCGTAGTTGTTTAGGAGCTCGTCGAGGTCCGAATCGTCGGAATCCGACGAGGACCAATCGGTCGACGAATCCACCAAATCCTCCATATGCACATCCTCCGAAGTCATCTACTACCGTGAAGCATAGATCAACCTCCAAGCACATCGATTGTACCAGCGAAAATGAAGAGGAACGCGGCGGAGTACTCATCGTGGGTTTGACGGCGGAGGAGACCGCGGTGGGGGTGCGGTGGCGCGCGCGGAGGGGCGCGGATGTCCGGCTAGCATGACCGCGCAGCCCGGCAGCGGGCGGCGGGCCCGGATCTCAAGGTTTCGGCGGCGGCTTCGGGTGGCTATGGCGGCGGCGCGGGGAAAACGGTTGGGAATTCTGAAATGTCCGCGCGCCCCAGCTGAAATGGGATGGTGGGTTTGCCCTGTATTTCCTCTCCTGCCCCGCACAAGTAGGGGGTCAGATGCCACCCCCTAGTCGAAACTGAAAAAACCGACGTGGGGCCTGTTTTACGGGGTTTGCTAGATGGCCGGGTAGAGCCCTACCCCGTATTTCGGCAGTTATTTTACGGGGTTGGTCCATTTAAGAGTCTAATGTTTTACGGGGCAGAAAAATAGAGGGTTTGTTAGGCATGCTCAGGGCATCTCCAGCGGCGCGACGCATTTTAATGTCTGTGAGCGTCCGTTTGCGTCGCGCTGCGGACGCTAAAATGACCGTTTTTGTCCGCGCGTCCGTTTGCGTCTGGGGGCTGTGATACGTCTCAAACGTATCTATAATTTCTTATGTTCCATGCTTGTTATATGACAATACTCACATGTTTTATATACACTTTACATCATTTTGATGCATTTTCCGGCACTAACCTATTAACAAGATGCCAAAGCGCCGTTCTGTTCGCTGTTTTTGGTTTGAGAAATCCTACGGAAATATTCTCGCAATTGGACGAAACAACCCACGGTCTTATTTTCCACGGAGCCTTCGAGAAATCCGAAGAGGAGACGAGGGGCGACGAGGCGGCCACACCCTAGGGGCGTGGCCCCACCTGAGCGCGCGCCCTATGGGGTGGGCCCTCGGCGTCCCCCCTCCCTTCGCCTATATATTCTCTCCGTCGCGAAAACCCTATCACCGAGAGCCACGATACGAGAAAAAGTTCCAGAGACACCGCCGCCAATCCCATCTCGGGGGATTCAGGAGATCGCCTCCGGCACCCCGAGAGGGGAATCATCACCGGAGGGCTCTACATCACCATGCCCGCCTCGGACTGATGCGTGAGTAGTTCATCCTTGGACTATGGGTCCATAGCAGTAGCTAGATGGTTGTCTTCTCGTCTTGTGCTATCATGTTTAGATCTTGTGAGCTGCCTATCATGATCAAGATCGTCTATTTGTAATGCTACATGTTGTGTTTGTTGGGATCCGATGAATATGGAATACTATGTCAAGTTGATTAATTGATCTATCATATATGTGTTGTTTATGTTCTTGCATGCTCTCCGTTGCTAGTAGAGGCTCTGGCCAAGTTGATACTTGTAACTCCAAGAGGGAGTATTTATGCTCGATAGTGGGTTCATGCCTCCATTGAATCTAGGACAGTGACAGAAAGTTCTAAGGTTGTGGATGTGTTGTTGCCACTAGGGATAAAACATCGATGCTTTGTCTAAGGATATTTGTGTTGATTACATTACGCACAGTACTTAATGCAATTGTCTATTGTTTGCAACTTAATACTGGAAGGGGTGCGGATGCTAACCCGAAGGTGGACTTTTTAGGCATAGATGCATGCTGGATAGCGGTCTATGTTCTTTGTCGTAATGCCTAAGTAAATCTCATAGTAGTCATCATGATATGTATGTGCATTGTTATGCCCTCTCTATTTGTCAATTGCCCAACTGTAATTTGTTCACCCAACATGCTATTTATCTTATTGGAGAGACACCACTAGTGAATTGTGGACCCCGGTCCATTCTTTTACATCTAAAATACAATCTACTGCAATCTCTTCTCTGTTGTTCTTCACAAACAAACATCATTCTCCACACCATACGTTTAATCCTTTGTTTACAGCAAGCGGTGAGATTGACAACCTCACTGTTAAGTTGGGGCAAAGTTGTGATTGTGGTGTGCGGAGTTCCACGTTGGCGCCGGAATCCCTGGTGTTGCACGCTACACTCCTCCACCAACAACCTTCACGTGGCCTTCATCTCCTACTAGTTCGATAACCTTGGTTTCTTTCTGAGGGAAAACTTACTGCTGCTCGCTTGACACCTTCCTCTTGGGGTTCCCAATGGACGTGTGCTTCACGCGCCATCAAAATTTCTGCGCCGTTGCGGGAGATCAAGACACGCTGCAAGGGAGTCTCTCACATCAATCTCTTTACTTTGTTTATTGTCTTGCTTTACTTTATTTTATTTTCTGTTTTGTTTGCTTTCTTTATATCAAAAACACAAAAAATTTAGTTACTTGTTTTACTTTACTTAATTTAGTTTGCTTTACTTGTTTTTATTATTGTTAAAATGAATACTCCTGAGAACACTAAGTTGTGTGACTTCACTAACACCAATAATAATGATTTTATATGCACTCCTATTGCGCCACCTGCTACTACATAGAATTTTATGAAATTAAACCTGCTTTACTAAATCTTGTTATGAGAGAGCAATTTTCTGGTGTTAGTTCTGATGATGCTGCTGCCCATCTTAATAATTTTGTTGAACTTTGTGAAATGCAAAAGTATAAGGATGTAGATGGAGACATTATAAAACTGAAATTGTTTCCTTTCTCCTTAAGAGGAAGAGCTAAAGATTAGTTGCTATCTTTGCCTAAGAATAGTATTAATTCATGGACTAAATATAAAGATGCTTTCATTGGTAGATATTATCCTCCTGCTAAAATTATATTTTTGAGAAGTAGCATTATGAATTTTAAGCAATTGGATAATGAACATGTTGCCCAAGCATGGGAAAGAATGAAATCTTTGGTGAAGAATTGCCCTACCCATGGACTAACTACTTGGATGATCATCCAAACCTTCTATGCAGGATTAAATTTTTCTTCGAGGAACCTATTGGATTCAGTTGCTGGAGGTACTTTTATGTCCATCACTTTGGGTGCTGCAACAAAGCTTCTTGATGATATGATGATCAATTACTCTGAATGGCACTGAAAGGACTCTGCAAGGTAAGAAGGTAAATTCTGTTGAAGAAACCTCCTCCTTGAGTGATAAGATTGATGTTATTATATCTATGCTTGTTAATGGTAGATCTAATGTTGATCCTAATAATGTTCCTTTAGCTTCATTGGTTGCTCAAGAAGAGCACGTTGATGTGAACTTCATTAAAAGTAGTAATTTCAACAACAATGCTTATAGGAATAATTTTGGTAACAACAACTATATGCCATATCCTTCTAATAGTGGTAATTCTTATGGTAGATCTGTTTTGCCTAGTGAGGAAAAGATGCTAGAAATTGAAAGAGCTACTAAGAGCTTTATGCAATCACAATATGAGCAAAATCAATTGTTTACTAAAACTATGAATGAACAATCTGCCTTGTTGAAAAATATAGGAAATCAACTTGAAAATTTGAATATGGAAATTTCTGGTTTGCAAACTAAGCTTTCAAATGCTGAAAACCGAATCTCATACATGTCTGAGTCACAAGCTTATTTAATTAATAAAATGGCTGCTAAACCTGAGGATAATGATTAAAAAATTCTTGCTACAGCAAACTCTATCCAAGTTCAAATTAATGACAATATTAGATTGATGGCTGAATTGCATGCTAGGTGGGAAAGAGAAGAAAGAGAAAAACTTGCTAAAGAGAATAATGTAGCTAAAGTTTGGACTATTACCACCACTAGCAATGTTGATGCTTCACATATTGCTAAACCTCCTACTATCAATTGTAAAATAATTGGTGTTGGCAATGTTTCTACTCCTAGTACAAAGCGTGCAAAACTGCCTGAAACTGCTGAAACTGTTTGTGATAAAAGTGCTGAAATTTTTCAGAGTATTGGGGACAATGATCCCATTGCTTTAGATCATAATGGTTTAGATTTTGATAGTTGTCATATCTCTGAAGTTATTAAGTTCTTGCAAAAACTTGCTAGAAGTCCTAATGCTAGTGCTATAAATTTGGCCTTTACAAAACATATTACAAATGCTCTCATTAAAGCTAGAGAAGAGAAATTAAAACTTGAAACTTCTATTCCTAGGAAGTTGGAAGATGGTTGGGAGCCCATCATTAAAATGAAGGTCAATGATTTTGATTGTAATGCTTTATGTGATCTTGGTGCAAGTATTTCTGTTATGCCTAAGAAACTCTATGATATGCTTGACTTGCCACCATTGAAAAATTGTTATTTGGATGTTAATCTTGCTGATAATTCTATAAAGAAACCTTTGGGGAGGATTGATAATGTTCACATTACGGTTAACAATAACCTTGTCCCCGTTGATTTTGTTGTCTTGGATATTGAATGCAATGCATCTTGTCCTATTATTTTGGGAAGACCCTTTCTTCGAACTGTTGGTGCTATTATTGATATGAAGGAAGGAAATATTAAGTATCAATTCCCTCTCAAGAAAGGTATGGAACACTTCCCTAGAAAGAGAATGAAGTTGCCTTTTGATTCTATTATTAGAACAAATTATGATGTTGATGCTTCTTCTCTTGATAATACTTGATTTGCACTTTCTGCGCCTAGCTGAAAGGCGTTAAAGAAAAGCACTTCTTGGGAGATAACCCATGATGTTTTTATTACTACTGTTTTGTTGTGTCTTGGAAGTTGTTACTACTGTAGCAACCTCTCCTTATCATATTGTTGTGCCAAGTAAAGTCTTTGATAGTAAAGTTGATACTAGATTTGGATTCCTGCGCAGAAACAGATTTTTACCTGTCACGAATTTGAGTAGATCTCTCTGTAGGAAACTCGTAAAATACTGAAAAAATTCATGCGTGATCCTCAGATATGTACGCAACTTTCATTCAACTTGAGCTTTTTCATCTGAGCCTGTTAAGTGCCTCGAAAAAAATCGTCTTTACGGACTGTTCTGTTTTGACAGATTCTGCCTTTTATTTCGCATTGCCTCTTTTACTGTGTTGAGTGGATTTCTTTGTTCCATTAACTTTCAGTAGCTTTGGGTAATGTCCAGAAGTGTTAGGAATGATTGTGTCCTCTCTGAACATGTGAATTTTTGATTATGCACTAACCCTCTAATGAGTTTTTTTGAGTTTGTTGTGGAGGAAGTTTTCAAGGGTCAAGAGAGGAGGATGATATAATATGATCAAGAAGAGTGAAAAGTCTAAGCTTGGGGATGCCCCCGTGGTTCATCCCTGCATATTTCAAGAACTCAAGCATCTAAGCTTGGGGATGCCCAAGGCATCCCCTTCTTCATCGACAACTTATCAGGTCACCTCTAGTGAAACTATATTTTTATTTTGTCACATCTTATGTTCTTTACTTGGGCGTCTTTTGTTTTTTTTTTTTTTGAATAATATCGGATCCTAGTATTCCTTGTGTTGGAAAAACGCTCCGCTTTTTCATATGAACACGGTGTTCTTACCTTTACTTTTAATGTTCGTGGCGAAGGTTGAAAACCGCTTCGTTGATTGCTATTTGGTGGAAACAGAAAAAATGCTTCATGTGGTAATTGGTATATGGTCTTGAATAATTTGATACTTGGCAATTGTTTTGAGCTCTCAAATATATCATGTTTAAGCTCTTGCATCATGTAGTTTAAACCTATTAGTGTAGAACTACCGTAGAGCTTGTTGAAATTTGGATTGCATGATTGATCTCTCTACAGTCTAGATATTTTCTGGTAAAAGTGTTTGAACAACAAGGAGACAGTGTAGAGTCTTATAATGCTTGCAATATGTTCTTATGTAAGTTTTGCTGTACCGGTTCATACTTGTGTTTGCTTCAAACAACCTTTCTAGCCTAAGCCTTGTACTGAGAGGAAATGCTTCTCGTGCATCCAAAACCTTGAGCCAAAACTCATGCCATTTGTGTCCACCATAACTACCTACTATGTGGTATTTCTCTGCCATTCCAAAGTAAATTGCTTGTGTGCTACCTTTAAAATTGCATTCCTTGTCTTTGCAATACATAGCTCATGGGAAAATAGCTTAAAAACTATTGTGGTATTGAATATGTTGCTTATGTATCTTATTTCTTATAAGTTGCTTGTTGAGCGGTAACCATGTTTCTGGGACGCCATCAACTGTTACACCTTTGTTGAATATCATGTGAGTTGCTATGCATGTTCGTCTTGTCTGAAGTAAGGGTGATTTATCATGATTAAATGGTTTGAGTATGCATATTGTTAGAGAAGAACATTGGGCCGCCAACCAAAGCCATGTATCATGGTGGAAGTTTTAGCTTGGACATTAATCCTCAATTTCTTATGAGAATATTATCTGTTGTTGAATGCTTAAGAATTTAAAAGAGGAGTCCATTATCTGTTTTCTATATTGTCCCGGTATGGATGTCCTCAAGTTGAGATCTATCAAAACTGAGAAATCAAATGCGATCTATCTCCTTGGACCTTTGTACAGGTGGCATAGAGGTACCCCTTTGTGACACTTGGTTGAAACATATGTAATGCAATGATAATCCATGGAAATCCGAGCTAATTAGGACAAGGTGCGGGCACTATTAGTATTCGATGCATGAGGCTTGCAACTTATAGGATGTTTTATGCATAACACATATGAATTATTACTACCGTTGATAAAATTGTTTCCATGTTTTCAAAATAAAAAGCTCTAGCACATGAGTAATCCATGCTTCCCTCTGTGAAGGGACTTTCTTTTACTTTATGTTGAGTCAGTTTACCTACTTCTTTCTATCTTAGAAACAAACACTTGTGTCAACTGTGTGCACTGATTCTTACATGTTTACTTATTGCACTTGTTATATTGCTTTATGTTGACAACTATCCATGAGATATACATGTTACAAGTTGAAAGCAATTGCTGAAACTTAATCATCCTTTGTGTTGCTTCAAAACCTTCTATTAAGAATCTATTGCTTTATGAGTTAACTCTTATGCAAGACTTATTGATGTTGTCTTGAAAGTACTATTCATGAAAAGTCTTTGCTATATGATTCAGTTGTTTAGTCATTATCTTTACCATTGCTTTGAATCACTTCATTCACTTCATATGCTTTACAATAGTATTGATCAAGATTATGATAGTAGCATGTCACTTCAAAAATTATCCTTGTTATCGTTTACCTACTCGAGGGCGAGTAGGAACTAAGCTTGGGATGCTTGATACGTCTCAAACGTATCTATAATTTCTTATGTTCCATGCTTGTTATATGACAATACTCACATGTTTTATATACACTTTACATCATTTTGATGTATTTTCCGACACTAACCTATTAACAAGATGCCAGCTCCTATTTTCTTTTTTGGTTTCCTACAAGGAAATATTCTCGGAGAAACAAAAGCCCGCGGTCTTATTTTCCACGGAGCCTTAAGTCCGAAGAGAGACGAAGAGGGCGACGAGGCGCCACACCCTAGGGGCACGACCCCACCGGGCGCGCCCTATGGGGTGGCCCCTGCGTCCCCGACTCGCCCCTTCGCCATATAATCTCTCCGTCGCGAAAACCCTATCATCGAGAGCCATGATATGAGAATAGTTCCGTGACGCCGCCGCCGCCAATCCCATCTCTGGGGATTCGGAGATCGTCCGCACCTGCCGGAGGGGAATCATCACCGGAGGGCTCTACATCACCATGCCCGCCTCCGGACTGATGCGTGAGTAGTTCATCCTTGGACTATGGGTCCATAGCAGTAGCTAGATGGTTGTCTTCTCCTCTTGTGCTATCATGTTTAGATCTTGTGAGCTGCCTATCATGATCAAGATCGTCTATTTGTAATGCTACATGTTGTGTTTGTTGGGATCCGATGAATATGGAATACTATGTCAAGTTGATTAATTGATCTATCATATATGTGTTGTTTATGTTTTTGCATGCTCTCTGTTGCTAGTAGAGGCTCTGGCCAAGTTGATACTTGTAACCCAAGAGGGAGTATTTATGCTCGATAGTGGGTTCATGCCTCCATTGAATGCAGTGACAGAAAGTTCTAAGGTTGTGGATGTGCTGTTGCCACTAGGGATAAAAAATCGATGCTTTGTCTAAGGATATTTGTGTTGATTACATTACGCACGGTACTTAATGCAATTGTCTTGTTTGCAACTTAATCTGGAAGGGGTGCGGATGCTAACCCGAAGGTGGACTTTTTAGGCATAGATGCATGCTGGATAGCGGTCTATGTTCTTTGTCGTAATGCCCTAAGTAAATCTCATAGTAGTCATCATGATATGTATGTGCATTGTTATGCCCTCTCTATTTGTCAATTGCCCAACTGTAATTTGTTCACCCAACATGCTATTTATCTTATTGGAGAGACACCACTAGTGAACCACTAGTAGGAAAAGCCTCATCAGTGGCGCACGGAAATGGGATTCATGGCGCATGGGAGGTGCCACAAACGTCGCCACGAAATAAGGTGTGGCGCACTGGCCGTGCGCCACATTAAATTTCTCCGCACTAGGTCCGGTGCGCCACAAATAAGTAGTTCTGTGGCGCATGTGATATAGCTGCGCCACAGAAATAGGTGCGCCACAGAATTATTTTTTGGTGCGCCACAGAACTATCTACAGGTATACTCGATTTTGTGCTCCCTGGTGTATTATACAGGTTTTATACTGGTTTTATACACCGTATACAGGTTATATACTGATATAATATAGACAGATATAATATGGACATATATAATCATCACATCATCATCACATTACTTAGAGCCCGATCGAGTTATACATATAGCTCCATACAACTCATAATCCATGCAAATTAATTAAGTTCTCATCATCTCTAGATACAAACGAAGTGACACCGGCCGCCGCCTACACTAGGATGAAATAGAGTACCGCCGCGACGATGGTGAGCAAGAGCGAGAGCACAAGGAAGGTCTTCATCTTGCTCTTGTTCGCTTGGTGCGCCCTCCACTTGGCAACCGCCTCGTGTCTAGTCGGGTACCCTTTGTAGCAGTTGCCGCTGAACTTGTGCACCTGTTTCTTGCACTCCTCCCACTCCTCGTACACTCCTGGAACCCGCCCCTCGAACACGACGTAGTACGTCATCTCTATGGACACAAGGCATATTAGTATATAACGCAATGGAAAGAGTTAGAGGGTTCACATGCATACATATTCACAAGAATTAAAGCAAGGAAATAATAATAAACCTAAAAGACATATAGCATCGGTATCACATAAGTAATATGGTTCAACGATAACGACTACAATAGTAATTGAAGTACAACAACAACGACCACCGTTTCGAGCAAATTAAGCAAGTTTAGTTTACAACACGGTACAAATTGTCCATCGATTCAAAGTAATGCTAGGCACACCGGCCTCGGTCAACGAGACGTCTTCTTGAGCGGCTCCGGGAACGGCTTGTACAAGTCCTTCGTCGTCCACGTCCTTCCATCACCCTGCCTATGTAGGCGTTCTTCGATATCCCTCTTAGGCAACGCTCTGGCTGCGTGTAAGAGCCCCGATGCGTTGGATACATCTTGTAAGATAATTTCCGAGAGCTTTACTTGGATGCGATGGAAGTCTTCTCTAAGATCATCATCATTGATTTCCCCCGACATTTTAATGGGGTCTCGCTTACTAGGTGGCAGAGACATCATCTCTGCATCCTCGACAAACCCTTTAAGGTGATGGAGGACATAGAAGGCCTCCTTAATGCTGCCAGCTGGCTGCTTGATACAAGGGAAGTTGATCACGTGCTTGAACCCGATCTTTTTAGTGTCCGGCCTGATATATTGCCCATTCTTGTCGAAGGTGCCTCCATTTTTGGAGTAGCCAAGGATAGCCTCATCGAGAACACCCCTTATTCTGTTGTAGTCTTTCTTCGTCGTCGTACTCGACGAGTCGAAATACTGGGCTAGTGACCACTTTGGATCTAGGATGATGAGTGTGCAGTATTTGTCCCTGCTCAACACATGCAATTGAAATGGAATGTTGGAAATGATCGGCAATGGAAGAAATATATAAGAAAGCATAAGTTACGACGGCCGTGAGCGGATGTGTACTTACTCGGGAAAGACAGGCAGAAGAATGGTGTTGCTCTCTTTGTGCATGAGCATGAAGTTCTGGAGGTACCGCACCGCCTTGGTCCGTGTCCTTGAGCCGTCCTGGAGCTGGCTATCGCGCATGTAGTAGGGATCCGCTACCGCGATGTGGGGGGTCTCTCTCTGTTGATCTTCATCTGAAGATTGATCGCGTATAGGCGGACCAAGTTATAGTCGAGCCGTTTCGAGTGAAATAGATTGAAGACGTCCTCGAACGCTATGAAGAAGATATCCGCGGGGTCTTCATTGACGAAGTTCTGGTCGGACGGCACCTTGACCGAGAACACCGGGTAATTTGGATCCTTTTCTTTAAGAAGGACGCTCTCTTGATAATTAATAGAGTGCTGCAAAGGGAGCATTGGTCCACTTGCGAGGTGTTCCATGTCCGGAGGCAGTATAGGTTTACCAGCTTCATGACACCGGGGCAAGCCATCCGGTGTAGGTGGTACCATGTCGTCGGCCCGGATCCTCTTAGGAGCAGGCTGGCTCGAAGATGCGCCCTTCTTGGCTCCTCTCTTCCTTGCCTTCTTCACCTGACCTACTGGGGGTGCTTGTGGTGCTGATGGTGGTGCTTCGGGTGCTGGTGGTGCTTCTGAGGTTGCTGGGGTTGATTTGGGTGGCTCCCCGATGATCGTCTTACGCAGCGTGTTAGGGCTGAAAACGGTAGCAGGCTTGACTTGAGCTGGATTGCCAGCCTCCGGAGGAGTGTCTTGAGAAAGACCCGTGAAGACCAGGCGCTGCTTCGTGACTGTAGGGGGACGACCAAGTTGATCGCCGTGTGTGCGGAAGGCTTGTTCATCCATAGGAGGCATGTACATATCTTGGCTGCAGGCGCCAGTGTTGATGTAGGCATCGATGTCATCATCATCATCTACATCGTTGCCATCAAGTGGCGCCATGTCCTGGACCTTAGGTGGTGGCGGTTGCGATGCCGCCGCTTGGCGTACCGTGCGTCTAGTTGACGGTCGTTGCGGTAGCGCTCCCAACAACTGTTTGTGGCGTGTGGTGGTGGCGGCGATCGTCGGTTCCTTCCGGGTGGCGGCGGCGACCGCCGGTTCCTTCAGGGTAGTGGGGGCGGCGACCGCCGTTTCCTTAAGGGTGTCGTCGGCGCTGGCGATCTTGGGCCGGATGATAGGGGAGGTGGCGCCGGTGCTTTTCTTAGCACTCGGAAGACCCCCCCCCCAGACGAATCTGGTTCTTCGGCCATTTCATAAGCCATGAGGTGCAATCCCCAAGGGGCAAAACGTCGCCTTCGTCTGTGCCCGGAGGTTGAAAGGGGGGGATGGCGTAGCGGTACTCCGGCACTACCATTACCAACTTGACCTTCGCCACGTCTTCCGCCAATCTAGCGCCGTGCATAACGCGGGAAGCCATGACAAGGCCGCTAGCAACTTCCACCAACTTGCCGCCGGGCTCCACCGTTTGCAGAAGTATGCATTGTTCATCCTGAGTCAGGGGCGCCATGTTGGGCATCGTGAGATGGCAGTCACGAAAGGCATATATAGTTAAAGAAGATGACGCGAAGGAGTAACTAATGAGTTTACTGATGACCCACAAGTATAGGGGGTGTATCGTAGTATCTTCGATAAGTAAGAATGTCGATCCCAACGAGGAGCAGAAGGTGTTGACAAGTAGTTTCGATGAAGGATTCACTGTAAATGCTCACAAACAAGTATTCGGGGGTTTTGATGTAACAGATGAATAAAATACGAGTAAGTAAAATGCGAGAGAAATAATTGCAGCGAGTGGCCCAATCCTTTTTAGCACAAAGGACAAGCCGGTTTGTTTACTTATAATGACCAAACGTTCTTGAGGACACACGGGAATTTAGTCTAGTGCTTTCGCTTCATGTAGCTAAATAATCTTCATTGTTTTGATAAGTGTTGTGTGGGTGAACCTATGCTAATGCACCGCCCTTCCTAGGACTAATACATACTTGTGATTATACCCCTTGCAAGCATCCGCAACTACAAGAAAGTAATTAAGATAAATCTAACCACAGCCTTAAACTCTGAGATCCTGCGATCCCTCCTGCATCGATATACCAACGGGTTTAGGTTTCTGTCACTCCGGCAACCCCGCAATTAGCAAACGAATACAAGATGCATTCCCCTAGGCCCATAAATGGTGAAGTATCATGTAGTCGACGTTCACATGACACCACTAGAAGAATAACACCACAACTTAAATATCATAACATTGAATATTACTCAACCATAATTCACTACTAACATTTAGACTTCACCCATGTCCTCAAGAACTAAACGAACTACTCACAAGACATCATATGGAACATGATCAGAGGTGATATGATGATGAATAACAATCTGAACATAAACTTGGTTCAATGGTTTCACTCAATAGCATCAACAACAAGTAGAGATCGATACCGGGAGAGTTTCCCCTATCAAACAATCAAGATCAAACCCAAATTGCTACGGCGGTGACGGTGTCCAGCGGTGATGACGGCGGTGATGATGGTGGAGATGATGATGATGGTGATGGAGATGATGTCCAGCTCGATGACGGTGACGATGGCGTCGATTTCCCCCCGGAGGATTTCCTGCCCGCCGGAGAGCTCTTTCTCTCTGGTGTTCTCCGCCCCAGAGGGGGCTGTAACCCGTGAGAGATTCCTCGTGGCTTAGGTCCTCGGGACGAAGGGTTCCGCGAAGAAAGAGGCGAAAGGGGCCTGTGGCCCCACACCACATGCGCGGCAGGGCATGGCCGCGCCGCCCTAGGGTGTGGGCCCACCCTGGGTCCTCCTGGCCCCTCCTTCGGCTTCCTTCATCATCTTGAAAAATAGGATTTTTGGTATAATTTCCTTCCACAGTTGATCTTCCGAAATATTGCATCCTGACGGTGCTTTTTCCAGCAGAATCCTGGCTCCGGTGCGCAATCTCCAAATAATCATGAAACATGCAAAATAGATGAAATAACATAAGTATTGTGTCCCAATATGAAATATATCAATGAATAACAGCAAATTATGATATAAAATAGTGATGCAAAATGGACGTATCAACTCCCCCAAGCTTAGACTTCGCTTGTCCCCAAGCGAAACTGAGCTCGATAAACAGACCACATGTTTATGGAGTGAAGAGTCGATCAATAAAATACGGACAAGAAGCATCATATTCATTCACACAAGATATTATAGTAAACAACTTCCTCATATAACTCAACTTGAAACAAGTATAAGGTAATCACAAATAAAGGTGCATAAGAAATCATAATTGGTGATGGCAAACTTTGTTCTTGGTCAAAGAACAGTTAACAGATTATACTTATCTATTGAGCAGCGCTCTCATATTAAAGCTTATGTGGCTCATCTTGCATACTCAATCATAATGATCATGGATAACTTTCAAAGCTATATTCATTCAGATAAAACTTGTACTAAACAAGAAAGAATAAAAGACATGATGAAGTAAATCACAATATAATAGTTTGATCACAACAACTCAAATGCTTGCTTGAGATGGAGGGAAATAGGTTTACTGACTCAACATAAAGTAAAAGACAGGCCCTTCGCAGAGGGAAGCAGTGATTAAATCATGTGCTAGAGCTTTTTCAGTTTTGAAATCATATAAAGACGATAAAAGTAACATTTTGAGAGGTGTTTGTTATTGTCAACGACTGGTAGCGGGTACTCTAACCCCCTTGCCAGGCAAACTCTCAAAGAGCGGCTCCCATTTATTTTGTATGGCACTCCTTCCAACCTTTCTTTCACAAACCATGGCTAACCGAATCGGGTGCCGCCAACAATCTCATACCATGAAGGAGTGCCTTTTCATTTAGCTTCATTATGACACCCCCCAACCTTTGCTTACACAAGCCATGGCTAACCGAATCCTTCGGTGCCGTCCAACAATCACATACCATGGAGGAGTGTCTATTTTTGTTAATTAATTTGGGACTGGGAATCCCATTGCCAGCTCTTTTTGCAAAGTTATTGGATAAGTGGATGAAGCCACTAGTCCATTGGTGAAAGTTGCCCAACAAGATTGAAAGATAAAACACCACATACTTCCTCATGAGCTATAAAACATTGACACAAATAAGGAGTAATAAAGTTTTGAATTGTTTAAAGGTAGCACATGAAGTATTTACTTGGAATGGCAGAAAATACCATGTAGTAGGTAGGTATGGTGGACACAAATGGCATAGGTTTGGGTTAAGGTTCGGATGCACGAGAAGTATTCCCTCTCAGTACAGGTCTTTGGCTAGCAAGGTTAAATAGCAAGCATAAGAGTTGAGGGAAACAAACAAATATACATGTGATAGAAGCAATCATGCATCTTACTTGTAAGCACAAATAGTTTTAACTTCAGAATACTAAGCTAAGAACTGATAAGAAAGATAATAACATCTTCTACATGTATTTTCTCTATGCTTCTTGAATTCAAAGTGTTGTTGCTATTGACCATTGCTAAGTTTGCCAAAACCAAATAGATTTACTTAATGCTCCCAAAGTGGTACCAATACTAAAATCAAGATCAATCATATAGTAGAAATTGCAAACTAAAATAAGGTGTGCAATATGTAAATGATAAGACTTCTCATTAATATTCCATAACGATAACTCACACCAAGGGATACATAGACAAACTAAAGGAGAGATACTTCCACACTGCAACCCATCTTATACGATAACTTCCCTACTCATGATATGACACTACTTGATAGTAAAAAGTAAAAGATAGTGATAATGTGATACCGCGGCACTCCCCCAAGCTTGGAACAAACCAAGGGGATGCCAATACCGATGATGAATTACTCCTGCGGCGATGGTGGTGATGAATTCCTGACAAGCTTCTCAATAAGCTCCTGAAGCTCATCAATCCTGTATATGAGGTTGCGAATCATCTCCGAATTGTGCTCGACGCGGTTAAGAAGTCTGTCCGACGACGAGTCCCAACTCTTGGAGTTATTTCCCCAACCTTCAGCTTCAGGCTCCGTCCTTCCTGCATTGTTAGAACGATCTATATCCCAATTGCTAGGCAATGCTGCCTTGGGAGTCCCTTCAATTTGATTATTGTAGATTAGATTGTGGAAGGGATGATGAATGCCTGAAGAAGATGTCCTTGGAGCTAGATAATGACGTGGAAGTCCTCCTCCGGTCCTAATCCGTGCGCTCTTCTTGGTGTTGCATGAGTTTGACACCACTCCGATGCTTGCAATGGTTGTGCGCGGGCGCTCTTGCGGAACTTCTTCGACTTCCTCTTCATCCTCCTTTACTTCCTTGACGCTCTTGTCCTCTTCTTTCCACTCACGATCTTGATTATCTTCATCCGGAAGCTCCTTGCCCTTGTTCTTGGAGACCATGGTGCTTCTAGACCGAAAAAGATCCTGGCAGAAACAGCTCGAAACAAAACACGTCGAGAAAACGATATACGGACCTCCAGGGGTCCGGGGGATTATATAGTAAAAATTTTCAGAACAAACGGAAAATACCAGATCGAACCAGAGTCGGAAAGGGGCGACGAGGCGGCCAGACCATAGGTCGGCGCGGCCCCGCGCCGCCCTATGGTGGCCCCCCTTGCGTCCTTTCCACTCCGTTTCGAACTCGTAATTTTTCATATTTTCCAAAACAGCAAAAATATTGTTCGGAAAGTAAATTGCGAACTTTTCGTTACCAATACTGTTACCTATTCAAAGTCGAGTTCTGGCGGACTGTCAATTTGTCCTTTGATGTAGGCCTCCGGTGTTTCCACTTGAATAATATCAACATCAACATTATAAGAATCGCCCGAGATATAATGCTTGAGTCTTTGTCCATTCACCACTTGTGTAGCATTGCCTTGGAGAGAGCTAATTTTAATTGCTCCTGAACGATACACCTCCTCGACAACATATGGTCCTTCCCATTTTGAGAGTAATTTCCCTGCAAAGAATCTGAGACGAGACCGATACAATAGGACTTTGTCCCCAACATTAAATTCTCTTTTAATAATCCTTCTATCATGCCACTTCTTAACTTTTTCTTTAAAGAGCTTAGCATTTTCATAAGCTTCACTTCTCCATTCATCTAGTGAACTTAATTGCAGCAACCTCTTATTACCGGCTAGTTTAGGATCTTTATTTAGTTCTCTAACAGCCCAATAAGCTTTGTGCTCTAATTCTAAAGGTAAATGACAAGCTTTTCCATAAACCATTTTATAAGGTGACATTCCCATGGGATTTTTATAAGCAGTTCTATAAGCCCATAGTGCATCCTTCAATTTACTAGCCCAATTCTTTCTAGATTTATTAACGGTCTTTCCCAAAATAGATTTAATTTCTCTATTCGATAATTCTACTTGACCACTAGTTTGAGGATGATAAGCGGAAGCAATTCTATGATTAATTCCATACCTAGCAAGAGTTTTTCTAAAACCTCCATGAATAAAATGAGAACCTCCATCAGTCATAATATATCTAGGAACTCCAAATCTAGGAAAAATAATATCTAAAAGCATTCTTAAAGAGGTCTCACCATCAGCACTTTTTGTAGGTATGGCTTCCACCCATTTAGTAACATAATCAACAGCGACAAGTATATGAGTGTTACCTTCTGAAGAGGGAAAAGGTCCCATAAAGTCGAATCCCCAACAATCGAATGGTTCAATAACAAGAGTATAATTCATAGGCATTTCATTGCGTCTGGAGATATTACCAACCCTTTGACATTCATCACAAGATAAAATAAACTTCCTTGCATCTTTGAAGAGAGTTGGCCAATAAAAACCTGATTGTAGAACCTTTTGTGCGGTTCTTTCTCCGGCGTGATGTCCTCCATAAGCACTACCATGACATTTACTCAATATCTCTTGTTGTTCATGTTCAGGAACACATCTTCGCATAATACCATCCACTCCTTCTTTATATAAGTGTGGGTCATCCCAAAAATAATGCCTCAAGTCATAAAAGAATTTCCTCCTTTGCTGAGCTGAAAAGGTTGGAGGCAAATACTTGAAACAATAAAGTTAGCATAATCAGCATACCATGGGCTATCTCGCGAGCTCACCTTTATTACAGCCAATTGTTCATTTGGAAAACTATCATTAACAGATACAGGATCATAAGCGATATTTTCCAATCTAGATAAATTATCAGCAACAGGATTATCAGCACCTTTTCTATCTATAATATGTAAATCAAATTCTTGCAAAAGAAGTACCCATCTAATAAGCCTCGGCTTAGCATCTTTCTTTGTCATAAGGTATCTAATTGCAGCATGATCAGTATGAATTGTAACTTTTGAATCAACAATATAGGATCTAAACTTGTCACAAGCAAAGACTACAGCTAACAATTCTTTTTCAGTTGTAGCATAATTTCTTTGAGCAGCATCAAGAGTCTTGCTAGCATAATGAATAACATTTAATTTTTTATCTACTCGCTGTCCAAGAACAGCGCCTACAGCAAAATCACTAGCATCACACATAATTTCAAATGGTAAGTTCCAATCAGGAGGTTCAACTATAGGAGCAGTTGTTAAGGCTTTCTTTAGAGTATCAAAAGCTTCCTTACAATCATCATCAAAAACAAAAGGTACATCTTTTTGAAGAAGATTAGTAAGAGGCTTTGAAATCTTGGAGAAATCTTTAATAAATCTCCTATAAAACCCAGCATGACCAAGAACACTACGAATACCTTTAACATCCCTCGGATAGGGCATCTTCTCAATTGCTTCAACTTTAGCTCTATCAACTTCAATACCTCTCTCAAAAATTTTATGTCCCAATACAATTCCTTCATTAACCATAAAGTGGCATTTCTCCCAATTAAGAACAAGGTTAGTTTCTTCACATCTCTGCAAAACTTTATCAAGGTTTCGCAAGCAATTATCAAAAGAATTACCATAGACAGAGAAATCATCCATGAATACCTCTACAATACTCTCGCAAAAACCATGAAAAATAGCAGACATGCATCTTTGAAAAGTAGCAGGAGCATTACACAAACCAAAAGGCATACGCCTATAAGCATAAGTTCCATAGGGACAAGTGAAAGTGGTTTTCTCTTGATCTTTAGCTTTAACAGCAATTTGTGAAAACCCAGAATAACCATCAAGAAAGCAAAAATGAGTATTTTTAGACAATCTTTCTAGCATTTGATCAATAAATGGTAAAGGGTAATGATCTTTCTTAGTAACTTTATTAACTTTTCGAAAATCAATGCACATTCTATAACCTACGACTACTCTTTGAGGTATGAGCTCATCATTATCATTAGGCACAACAGTCATTCCTCCTTTCTTAGGAACACAATGAACAGGACTAACCCATCTACTATCAGCAATAGGATATATAATACCAGCTTCAAGAAGTCGTAATACCTCGTTTCTTACCACATCCTTCATCTTGGGAATTAGACGACGCTGAGGTTCAACAACAGGCTTCGCATCATCTTCCATATTAATGGCGTGTTGGCAAATAGAGGGAGAAATCCCCTTCAAGTCATCAAGAGTATAGCCAATAGCACCTCGATGTTTCTTCAATATTTGCAATAATCTTTCTTCTTCAAACTCTGTAAGTTTAGAACTAATAATAACAGGATATATTTTCTTATCATCAATATAAGCATATTTGAGATTATCAGGCAAAGGCTTTAAATCAAAAACAGGATCTTCCTTGGGTGGCGGTGTTGTACCCAAATCTTCCACCGGTAAATCATGCTTGAGAATAGGTTGACGAAGAAATATCTCCTCAAGCTCATCTCTTTCTTTCCTGAAAATTTCACTCTCGCTATCCTCCAAATGTTGCTGCAAAGGATTATTAGGAACAAGAACAATAGATGCACACTGCTCCATTTTAAAATCATTACTAGGCAAATCAGCTTTATAAGGAGTTTTAGTAAATTTAGAAAAGTTAAACTCATAAGGTTCACCAGCAAATTTAGTCAAAATTTTCTCTTTCTTACAATCTATAATAGCTCCACAAGTATTTAGAAAAGGTCTACCAAAAATGATAGGACAATAATCGCTAGCAGCAGAACCAAGTACCAAAAAGTCAGCAGGATATTTAATCTTACCACATAGAACTTCCACATCTCGAACAATACCAATTGGAGAAATAGTTTCTCTATTAGCCAGCTGAATAACCACATCAATATCTTCAAGTTCACAAGAACCAATTTCATGCATAATCTCCGTGTAAAGCTCATAAGGAATAGCACTAACGCTTGCACCAATATCACATAAACCATAATAGCAATGATCACCAATTCTAACAGATAGCATAGGAACACTAACTTGTTTGGATTTATTAGGATGTGAAACAATATTAGAAGCATCTTCACAGAAAATAATATGACCATCCTCTATGTTTTCAGTCACAAGATCTTTAACTATTGCAACAGCAGGTTCAACTTTTATTTGTTCTTCAGGTTCTATAGGTTTCTTTTCACTTTTATGAACCGCACTATTTATAACAGAGTACTCCTTCATTTTAGCAGGGAAAGGAGTTTTTCAATATAAGCTTCAGGAATAACACGATCAGCAGTTTCAACTACAACACATTTATTAATAGATGAATCAATTTTATCCTTATACGGTTCATGATACTTATCAAAATTCTTCTTAGGCAATTCATAATGAGAAGCAAAAGCTTTATAAAGATTTGCAACAACTTGAGAATCAAGACCATATGTAGCACTCATATTACGAAATTTATCAGTATCCATAAAAGCTTCAATGCATTTATAATCATAAATTATACCTGATTCTCTATCCTTGTCGTTCTCCCATCCTTCAGTATTTTCTTGGATCCGATCAAGAAGGTCCCTCTTAAACTCTTCTTTGTTGCGTGTAAATGATCCAGAACAAGAAGTATCCAGCAAGGTCTTGTCTTGAAAAGAAAGTCTTGCATAGAAATTATCAATAATAACATTACCAGGAAGCTCATGAATGGGGCATTTGAGCATTAAAGACTTCAATCTCCCCAAGCTTGGGCAATACTTTCTCCATCATGAGGCCAGAAATTATATATGCGATTCCGATCTTTGTGAATCTCACTCGGAGGATAGAACTTAGAATAAAACCGGGGCACAATATCATCCCATTCAAGAGAATCCCCATTATCCAATAATTTATACCAATGCGCCGCTTTACCAGACAGCGATAAAGAGAATAGTTTCTTCCTCACTTCATTCATAGCAATACCTGCACATTTGAATAACCCGCATAATTCATGCAAAAACAGTAAATGATCACCAGGATGGACAGTTCCATCCCCTTCATAGCGGTTATCCATAACACGTTCAATAATTTTCATAGGTATTTTATATGGTATCTCTTCCTCACCTGGCGCCTCATCCACTACCGTTGCAGTAGTAGTAGATTTCCCAAATAGAAATTGAAGAGAAGATCTCTCCATAATGACTTATAGCAGCAGCAGAAATAAAATCAGCACAACAGTAAAGGTTTTCCTTACCAATTCCACTTACCAATAGCTTCACTCCACCGGCGCGGAAAATAGTCTTGATGACCCACAAGTATAGGTGGTGTATTTCGATAAGTAAGAATGTCGATCCCAACGAGGAGCAGAAGGTGTTGACAAGTAGTTTCGATGAAGGATTCACTGTAAATGCTCACAAACAAGTATTCGGGGGGTTTGATGTAACAGATGAATAAAATACGAGTAAGTAAATGCGAGAGAAATAATTGCAGCGAGTGGCCCAATCCTTTAGCACAAAGGACAAGCCGGTTTGTTTACTTATAATGACCAAACGTTCTTGAGGACACACGGGAATTTAGTCTAGTGCTTTCGCTTCATGTAGCTAAATAATCTTCATTGTTTTGATAAGTGTTGTGTGGGTGAACCTATGCTAATGCACCGCCCTTCCTAGGACTAATACATACTTGTGATTATACCCCTTGCAAGCATCCGCAACTACAAGAAAGCAATTAAGATAAATCTAACCACAGCCTTAAACTCTGAGATCCTGCGATCCCTCTTGCATCGATATACTAACGGGGGATTAGGTTTCTGTCACTCCGGCAACCCCGCAATTAGCAAACGAATACAAGATGCATTCCCTAGGCCCATAAATGGTGAAGTATCATGTAGTCCTACGTTCACACGACACCACTAGAAGAATAACACCACAACCTAAATATCATAACATTGAATATTACTCAACCATAATTCACTACTAATATTTAGACTTCACCCATGTCCTCAAGAACTAAACGAACTACTCACGAGACATCATATGGAACATGATCAGAGGTGATATGATGATGAATAATAATCTGAACATAAACTTGGTTCAATGGTTTCACTCAATAGCATCAACAACAAGTAGAGATCGATACCGGGAGAGTTTCCCCTATCAAACAATCAAGATCAAACCCAAATTGCTACGGCGGTGACGGTGTCCAGCGGTGATGACGGCG